>CM054061.1:185311189-185999685 GCA_028641055.1 Alopecurus myosuroides | reverse complement strand
GAAGCCATGCCGAAAAGCTTTCTTGACCAATGCCCGAGAAGAGGCGTGGTGCCCGCATTCTCCTTGGTGTATTTCCAACAGAATTTCTCCTCCTTCTTCTGGGTCCACACAACGTTGCAGCACGCCGGTGGCACTTCTTTTGTGCAGCACATCTCTGAATATAGTATAGCCCTTGGATCTTCTCTGAATCTGCCTTGCGATCACCTCATCTTCTGGCAGAGTGCCGTCCTTTAGAAAGGATAATATGGGCATGGCCCAACTCGGTGTCTCCCGTGTAGTAAACACTGGTTCGTCCACCTCCATTGGGACAGGCACCTCTGGCTGCTCTTTAGGGTTGGGAGCACTTCTTTGAAGACCTGAACGATTGGCAAGTACCTCCTCAATGAATGCGACAGTCCCCGGGTTAAGGACAGCAGCCCCCGAGTATGGAGTGGCAGTCCCCGAATATGGAATGGCAATCCCCGAGTAGGGAACGGCAGTCCCCGAGTAGGGAGCGGCAGTCCCCGAGTAGGGAGCGGCAGTCCCCGGGTTCTCTGTTGCATTCTCCCAGTCAATCTCCATTGGAACGGACTCTTCACTTGGCAGAGAAGGAACAAATATGGATTCCGAGTTGAGAGATGGCTTGATGGATGGCTTCCTCAAGTGCTCTAAGGCAACCCCCGCCGGGATGGATTGCCGAGAAGATCCCAACTTGGACAGCTCGTCTGCTGCTTCGTTCTCTGCTCGATGAATATGCTAAAACTTGCAGCCTTCGAAGAACCCAGTCATAGACTGTACCAGGAAGCGGTACAATGCCATGTTGGCATCCAGAGCATCCCAAGTGCCAGAGACTTGCTGCACCACCAGATCTGTATCGCCATAGCATATGATGCGCTGCACGCCAACCTCCTTGGCTACTCGCAAGCCGTGCACCACAGCCTCGTATTCTGCAACATTGTTGGACGCCTTGAAATGAATCTGCAGCACGTACTTGAGCTGATCTCGTTTGGGTGACGTAAGCACTACGCCAGCACCAAGGCCTTCCTTCACCTTCGAGCCATCAAAGTGCATCTTCCAGTAATTGGAAACTGGAGCGGGGGGTTTGTACTGCACCTCAGCCCAATCCACCAGAAATTCCGCCAGAATCTGAGACTTGATGGCTTCTCTTCTCACATACGCGGGAGCGTACGCGGCCAGCTCAATTGCCCACTTGGCTACTCTGCCACTCGCCTCCTTGTTGCCCATGATATCCGAGATGGGAGCAGAGCTCACAACCGTGATAGGATGCTCTTGGAAATAATGCTTCAGTTTCTTGGCGCCCAAGTACACGCCATAGGTCATCTTCTGGTAATGCGGGTAGTTTTGCTTGGAGCTGGACAGCACTTCACTGAGGTAGTACACCGGGCGCTGCACACTCTTGCCTTCTTCTCGCTCCACCACAATCACCACACTGACTACTCGGTTGGTGGCAGCAATGTACAGCAGCATTGGCTCCTTGGGTAGCGGACTAGCCAAGATAGGAGCGCTAGCCAGCATTGCCTTCAGCTCATTGAATGCCACATCCGCTTGCGGAGTCCAGACAAACTTGTCACTTTTCTTCATCAGCTGGTACAGAGGCAGGGCCTTCTCGCCCATTCGGCCCAGGAAACGGCACAGAGATGCCAAGCAACCAGTGAATTTTGCACATCCTTCAGGGATCTCGGTAAAGACATGCTCTCAATAGCTTTTATCTTTGAAGGATTGGCTTCAATGCCCCGACTAGACACCAGGAAGCCGAGTAGCTTGCCAGTCGGGACGCCAAAGGTGCATTTACTCGGGTTCAGCTTCATTTTATACTTGCGCAAGTTGGCAAAGGTTTCCTCAAGGTCGGCAAGCAGAGTATGTGTTTTATTCGTTTTGATGACAATGTCATCTACGTACACCTGCACATTCTTGCCGAGCTGATCGTGCAAGCATTTCTGCATGCACCGCTGATAAGTAGCACCCGCATTCCGCAACCCGAAACACATGACACGATAGCAATAAGCCCCGTACGGGGTAATGAAAGCAGTCTTTATTTGATCAGCAGGATTGAGAGCTATCTGGTGGAAACCAGAGTAGGCATCTATGAAAGACAGCAGTTCACAACCAGCAGTGGAATCGATCACCTGATCGATGCGAGGTAGCGGAAAAGGATCCATGGGGCATGCCTTGTTCAACTCGGTGTAGTCGACACACATGCGCCATGCAGTAGCAGCCTTGGGATCCTCCTTCTTCTTCTCGACCATGACCGGGTTGGCTAGCCAATCCGGATGCAGCACCTCCATGATGAAATTGCTTATCAGCAACTTGGTGATCTGGTCACCAATGGCCTTCCTTCTCTCATCTCCCAAGCGGCGCATAGCCTGCTTCACTGGTTTGGCGTCAGGACGCACATGTAACGAGTGCTCAACCAACTCCCTCGGGACTCCTGGTAAATCTTCATTGGACCAGGCGAACACGTCCCGATTCTCACGGAGGAAGTGGATGAGCTCGCTTTCCTATTTCTCCGCCAACCCGGAGCCAATGATGGCTACGCGGTCGGGGAACTCAGGGTCAACCTGGACCTTCTTTGTCTCTTGGGACGCCTGGAACGCGGTCCCGTGCTGGGTACTCGGCACGCCCTGCGCACCAGCTTGTGCGGATTGTGCCATAGCCACCACCTCGTACATCTTTTTCTTCTCGGCAGCAATCACCATTGATTCCGCCAACTGAGAACCAGCAGAGGCACACTCCATGGACTTCTTGTAATCACCGGAGATGGTAATCACGCCATTGGGACCAGGGATCTTCATCTTCAGATATGCCGTGTGGGTAGAGGCCATGGACTTGCTCAGAGCAGGCCTGCCGAGTAGAGCGTGATAGGGGCTCTGATGATCAACCACCTCGAACTGCAGGCTCTCCGTGCGGCAGTTCTCCCTGGTGCCGAATAGCACATCTATCCACACTCGGCCAATCGGATTGCACGAGACTCCCGGCACAATGCCATGGAAAGTGGTCTTGCTAGGTAGCAGCATGTTCTCGGCCAACCCAAGCTTCTCGAGTGTGTCTCTGTACACAATGTTGATGCTGCTACCGTTGTCGATCAACACTTTGCTGAACCTCACATTCTTCTCGAGACCCAAGAAGGTAGGATCCACCACCAAGGCGTAGCTACCCGGGTTGGGCATCACCTTGGGATGATCTACTCGGGACCACTTGATCTCTTGGTTGCACCAATGCATATAGTGAGGAACGGCAGGGATCACGGCATTGACCTCCATGGCACGCCTGTGCTGTGACTGCTTGTCGACGGGCTCGGAAGTGAAGATCATGTAGCTCTCATGGTGTTCTTGGTACTGGTTGCGGCCTCCACCCTCATTGTTTCCGTTGTTGTTGCCCTGGTAGTTGTTGTTGCCTCTGTTGTTGTTGCGGTTGTAGTTGTTGTTGCGGTAGCCCTCATTGTTGAAGTGACGGTTGGCTCCTAAAGCCACTTGGTTTACGTTTTCTCTTCTCGGAAACACTGGAGGCCGAGCTGCGGGTGCGCGAGCAGGCTGCACATTGGCATTCGCAGCTGGCAGAGGAGGAGGAGGAGGCAAGCCTTCATTCCTGATCAGATCCCACCACTCGCACTGTCGGGTTGTGTGGTTAGCAGGCCTTGAGGGGTGCTGAGTATGGAAACTGCATGGGCCATCCCTCATGTCGTCGAAGACGAACTTCCTCGTCTGCTCCGAGTTGCCGCTACCCGACTGAGGAGCGCGGAATGGTTTTTTGTTGCCTTGGCCCTGGTTCTGGTTCTGCCCGTAGGCTCCAGCAGGTTTCTGCCTTTGGCTACCCCCAGCTCCAACAGCCACTGCATTCACCTCCTCAGTGTCGTATCGAACATCTATTCGGTCACCCCTGCGCTTGTTGCGGAACTCGTTGCGCTTGTTGCTGTTGAAGTTTCTTCTCGGCTCGGAGGAATCCATCAGGGGCTGCGTAGGATCACCGAGTGCATACTGATCTGCAATCTTGATGGTCTCCGCCAGAGTGTTTGGCATCTCCCTCTGCAACCTTTGCCATAGCATACTGCCATGTCTGCAACCCTGCGCAAACCAAGTGATGGCCTGGGCTTCATTCACACCTTCACAGGTGTTCCGCAGTGTACTCCACCGAGTAAGGTACTCGCGGTCCGTCTCGTCTTCCCGCTGTCTGCAAGCGGACAGCTGCTGTGGCCTATTCGGCCTCTTGTAAGTGCTGGTGAAGTTGCTGATGAAGGCTTCCGAGAAGTCCAGCCAGCAATTGATGCTGTTCTTGGGCAAGTTGTTGAGCCAAGTGCGAGCTGGACCCTCTAGCATCTGTGGAACGTACCGCACTGCCCATCTCCGGTTGCCGTTCGCGATATGAACCGCGGTGACATAGTCATTGAGCCAATCCTCCGGCTTGGTGCTACCATTGTAGCTCTTGGTGCCCCTTGCCAGCTGGAAGTTCTTCACGGACGGCTCATTCATGATGCGTGGGCCAAAGCACTCGGGGCCAGGAGGACCCGTGTTCTCCAGCCGTGCCGACAAGCTGATCCGGTCCAGCTGGTGCCTTGCATCTCCAGGCGCCAATACGCGCTCGCCCACACGATCCAGAATGTCATAGCCAGCCATCCCCATGGTCGAGTAGCCATCATCATATCTGTCCACCTGCACAGCTGCAGGCTGCTCCACCGGGTTGGCGGCTGGTGCCACTGTAGGCGGCTGCTGCCTCTGCCGAGTAGGCTGAGCAACGGGATGCTGAGAAGGACCTGGGCGCTCTCCATCTCGGGCCTGTCTTTGAGCTTTATGGGCTTGAAAGCCTGCTCCTGCAGCGTTGTGTTTCTGACCAGACTGTCGCGGCACAACGAGCTGTTTCGCGGCGACAGCCGGGTCGTACACCTGCATCTGCCTACCCTTGCCAGAATGCCCACTCCGGCTTCTCTCACGGCTAGGATGCGGAGATGAAGCCTGATCGTTAGATCTGGCCACGTGCGAGTGCACCACCTGAGAAGCTCCAGCACCCGGGTTGGCTTTCCGGAACTCCTCGTTCTGCCTAGCGACCTCTAGCACCAGCTCGTTCAGCCTCTCCTGCTGCCTAACGCGCGCGTCGCCAGCTAGATGCGGCAACTCGGCAGCTGCGGCCTCAGCAGCTCTAAGTGTCTTGGCGGGTGTGTTGTATCTGGGTCGGGTGGAGGTGTTTGCGGTGGCGGACTGACTGGGTGCCTCTACAACCGTCGCCATCTCGGCACCTAGGTTGCGGCGCGTAGCACCTACTTTGCTAGCTCTCCTAACAACTGGTGTGAAACCATGAGCCTTGTTGTACTCAAGCTGATCTAAGCTAAGCTCTAGCCTAATCTTCTCCAACTCCGCCTGCTCAGCAAGCAGCTCCTGGCGCTGCCGGTTGAGCTGCGCCTTCATGGTCAGGAGCTCGAGGTCAGTGGGAGGCAGCATGCCCGTCCGCGCAGCGGACGCAGGGATTGTCGGAGTAGTAGAGAGCGGGAGGTTGCACTCCTTCTCGTAAGGCTTGTGCGTCTTCCCGCCACCACTTGAGCCAGCGAGATCCTCGACGACGGCCGCAGCGGTAGCAGCCGCGCCCTTCCCGGCGTCAGCAGCAGGGCCGGTCATCATCACCTCTGCAATGTCCGCAGAGCGGCTCGGCAGCCTCCCGCGTGCGGCGATGACAGCAGGTGGATCTTCTGCGACATGCACCAGCTCAGGGTACTCGCGGTCGATGATGGTGGCGACGTAGACGAGGTGCGCGCCGAAAGAAAGCACCGTGCCGCCCTCCGGCATGGCCCTGCCGCCGAAATCGCCGGCGTTGTCGGTGACGAAGTCGAAGGAGCCGAATCTGTGGACGAGGCCGCAGACCACGCGCTCTCCGGTAGCATAAATCGATCCCGTCCGAATGGTAACTCCAGCCAGCGCCGCTGGTTGCCCCACGGTGGGCGCCAACTATCGTGGTGGTGTCACGGAAGATGCCATATGATGGCTAAAGATGTGGGGACGAAGGACGCTGGAGGCGCTCGGGGAGGGATCACGCGACGAGTAGACGCGTGAAGGATGAAACAGGCACTGCAAACAACACGATCTACCCAGGTTCAGGGCCCTCGTGAGGAGGTAAAACCCCTACTCCTGCCTTTCTCTCTGTATTTCGATGTCCCACCGAGTAGCCACAGTACGAATGTTCTTGCTACCGAGTAGCCACTCTTCCCTCTACGTGCGGAACTAGGTCAGGAATGTGAACCAGTCCAGGATCTCTCGCGCAGGAGGGGGCAGGGCACCTTATATACTCGGTGCCCAGCCGGATACAGCCAAATACAAACAGATGTCGACATTGTGTGCACACCGTCCTTCTTCCAAGTTCCCGCTGACAACTTTGGCTTCTAAGCTTGTCTCGTTGCGGAAAGTCGTTGGGCAAAACCAAGTAACCAGTCTGTTATCACTGCGGCAAACACAGAGTAGGTCCCCCCTATCCTGCGACGCCCTGCTGCCACACTGTCGCTGTCAGGCACGCCGTCCTCAGATGAACAGTGCTGTGAACAGTGCCAAGTACGGACCCGGGATATGCGGGATTCGGTGTCAGAGCGGCTCCTTTGACTTCTGGCCCGAGTAGGTTCCCGCCATTTCTACTCGGACCAGCTCTTCTATTCGGGGGAACATAACTCTCTTGATTCATCCTTCTGGCCGTCTAGGTGTAAGACCGGGTAGCAGTCGACCGGGTACCGAGTACCGGGTAGCCGGCTACTCGGCCAAGCACCCCTTCTGATCTTGCCTTTAGTACTTGCCTTTACCCTACTCGGGGGTAACCCCCCGACAATCACCTTGATGCATGCAGATATTTTATATATACCCAAACGTGTTTCTGGCGCATCGACGCGATCCTCGTATGATGAAAAGGTCCGATAGGTCCCCTCCTAAACCCTAAACCTTTTCTAAACCCTAAACCCCTCCTGAACCCTAAACCCCTCCCAACCCTTTGGTACCGGTTCCTGTTACGAACCGGTACCAAATGTCTACAGAGCCGCAGGCTCCCCTAAGGCCACGTGGAGGCACCTTCAATACCGGTTCGTAAGGAACCGGTACTAAAGATTGGACTACCTTTAGGGCCGATTAATTAGTACCGGTTGTCCAACCGGTACTAGATGCCCTCTAGAACCGGTATTGATAGCCTATTTTCCACCAGTGCATGTCCCGTCTTGTCCGCCGCCACTCTTCCCACCCATCCCGGCCGACTACTGCCACCTGCCCCTCACCATCCCTGTTGTCTCTGGCCGCCCTTTCCCTACCGGTCATGCACTACAGGAAAAAGGCCATACGCCGATGGCAAAAGGTATGCTGACGACTTTTAGTTGGGGCCGTCGGCATACAAGGTGGCATGCCGACGGCCAAATCAAACCGTCGGCGTACCTTTGGCCGTCGGCGTATAGAACATATGCCTACGGCCTTTCGAAACGGCCGTCGGCATATAGAATCTATGCCTACGGCCTTTCGACATGGCCGTCGGCTTACCAAGCTACCAGCGTGGTCAGGGTGGGCCCACCAAAAGCTATGCCTACAACCTTTTGCTTTGGCCGTCGGTATACCTTTGGCTGTCGGCTTAGTGATGACTCCCAAGTGCAGGAGATCAATTATAGTACCTTTCGATAAGTATTTGAGTGTCGAACCCACGAGGAGCTGAAGGTAAGCTATCTATTCTCTAAAGCCCTATAACCCTCTTATATGGCTGTTTATGCAAAGCAATAAGTTTGACTAAAAGGAACTAACTAATTAAAAGCAAGTAACGTGGAGTGCGGTTTGTCTAGTAACTAGTGAAGCAAGTTTAAAATGCAAGTAATCCTAGAGCAAGTTTCTAAAGCAAGTTTCACAAGTAGCAACCAGCAAATATCTCAAGTATCTCAAGGGAGCAAGTGTTCTAGCAATAGGTGTTTCGTTCGTGTGGTTGTCACAATTAGTGAAGCACATGTTTTAGTCTTAGTTGTTTCTTCTAGGAAGGAGCCATGAATAGATATAGTCAAGTAAATGATCTACAACCCCTTATGATGGATCATGTGGCCAAGTACATGACTGCACAAGATTTATTAAGACATAAAGTCCCACCATAGCGTTACGTTCTAAGGTCCCCTATATATATCCCCCAATAACTTAACTTTGTGGCTCGGTCTCAGGTTACTGTCACTCCCAAGTCACCACCACTCAATTATGCTACCGGTGATCACCTTACATGCATTCCCCAACATATGCGTGCACTCATATATTGTACATAAAGACAATCATAGAAGATAACAAACTTGTATGCAACCAATCAACGAACTATTTCACCATTGCCAAGAACAATTCACTACTCAAACATAGACGGGGAGACACAATACATCAAGGGAATATAGTATTGCATCATAAATCGTGTTTGCCAAGAGATTACAGTGGAGAGATGGAGCTGATCTTGCTGTAGATGTTGATGATGAACACGCCGGAGGGGGGTGGAGCCCTCGGGGGTGATCCCGGCGGCGTTTCCCCCCTCCGATCTTCTCCGGCGGCAGCCTTCTGTCTCTCTGTTTCGTGGTTTCGTCTCTCGGTGCCGCCTCCTCCTCGAAAAGGCCAGGGGACCCTTTATATAGTCGTTTTTAGGTCACGAGACACTCGGGAGAAGAAAGATCGACGGCATCGGAGCCACGGGGGCAAAAAAGGGGCCCCACACGCGGCCAAGGAATCTGGCCACGTGGAGGGTCCTCTTTTCCACCTGGTTGGCCTTTTGGCCCTCTACTTTGGCCCATGGTCTTCGTCTCAAAAATTCTGAACCGTGCTCTTTGGCCTTGCCCTTTTTGGAGTCCCGAAGCTCCCGGAAAGTCTGAAACACTAAAAAGTACGTTTTGTGGAAAAACAGGGTTAGAACCAAAAGAAGGGGGATTGTTCAGAAAATCCCCCCAAATCATTATAAAACATGAATATAAGTTGCTAATATGTAGGAAAAACAAGTAATAACATGCAAAGTTCATGTATGCATTTTACATGCATCAACATCCCCAAGCTTAACCCATACTCGTCCTCGAGTATGAAGGTGATAAAACTAACATGGACTTTGCATTTTAAAACAATCATGGAATATCAAAGAAGATTATTCATGCTACATATAATCAAATGATTCATAATGTAGATGAGTAGCAACATACAATTCATGTTATAAGAAATATAAAATATGCAAGCAAAGATGCTTCATGAAAGTTCACAAAGTGTATAATGAAATAAAAGCACTATGGACCAAATGCATACACAAAATGAAAACTAAAATCCTATATTGGCCAAAGAATAGCATAATGGAAAATAGAAAATATGGTGGACACTTTGGAGAAAATTGAGTAGAGGTAAAACATGATCAAGTCTTATTTAGCCTCTAAATTATTCAACTAAAATTACTAATTGGAATGTGGCATCCATTGGTCTAAGACTCTCATTGCCCCTTTATCACTAGCATATTAAATTGTGAATGTTGAAGTAATGTGATTGACAAGGTGTTGGTTGAATGCGTGATGCCCCGTGAGTGTGAAAACCTACTCCATGATTACTCAACTTAAGATTCCTAATAAGCTTTGTACAATCATAATAAGTATTAATGACATCATAGAGAACCGCAAAGAGGTACCTCTTGCCCCATGACATGGAAACCAGCCCATGTCACAATGACAAGATGAACAAACGGAGTAGACTCATCATCCTTTTTTATTTCATTCACTATATGCATAGCTTCTTATTTTATTGTAGGATGTGTTTGTAGAGTCCACTCTAGCAGTAAGTAAATTTCCACCATGATCAAGCATGGCTTGGGTTAGTGTCCCAATGCGTTTCTCTAGTCATAAATATACTTACTCATCAAAACTTACTATTCCTCTATTTCTTTTCGGCATGGCAGGAGTCCAAAAACAAAAGTACATGATATCAACCAAATGTAAATTTTTGTGCAATGTTGAAAGCTTTCCAGTGATACACGTTTATAGCTAGCTCCCAACCAAACACTTGTCAAACGCAAAACTTTTAGCTCCCGTTATTGGGTCATGTTTATTAAGTGCAATGAAAAGTAAAGGTGTGCATTCAAAAGTTCGTGAGAGTCCTATCCCAAATTCATCTCATGACAATTAATAAAGTGAATATCTTAATTTAGAACATAAATAACACTATAACATGGTGAACATACTCGGAATAGCTCTGAAGCTAATAGGTAGATATGGTGGACTCACTGGAAATACTTGGCTAAAGGGTGTTGGAAACAAGTTTATACTTGTTGGAATTTTTACTTTTTTGGCTAGCAAGAGGGAGATAGTTGACCAGATACTATGCATGCATTAGTGTCCATAGAACTACTCATTTCATGACAAACTAAGTAAACTAACAATTAACATCAAAAACATGAATAAGAGATAGCTCATGACAACACTATTGCAAATTTCTACACCTAAAACAACATATAAATCATGTAACTATAAGTAGCTTTTATAATCAACTAAAGCATCCCTTTCCCAATAAATATAACAGCATCCAACTTAATTCAACCCATTATTCTAGTAGCTGATTCTCATAAAGATAATTGTGGTGGTGGTCTCACAAATAAACTAAAAAAAAAACTAGACGCTTCAAGTTTCTGCGATAAATGCTTTGCTTAGAAAAACAGAAAGTAGACGTGTGCTGACCAAAAGAGTGTTGGTCAGGGAGGTGTTCACCACATCCCCAAGCTTGTGTTTTTCACCATTCTTGGATCTCTCTTGGCGCAGCTCCTCTATTCCCTGTGAAAAAACTTCACAAAACATGTTTCTCCCATTCTTTTTCTGTGGGGTGAGATTAGCAAGGACAAACAAATCACATGCTTGCTGTGCAAAATTCCAAATAAAATGCTCCAGTAGATACAATAAGGTTCATTATGTTGTATGTTCACTCTCTTGCTTGAAAGAATCATGGAAATTCGATTCCCAAGCCCAAAGAGTGCATAAAACAAAAGAAGGCAGAATCTGTCCAAAAAAGAAACAGCAGCAAAACGAACGTTTTTCCCTAAGCTAGGCTCGTCAAAAAATTAAGCCAATTTTTGTGCTTACAGAGGACGAAAAGTTGCATAACATACTAAAAAATTAGATCAATCGTACATACCAATAAAAAACTTAAAATCATACGGTGAACAGACTCGTGCTGAAACAGAAATTTCATGCACTAGGATAGCAACTGATAAGTCCAAATGGGTTTGACTTGACTCTTTATTGAAAACTCCAGAATTAAAACAACAAAAACTAATCTCTTGAGACATCAAGAGGACACTAGGAAAATCCAAACAAAAACAACCGGGTTGCCTCCCGTAAAGCGCTTTATTGATAGCCGTATAGCTGGGTTTTTCTTACTTAACATCATGATGGTTGGAGTGAGGTGGCTCGACATCCCCAAGCTTGGATTCTTGTACTTATTTGATACATTTAGGGTGAGCCCAGGGGTACATCCCCAAGCTTGATTGGTTGTCCCTCTTGATCTTTGTTCATCTCACTCAACTCTTCCTCCTGAAAAATTCTTCTTACACAAATCTCAACATAAAACTTGATTAGAGGGGTTAGTGCCTCCATAAATAAAATCCACATAGGTACAACAAAGACACATCATGAGTTGATTCTAAATATTAACTACTGTTACTACAGTTGTGCATTGCTCCTTGATCAAAAGAACCACACAAAACACAAGTAATGAGAGCAATGCAAAATAAAGACATAATCTGCCAAAAACTGAACAGCCCGTAAAGAGTGAATTTTTAGAGGCACTTAAGTTGCTCAAATCAGAAAACTTAAACTAATGAAATATGTAGTGATAACTAAATATTGCTGTCGTAAATTACCAGGTCAAAATTCCACTTCTGTGATTTTAAACTTTTTCGCAGTGAAGTTCAGGAATCTGTTTTCTGGACAGCTAATTACTATAGTTTAATCCTATCTCTCATATAAGATTATTCTTGCCATTTACGATGAGAAATAAGACAGAAATGTGATGTTACAGTAGTGAACTAATATTTTTATTGCTTTTAGCTTTGGATTTTTTTTTAATGATAGAGACTTTGCAATGGTTTCATTGGCATGAACAACACATGTTCAAGGTCGACCCCAACTTCTCCATTACTCATCCTTCTCATTTACTTTCCCAAAAAATTTATAAAATGAAAATCTTAAACTAAATGATAGATAACAGTAGGTAAAGGTATTTTACATGTTGAAAAGACATAAATGTGTGCTCAAACCGAATAGGAAATTAAAGCATAAGGAACACACCAAAAAATATTAAACAATTTATTTTTAAGTCTAACCCATTTCCTATGCATTGGCATTTTGTAATGAAACAAATAAAAGAAGCACATAATAGCAAGCATAGAAAGGTAGATCAAGTGCAACTTCAATACTTTCAACATAAAGAGGGGAAACTTAATATTGTTGATATATGTGTAACCATGTTTCCCTCTCTCATAATAATTTTCAGTAGCATCATGAATAGATTCAACAATATGAATATCACATAAAACATTCTTATCATGAGCCACATGCATAAAAGAATCACTACTCTCCACATAGGTAAAATCTTCATTAGTGATAGTGGGAGTTAAACATTCATAATTTTCATTGCAATCATCATATATAGGAGGCATATTATCATCAAAGTGAATTTTCTCCTCCAAGCTTGGGGAACTAGAAATATCATGCTCATCAAAACCAGCTTCCCCAAGCTTAAAACTTTCCATAGAATCAGGAAGTATATCATTTTTATCCTCAATAGTAGGGGGACTAAAAATATCATATTCATCAAGACAAACTTCCCCAAGCTCAAGGTTTTCCTTAGCAATAAAGGTGTTCAAAGAATTAGTACTACCACAAATATGATTGTTGTGCAAATAATTTTTCAATTTCTCCTCAAACACTTCATGTCCTAATTCAAGGTAGATATTATACAGTTCTAAAATTGTTTGGTTGTTTTCCATTTTATAAATTTTTTTGTGTGTTTTAGGTTTATATGTTAGTATGCAATGCAAACAAGAATAAAAGCTTAGCACAACGCTCCCCGGCAACGGCGCCAGAAAAGTGCTTGATGACTCCCAAGTGCAGGAGATTAATTGTAGTACCTTTCGATAAGTATTTTAGTGTCGAACCCACGAGGAGCTGAAGGTAAGCTATCTATTCTCTAAAGCCCTATAGCCCTCTTATATGGCTGTTTATGCAAAGCAATAAGTTTGACTAAAAGGAACTAACTAATTAAAAGCAAGTGACGTGGAGTGTGGTTTGTCTAGTAACTAGTGAAGCAAGTTTAAAATGCAAGTAATCCTAGAGCAAGTTTCTAAAGCAAGTTTCAAAAGTAGCAAGCAGCAAATATCTCAAGTATCTCAAGGGAGCAAGTGTTCTAGCAATAGGTAGTGTGGTTGTCACAATTAGTGAAGCACATGTTTTAGTCTTAGTTGTTTCTTCTAGGAAGGAGCCATGAATAGGTATAGTCAAGTAAATGATCTACAACCCCTTATGATGGATCATGTGGCCAAATAAATGACTGCACAAGATTGATTAAGACATAAAGTCCCACCATAGC
The DNA here is from genome assembly GCA_028641055.1 of Alopecurus myosuroides. Lineage (NCBI taxonomy): Eukaryota > Viridiplantae > Streptophyta > Magnoliopsida > Poales > Poaceae > Alopecurus > Alopecurus myosuroides. Next base: position 185,986,123 of record CM054061.1, on the reverse strand, counting down.
CTTACGATCTAAGGTCCCCTATATATATCCCCCAATAACTTAACTTTGTGGCTCGGTCTCACGTTACTGTCACTCCCAAGTCACCACCACTCAATTATGCTACCGGTGATCACCTTACATGCATTCCCCAACATATGTGTGCACTCATATATTGTACATAAAGACAATCATAGAAGATAACAAACTTGTATGCAACCAATCAACGAACTATTTCACCATTGCCAAGAACAATTCACTACTCAAACATAGACGGGGAGACACAATACATCAAGGGAATATAGTATTGCATCATACATCGTGTTTGCCAAGAGATTACAGTGGAGAGATGGAGCTGATCTTGCTGTAGATGTTGATGATGAACACGCCGGAGGGGGGTGGAGCCCTCCGGGGGTGATCCCGGCGGCGTTTCCCCCCTCCGATCTTCTCCGGCGGCAGCCTTCTGTCTCTCTGTTTCGTGGTTTCGTCTCTCGGCGCCGTCTCCTCCTCGAAAAGGCCAGGGGACCCTTTATATAGTCGTTTTTAGGTCACGAGACACTCGGGAGAAGAAAGATAGACGGCATCGGAGCCACGGGGGCAAAAAGGGGGCCCCACACGCGGCCAAGGAATCTGGCCGCGTGGAGGGTCCTCTTTTCCACCTGGTTGACCTTTTGGCCCTCTACTTTGGCTCATGGTCTTCGTATCGAAATTTTTTAACCGTGCTCTTTGGCCTTGCCCTTTTTGGAGTCCCGAAGCTCCCGGAAAGTCTGAAAAACTAAAAAGTACGTTTTCTGGAAAAAACAGGGTTAGAACCAAAAGAAGGGGGATTGTTCAGAAAATCCCCCAAATCATTATAAAACATGAATATAAGTTGCTAATATGTAGGAAAAACAAGTAATAACATGCAAAGTTCATGTATGCATTTTACATGCATCACTTAGCCAGCTGCTTGCTTGGCCAGATTGGTCCCACCAAAATCTATGCTGACGGCCCCGGTAATAGGCCGTCGGCATAGGTATTTTTCTCCTTATGTGCTTTGTTTTCATCCATTGTGCAACATTTTCGTAATACCATATCACATTATATGATAGTAAAACATGGGATTTAGGACAAAATAGCATGAGAAAGCAAATATGTCCATTTGTAAACCCCCTCTGATGCCGCTCAAAGTGATAGATCGTTAAGTCTGGCTTCTCTCCAGCGGGTCTAGGGTTTCGCCCGAGAGGGCTCCAGAGCGTTTTAGTCCCACCAAATGCCCATACCATGTGTGTACAAGTATAATTTTTGTTGTATATTCCCAAGATTCTCTCACTCTTTGTGTTAGGACTTCACGAGCATCGGTTTCTCTCTAGCTGGTTTCACGACTACTTAGAGTCTGAAACTCCCGTATCTAACGAAGCAGGGGGGAATCTTGCCAAGCGTGTGGGTACACCATTGTCCTAGGTCTCCCTAGGGCCTAACCAAACACGACCAAGCAATTAGTTTGACTTTGCTACCCCCTTCCGGCTCACGTATAGGGGATACACCGATAAGTCAAACTTTTCTCCAGCGGGTCTAGGATTTCATAAGAGAGGGGCTCCATGGCGTCTGAGTCCCACCAAATTCTAGTGGTGGCTGTATCATGTGTGTACAAGTGTGATTTGGATTGTAGATGCCCAAGATTCCCTCACTCTTTCTATTAGGGCTTCGCCGACATCAGCTTCTCTTTGGCTGGTTTTAGGACTACTTAGAGCCCAAAACCCACGAATCTGGCGAACCGGGGGGGGAATCTTGTGAAGACTGTGATTAGAACATTGTCGTGGGTGTTCCTAGGGCCTAAGTAAACACAATTAAGCAATTAGTTCCACTTTGCTACCCCCTTTCAGCTCGCGTATAGGGGATAGACCCATAAGTTGGACTTTTCTCCAGCCGGTCTAGGTTTCATCGGAGAGGGGCTCCGGACTTTCTGAGTCCCACCAAATGCTAGTGGTTTCCGTACCATACGTTTACAAGTGTGATTTGGGATGTGTGAGATTCCCTCACTCTTTGTGTTAGGGCTTCACCGGCATCAGCTTCTCTCTAGCTAGTTTAACGACTACTTAGAGCCGAAACTCCCGGATATGACGAACCAGGGGGAATTTTATCAAGAGAGTTTGTAGACCATTGTGTTGGGTATTACTAGGGACTACCAAACATAATCAAGCAATTATTTTCACTTTTCTACCCCTTTCGGCCCACGTATAGGGGATAGACCGATAAATCACACTTTTCTCCAGCGGGTCTAGGGTTTTGTCGGAGAGGGGCTCCGGAGCGTCTGAGTTCCACCAAATGCTAGTGGTTGTCGTACCATTTTTTCCAAGTTTGATTTGGGTTATAGATACCCAATACTACCTCACTCTATGTGTCAGGGATTCACCGACATCGTCTACTCTCTGGCTGGTTTCAGGACAACTTAGAGCTCGAAATTCCCAGATCTGGCAAACCGGGGGGATTCTTGTCAATATTGTGGGTACAACATTGTCTTGTATGTTCATATGGCGTAACCAAACACAACCAAAAAATTAGTTCCACTTTGTTGCCCCCTTCCGGCTCACGTATAGGGGATAGCCCGATAAGTCGGAATTTCCTCCAACAGGTCTAGGATTTCGCCCGAGAGGGGCTCTGGAGCGTCTTAGTCCCAATAAATGCTATTTATTTCCATACCATGTGTTTACAAGTGTGATTTGTATTGTTGATTTCCAAGATTCGCTCACTCTTTGTGTTAGGACTTCACCAACATCGGCTTCTCTCTCGCTGGTTTCAGGACTACTTAGAGCCCGATACACCGGATTTGACAAACCGGGGGCAATCTTGTCAATACTGTGAGGTATAACATTGTCTTGGGTGTTCCTAAGGTCTAACCAAACACAACAAAACAATTAGTTTGACTTTGCTACCCTTTTTAGACTCACGTATAGAGGATAGACCGATAAGTCGGAGTTTTCTCCAGCGAGTCTAGGGTTTCGTCAGAGAGGGGTCCGGAGCGTCTAAGTCCCACCAATTGCTAGTGGTTGCTATACCATGTGTTTACAAGTGTGATTTGAGTTTTATATGTCCAATATTTCCTCACTCTTTTTCTTAGGGCTTCACTGGCATCGGCTTCTCTCTGACTGGTTTCAGGACTACTTAGAGCCCAAAACTCCCGGATCTGAAGAACCGGGGGGGGGGGGAGATCTTGTCAAGAGTGTGGGTAGAAAATTGTCTTCTGTGTTAATAGGCCTAAACAAACACAACCAAGAAATTATTTCCACTTTTCTACCCCCTCTCGGCTCACGTATATATCGAGGATAGACCGATAAGTTGGACTTTTCTCCGGCGGGTCTAGGATTTCGCTAGAGAGGGGATGTGAGGCTTCTGAGTCCCACCAAATTCTAGTGGTTGCCATACCATGTGTGTACAAGTATAATTTGGGTTGTATATTCCCAAGATTCTCTCATTATTTGTGTTAGGGCTTCACCGACATAAGTTTCTCTCTAGCTGGTTTCACGACTACTTAGAATCTGAAACTCCCGTATCTGACAAACTACAGGGGGAATCTTGTCAAGAGTTTGGGTACACCATTGTCCTCACACTTTGTGCTAGGGCTTCACCGTCATCGGCTTCTATTTGGCTGGTTTCAGGACTACTTAGAGCCTGAAACTGTCGGATCTGATGAACATGGGGGAATCTTGTAAAGAGTATGGGTGGAACATTGTATTTGGTGTTCCTGCGGCCTAACCAAAAACAACCAAACAATTAGTTCCACTTTGCAACCCCCTTCCGGCTCACGTATATGAGGCAGAACGATAAGTCGAGATTTTCTCCACCTGGTTTATGGTTTCACCGGAGAGGGGATCCGTAGCGTCCGAGTCCCACAAAATGCTAGTGGTTTTCATACCATGTGTTGTAGATACCCAAGATTCCCCCACCCTTTGTGTTGGGGCTTCAACGACATCAACTTCTCTCTAGCTGCTTGGAGGACTACTTTCATCCCAACACTCTCGGATCTGACGAACCAGGGGAAATCTTGTCAAGAGTGTGGGTAAACAATTGTATTGCTTGTTCCTAGGTCCTAATCAAACATAATCAAGCATTTGGTTCCACTTTTCTACCCCCTCCCGACTCACGTATAGGGGATAAAACAATAAGTTGGTCTTTTCTCCAGCGGGTCTAGGGTTTCACCGGAGAAGGGCTCTGGAGCGTCTGAGTCCCATAAAATGCTAGTGGTTTTGATACCATGTGTTTACAAGCACTATTTGGGTTGTAGATTCCCAAGATTCCCAAGCGTTTTCTGGGGTCGTGGCGCGGGAGAGGTGGGCTTATTTGTTCTCATGAAATGATAGTTATTAGCTAGCATTTCATGTGTCGTCAAGTTGCCAACTAGAAAACCACTTTTCCCCATCTCCCTCCCATTCTCGGGTCACCCTCCTATTTTTTGAATGGTCGCTAAATAAAATCCCACTACAAAATTTTCAAGTAATTTTTTCTCAATCATGATATACCACCGCCCTACACTTATTTGGTCCCCAGAGAGTTGAATGCGGGACACGAGGTGTATGCGTGAGCCGATGTCAAATAGAGAGATATATGGTGGACTTGGTGCTACAGAGAAGTGTATCCAGGACACGAAGACTATGAGAGTTTTATGGAAGTTTGACAACCTTGAGAGGTGTATACGGGCTCACATGAGAAACATAAGTTTGAATGACACAGAGAGGGGTAAATGGAACCATATGATTGAAAGAGGAATATGTGGGTTTGTAGGGTCAATAGATTTGTGTGATAACTCCTAGAGAGCGTCATACATGCCAACTGGCCGAGAGAGGTGCGTGCATGGCAAGATAATCTATAGAAGTGCAAGTGGAGCCGGGTGAGCGAGACAGGTTTATGTGGTCTAGATGACATAAACATGTGTATGTGGGTTTGAGCGACCGAGATAGTTGTATGTGGGACCTGGAAACAAAGAGATGCCTATGTGGGACTAGATGACCACGAAAATGCTTATGCGACGAGATTACCAAGATATGTTTATGTGGGGTCGTACAACCAGGAGAGGTGTATATAGTTCAAGGTGTCCCATGCGAAGTTGGCATGGCATCCTAGAGAGGTTTCGACAAGGCGTTGTGTTTTGACAATGGTGATGATGCTTCAACGCTAAATGTTATCAGTCGTTTGTTGGCTTCGGCGGAAACTATCCATTGTCTTGGCACATTCCAATGCCTTTTGAATCATGCTCTTAACACTCCATTTGAAGGTCTTGCGATTGGTGCCTACACGTTCCCCTTAGTTCATATGAGGGTTTTCATGCCTTGGGCGAAGCTCCTAAGGCCTAGCATTCTAGGCTCGAAGTTTATCGAGTCGCCACTCTGGTCGTTGTTTATTGGTTCGAGCTGGAAGTATGCATTGCCTTTCAACTAAGTGGATACTCACACCAGTGCATGTTTCGTGGTCTCGACTCCGTACTTCCTCCGCCATTGCCAGGCCATGGTTGCTACCTTTGAGGTGTTTGTTGGCGCATACTCGACATTGATGAGTGTAATCTCTAGAATCACCCTAGCTCAACGGAATTTTTTGGACCAATCTTTTCCAGAAACAAGTGATCTCTTGGATTAATAGAAGCTATCCTTGCCATGACAAGTGCAATAGTGCGTCCTTATATAGATTTGGTAATTTTTCATCACGTGTTGTGGTAGAACCCCACGTAGTGATTGATCCATGCAGACGGTAAACACACATGTAGCCGAGGCACCAAACGGGTCTGAACACGCTGAGTATAGACCCCGTCGCGGAAAGTCGATCTTGTAGTCCAAATTTTGTTTCAGAGTGGGAAGTTTGGGCCCAGCTGTCGGGGGGTTACCCCCGAGTAGGGTAAAGACAGGTGGTAAAGGCCGCTTACAGAAGAGAGGTTTGGTCGAGTAGCCGACTACCGGGTACTCGCTACCCGGTCGACTGCTACTCGGTCTCACCTCAAGATGACCAGAAGGAGATATCAATCAAGTTCTGCCCTGACGAGTAGAAGGTTTGGCCCCTGTACAATTGGCGGGAACCTTTGGCGGGAAACTACTCGGGCAGGAAGTCAAAGGAGCCGTTCTGACACAGGATCCCGCGTATCCTGGGTCCGTACTTGGCAGCATTCGAACTACTGTTCACGTGGGGACGGCCTGCCTGACAGTGACAGCATGGAAGCAGTCGGTGGCAGGATAAGGGGGGCCTACTCTGTGCCTAGGTACAGTGATACCAGTCTGTCCCCTAGTTTTGCCCAACGACTTTACAGAAGCAGCCAAGATCAACGACCAAAGCTGTCAGCGGGTACTCGGAGAAAGGACAGTGTGCACACTATGTCGACACTTGTCTAGGATTTGGACGTATCCGGCTGGGCACCGTGTATATAAGGTGCCCCGCCGCCTCCTGCGCGAGGCATGCTCACACAGGCTCATAGTGAACCCTAGAAACCCTAAGTTCTTGACCTAGCTCTACTCGGAGGAGTGAGAGAGAGGCTACTCGGTAGCGTTACCATTTGTACTGTGGCCACTCGGAGAGACATCGTAATACATAGAGAAAGGCAGGAGTAGGGGTTTTACCTCCACACGAGGGCCCTGAACCTGGGTACATCGTGTTGTTTGTGTTGTGTGGATCTCACCTCACGCGGCTACTCGTCGCGTGATCCCTCCCCGGACACCTCCAGCGTCCATCGTCCCCACATCTTTAGCCATCCCATGGCATCTGCCGTGACACCACCACGACAGTTGGCGCCCACCGTGGGGCAACCAGCGGCGCTGGCTGGAGTTTCTGTTCGGACGGGATCTTCATCGGCGGAGCGCGTGGTTTGTGGCCTTGTCCACAGATTCGGCTCCTTCGACTTCGTCACCGACAACGCCGGCTGTTTCGGCGGCATGGCCATGACGGAGGGCGGCTCGGTGATCTCCTTCGGCTCGCATCTCGTCTACGTCGTCACCGTCGCCAACAGCGCCTACCCCGAGCTGGTGCAGGACGCGGAGGATCCTCCCGCGGTGGTTGCAGCTCGCGGAAGGCCTGCGCGCAGCTCTGCATGCTGCGCTGAGGTGATGGTGACGGGCTTGGCGGCAAACACTGGCGCAGCTGCTACGGGCGCTGCGGCCGTCGTCGAGGAGGTTGACGACCCGCCTGCAGGTGGCAGGAACCACCGGCCCTACGAGAAGGAGAGCAACTTGCCGCCTTCCACGTCTACGGTCATTCCCGCGTCTGCAGCGCGAACCGGCATGCCCACGCCCACCGATGTCGAGCTCCTAGCCGCGCGGGAGCAGCTCGAGCGGCAACGCCAGGAGCTGCTTGCCGAGCAGGCGGAGTTGGAGAAGATCAGGTTGGAGCTGAGCCTGGACCAGCTCGAGTACAACAAGGCCCATGGCTTCACGCCAGTCGCCAGGAGGCCCAGCAGAGTGGGTGCTACGCGGCGCAACCTGGGTGCCGAGATGGCGACAGTTGCAGAGGAGCCCGCGCAGTCCGCCACCGCGAACACCTTCACAAGGCCAAGGTACAGCACGCCCGCTAAGACGCTGCGAGCTGCGCAGGCTGTGGCTGCCGAGTTGCCGCGCCTAGATGGAGAGGCGCGTCTCAGGCAGCAGGAGAGGCTCAATGAGTTGGTGCTGGAGGCCGCCAGGCAGAACGAGGAGTTCCGCAAGGCCAACCCGGGAGCTGGAGCTTCGCAGGTGGTTCACTCGCATGCGGCAAGATCTAACGATCAAGCCTCATCTCCGCATCCGAGCCGCGAGAAGAGCCGCAGCGGGCGTTCGGGTAGGGACAGGCAAATGCAGGTGTATGACCCGGCTGCTGCCGCGAAACAGACTGCTGTGCCGCAGCAGCCCGGGCAGGAACACAACGCTGCAAGAGCAGGCTCTCAAGCCCATCAAGCTCAAAGCCGTGTCCGAGAAGCCGCGCGTCCGGGTACTTCTCGGCAACCCGCAGCTCAGCCTACTCGGCAGAGGCAGCAGCCGCGCCCAGTGGCGCCAGTCGCCAACCCGGTGGAGCAGCCTGTAGCCATGCAGGTGGATAGGTATGATGATGGCTACTCGGCTATGGAGATGGCTGGTTATGACATTCATGACCGTGTTGGTGAGCGTGTGTTGGCGCCTGGAGATGCAAGGCACCAGTTGGACCGTCTCAGCTTGTCGGCGCGGCTTGAGAACACGGGTCCCCCTGGCCCCGAGTGCTTTGGCCCGCGCATCATGAACGAGCCATCCGTGAAGGGCTTCCAGCTCGCGAGAGGCACCAATAGCTACAATGGTAGCACCAAGCCTGAAGATTGGCTCAATGATTACGTCACCGCGGTCCACATTGCGGGTGGCAACAGGAGATGGGCGGTGCGCTACGTGCCGCAGATGCTAGAGGGTCCAGCCCGCACTTGGCTCAACAACTTGCCCAAGAACAGCATAAACTGCTGGCTGGACTTCTCGGACGCATTCGTCAGCAACTTCACCAGCACCTACAAGAGGCCGAATAGGCCACAGCAGTTGTCGGCTTGCCGGCAGCGAGAAGACGAGACGGACCGCGAGTACCTTACTCGGTGGAGCACCTTGAGGAACACTTGTGAGGGTGTGAATGAAGCGCAGGCCATCACTTGGTTTGCGCAGGGTTGCCGACATGGCAGCATGCTTTGGCAGAGATTGCAGAGGGAGATGCCGAACACCCTGGCCGAGACCATCAAGATTGCGGATCAGTACGCACTCGGAGATCCTACTCAGCCACTGATGGATTCCTCTGAGCCGAGAAGAAACTTCAACAGCAGCAAGCGCAACGAGTTCCGCAACAAGCGCCGAGTAGATACTCGGTATGACCCTGAAGAGGTGAATGCAGTGAATGTCGGAGGCGGTGGTGGCCAAAGGCAGAAACCTGCTGGAGCCTACGGGCAGAACCAGAACCAGGGCCAAGGCAACAAGAAACCGTTCCGCACTGCGCAGCCGGGTAGCGGGAACTCCGAGCAGCCGAAGAAGTTTGTCTTTGATGACATGAAGGATGGTCCATGCAGCTTCCACACTCACCACCCTTCAAGGCCTGCGAACCATACTACTCGGCAATGCGAGTGGTGGGATGTGATCAAGAGTGATGGCTTGCCTCCTCCACCTCCTCTGCCAGCCGCGAATGCCACTGTTCAGCCTACTCGCGCTCCTGCAGCTCGGCCGCCAGTGTACCCGAGAAGAGAGAATGTCAACCAGGTGGCTTTAGGAGCCAACCGGAACTTCAACAATGAGAGATACCGCAACAACAACAACAACTACAACCGCAACAACAACAACAGAGGCAACAACAACTATCAGGGCAACAACAATGGCAACAATGGCAACAATGGGGGCAATGGCTCCAACCAGTACCAAGAGCACCATGAGAGCTACATGATCTTCACTTCTGAGGCAGTCGACAAGCAGTCACAGCACAGGCGGGCCATGGAGGTCAATGCAGTGATTCCGGCTGTCCCTCACTACATGTACTGGTGCGACCAGGAGATCAGGTGGACTCGGGCAGATCATCCCAAGGTGATGCCCAATCCGGGCACCTATGCTTTGGTGCTGGATCCTACCTTCCTGGGCCCCGAGAAGAATGTGAGATTCAGCAAGGTGCTGATCGACAACGGCAGCAGCATCAACATTGTGTACAAGGACACACTCGAGAAGCTTGGCCTGGCCGAGAACATGATGCTGCCTAGCAAGACCACTTTCCATGGCATTGTGCCCGGGATCTCTTGCAACCCGATTGGCCGAGTGTGGATTGATGTGCTATTCGGTACTCGGGAGAACTGCCGCACTGAGCGCCTGCAGTTTGAGGTGGTGGATCATCAGAGCCCCTATCATGCTCTACTCGGCAGGCCTGCTCTGAGCAAGTTCATGGCCTCCACTCATGTGGCCTATCTGAAGATGAAGATCCCTGGTCCCAATGGCATCATCACCATCTCGGGAGATTACAAGAAGTCCATGGAGTGTGCTTCTGCTAGCTCTCAGCTGGCGGAATCGATGGTGATTGCTGCCGAGAAGAAGAAGATGTACGAGGTGGTGGCCATGGCTCAGTCCGCACAAGCTGGCGCACAAGGTGTGCCGAGTACTCAGCATGGTACTGCTTTCCAAGCTGCCAAGGAGACCAAGACAGTCCAGGTTGATCCCGAGTTCCCGGAGCGCGTGGCCATCATTGGTTCCGGGTTGGAGGAGAAATAGGAAAGCGCGCTCATCCACTTCCTCCGTGAGAATCGGGATGTTTTCGCCTGGACCAATGAAGATCTACCAGGAGTCCCGAGGGAGTTGGTTGAGCACTCTTTGCATGTGCGTCCTGACGCCAAGCCCGTGAAGCAGGCCTTGCGCCGTTTCGGGGATGAGAGAAGGAAGGCCATCGGTGATCAAATCACCAAGCTGCTGATCAGTAACTTCATCATGGAAGTGCTGCACCCGGACTGGTTGGCCAACCCGGTCATGGTCGAGAAGAAAAAGGAAGACCCCAAGGCTGCCACTGCCTGGCGCATGTGCGTCGACTACACCGACTTGAACAAGGCATGCCCCAAGGATCCTTTCCCGCTACCTCGCATCGATCAGGTGATCGATTCCACTGCCGGCTGTGAGCTGTTGTCTTTCATAGATGCCTACTCTGGTTTCCACCAGATTGCACTCAACCCTGCTGATCAAATAAAGACTGCTTTCATTACCCCGTACGGGGCTTATTGCTATCGTGTCATGTGTTTTGGCCTGAGGAATGCGGGTGCAACCTATCAGAGATGCATGCAGAAATGCTTGCACGACCAGCTCGGCAAGAATGTGCAGGTGTACGTAGATGACATTGTCATCAAAACGAATAAAACACATACTCTGCTTGCCGACCTGGAGGAAACCTTTGCTAACCTACGCAGGTACAAAATGAAACTGAATCCGAGTAAGTGCACCTTTGGTGTACCAGCTGGAAAGCTACTCGGTTTTCTGGTTTCTAGTCGGGGCATTGAAGCCAATCCGTCTAAGATAAAAGCTATTGAAAGCATGTCTTTGCCGAGATCATTGAAGGATGTGCAGAAGTTCACGGGGTGTTTGGCGTCTCTGAGCCGTTTCCTGGGCCGGATGGGCGAGAAGGCTCTGCCTTTGTACCAGCTGATGAAGAAAAGCGACAAGTTTGTCTGGACTCCGCAGGCGGATGTGGCATTCAATGAGCTAAAAGCAATGTTGGCTAGCGCTCCTGTCTTGGCTAGTCCGCTACCCAAGGAGCCTATGCTGCTGTACATTGCCGCGACTAACCGAGTAGTCAGCGTGGTGATAGTGGTGGAGCGAGAAGAAGAAGGCAAGAGTGTGCAGCGCCCAGTCTATTATCTCAGTGAAGTGCTGTCCAGTTCCAAGCAAAACTATCCACATTACCAGAAGATGACATATGGTGTGTACCTGGGTGCCAGGAAGCTGAAACATTATTTCCAGGAGCATCCCATCACTGTTGTGAGCTCAGCTCCCATCTCGGACATCATGGGTAACAAGGAGGCGAGTGGCAGAGTAGCCAAGTGGGCGATTGAGCTAGCCGCGTACGCTCCCGCGTATACGAGAAGAGAAGCAATCAAGTCTCAGGTACTGGCGGAATTTCTTGTGGACTGGGCCGAGATGCATTATGAACCTCCCGCTCCAGTTTCCAACTATTGGAAGATGCACTTTGATGGCTCAAAGGTGAAAGAAGGCCTTGGTGCTGGCGTGGTGCTTACATCACCCAAGCGGGATCAGCTCAAGTATGTGTTGCAGATCCATTTCAAGGCATCCAACAATGTAGCCGAGTACGAGGCAGTGGTGCATGGTTTGCGAGTAGCAAAGGAGGTTGGTGTGCAGCGCATTATATGCTACGGCGATTCGGATCTGGTGGTACAGCAAGTCTCGGGTACCTGGGACGCTTTGGATGCCAACATGGCATCGTATCGCTTCCTGGTGCAGTCAATGACTGGGTTTTTTGAAGGCTGTGAGTTTCAGCACATTCACCGAGCAGAGAACGAAGCAGCAGACGAGCTATCCAAGTTGGGATCTTCTCGGCAGTCCATCCCGGCAGGGATTGCCTTGGAGCATTTGAGGAAGCCATCCATCAAGCCTTCCCCCAATTCGGAATCCATCTTTGTCCCTTCTCTGCCAAGTGAAGAATCTGACCCAATGGAGATTGACTGGGAGAGTGCTGCAGGGAACCCGGGGACTGCCGTCCTCTACTCGGGGACTGCCATTCCCTACTCGGGGACTGCCACTCCCTACTCGGGGACTGCCATTCCCTACTCGGGGACTGCCACTCCCTACTCGGGGACTGCCACTCCCTACTCGGGGACTGCCACTCCCTACTCGGGGACTGCCACTCCTTACTCGGGGACTGCCACTCCCTACCCGGGGACTGCCATTCCTTACTCGGGGACTGCCACTCCTTACTCGGGGACTGCCGCCCTCAACCCAGAAGTTGTTGCATTCATTGAAGAAGTTCTCGCCAATCGGTCTGGGCTGCAGAGAAGCGCTCCTACTACTCCTGTGCAACCAACAGAGCCTGTCCCAATGGAAATGGACGAACCAGTGTTTCCCGTGCGGGAGACGCCGAGTTGGGCAATGCCCATATTATCCTTTCTAAGGGACGGTACTTTACCTGAAGATGAGGTGACCGCGAGGCAGATTCAGAGAAGGTCCAAGGGCTACACTATAGTCCGAGACGTGCTGCATAAGAGAAGTGCTACTGGTGTGCTGCAACGCTGTGTGAGCCCAGAGGAAGGAGAAGAAATCCTGGTGGAGATACATCAAGGGGAATGCGGGCATCACGCCTCTTCTCGGGCTTTAGTCAAGAAAGCTTTCCGGCATGGCTTCTACTGGCTCACTGCATTGCAGCAAGCAGAAGATATTGTGAGGAAGTGCACTGGCTGCCAGATGTTCGCAAGTAAGATTCACATGCCAGCTTCCGAGTTGAAAACAATTCCTATCACATGGCCGTTTGCTGTTTGGTGCTTGGATATGGTTGGTCCTTTCAAGCCGGCTAAAGGCAACATGACTCATATCTTGGTCATGGTGGACAAGTTCACCAAGTGGATCGAGGTGAAGCCTATTCGGAAGTGCGATGGAGTCACAGCTGTGAAGTTCGTGAAGGATGTGATCATGAGATATGGCTACCCGCACAGTATCATCACCGACAACGGCACCAACTTTGCAGAGGGGGCAATGGTGCGATTCTGCAGAGATAAGCATATCCGACTAGACGTTGCGTCAGTCGCGCACCCTGCCTCCAATGGGCAAGTTGAGAGAGCCAATGGGATGGTACTGGCAGGCATCAAGCCGAGGCTGATTGAGCCATTGCTGAAAACACCTGGGTGTTGGCTAGAAGAGTTGCCAGCGGTGTTGTGGAGTCTAAGGACTACCCCTAACCGGTCAACCGGCTACACGCCATTCTTCTTGGTATACGGGGCTGAGGCCGTGTTGCCAATAGACTTAGAGCATGACTCCCCCCGAGTAGCCCTCTACACTGAGGTGGAGGCGAGAGAAGCTCGAGAAGACGACGTAGACCTGCTTGAAGAAGCAAGAGAGCTGACTCTGTCACGTTCGGCTATCTACCAGCAAAACCTGCGGCGCTATCATAGCCGAAAGGTGAACCCAAGGGTTTTCCGAGAAGGAGACATGGTCCTTAGGCTTGTGCAGCGCACAGCCGGGATGCACAAGTTGTCTCCTCCATGGGAAGGGCCTTTCATTGTCAGCAAAGCGCTGCACAATGACGCGTACTATCTTGTAGATGTGCGCCCATCGCAGGCGAACAGGGCAGATAAAGCTGGAGAGGAAACCAAGCGTCCCTGGAATGTAGCTCTACTTCGTCGTTTTCATTCGTAAGCAAAGATGTGTATGTACCCTTTCATCCGAGTTGAAATTCTACTCTGCAATCTAAAATTGTTCTCGGGGACTGCCCTCGTCCAAAATTGCTTTAAGTGTTTTTACTCGGCTTGTTCCTTTGTTTATTCGGTTGCTCCACTTCAGAACTCATAAGTGCATTGAGTACTGTGTTTAAACCTATATGCCAACTCTTCGACTCTGCTGCTGTCCGAAACCCGGCTTCATGGCAGGCAAGAGAACAAGCAAAAGGTCAATGAGCACACGAAAATCACTAAGGAAGAAAGAGTGCAGGAACCGAGTAGATTGTCGGTTACTTTTTGTTCCCTGTTTTCGTCTTCTCGGCTAAGTGGTGGGCTGCGTTATCATGATTGTTTCTAGCGGCTAAGTATTTGCAGCCTTGTTCCTTGATTCTTGTGACTCGAATACCAAACAAGCGACAAGTCGCAGGTAGAGCAGAGATGAAAAGACAGGGTGAATAAGAAATGCTACTCGGGGACTCGCATGGAAACACAACTCGGCATTAAGCCAGTGTCGTTCAAATTGATTAATGTCAACGTAAACCGAGTGGGCATAAAAACTGAGTAGCAAGCAAGATAAAGATAGTCTGTTACATCTGCTCCCGGCATTCCGGGGATCTGATAAAGGTTCAAGTGAAAAAAGGTTGCAGGTTGCTTCAAGTTGAAGAGGCGATGTTCTCGGCGCTGGCCTTGGCAGCTGTTTCCTCGGCGGCGGTCTTGGCAGCAGTTTCTTCAGTAGCGGTCGCGGTAGCTGTTCCCTCGGTGCCGGCTTGAGTGGCATCCGCTCCCGTCTGGACGGTGGCGGATTCCTCCATCTCGGCATCCTCCTGGGTGGCCGCCTGCTCGGAAGTGGCCGTGGCCATCGAGACGGGTCCTGGAGCCGAGGAGGAGCAGGAAGCGTGGCCAGGAGGGGGCACCGTGTCGTCGAGAGCAGCACCTGAGGAGGTGCCGAAGTCGAGTGGCTCGCTGTCGATGTGCGCCCCTTCGTCTTCGTCGCTACTCGCGACGACGGCAGATTTTCCCTTCCCGGCCTTGCCCTTGGGAGATTCGAAGAAGTCGCCAAGCTCTTCCTCTTCGTCATCATCTTCTTCGTCCTCGTACTCGGTGTCGGGTTCGGGGACGCCATCGATGTAGACCTCCGTCTCGGCGCACTCTGCGACGTCATACGCAATCTGCTTGCGCAAGGCCACGCTCTCGGCATCCGTCTCCCACTTGGAATCATTGCGCTTCCCGCGGATGAGCTGCATATCCAGGTTTTCATACCAGGATGCTATGCAGAGAAGCATCACGTCCGCACCAGCACGGGCTCCGGAGGCTCGCCATTTTTTCAACTCGGCCTTCACGCCCTCCAGCTTGAGGGCGAGCTCCCGCATATTTCTTGGCTGGGTGTCATGAGGCCAGAACAACCGGTGGAGCTCAAAGCCCACATGAATCAAGTCAGTTCCGACGCCGGCCAGCATTTCGAAGTAGTCTTTGAGCACCAGCAAGCTGTCCTCGATTTCAGCCCTGGTGTCAATTGGCTCACCCAGCGAAAGGCGAACTGCTCGGGCCTTGGCTACCGTAGGCGCAGAGGTAGAATCAAGACGAGGCCAGATATCTGAAATAGCAAGTAGCAGGATCAAAAACCGAGAAGGAAAAAGAAACCGAGAAGGAACAAGACCGAGAAGAAAAGATGCAGTGAAGAGAAAACTTACCGATCAGTTGGCGGCGCAGCTGCTGCAGCTTGGTTTTCCAAGACTCCTCGTTGCCAATATGCCTGGATTGGATCAGGCGCAAGCTGTCCATCTGAGCGAAAAGATCAGCATTGGTCTTCTTCAGAGTTTCGCACTCAGCCTCGAGGGCCCTCTCCTTGGCCTTGAAAGTGGTCTCGGCCTTGGCCTTCTCGGCGATTGCCTTATCCCTCTCGGCGCCAAGCCTGACGGCATCTTGGAGTGCATTCTGAAGCTGGAGCTGCAGTTTCTCCATCTCGGTGGTGTGATCCTTCACCAGAGTAATGGCCTGGTCGGATAGCTGTTTCTCCACCTCTGCTGGCTTGACGCAATCTTGGTGTGCCTCAGCAAATGACTTATAATCTTCTGCGAAAAGATAAGATGAGGTCAGTTAACCGGCAGAGAAGAACCAAACTCAAGGTCACACCGAGTAAACAGCAAACTCACCTTCAAGTTTCTTTATGGTGGCCTCGGCGTTCTCCACGAAGCCACGGCATTTTTCATGCTCATCGGCCAAGGCCTTCAGTTTGTCTGCGAAGAAGAAAAGGTTAGCGCGTGAGAAAGCAGAAGCGGGCGTACACATAAAACGCAGAAACCGCGGAGCTAAAGGCGTACCTTGCACTTCAGCCAGCTGTTGGGTACTGGTGGTAGCATCTTTGCTCGCGGCCTCGGCCATTGCTTTCTCCTTCTCCAGTACGGCGATACGCCTCCTGGCGATGGAGTGGTTCCAGAGAAGGATGCGGTATAAGTTGGTCCGCTTAAGAACGCTATCCTGAAAACCGAGAAGAAAATGAGTTAGGCAAAGCAGAGAAGATTCGGCCCGAGTAGGAGGCTACTCGGAGAATATCCATCTACTCGACCCAAATCTCGGGGACTGGGGGTGATGGTAAGAAAGAAGAAAGGCGAGTAGAAGAGAAGAAAATTCAACTCGGAAAAGGCAAAAAAGACTTACTGCGTAGCTCTGTTCGATATCTTCGGCGTTCTTGCGGTGCAAGAACATCTTGGCTGCGAGGGTTGCGGTATCAGTGGAGACGGACATGGGCTGGTGTCCCAGGTCGATCTTGTTCCACTCCACGCGGTAGTGGTCGATGGAGCCAAGGGTCAAGCCGTGCCACTTCTCCTCTCCGAGAACCCTGCTGTCCCACTTGGCGCTGATGTGGCCAACAGTGTCCAGTACCTGCTCAAGACCCTTGGAGGTTATTGGCTTGTCTTGGGCTCCCCGAGAAGCAATATTGACGGGTTTGTTTTGAGCTGGATCGAAGGGAGGAGTATTCCTCGCTACAACTTTCCTTCCCTTCTGAATAGCTAAAGCTTTATCTTGGGGAGGGAAGCCGATGGTGTGTTGTTGGCTAACCTCAATCATATACTCCGGGTAGCAAGGCTGACCGGCAGCGCGAGCATCAGCCGAGAGCGCAGCAGGAATCGGGCCGGAGTCGCGGATCACGAGTGCTCCGCCTGCGGATGCGCCTTGGTCTCTGGCCCTCTTCTTCGTTTGCTCCTTCTCGATTTCCTGCTTCTCGAGATCCTCGGGTTTCTTCCCGTCAGTCTTGGCCTTTGCCTTCTCGGCGACTGCTTTCTCGGCAGCTTGCTTCTCGGCCTTCTTCTGATCAGCCCTGGCTTTCTTCTGCTCGGCCTTGGCTCTCTCAGCAGCTTCTTTCTCAGCTTTGACCTTCTCGGCGGCTTCCTCCTCGGCCCTGGCCTTCTCAGCAGCCACCTTATCGGCAGTCTCCTTCTCAGAAAGGCCTTTCTTGGAACAGTAATCCCTCAGAGCATCAAGGGCCTGTTGCTTGGCTGCTCGCCCAGGAGGGCTGGATGTGTCCTTGCTCTGAGGAGACGAGGAGGAAGTTGGTGGTGTAGGGCCTTGCGCAGTTGGTGGCGTAGGGCCTTGCGCAGTTGGTGGCGCCGCAGATCCATCGCCCGGTGCAGCTTCTGGCTGAACACTACTCGGTGCGCCGCCTGGCAGTGGGTAGACATCTGCTATGGTAGCATCCGCGGCGGTGTCGTCTGTCACCAGCTGCTCGGCAGTAATGTTCTCTTGTGCAGCAGCCTCGGTGGTGGGCTGCTCCCGTTCTACTTCTGGCCGCTCAAGGGCGGCGGCGTCTTGCATTTCTTGTTCTTGGGCCTCCTCGGCGTTGCTAGCCGGAGGAGAAGGGGGTCTCTCTTCGTGAACGGCGCTATCTTGCGCTGCTGGCTCTGGTTCTGCTCCTCGAGCATCACTAGCCTGTGCGTTGGTGGCAGCAGCATTGGCGGCGTCGTTCTCGTCGTCAACAAGGTCGATCAGGGGTACTGCTGTCTCCCTGCCTTGGTCGGACGCAAAGGCTGCGTTCGCATCCATGGCAGGACTGCAGAGAAGAAAGAAGTCAGGGATTGGAAGAAGATCTGGGAGAAAACAGTATTACGCGAGAAGGAGGGCAAACGAGAAGAGAACTCACGCAGTGGTGGATTTAAGCTGTCGTCGGGGTTTCTTTACAGTAACCTTCTTCTTCTTCTCGGCGGCCTCCTCCTTCTCGGCGAGCTTCTTCTTCTTGGCTGGAGGTGCCTGTACTTCGCTGCCGGTCCGCTTGCGGGTTTCGGGAGGGGCAGTAGACAGAGGTTGGACGACAAGGGGCGCATCGCCCTCGTTCTCGCCCTCATCCTCGTCGTCCTTCTCCGCAGCGGCCTCATCTGAGAAATTCAAAAGAGAAGAAGGAAGAATCAGGAACAGCAATGCAAGGGGTTGGTGTTTCTCAGAAGCAAACAAGATGAAAATAACAATACCGTGAGAGCCTTCATCCGACCAAGTGCGGAGAGCATCGCGCTTGTCGGGAACGGGGCTGCTCTGTTCCGCGTCATCAGAGGGCAGCATGTCATCCTCCTCGCGATCGGCGAACCAGTTGTCCTCGAAAACTTCGCGACTCTCAATCAACTGTCGAGTAAGAGTCTGAAAGACAGAGAAGGATCATAAGTCAACCGAGTATCAGGATGGAACTCTACTCGGATAGGCGTGCAAACACAAAGCACACTAAGCCTATGCAGTTTTCTAAGTATTCTACTCGGATAGGCGTGCAAACACGAAGCACACTAAGCCTATGCAGTTTTCTATGTGTTCTACCCGGATAGGCGTGCAAACACAAAGCATACTAAGCCTAAGCGCGAGTCGACTAAGTGCCCTACTCGGTGCACCAGGTGATTGCTAGTCGGGGCGGAAAGGGAAGTTATCTACTCGGGAAGCAGAGGCGAAAGCAGAGTAGGAACAGCGTACCCGGGCAATCGGTTGCGTGCGGCTGTACGGGACGAAACCATACCGCCACTTCTCGCTAAGGCTTGTCTTCAGAATGTTCTTGGCATGATAGGCAACGTCGACGTCGTCGATTTCGACGGTGGTGGTCCTGGTGCAGTCACGGGGGCCTCCCATGTAACACATGAGATGGCAGCGCTCCTGCAGAGGGAGCACTCGGCGCTTGATCCAGCACACCACCGGGTCGTCGTTCTTGAGGCCCAGTTTCTTCAGCTCGCCGAGTCTGTCTTCTATCTCGACGGCGATTTCGTCGATGGTGGGCTTCTCCTTCCAGTTCGACCCGAGTGGAGCACGATTCCTCCAAGCGGGCAAGTTGATTCGATCATCAACCGCACCTCCTTCCGTGGCGGGGACATTCTTGACGTAGAAGAACGACTGCTGCCACATTCGGCAGGAATCCAGCCCCTGGATGCGGGGATGATTCGTCCCGGTCCGCTGCACCATCATGGCACAGCCCGTGTCGGTGGCGCGGCCGATGCCTGCGGCGTCTTTCTTCCCGACTGACTGCTGGCGAAGATTGAAATACCTGAGCCACGTATCAGTCGTGGGCCTGATGCCGAGGAAAGCCTCGCAGACCACCGCATGGTAGGCGAGGAAGACGACCGCGTTGGGCGGCAGATGATGCATCTGCAGCCCGAAGTGGTCGAGGAATTTGCGCAGGAAGTCGGAGGCGGGCAGTCCAAAGCCGCGCTCGAAGTGCGACATGAAGACCACCCGCTCGCCGTCCCGTGGAGCTGGCACGACCTCGTCGTCGGGTGCCCGGCACTCCACGCCGGGGGGAACCCTTCTGCTGGTCACGAGCCAGGCGAGATTGGCCTTGGTGACGGAGGAACCCGCCCAGCTAGCCTTGGCCATCGTTGCGAGTGGGAGGAGTGGATGATTTTCGAGTGGAGTTGCTCGGTGGAGTGAGTCCGCGGCGGCGCGGAAGCTTGCGCGGCGGCGGAGGGCTCGGTGGCGAAGAAGAACAAGAGGCAGAAGGGGAAAAGTGCAGGGAAGGGGAAAAGGAAGTTACCGCGGGGGTATTTATATCTCCCTCGCGAGATTACCGTTACCACCGCGGAAGTGGGATCGACTGTGGCGTGTGGTGGGTCCTGTGGCCGGCTAGAAACGCACACAAGCGCGGGCTGCGCGCGTAACGGCCGCATTTGATCCCACCACCAGATCGTGGCCAGTAATTGCGCGTGATGGGACATGACGGCCGGTGGGACCACAGCGTGAAAACTGGACGCGTGGCGTCGTGTCCTGGGCAACCAAACGACGAGGTCGTGGATGCTTGACACGTGGGCAGTGCCTGCGTGAAGGGCTGGATGTTGCTCTGCGCTGCAGAGGCTCAGTTCGCGAAATTTCGCTAAGTCTTTGTACTCGGTTACAGAGTAGAAAGCAAGTGCTACTCGGAAGAGAGGAAACTCAAGGTACTTTCCGGATAGCTACTCGGAGGACCTACTCGGCATCTTGAGGTTCGATGGCTGAGATGCAAAGGCTGGTTTTAAGCTGGCAGAGCCTAGTGAACAAGTTCGCAAGACTCAACCAGCTTCGGGGACTGCTGTCGGGGGGTTACCCCCGAGTAGGGTAAAGACAGGTGGTAAAGGCCGCTTACAGAAGAGAGGTTTGGTCGAGTAGCCGACTACCGGGTACTCGCTACCCGGTCGACTGCTACTCGGTCTCACCTCAAGATGACCAGAAGGAGATATCAATCAAGTTCTGCCCTGACGAGTAGAAGGTTTGGCCCCTGTACAATTGGCGGGAACCTTTGGCGGGAAACTACTCGGGCAGGAAGTCAAAGGAGCCGTTCTGACACAGGATCCCGCGTATCCTGGGTCCGTACTTGGCAGCATTCGAACTACTGTTCACGTGGGGACGGCCTGCCTGACAGTGACAGCATGGAAGCAGTCGGTGGCAGGATAAGGGGGGCCTACTCTGTGCCTAGGTACAGTGATACCAGTCTGTCCCCTAGTTTTGCCCAACGACTTTACAGAAGCAGCCAAGATCAACGACCAAAGCTGTCAGCGGGTACTCGGAGAAATGACAGTGTGCACACTATGTCGACACTTGTCTAGGATTTGGACGTATCCGGCTGGGCACCGTGTATATAAGGTGCCCCGCCGCCTCCTGCGCGAGGCATGCTCACACAGGCTCATAGTGAACCCTAGAAACCCTAAGTTCTTGACCTAGCTCTACTCGGAGGAGTGAGAGAGAGGCTACTCGGTAGCGTTACCATTTGTACTGTGGCCACTCGGAGAGACATCGTAATACATAGAGAAAGGCAGGAGTAGGGGTTTTACCTCCACACGAGGGCCCTGAACCTGGGTACATCGTGTTGTTTGTGTTGTGTGGATCTCACCTCACGCGGCTACTCGTCGCGTGATCCCTCCCCGGACACCTCCAGCGTCCATCGTCCCCACATCTTTAGCCATCCCATGGCATCTGCCGTGACACCACCACGACACCAGCGTTGCCACATAAATTTCATTTTGAAGCCAAATTCTTGAGATGCTCATACTTCCGCCCGAGTAATTTCAATTTGCAGCCAAACTTTTGCTTTGGGCCGAACTGGACTTTTGGGGCCAAAAACACCGACACCAGACACAACTTCACAAGTGACTAGAGATGCCGGCATGTGAATTTCGCCCGAGCGGGTATTTTGTAGTCCATCCCACGCGAAAACATGCAAATACTTTCAACCAATGAGACGCCACAAAACCGCCACCTAGAGATCGTCGATCTAAACCGTCAACGCTCGGTAGATCCAACCATCCAATTCCGTGTATGTAGACCGCGCGTGAGAGGCACCGCCACCCAACCCAACCCCCGAAATTTTTGTGGTGAGCCCGCCACTTTTTGGAGCGAAAATTTTGTATCGGGCTGGCGGCCCAAACTAATTTGGAGCCCCATGACCCCATCCCTACTCTCGAGTGAGCAGCACCGCACCTTTCTTCTCTCGTTCCCCCACTCACCATCTCCCACGATTTAGATCGGCACCGCCGCCTCTCTCCCTCGCCGACAGCTTGCTCCGTCGTCGCCCCTCCTCGCTCATCTCTTTCGCCGCACCCCTTCTCCCGCAAAGTCCCTACCTTTCCTCTTCCGCAAGCAGATCAAGCTCGTCGCGCTAACCTCGCCGGGGAGAGATGCGCCGCCGACCACGAGCCACGGCCGGCTTGCTCGCCGGAGCGCGCGTGCATCGATGCGCGGTGCTCCATCGAGCTTCCCGGACCGCGGGGCTATCGTGGTCTAGATTTTGCGGCAGCGTTCCCGCACGGCCGCGACGGCTCTGCCACCAGGAGGGTGACGGCGCAGACGCGAGCAACGGACGGCCGTCGGGCACCTCGCGCTGCAGGTAGGGGACGGCGGAGTTGGGCGTTTCTCCGGCCAGGCCGCCGCTGCTTCACCGTCCTCCTCTGTCGGCGTCTTCGCGAGGTCGCCGATGGAAGGCAGGCCGTGGCCGTAGCGGACATCAAGGTCGGGGCTGCTGATGTCGGTTGTCTTCCCCGACTACCTCTCCGACATGCAGCCTGCTGCTTGCTTCGTCCTTACTTCAAAGGTCGTAGGTGAGACCAAATTCTTCGATCTGCATATCATTTTCTGGTAGCCTGGGTCCTGCATATCCTGTGTAAACTCGCATGAGAGGTTCGAGCTAGCTAGCTCCAGGTCTCCTTATGCTTGGCAAGGGAGCCACTTTGGGCTAGATTCAGCCTTTTTATTTGTCTGTATGGCCAAGAGAGCCCGCCAGATTAATTAGTAATTCACCATGGTGCTGCTTAGACGTACCTGTGCCCTTTATACTTCGAGAGAATTCCTTATTCGGCCCTTCCTTAAAATCGTGTTCCCTATTTGACCCTAAAAAGAAAATTCTTTCCTATTTGACATATTAAATTCATTTTCTTCCTAACATGGCCCTATAGTGCATTCTTAACACCAATGAGGATGAAAAAGACTCTTTTACCCCTGATGATTTTTTGTACCAAAATTCATCGTAGAAGGTGAAAATAAGCAACAAATTAACAGGAAACATTTCGACGCCGGCCCGCTTTGCCCTTGTCAATGCGCTTTGCAGAAAGACAGTGCCAGCGTGCGTACGTGCACGTACACGTATAACTGTCGCTCTCCCTCCACCGTGAACAATCAAGCGCGTGCTGCGTCCAGGCAACATATGCCGACGCTTGGAGTTTAGACGCTTAGTTAATTGCGATTTGCACGAATAGAGGATAACGAATGTGATATGCTAATAATCTGGATTGTTTAACCGAACACAACAAACACGCGGCGAACCATCGAACCATCGGGAGAAAAAGATGCATACAGCTACGCGTACACACGTGCATAAATATAATACGTATGTGTTTCCATTTTCTCTCTGGCTATTTCGAGACCAGTTACAAGATTTTTAGATGTAACTATCAGATTAATTTTATAGACCTAGCAGGTATTTTGAGAGCAGTCATCGGATTTTTAAATATAGCTACTCCCTCCAATCCGATAAAAGTACATGTTAAATTTTTCGTTGTTAGGAACCAATAATGCTACACCTACAGGATTGTTTCTACGTGATTTTTTACGGGGTGACGTGCAAATAGAGGGTTGGTTTTTTTACGGGGTGACGTGCATATAGAGGTTTGGTTCACTTCTGTTTCCTTGCCATGACACTAGTGGAAACAACCCCTCTCGTCCAGGGGGCCGGGGGGCAGCTGTCCCGGTTGCAACCAAATCCGGGACAAATGCCCTGCATTGGTCCCGGTTCGTGCGCCGCGGGGCAACAGGAATCGCCTGGGCGCATTGGTCCCGGTTCGTGGGGGGCATATCGGTCCCGGCTCGTGCCACGGACCGGGACCAATGCCTAGCCACAGGCCACGTGGCACGCGCATGACCTGTTGTCCCGGTTCAGTCCACGAACCGGGACCAATGCCCCCTTCCCCTATATATACTGCCCCAGCCCCCCTCCTTCCATCTTTTTTTTCCTTGGAGGTGTGAGAGAGTGTGTTGTTATAGTGTGTTTTTTTTACTATGCACACGAGGTGTTCGACGAAATTCCCGAGACGCACACAAGCTCACTGAAAATGGTATCTTCGACCGAGGTTAACAAATTATCTTTTTCATCTGTAACTGATACATAAAAAAGTATTATTTGTCGATGTACTGTGGTCATCTCTGTATTAATATGTATTTTGATAAACTTAATTATATGATGCAGATGGATGCACGGCAGCGATGGATGTACGGTGACCGACGCACCTCCGAGTATATGGCAGGCCTGAATGCATTTCTTGCTGTAGCTCAGGCGAACAAAGATAATGGCTTCATGTGTTGCCCATGTGTTGATTGTCGGAACGTCAGAGAACCTTCTTCCGAAAGAATCCTTCACGGCCATCTACTTCGGAGAGGTTTCATGCCCAGCTATAATTGCTGGACCAAGCATGGAGAAAGAGGGGTTGTGATGGAAGACGATGAAGAAGAAGAAGAAGATCCTTTGTTCCCTGAATACGACGATACTGCAATGGAAGAGAATGCAGAAGAAGGAGGTGATCAAGAACAGGCATCAGAAGAGCCCGATGATGATCTTGGCCGAGTTATTGCTGATGCAAGGGAAGACTGTGAAAATAAATTGGAGAGGTTGAAGCTGGACAACATGTTACAGGATCACAAAAAATTGTTATACCCAAATTGCGAAGATGGTAGCACAAAGCTCGGTACCACACTGGAGTTGCTGAAATGGAAGGCACAAAACGGTGTGACTGACAAGGCATTTGAGAGTTTACTTCAACTAATGAAGCCAAAACTTCCAAAGGATAACGAATTGCCTGAGAGTACGTACAAAGCAAAGAAAGCTCTATGCCCTCTAGGATTAGATGTGCAGAAGAGCATGCATTAATGACTGCATTCTCTTCCGCGGTGAGAAGTACGAGAATTTGGATGAATGTCCGATATGCACTGCACTGCGGTATAAGATCGGAGCAGATGATCCTGGTGATGTTGACGGCGAGCCCCCCCCCCCCCTTAAGAGGGTTCCTGCTAAGGTGATGTGGTATGCTCCTATAATACTACGGCTGAAACGTCTGTTTAGAAACAAAGAGCATGCTAGGTTGTTGCGATGGCACAAAGAAGACCGTAAGAAAGATGGAAAGTTGAGGCACCCCGCCGATGGATCGCAGTGGAGAAAGATCGAGAGAGACTTTCCAGACTTTGCAGGAGAGGCGAGAAACTTATGGTTTGGTCTAAGTACAGATGGCTTTAATCCTTTTGGGGAGCAGAGCTCCAGTCATAGCACTTGGCCTGTAACTCTATGTATGTACAACCTTCCTCCTTGGTTGTGCATGAAGCGCGAGTTCATTATGATGCCAGTTCTCATCCAAGGCCCGAGGCAACCTGGCAACGACATTGATGTGTATCTAAGGCCATTAGTGGAAGAACTCTTAGAACTGTGGGGCAAACCAGGTGTACGTGTGTGGGATGAGAACGAACAAAAGCCATTTGACCTACGGGCGTTGCTTTTCGTGACCATCAATGATTGGCCAGCTCTTAGTAACATTTCCGGTCATACAAACAAGGGATACAATGCATGCACACACTGTTTAGATAAGACTGACAGTGTTTTTTTTGGATAAATGTAAAAAGGTTGTATACCTGGGGCATCGTAGATTTCTTCCGATCAAGCATCCCTTAAGGAAAAAAGGAGGGAAGCATTTCAGAGGTGAGGCAGATAACCGAAAGAAGCCTGAGCTCCGTAGTGGTAATGATATATTCGATATGGTCAAGGACCTAGAAGTAATCTTTGGTAAGGCTGCTGGCAGCCAACCAGTTCCGTACGGCCCTGATAAGCGGGCACCCATGTGGAAGAAGAAATCTATATTTTGGGAGCTACCCTATTGGAAAGTTTTAGATGTCCGGTCTTCGATCGACGTGATGCACGTGACAAAGAATCTATGTGTCAATCTGCTATGCTTCCTGGGCGTGTATGGGAAGTCAAAAGATACGCCTGAAGCACGGGAGGACCAGCAACGTATGAAAGACCCAAGCAACAAGCACACAGATACAGGGCGCCATTCCTTAAGCAGCTACGCTCTTACTAAAGCAGAGAAGGAAATATTCTTTGAAGTCCTTTACAGTATCAAGGTTCCGTCTGGCTTCTCGTCGAATATAAAGGGGATAATAAACATGGCAGAGAAAAAATTCCAAAACCTGAAGTCTCATGACTGCCACGTGATTATGACGCAATTGCTTCCGATTGCATTGAGGGGGCTTCTACCGGAAAATGTTCGAGTACCCATTGTGAAGCTATGTGCATTCATGAACGCAATATCTCAGAAGGTAATCGATCCAGAAATTCTGACAAGATTACAGAGGGATGTGGTCCAGTGTCTTGTTAGTTTTGAGTTGGTGTTCCCACCATCCTGTTCAACATTATGACTCATCTCCTTGTTCACCTATGTGAAGAGATTCATATTCTCGGTCTGGTATTTCTACACAATATGTTCCCCTTTGAGAGGTTCATGGGAGTCTTGAAGAAATATGTTCATAACCGTGCTAGGCCAGAAGGAAGCATCTCGAAGGGCTATGGAACAGAGGAGGTCATTGGGTTCTGTGTTGACTTTATTCCTGACCTTAAGACAATTGGTGTTCCTGAATCGCGGCATGAGGGGAGACTGAGGGGAAAAGGAACGCTGGGAAAGAAAACAATGATACCTAGGGACGAGCATTCTTTGACCAAAGCACACTACACAGTTCTACAAAATTCTATGTTCATGGCTACGTATGTTGAGGAACACAAGAATATTGTACGGTCTGCAAACCCGGGGAAGGATGACTCATGGATTAAACGCGAACACATGGAGACTTTCGGAAGTTGGTTGCAAACACGTCTTATAAATGACACCACTGTTGAAGATCAGCTATACATGTTGGCAGGGTCACCATCTTCGACTATTGGGAGTTTTCAAGGGTACGAGATAAATGGGAATACATTTTACACGAGCTCCCAAGATAAGAAGAGCACCAACCAAAACAGTGGTGTCCGCTTTGATACAACAAACGAGAATGGAAAAACTGACACATACTATGGTTACATAGAGGAGATATGGGAACTTGACTATGGACCTTCTTTTAAGGTCCCTTTGTTCAAGTGCAAATGGGTCAACCTGAATGGAGAAGGGGTAAAGGTAGACCCGCTTTATGGAATGACAACAGTGGATCTCAACTGTATTGGTTACAATGACGAACCATTCGTTCTAGCCAATGATGTGGCTCAGGTCTTCTATGTGAAGGACATGTCTTCCAGACCGAAGAAAAGAAAAAATAAGGGAACAATTTCATCATACGATGAGCCGAAGCGTCACATAGTTCTCTCAGGGAAAAGAAACATCGTGGGAATCGAGGACACGACAGACATGTCAGAAGATTATAATAAGTTTGTTGAAATTCCACCCTTCACAGTGAAAGCTGACCCCACCATCCCGTTAAATAATGAAGATGCTCCATGGTTACGGCCGAAGCGATCATAAGCAAGGGACACGAAGAAAATTCAGAAGACTAGATAGGGATGTTGTTGGTGATGTGTAATAATAAACGTGGAATACATGATCATAGTTCTTATAACGTAGTATGAACAAGATTTTGTTAGCCAAAATGATATTTATACATATTATGTGATTATGAATGGAGTAGGTGCAAGTTTGACCAATAATTTGTATTGATCGGTCAAAAGCTGGTAAGCATTGAGTGATTGACAACTATGACCAGTCTGACTTCATTATTATTCCACATGACATCGACTCTAGAGGATGAACAAGCCACCCTACTTCTACTATGAAAATGAGGCCCTGGCTCCAAAAAGTGTATGGGTGGAAATTTCCAGAAATTTGTATGACATAGAGCCGGAGTTTGTGGATTCTAAGCACTTCTGTGCAGCTGCTCAAGAAAGAGGCTACATCCATAATTTGCCAATTGAGAATAACAAGGTTGCCCCTCTAGAGCCAGATGAGATGGAATTTTTACTCGGTCTCCCAAGAAACCACACAAGGGGAGTCGCGAAGAGAGAGAGGTACAAATCTCTTGGCAATTCATTCCAAATTGATACTGTGGGTTGCCACTTGTCGGTGTTGAAGAACATGTTTCCCAATGGTGTTAATGTGGTGTCCTTATTCTCCGGTATTGGAGGAGGAGAGATAGCTTTGCACAGGCTTGGCATCCACATGAAGACAGTGATTTGAGTTGAGATAGGTGAAGTTAATAGGAGGATTTTGAGGGGTTGGTGGGATCAGACACAAACTGGCACTTTAATTGAGATTGCCGACGTGAAGTCTCTCACTAATGATAGCGTGCACGGAAGGCAATTCATTCCAAATTGATGCTGTGGGTTGCCACTTGTCGGTGTTGAAGAACATGTTTCCCAATGGTGTTAATGTGGTGTCCTTATTCTCCGGTATTGGAGGAGGAGAGATAGCTTTGCACAGGCTTGGCATCCACATGAAGACAGTGATTTCAGTTGAGATAGGTGAAGTTAATAGGAGGATTTTGAGGGGTTGGTGGGATCAGACACAAACTGGCACTTTAATTGAGATTGCCGACGTGAAGTCTCTCACTAATGATAGCGTACACGGAAGGCAATTCATTCCAAATTGATACTGTGGGTTGCCACTTGTCGGTGTTGAATAACATGTTTCCCAATGATGTTAATGTGGTGTCCTTATTCTCCGGTATTGGAGGAGGAGAGATAGCTTTGCACAGGCTTGGCATCCACATGAAGACAGTGATTTCAGTTGAGATAGGTGAAGTTAATAGGAGGATTTTGAGGGGTTGGTGGGATCAGACACAAACTGGCACTTTAATTGAGATTGCCGACGTGAAGTCTCTCACTAATGATAGCGTACACGGAAGGCAATTCATTCCAAATTGATACTGTGGGTTGCCACTTGTCGGTGTTGAAGAACATGTTTCCCAATGGTGTTAATGTGGTGTCCTTATTCTCCGGTATTGGAGGAGGAGAGATAGCTTTGCACAGGCTTGGCATCCACATGAAGACAGTGATTTCAGTTGAGATAGGTGAAGTTAATAGGAGGATTTTGAGGGGTTGGTGGGATCAGACACAAACTGGCACTTTAATTGAGATTGCCGACGTGAAGTCTCTCACTAATGATAGCGTACACGGAAGGCAATTCATTCCAAATTGATACTGTGGGTTGCCACTTGTCGGTGTTGAAGAACATGTTTCCCAATGGTGTTAATGTGGTGTCCTTATTCTCCGGTATTGGAGGAGGAGAGATAGATTTGCACAGGCTTGGCATCCACATGAAGACAGTGATTTCAGTTGAGATAGGTGAAGTTAATAGGAGGATTTTGAGGGGTTGGTGGGATCAGACACAAACTGGCACTTTAATTGAGATTGCCGACGTGAAGTCTCTCACTAATGATAGCGTACACGGAAGTTACTATGTTTTCAAGCGGGGGTCGGGATAAAGGGAAAATACGTGTGGATGCGCAGAGTAAAACTTCGAAGGAAAACTATGGTTTTTCTGTTGTAGACGAAGATCTCAAATTCACCGTGTCAATAAGGTACAACTCGCTTTGAATTAGGAAGATCACGAGAGAAATCAAAAATTGTAACATTTTTATATTCAAATTATATACAAATGAAAAAATAATTAATAGTTTCAATAGTTAGAATAATTATTTAGTTAAACGAAAAATGGATTTAAATTAGTTTTGCAAATTCTAGCATTTTTCATGTTGAAATTTTTGTCAAATTTGAAAGTATATAGAAATTGTTAATGTGCAAACTTAACCCTTTTCAAATTTTGGCGCTAAAAAATTTTGGGCGCGCAGGGGTGCCACCGAAATTCGAAATTTGTTTTTGGTCCCGGGCCGTGGTACCAACCGGGACCAAAGGGGCTCTAGTCCCGGTTGGTTGCACGGGCCGGGACTAGAGGCCCAGGTGTATAAAAATCGCGGCCCTCTCTCCAGGCCGAACGAACACCCCAGGGACAGGTACGAGTGGACATGGCTGGGCGAAGCCCTGCCAGCGGCGGGAACGAGTAGACAGATCCCGCCGGCGGACCGCCGGCGGGTATGGGCTAGGGACACGGTAGACTAGGGGGGCACACAACTTATATTAAAAAAAGGCCAGGGCCTTGCTTACATAGATAGGGGCGGCGCGGCCACAGGCGGCCGGCCGTACTTGCATAAAGGGGCGGCGGCGCGGCCACAGGCGGCCGGCCGTTTTCTTGGGGGGTAGCTAGGGGCCTTGCTTACATAGAATAGGGGGCGGCGGCGCGGCCACAGGCGACCGGCCGATCTACTCGTCCTCCTCGTCGGAGGAGATTTCTTGGTAGGGGGGCGGCTGCCACAGGTGGGCAGGCGGCTGGGCCGGGGGTGCAGGCATCGGGGGCATCGGAGGCGCGTACGGCTGTGGCGGGGGCAGCGGCGGTGGCGGGGGCAGCACCTCCTGCGGCGGCAGCGGCGGAGGGGGCAGCTCCTCCTGCTCCGGCGACCCCGGCGCCCAAACGCCGCCGGTCCAGGCCCAGGACATACCGTATTCCAGCCCGGGGGGGAGCGGCTGCGGCGGCGGCTGGTCCTCGGACGCCTCATACTCGGCGTAGAGCGCGTGCCACCAGGGGGTAGACTCGGGGGGCGGCGGCGGCGGCATGGCGGCGGCGGCGGCGCGGGCGGCGGCCACGACCCGCTCCCACCGCTTGATTTCGTCCTCGACGAGTGAGCGGCGGGAGGCCTCGCAGGCATCCTCCATGGCGGCCCGGAGCACGGGGTCCTCCTCCCCGGAGAAGTCCTCTGGGATGTCCTCGAGGAGCCACAGCTCCCTCTCCCGGCCGGGCGGTGGCGGCGGGTAGTCCTCGACGTCCACCTCGTGGGGGGCGGGGATGTAGGAGCGCCGGCGCTGCTCGTGCTCCTGCTCGAGCCAGGCGCCCCAGTAGGGGGAGCTGCGCGCGTACGCGCGCTCCCTGCGGACGGGGGCCGGCAGGAGCTCGCGCCGGGGTCGATCTCCTCGAGCAGCGCCTGGCCGGTCGGGACCGGCGGCACAGGGATCCGCTGGGGGTTCAGGTGCCAGCCGTCCGGGAGGTGGACGTCAGCATAGAACACCGGCGTGGCGTTGTTCCAGTGCCACTCGGCCTCGTCCACCCGGACGTACCGGCGGAACCTCTTGCCCTTGGGCGCGGCGCTGGGCGGCGGGCGTGCAGCCGGAGGTGGCGCGGGGACGCGCGGCGTCCCGCCGAGGCGGACACCTCCAGGGCCGTAGCCGAAGGCCTCCGCCGGCGGTGGTGGGACGCGGCCGGCGCCGCTCGAGGAGCCTTCATTCCTGGGGCGCTTGCCGGAGCCGCTGCCGGAGCCGCTGCCGAACCAGCGGGACATGGTGGCTATGGTTGGTCTGCCTTGGGCGCGGCCGGGTGGATGGGTTGTACGGGCGGCGGGGGGCCTTTAAAAAGGACCCGGGGTGGGCTGGCATGCTAACCGGCGGCCTGGACGTGGCGGCGGTTGCAGGCGGCCATGAATGCGGGCAGGAGCCGAGGCGTGGCGGCGGTTGCAGCCGTGGCACGCGCGCGTGGGGAAGTGGGGGCGCGGGAAGCCGAGGCGGGGCGGGAAGACGAGGCGACAGTGGCCCTTTGACCGTCCTGTAGTCTTAATTTAAGGGACTAGGCGAGCCAGCCAACGGCCGCTGGCCAGTGGCCCCTTCGAACCATTGACTGACCACGCTGGCCAGTGGGCCCTTCGAACCGTTGACTGACCATAATAAAAGACGCGGGCCAGTGGGCCCTTTTGACAAAAAAATGTGACCAGTGGGCTTAATAAAAGACGTGGGCCTGGACGCGGTTGGGGAAGGGGAGGCCGGCTCGGGATTGGGAGACAGGAGCCCAAAAGACGTGGGGCCTGGACGCGGAAACTGGACGATTATATATATATTTTTGTCAAAAAAGTATCCATCTCGGTCCCTTGAACGAACCGGGACGAACTCCCTGGCCCAGGTTCGCCACGTGGCCTATCCTTACCATCCCGGATCCTGGCACAACCGGGACCAATGGGACGGGCCATTTGTCCCGGCCAGCCCATCCCGGTTGCACAACCGGGACAACTGGCCCTTACGACCCGGGACAAAAGGCCCTGTTTCCACTAGTGAGATTTGAGGAACGCGCTCGCCTGACAGCAAACCATATTATCCAAAACTAAGCAACGGTACTACCTCTCGCATGCAAAGTAAAAAAATTAGTTACTCGTTGGTTACATGACCCAAGAGTAACGGAGGTTACAAGAAAAAGAAAAACAAGTGTAGAGGACCTACTCTATAAGATTGTTTTGCATGTGTGTACCTAGCTTTTATGCGTGGTACTGTAATTTCATTGCACTGTGGCACATGCGTGTTGTGGCAGTAGCTCATCTTACAAAAATATGACGCGTATGGACGAGACTTTTCGCCCGGTGAGATGCCGCACGGGAGGATGCACTCTGCGGCGCCTCCGTTTAGAATTTCCTTATTTTGTTCGCTTATTTTCAACTTCAGTTAGGAATTTTGGTACAAAAGTTTATCAGGAGCAAAAGAGTCTTTTTACGTCCCCATTTGTGTTTAGAATGCACTATAGGACCATGTTAGGAAGAAAATGAAGTTAAGGTGTCAAATAGGGAAGATTTTTTTTTAGGGCCAAATAGCGAACAAAATTTTAAGGAAGGGCCAAATAAGGAATTCTCTCTTATACTTCAAACTTTGCAACCACCTACCGAGCTAGCTAGTACCAATCTATCAACAGACTTAATTAATCCACCTGCACGGTGGATGTTTATATCCGTATTTTTTTTTAATGAAAAGATGGATATTTGCATGGTTGTTAAGGCTGGTCACAATGGGGAGGAATTTAGGAGTAACATCACACACTCCAATACAACTTTGCTTATGTGGCACGTATTTAATAAAGAGAGAGGTGCTTGTGGTAACTAGCTAAGTTACCGGAACATCACACACTCCAAGAAACAATGAGTCTATAGCCTAATAAATGCATTGTTGCATGACACTACATACATGTTACTCCCTATTGTGGAGGTAGGAACATAGTTTAGAAAAGTGTGTAGGTTCCTACCTTATGTTACTCCCCATTGTGACCAGCCTAATGGCTCGTGTAGGACTCTTATAAATAGTATCTTTCAAATATGTTCTAAAAGGAAACTTCCAACCTGCCGATTAAGCACTAGAATTTAAACTGATGTCATTGGAACTCAGCCCTGCTTGTAACAAAAAAGATATAAAATTCTTCATCTCTGCTATAATCTTTTTGTTTGTATTGTTGATGCTGCTATATATTGTTCATTCTAAATACATCTCAATTGAGCTATGGTTTCATGATAAACCTTGAAAGTCGTGGATATTCCTTCTGTGTGGATGGACTGTTAAATATTTTCATATTGCCAAACAACCTGAATGTTGAATCTATTTGTGTTGCTGAACAATGGTTTCATGGTTGTTCTGTTCTCTTGGAGGCCCTATTGGAGGCTGTCGTGCTGCTGGTGGGAAGTGATGCGGCGAAGAGGGGAAGGGGGAGCTGGTCAGGAGGTTTAGGTAAATTCTTGGCTTCCTCCTTTTGAGCAGAAGCAGAGCATCCTCATGCTACTATCTGTGTAATTGTGTTGAGATCCTTGATTGCCCGATGTGTTTGTGAAATATGTCGGCCGGATGGTGAATATCATCATCATCGTGTTCTGGTAGTTTCAAGTAGCTTTGGTTGTCTTGAACAAGTTCATGATCATGATCTTGCAATTAATAATAGATTTATATTCTATGTTACTGGATTCTTGACCAGCGAATGAGTGAACAAGAATGTACTCCCTCCGTCCATTTTTAATCTACATTCTACAAGTTTTAAGACAAATTAGCAAGTCATTTAATATTACTACTTAGATATATGAACAACCAATCTAAGATACATTAAAATTAATGACATCCAATATTTAGATAAATATTGCTTCGTTTCTTGTGTTGGTGTTGTGTCGAATCTCTGACTCTACAAATCCCTTAGGTGACCCTATCGGGTTTCGACTAGGAGAATTCATGAGCGCTGGTGGAATCGTCGGCTAGACAGGGGGCGAGATTTACCCAGGTTCGGGGCCCTCGTAGAGGTAAAACCCTTACTCCTGCCTCTTGTCGATCTGTATTGATGGAAAGATCGGTTACAATGGTGGTGCTCGAATCGAGAGTAAGGTCTCGAGTTCAAGGTTTCGATGGTGATGTGTTGCTTGGTCCTCTCCCGGGGGGCTCTCCTGGCCTTATATAGATGACCAGGTCTCGAATCCTACCCGGAGAGGACTCGAACTCTAACTAGGTCGGTTACATGTTTCCTATCTTAACCCGCAAGTTAGTGCGGGTGAGCTTCACGTGGGGCTTCTGGAGTATTCCAAGGGCTCCTCTTCTTGGGCCTTTAGTCTTGGGCCTGAGAGGGGGTGTCCTTATTCGCAAGGTCCGGGATCCATATCTTCGTCAGTAGCCCCCGAGCGTTTACTCGAGTGGGATTTTTCCAGTCGAGTAGACGGTCAAACCTTTCTTGGTCTTCCTTTCTTGTGGATAACCAGCTTGGTTGTTTCCTGTTTAAAGGGTGTGTTCCCTGTGCAACGAGTCTTCATGCTCGAGTGTCGAGCAGCATAGGTGCCTGTTTTTGCGGCTTTTATCGCAGAAGGATGTGGCACAGTAGCTTGGCTCTCCCGAAAGATCAGGGCCAATTAATTGCGACTAGGGCAAAAACATTCCTGGCCTACACAGATTCGAGACCTCCGACTCGAACCCGGTAAGGTGATTGTTGCGACTGAGCCGTTGTGGACTTATCGGGTCGAACTTAACCTATGGGGGTACCCGGCGCGTCCGCTAGGATTTTTCTTCGTGTTGTTGACACGGAATCATACCGGAGGACGCAGCTTTCGAGTGCGATTCCAGGCCCTTAAGAGAGATCTTTTTGGGTCTTACCTTCATATTCGAAGAATATGGCATCCGGATGTGCCTAGTCGGCTGAACAATCCAGGTTTTTATGATGTAAAAGTATCATGTGTGAAAAGAGGTAGGTTCTGCCTACCCGAGTGATTTTTTGAGCTTTATACGGAAGAATTTTCGTGCTGAGGAAAGTTATGCCCATATGAAAGAGTTTTCATGTTTGGAATGTCATGCCCGTACGAAAGAGTTTTCGTGTATAGGGTATTTCTCTCTTGTTTTAAAGAGGTTTTGCTCCATGATTTGTTCACGAAAGGATCGCCTTTATTCGAAGGAATTTCGTACGAAGTTGTTTTCATATTTGAATTTTCCACTCGAAGATTCTTGAGTTTGATGATGCGTGCCATGACGTCATGGCGCACTTTTCTCCTCCCGATGGGACGTGACGGAGTGGTAGCAGATGGGCTGGCCCACCTGGTCAGCTTTTTGACCGGGAAACGAGACGCCGCTCCCGGTTTTTACGCGAACGGTGCAGTAAATGCGCACGATCTTCTGTTAAGATCGTGGCACGGAACAGCGTTCACCGTCTCTTCGTTTCATCTTCACACGTGGTGGCTGCGATAAGCGCCACGTAGCGCATCGAATGGCTGGGACTGATTCGCTCCGTGTATAAGTACGTGACTTAGCGCTGCGGTAAAACTTTCCCAGCCTTCGTCTTCAATCCATCTCCTTCCTCGCGCCCATCTTCTTCCTCGTGCTCAAGCTCGCGCTGTCAACCATGGCTGGAGGCAAAAGACGTGGCGCTGCCACTTCCGCATCCGAAGAAGTTTCCGCGCAACCTGCGCCCCGAGCTGGCGACTAGCGTTCGCCCAACACCACCGCGAAGAGCATCAAAGAGATGCAGCGGGAGGGGCTGCTCCCGGCGGAAGCTGAGAAGCGGGTGCGCCTCGGGAAGAAAGAAAAGGTACCAAACCCGCAGTCGAACGAGCGCGTGGTCTTTGCGGACCACGTGTCTTGGGGTCTCCCCTTCCCTCTCCATCCTTTCCTAGTCGGGTTGCTGTATGTCTATGGCATACAGCTTCACGATCTTCCACCGAACGCGGTGCAGCACATATCGTGCTTCATCGTGTTCTGCGAATGCTTCCTTGGCATTCGCCCACATTGGGCGCTCTGGAAGGCCCTCTTCAAAGTTCGGATCTTTCGCGAGAAATCGCGGGTAGACTCTGAGCCTGGCGAGCCGCTACGCACAGGTGGCTTCGGGATCCAAGCGCGACTGGAGAGCAGCTACTTTAGTATGCACTTCATCGACTCCGCCCAAGGCTGGCGGAAAAAGTGGTTTTACGTCATCGACAACAGCTCTGGTGGGATCGTAGAATTCCACCCGTTCGCTGTTTTGAAGAGGCGGAAGTCCTGGGCGCACAAGTTGTCAGCCGAAGAAACTCAGGTCGTTACGCTCCTACTCGCAAGGGTGTCCGCTCTCCGGGATCAAACTGCTGGAGTTGTGCTCAACGGGCTGCACCTGGCGAGTATTTTTCTGAAGCGCAGGATCCAATCTCTGCAGCAAAGGCCTTCCACCATGTGGGAATACCAAGGCTCTGAGGATCCTAGCCGAGTGAGCCGCGAGGAGCTTTCGAACGTTGAGTTCGAGAAGAAAATCGCGGCTATCACTAGCTTGAAGGTGGGAGAGAAGTTCCCCGACTGCACAGTCGAAGCCTTCGACGCTTCGAAACCTCCACCAGCCGCGGTTAGTTTACCCTTCTTGTCTTCTATTATTTTCTTCCTTGCTCTGAGCTTTAGTCGATTGAATTTTTTCTTGCCTTCTTCTGCCTTCTTTGTAGAGTCTAGCAGTGGCGAACTACTACCCGCCAGTTGCGGGAGAGGATGCCTCGGAGTTATTGGCGAGTCACCTGGATGGCTTAGCCGATACCAGTGTCGCCGATGCTTCTTCAAGCTCCGAGGACGATTCTTCGGATGGTGCAGAGGGCTCGAATGGCGGCCTCCATCATCACAAGCGTCATCGGGTGGATGATAACGAGGCTACTTCCAAGGATAACTCCTTGGAAGAATCGCCTGGGAAGGCTCCTATCTCCGCGACTCCACTTCGCTCACTCGCCC
The DNA here is from genome assembly GCA_028641055.1 of Alopecurus myosuroides. Classification (NCBI taxonomy): domain Eukaryota; kingdom Viridiplantae; phylum Streptophyta; class Magnoliopsida; order Poales; family Poaceae; genus Alopecurus; species Alopecurus myosuroides. The sequence continues at coordinate 185,949,323 of CM054061.1, read as the reverse complement.
CTTCCCCTTCATTCCCAGTAATCGCGCCCGCTTGGAACGCGGATTTGCTGGATGAAGATGAAGACGATGAGTAAGTTCTTCTCCTCGTTCTTAGTCGAACATTTTTCTTTGCACCTATGTTGATGTTTATTTGTTGCAGTCTGCAAACCATCAGTCCTCGCAGGTACGCTTCTTCTGTTCCTCCCGAAAAGAGGAATAGAGCAGGAGCTGCGGGTGAGACTCTCACTGCTGGCACCGTCCAGAATTCTCCCAGCGCAGCCCCCCATGCGGCGACTGTGGAACGTGAGGCTCCTAGTTTTGCCGCCAGGACTTCAGCTTCGAAAGAGGTGACGGACAGCTCCGCAGATCCCCTCTCCCGCGCCACGGGCCAGGTAAACTTTGCCATTTGTCATGATATTTTTATCAGGTGCACGACAGTGCTCCCGATGGGAGTAGCCCCCGAGGCTGTAGTCGATCGCGTGCAGTCGCCTACGGGCTCAAAGTCTTGTCTTTTTCTTCTTCTTGATTTTATCGGGTGCACGGCAGTGCTCCCGATGGGAGTAGACCCCGAGGCTGTAGTCGATTGAATTCAATCGGGTACAGGCTCCAGTTTATATCTTCTAATTCTTCTCTCTGTACTTTGTAGTCGCTTGTTGACTCTCTTGCGGCGATTGGCCGCCGATTAGTTCTTGCCGAGTCGGAATGTGAGTCGCTTCGATCAGACCGCAGTCGACTCTGCACTGAGAACGAGCTTCTTAAGAGTAAGTCTTATCATCTTCTCTTGTTCCTATTCTTTCTTCAATTCTTGATTTCTGACAAGTGTCACTATGCAGCTCGACTCGAATTTTCGGAATCCGAGAAGGGTAGTCTCACTGAGCGGGTAACCACTCAGGAGGCTGATCTAGCGGCTATCCGACAAGAACTGGAGGCCTCCCGCATGCGATCGGAGGATCTTGAAAGGCAACTCGCGGATGCTCGGAAAGCTTTAAAGGATCAAGAGGATGCTGGCAATAAGGACGATGCTGACCTTGTCACGTTCCTCCGTCCCCTTGCTGAGCGTCTCGCGGGTAAGTGATTTAAGCTCTCGCGATTTCATCTTTTATCCCGCTGAACTTGCCAAGTCTTGACATTCTTTTCTTTTGCAGGTCTTCTGGATGTTCCTCTGGAGATCCCTGGGATCCAACGGGTAGACGTGCTAACCGACACTCTTGCTCAACTCAAGAGGCACGCCGAAAGAGTTTGCTCCTTGATTGGCGATGCCACTCACGTGTTGACGCAACTGCACAGTCGCTTCCTCGCCAACGCTGCACCTCCATCTGCGCTAGACGACTTGCTGAAGATCTTTTCGAAGAGCAATCTCTTGGATGCCTACGCGGTTTCCCGGTCGGAGTCTGGCGCAAAGACTGCGATCCAGTTCGCGCTGGCGCATGGAGTCACCTGTTTGGAGGAAGCCTACTCGGCTCTTCCAGTCGACCCCTCCACGGGCAAAAAGGTACGGCTCTCTCGTTTTGGCGAGCAAGCCGCCATCCTTGCTCGGAAGCTGTCTGAGCTATTTGCTCGACTCACAGGAGGGGCGACTGCCGCTAGCGGGAGCACCACTGTAGCTTCGTAGTTTTGTATTTCTTTTCCGTCTTGAATGTAATGAACCTTGGGATGTATTCCCGTATTGTCTTTAATCGAAATGTTCGCCTGGAAATTACTTCTTGTAGTTTGTGTATTCTCTCCCGATGGGAGTAGCCCCCGAGCACTCGTCAAATGTGCGACTAGAGATATTTCGAATAGGGCGTCTTACTTCTTTCCTTGTGCTCTTCCAGGCTACTGGGTTTGTCGCAGAATCCTCAGGTGGACTTGCTGCCCGAGCTGATCCACTTGTTGCCGCTGTCGGGACTTTGGCGGGTCTCCGTAATCGTGTAGCCGATGGCGAGCGCAACCTGAAAGTGTTGCGTGGGGTAGCCGATGTGGCGAAGTCCAAGCAAAAACTGGCGACTGAACGCGAACAGTTTGTGATGGACGAGCTGGCTTCCCTTGCTAGGGAACTATTGTGTAAGTAATACAGCCCCCAGGTCTTCTTTGTCTTGTTTCCTTATCTGATCAAGCATATTTTTCTTCAGTTGTTAAACCGGATGATAGGGAGGAAAAACAGTGGGTAGAAAACCACATTCTTCAAGAAGCTGGCAGCTCAAGGCCTCATGCGAATAATTTTTGGTCTGATCGCAGCCGAGGTTTTGTGTTAGCTACTTTGAAGTTTCGTGTCTCCCAGATAAAAGTTCTCGTGAGTTCTTTTCACGAGGTCTTGATCGCGATAAACGCTGCATTCTACCCGCTTGAAAGGGGTCCGGAAGATTGGAGGTATCTCCTTGGGCTCTTCGGGCAAGAGGGAGAAATTCGCGAGTGCGTGCGCAACCAGATGACTTGCGGAGCGGTGGTGGCTCTCTCCTTTGTCCGAATATGGCATCCTGAAGTAAATTTTAACTCCGTAGCTAGGCTCCCAGATGGCCCAATCGATGATATTTCTCCGCATTACGATGATGTTCGTCCTGCAGCGGAGAAAATCATTCGACTGACCTCTGAGGAAGTAGATAGAGTGTTGGCGACTGAGAATGCTTATCGCCATGATTGATTGTTGAATGTGTACATTCTGTGATGCTGTATAGCTTGTAAAAACTGTTTATAAGGTGTGTAACCTTGTGAGTATAAATTTTCTTGTGATGCTTAGTTGTAGGCTTAGCCCCCGTGTGTTTATGGGGTATGTACCTGTAACTATTTAGCATGTTAGAAGAGATAATCTTCGAGTAAATATGGTTGAGAAACCATGTATTTTATTGCTATGACTGAGAAGTCATGTATTCGGGCTACAAGAGTGGCTAGTATAGCCTTATTTGTTGTGATAATAAGTAAACCTAGGGATAAAATTTGCGGAGGTGTGCGATATTCCAAGGATTGGAATAGATTCCTCCAGTCGATGGATTCTTCAGCCTGTAGGCTCCGCCTGGGATGACTTCGTGTATGATGAAGGGTCCTTCCCAGGGTGGCTCGAGCTTGTGTCCTTCCTTCTGCTTGAGCCGCAGCACTAGATCTCCAACCGCGAATGCTCTGTGGCGTATGCGGCGACTGTGATAGTTTCGCAGTGATTGCTGATATACTACAGATCTTGCGAGCGCGATGTCACGCATCTCGTCGAGTGCATCCATATCTTCCGCGAGTGCCTTGTTGGAGGTTTCTTCGCTGTAAGCCACAACTCGTGGGGCGCTGAATCTAACATCTTCGGGAAGGACTGCTTCTGCCCCGTATACCATGAAAAATGGTGTGTATTTTGCGGATCGGTTTGGAGTTGTGCAGAGGCTCCATAGTACGGAGGGTAGCTCTTCTGCCCAATGTCCTGCGGCGGGGTGTAGACGATCGAGTAGGCGTTTCTTGATGCCAGCCGAAACTAAGCCGTTGGATCTTTCGACTTGACCGTTCGTTTGCGGGTGGGCAACTGAAGCAAACTTGAAGTTGATGCCCTTTTCCTCGCAAAACTGTTGCGTTTCCTTTGCTGTGAAGTTTGTACCATTGTCTGTAATGATGTCGTGTGGCACACCAAATCTGCATACAATGGAGTCGAGGAACTTGACGGCGCACTGGGCGCTAGCCGAAGTTACTGGCATGGCCTCGATCCATTTGGTGAACTTGTCGACTGCGACCAGCAAGTGTGTATACCCACCCGGCGTGGACTTGCGTAGTGGTCCAACCATGTCCAGCCCCCATTGTGCGAAGGGCCAGGCAATGGGTATCATGTGCAATTCCGTAGCAGGTGCATGTGGTCTTGGTGCGAATCACTGACAAGCATCGCATCGTTCGACCAGGTCCTTTGCGTCGGTAGCTGCTGTTAACCAGTAGAATCCTGCTCGGAAAGCCTTTCCCATGATTGTTTTCCAGCTAGCATGATGTCCACGGTCTCCTTGGTGGATGTCCTGGAGTAATTCTTTGCCATCTTCGGGTGCGATGCAGCGCTGAAGTATACCCGAGATGATTTTGCTTGTATAATTCTCCGTTGACTACCCGAAAGGATTTGCTGCGTCTCATTATTTGTCGAGCCTCGCGTGGGTCGGCCGGGAGCTGTCTGTTGGTCAGGTAGTCGAGATATTTCTGCGTCCAGACTGGCTCGACCAGAAAAACCTGTCGTGATATATTATGGGTAAGCTCGATAATGGCGACTTGCGGGCTGACCTCTGTTTCTGGCGCTGCGGGTGTTCCTGCAGCTTTCTTGACTTTGACCGATCGCTTGATCATCCGCTCGAAATATATTCCTGGCGGTATGGGTGTATTTGTGGAACCCATGTTTGCCAGCCTATCTGCTTCTTCATTGCTTGATCTTGCAATGTGCTTCAGCTCGCACCCTTTGAAACTTCATTCGAGTAGATTGTACATGTCACGATATGCGACCATGTTTTCAGCAATTGCGTCACATTCTTTCATTGTCTGCTGCACAATGAGATTGGAGTCGCCGTAAATCATTAATCGAGTAGCTCCACAGGCGACTGCCATCTTCATCCCATGCAACAAGGCTTCATATTCTGCATCATTGTTCGATGCTGGATCATCTGGTGGAAAGTCCAATCGTAGGACGTATTGCAGCTTGTCTCCCTGAGGCGATATGAGGACAATTCCATCTCCTGCTCCTTCGTTTCTTTTGGACCCGTCAAAGTACATTATCCAATTGCTCGTGTACTCAGGTGGTCCGGGCGTTTGTAGTTCTGTCCATTCGCTTAGGAATTCCACGAGTACCTGAGATTTGACTGCGTTGCGCCCCGCATAAGTGATGTCCCAGGCGCCCAACTCGATGCTCCATTTTGCTATTCTTCCGGATGCCATGGGGTTGTTCATGATTGTCCCGAGTGACGCATCATTAACCACTATGATGGCGTGTTCCTGGAAGTAGTGCTTGAGCTTTCGGGCTGTAAGAACAACTCCGTATGCGAGCTTCTGGTAATGAGGATATCGTTGTTTGCATGGCGAGAGCACTTCGCTAATGTAATAGATTGGTCGCTGAACTCCGTACGCTTTGCCCTCCTCAGGTCGTTCGACTACGATTGCTGTGCTGATGACCTGGTTTGTGGCGGCTAGGTATAAGTAGAGTGGCTCCCTTTCTTGCGGTGTTGCAAGGACTCGCCTACTTTGCAACGATCGCTTTAAGTCCGCGAATGCTTGCTTAGCTTCCGGTGTCCACTCGAATTTGTCCGTCTTCTTCAGCAGCTTGTAGAAGGGTAACGCTTGCTCTCCCAATCGTGCGATGAACCTGCTCAGGGCGGCCAGTCGCCCTGCAAGCTGTTGAACTCCGCGTAGATTAGTTGGCTCCTTCATTGTCAAGATTGCTTGTATTTTCTCTGGGTTGGCTTCGATGCCTCTGGCGGATACCAGGTACCCGAGAAGTTTCCCTGCTGGAACGCCGAAGACGCATTTTGTCGGATTGAGCTTGATCCTGTATGCGTTGAGGGCGTCGAATGTTTCTCTAATATCCTCGAGGAGTGTGCTCTCAACTCGAGTCTTGATGACTATGTCGTCAACGTACACTTGTACGTTCTTGCCAATGAGTTTGGCGAGGCATTTTTGCATGCAGCGCTGGTATGTTGCGCCTGCGTTCTTGAGCCCGAAGGGCATTGTCGTGTAGCAGTAGACACCGTGAGGTGTGATGAATGCTGTCTTTTCTTCGTCTTCCCTTTTCATCCGGATCTGATTATATCCCGAATAGGCGTCCAGGAAAGAGAGGCGTTGGCAGCCTGCCGTAGAGTCCACGATCTGGTCGATTCGCGGGAGGGGAAAGTTATCCTTGGGGCAGTGCTTGTTTAACGACGTGTAGTCGATGCATACCCGAAGGATGTCCGTGTTCTTTTTGGGGACCAGCACCGGGTTTGCTAACCAAGTGGATATCTTGATCTCCCTGGTGAATTTTGCTGCTAGCAATCTGTTTACTTCTTCTCCAAGTGCCTTCTGCTTGGGTTCTGAAAATCTTCGAGTAGTTTGTTTGATGGGTTTGGCATCTGGAAAGACTTCGAGTGAGTGCTCGGCAAACTCCCTGGGTATTCCTGGCATATCTGATGGCTGCCAGGCGAAAATTTCCCAGTACTCGCGGAGGAGTTCGACGAGCGCGCTTTCCTATACTTGCGGAAGGGTGGTGGAAACCAGCGCCGTCTTCGCAGAATCCGTCGGGTGCACTTGATGCTTTCGAGTGTCACTGTTAGCGCTGAACTCCAGTTCAGGCGCGTTTTTCTTCGTGAGGGGCATCATGGAGTGATCCGTGGTTTTTGCCAGCTCTTGAAGTTCTTCTTGCATCCCGAAAGATTTTGCGATCTCATTGAATTCAATGTCGCATTTGTTGGATTTCTGAAAGTCTCCGTCGATGGTGATTACGCCATGTTCTCCAGGTAATTTGAGCTTCATGTAGGCGTAATGCGGTACTGCCATGAATCTGGCGAATGCTGTTCGACCAAGAATGGCGTGGTACTGCGAAGGCCAATCGACAACTTCGAAGTCGAGGAATTCTCTTCTGTAGTTGCTCTTAGTGCCTAGCACAACTTCTAGGTTGATTGTTCCGAGTGGACGGATTGCCTTTCCTGGAACTATCCCGTGGAAGGATGTTTCTGATTCCTGGAGGTCGTCCAAGTTCCTGTTCATCCGACGGAGTGTATCCGCGTAGATAATGTTGATGCCACTGCCACCATCCATGAATACGCGGGCCAAGTCATAGTTGCCGATTTGTGCTTGGATGACGAGGGCGGCGTGTCCTGGTCGATAGACTCGTGGCGGTGGTCCTTCATCGAGAATGTTATTGGCTGGTCCGCCATCTTCAAGTATTCTGTTTTTGTTGGCGGTGTCTGCACGGCCATGCACAATTGCCTTGTGTTAGTCTTTTGAGCTCTGCGGGATGGACATACCTTCTGGATCATCGCGAGTTGCCCTGCTGGATTCGGGTACGCGTTGGCTCCGGAGTTTTGTGCTGGTGGTGCAGGTAGCGCAGCTAATGCCATGTTTGGATTTGCTGGCGGAGGTGGGGGTTGTGGCGGCTGGAATCCTTGGTGACCTCCTCCTGGAAGCGGTGGGTAATTTTGCGTGTTTGCAGATCTTTTCCTGGCGAGTGCTTCTGAGATATCAATAAACTTTCGGCAATCCTTAAGGAGGTGCGTTGCCTTAGTTTTGCCCGTGCGTTTATCTGTAAATAGATGTAGCGAGAAGTATCCATCGAGGTCTTCCTCGGGTGATTTTTCTTCAGCCTTTGGTCTCCACTCGCGATTCCCACGGCGACCGGAGTCGCGGCTTCGCGTGAGTTCCGTTGCGACCAACTCCTCTCTGTCCTCGTGATCGTAATATTTTCTCCTCTTCCTTCGGCCATGACGGTCTTCATCATGCGCAGGTGATGATACCCTCTCATTGCGCACCGCATCTTCTCCGTTAGCACATTTTTCGGCTATGTTCATCAGCTCCCCAATAGTCTTGGGTGCGGCTCTGCCCAGTTCTTCTCTGAAAGTCGTTCTTCGGGCGCCTTTTGCGAAGGCTTCAATCGCTACTTCTTCCGAGATGGTTCCTGCGGTATTCCTGAGCGTAGTCCATCGCTGGATGTACTCGCGGGTGGATTCGCCACTTTTCTACTTGCATGCTCGCAGTTCTTAAATGGTGGCCGGCCTCTTGTAAGTCGACTGGAAATTTTTGCAGCAATCGCGGTGCAAATCATCCCACGATGCGTAGCAGGATTTTGGTCGTCTCTCCAGCCAACTGCGAGCCGCGCCGGTGAGATGCAAATTGAGGTATTGCATAGCCGTGTTTTTATTCCCACGTTGGCATTTTACTGCCGTGAGGTAATCTCTTAGCCATTGAGAGGGCTCGAGTGAGCCGTCGTACTTCGTTACTTCCGTGCTAAGCTTGAATCTTTTGGGTAGGGGCGCCTCGCGGATACTGCGGGCAAAGCAGAGAGCGCCGCAGGTTTCGTCATCCGAGGAGCCAGACGAAGAGCGCTCGCGATATCGCGAAGCCCTCGCCTTATCCACCCTTTTTTGAGCGAGATCTGATCGCGCGTCGTACTCTGGCCGGTCGCGGTCAGTATCCTTCCTTGGCTCCTTGCTTCGTTTTCGCGAGCGGCTGCTATGATGCCGCGAGCTTTTGTCTCTCGGACTGCCTTCGCTGCTACTTCGACTGTCATCACGGCGCCGTGCTTCTTTCCCTCGACCACGATGTGGTGACCTGTCCCTTCTTGGCGAAGAACTCCTACGTTTGCGGGATGCTTCCCTATCCTTGTCTTTCTCCTTCTCTTGTTCCTTCTCCAGCTGTTCTGCGGCCTTCTTTCGATCATAAGCGGCGAGCCTTGCGGCCGCCAGCCCTAATCCCTTACGCACTTGTTTATACTGTTCCGCCCGAGGATCGCTCTCCATCGGTTGGTTCATCTGCATGTAAGTTGCTGCGGCTAGAACCGCGGCAGCAGGAGTTTGCGGGTAGACATTGCCATCGTCGTCGACTCGCATGAGAGAAGGAGTGATTGATCTGCTGGTTCCGGCTAGGGACTCATTGTTCCTGGATGTAGATGCGTGTTCCTTCCTCGCGGGTCGGGTTCCAACCGAGGGTGTTATGGACAGCCCGGCTCGCCTTTGGCTCGACTCATCCGCCGCTCTTCTTCGGCGGGCCAGATCTATCCGAGCATCCTTGATAGTCGTGGCTACTCTCACTAGGTGATAGTGGTAGGCAACCATGTCTTCGTGTGAGGCCCCGGATGCGGGTGGCTTGCTCGTTCGCATAGCCTCCTTTGCTCGGTTCCAGGATTCCCGTGAGACGCCGATTATGTTGCGCTCTGCCGCGCTGTGTTCTGTTTCCGAGGCTTGTTCCGATCCTGCCATGCAGACTTGAGCCAGTCGAGACTCGTGCGTCCTAGGCGTAGGTCGGAAGTTTCTTCGAATTCTTGATGGTTCCTATGTCGAGAGGGTATGGTAGTCGTTGGCGTTGAAGCGGATGGACTCGCCGCTTTTTTCCAGATGACGGCATGAGTCGACAGCTCCAGATTCAGTTTCCGATTCATCCGAGAAGTGGAGGATTCCGTCCCTGTTGGTCACGAATTTTAGGCTCCCGAACGTCAAGGTGACGCTTTTCTCCAGATCCTCGAATACCGGGCACGATTCCGGCGAGTGAGGTGTGACCAGGACAGATCCGATCCGTATAGGATTGTTCGGAGCCGTAGTCGATGGTTTCCAATGAGAGTGCGTTGTCGATGAAGCCGAAGATGCCGGTGATCCAGCGCCCGTCGTTCCCACAGACGGCGCCAATTGTCGAATCTCTGACTCTACAAATCCCTTAGGTGACCCTATCGGGTTTCGACTAGGAGAATTCATGAGCGCTGGTGGAATCGTCGGCTAGACAGGGGGCGAGATTTACCCAGGTTCGGGGCCCTCGTAGAGGTAAAACCCTTACTCCTGCCTCTTGTCGATCTGTATTGATGGAAAGATCGGTTACAATGGTGGTGCTCGAATCGAGAGTAAGGTCTCGAGTTCAAGGTTTCGATGGTGATGTGTTGCTTGGTCCTCTCCCGGGGGACTCTCCTGGTCTTATATAGATGGCCAGGTCTCGAATCCTACCCGGAGAGGACTCGAACTCTAACTAGGTCGGTTACATGTTTCTTATCTTAACCCGCAAGTTAGTGCGGGTGGGCTTCACGTGGGCCTTCTGGAGTATTCCAAGGGCTCCTCTTCTTGGGCCTGAGAGGGGGTGTCCTTATTCGCAAGGTCCGGGATCCATATCTTCGTCATGTTGATTACCAAGGAGATAATTAATGTGGAGGACCCAGGACGTAGATTAAAACTGGACAAATTCTTGGCCTAGAATGTAGATTAAAAGTGGACGGAGGGAGTAATTGTATTTTTAGATTTGTCCTAGCCATTACAAATTATACTGCGTGCTTGGTCCTTGTATAATCTTCAAGGATTTTATGTTGACTACATGTTAAATAAAGCTTGAACTCGTGGACATTCCGTGTTGACTGAATGTTAAATCTTTGGGTGTGGTTGAGCAACATTTTCATGGTTGTTCTGTTGTGGTGCAAGACCCGTCGGAAGGTGTGATGCCATGGCGACGGTAGCAGCAACAGTAAGGGGGAGGGATGGATCTAGCTAGGAGGTTTAGGTAGGTAACTTGTTGGCTTGTTGTTCCATTTGAGCAGAAGCAGAGCATATGCTACAATCTGTTAATTGTGTTGAGCCCCTCGAATTCCTTATGTGTCTGTGAAATATGTTTGGTGGGTGGATGGTGAATATCGTGACCATCATCATCATGTTTTGGTTAGTTTGAAGTAGCGTATGTTGTGTTGGGCATGTAGGTGATCATGTTGCTGCAAGTAACTACATGTTCTTCCGGATTCATGCACGACCAGTGGGTGGGTTATTATAGATGTAGTGCCGCATGCTTGGTCTTTGCATAATAATCTGTGTGTTGACTGTAGTAGATAGGTGGTAAATAAATCTTGAAGTGGTGGATATATATATTTCTTGCGTGTTGGCTGGATGTGAAGCCTTTTCATGTTTCGAAACACAAGCTGAATTGTAAATCTTGCTTGTTTGTTTCTGGTGAGCAATTGTTTTCCTGATGATTTTGTGGTATGTTGTCGGCAGTATTTTATTAGACGGAGATTTTTTTTTGTTTCTGGTATGCCGTCGGCATATCTCCCTCCAAATGCGCTAGATGCTGCCACGTGTCCTAGAAAGGGGCTATGCCGATGGCAATTGCCGTAGGCATAACTCCGTTTGGCCGTCGGCGTATGTAGTGTCGTCGGCATACAAAAAAAATACCGTCGGCATACAAGGTCGCATGAGCTACTAGATCATGCCATGTGTCTAAATTTGCCGTCGGCATAGCACGAAAGCCGTCGGCATAGCTCTCTCTCACGGGTAATATGGGGTTGACACGCGTCGAGTGAGGCCGTCGGCATACACTAAAAGGCTGTCGGCATAGCTCCATCCGCGAGCGATGCGAGGGTGCCACGTGACACAGTTTAGCCGTCGCCATAGCTCTGTTATCTATGCCGACGGTTTTTTGAGCTATGCCGAGGAAAAAGTTGCCACGTCAAAAAAAAAAAAGAGGAAGAAGTTGCCGACGGTAAAATGTCGTAGGCATATAGTTTTGCCGTCGGCATAGCTATATACCGACGGCTTTTGGGCCTAAGCCGACGATACCTGGCCGTCGGCATACAGCCTGTTTCCTGTAGTGATGCTCTAATTTTTTAGAAGAGGACATATGTGGATTAACATAGAGATGAATATGACACACATGCCCGTCTTGTCAGTGAGAGTATGTATCTTCTATCGGGTTTTTTTTCGGGTACACCCAACAACTCTATGATTCGATTTACACCATGATTTCATATTTCAAGGTACAAACGTCAGTGATTCCAACTTCAGGTTCGGTTCGTCGAGGTATTTAAAATAGACCTTTTCCATGAAAAGGAGTTCAGCAACGGCATGACAATCGGTCTGGGTTATCCGGATGCTGCTCCACGCATCAGATGTCCGTACTCTGGCTCTTGCACTGTTGCACACGTCTACGTTGACGTGCCGCGTAGAAACTGAGCCTTCCTGCCTTACACCCATGTGTCCTTCTCCCATCGCCACCTGCCCGCTGTTCGCACGTTTGGAAGACATGCAGCCGCTTAAGCCCGGTCTTCATATATGCAGGCTACAGCTTCGTGCTCTGCCATCCTGCGACCTGATCAGTTGTGAACCGTGCTAGAACAGTTTACTTGCGAGCCGGAGAGATGGGCTGCGACGACAAGTGCGGGTGCAAGGTCCCGTGCCCCGGCGGCAGGGACTGCAGGTGCACGTCGGCGAGGAGCGGCGCCTCGGCGGAGCACACGACGTGCACGTGCGGGGAGCACTGCGGCTGCAACCCGTGCGCGTGCGGGCACGAGGGCACGCCGTCCGGGCGGCGGAACAGGAGGGCCACCTGCTCCTGCGGCGAGGCCTGTGACTGCGCTTCCTGTGGCTCGACCGCGCGCGCCTGAACGATCCGAGGGAGCCATGGACAGATGCACCGGTGTAGCCAGCCACTGAGCTAGCAACAAATAAGTAAATAAGTGCTTGTATCTGTCAGATGTGTGCGTGTGAACTCGTGTTTACTAGCTAGTCGCATCAGTGTGTAAGAACAAATAAAAAGTTGGTCTATGTATGCATATAAGGTCGTTGTACATCCATGCGCCATGCCTTGGTATATGTATGCATAAGTTCGTTGTACATGCATGCGACATGCCTGCTTACTCCGTAGTGTTAATTAAGCATTCAGGGTACATCCACTGGCATCAGAGTCCAGCTGTAGACTTCTTGACTAAAACTAAAAGATCAAAGAGACGGTGCATCCACTGGTATCACAGAGAACCCGGATCATAAAATCGGGGCAGTCAGCAATCACAGGGAGAGAAGTGTCAATAATTGGCACCCTCTGACACTTCTTAATTTTTAGTCCACTTTATAACGCACGCACACATATAAGGCACATACAGTCAGAAGAGTTCAAGGCACACTTCTTAACTTCTTAATTTTTAGTCCACTTTATAACGCACGCACGTCCACTTTATAAGGGCATCTCCAGTCTTTTTTGCGCCGCGGCGCGAAACGGCGTTATTCTCGGAACTGGGGGGGGCGCGTTTCTCAGCCGTGAACCCAGGCCGCCCGGCGTTATTCTCGGAACTGGGGGGGGCGCGTTTCTCAGCCGTGAACCCAGGCCGCCCCCCAGCGGCGACTCGGCCAAATTTGGACAATCAAAAAAAAATCACACCAAATAAATAGAGTTTTGCCACACAAATAAATAGTTCAACAATTTTTTTTAAAAAAGTACACTAGTCATCATCCTCAACATTGCCATTCCCTTTCGCGCCCACAAATGCTGCACCAGGTCATCCTGCAGAGCGTGATGTGTTGCAGCGTGTCGAATCTCCTGTCGCTTGGTGAGGAAGTCTGTCCATGATGTCGGCACCTGGTGATCAACATCTGTAAGAGGGCCCTGCCGGTAGTATGGTGTGCTTGCCTCACTGTCAGGCACCGGGTCATCCCGCTCACTCTCAATGATCATGTTGTGCAAGATCACACAACACTGCATCACCTTCCACATGTTGGACTTCGACCAAGTCATAGCTGGGTACCGGACAACAGCGAATCGAGATTGTAGCGCACCAAATGCCCGCTCAACATCCTTCCTACAAGCCTCCTGGCACTTGGTAAACCAAGCTTTTGCGCTTCCTGGGATAGGGTTGGAGATGCTCTTCACAAATGTTGCCCACTTCGGGTAGATGCCATCTGCAAGATAGTACCCCTTTGTATACTGGTGTCCATTGATCTCATAGTTCACAGGGGGGCATGGCCTTCGACAAGATCGGCAAAGACATTCGAGCACTGCAAGACATTGATGTCGTTGTGACTTCCAGGCATACCAAAGAATGAATGCCAAATCCATAGATCGTACGAAGCCACGGCCTCGAGAACCACCGAGCACTCTCCCTCCTTTCCCCTGTACATCCCCTGTCAGTCAAATGGGCAGTTCTTCCATGCCCAGTGCATGCAGTCGATACTGCCAAGCATCCCCGGAAACCCTCTTGCTTCATTCTCGAGGAGATGAGCAGTGTCTTGCGCATTGGGTGATCGCAGGTATATTGGGCCAAAAACTGCAACCACTGCCTGGCAGAACTTGTTCAAGCACTCGAGGACCGTGGACTCGCTCATGCGCAGGTAGTCATCTTGTGCATCTGCGGGAGCACCGTATGCAAGCAACCTCATGGTCATCGTGCACTTCTGGATAGAGGTAAACCCTACCGTGCCGGTGCAGTCCTTTTTCAACTTGAAGTAGGTGTCGAACTCCCGGATGGCATGCATGATCTTGAGGAAGAGCGTGCGTTTCATCCTGAAACGACGCTGGAACACCTTCTCGTCGTTGGTGGGATCCTCGGCGAAGTAGTCGGAGTAGAGGATGCAGTAGCCCTCGTACCGCTGTCTCGGCCTGCTCTTGCGGCGACCGGGCTTCGATCCAGTGCGGCGCGGCGCGACGTCCTGGGCCTGCAATCCGGCCAGGCAGCTCAGGACGAGCAGGTGCTCCTCGTCGTCGATGGCAGCCTGGTCTTCCTCGTCGAACAGCTCGACGAGCATCTCCTCGGCGTCGGAGTCCATGGCTCGGATAGAGCGTCGAACACCTTGCGGACGGGTGGACGCGGCTCACCGGGTACAACCTCCTCTGCGGCGGAGACGCGATCGAACGGCGGCGACGATGTGGGGGACTAGCCGGCGGTGGTTTGTCTCGTCGATCTTGTGCGATTGTGGCCGACAGCGGCGGCGTGGAGCGTGGCCGGTGGTGTGGCGACGGCGGGGCGGGCGAGCAGAAAAGACGAGTCGGGGGGTGGGGAAAGTGGGCAAATAGCGCTCCCCTCGCCGACAGCGCTGGCCCACGCGCGCTTTTCCTTTCGCCGCCCCCCCCCCCCCAGGCCGAACCCAACGTGCTGGGTTCCGCCTGGGGGCGGCGGCGCTAATTTCCGCCGAAACGGCGCTTTTTCAGATCCTGGGGGGGCGACTGGTGAAAAAACGGCGCTATTCACGCAAAACGGCGCTATTTTGCGTTCTGGGGGGGACGACTGGAGATGCCCTAACGCACGCACGCACACATCTCCAGCAGGGCTGCTTATTTGCGGACCAAACTGGTCCGTATTTTGTCTATTTGAGCAGCCGTCCGGGCCAATGTCCGTGCGGATTTGGGTGCAAGGAGCTCCTCATTTCGTGGCCCGGCCCCGCTTATTTGCGGACCCGTATTTTGTCTATTTGAGCAGCCGTCCGGGCCAGTGTCCGTGCGGATTTGGGCCTTACACCCAGCGGAGCTCCTCATTTAGTGGCCCGGACCTATTTTTTCCTAGTTTTTTCTCAATAATACTTTGAGCCTAAAAACAAACACAATACTAAATAAAATACGAGTTATTTATTATAAATTTGTCCATTCAATAAGAAAACAAATAAGTCTTAATTAAAATTACAAAAAATCTATTGGTTTCCTACGAAGTTCCATATGTGTTGCACCAAATCATCCCGAAGTGTGCGGTGGGTGTCCTGATCACGCAACTCGTACTGGAAGTCGATGAAATCCTCAAATGTTGCCACTCCTGGCTGGGGCTCCACGTTCTCACCCTGAAACAACCAGTTCTCGTCGTAGACGCTGTCATCGCGCTCATCCTCTATGATAATGTTGTGCATAATCACACAAGCAGTCATCACCGACCACATAATCTCCGGGCTCCATGTTCTAGCAGGGTGGCGAACAATAGCCCATCGAGATTGAAGCACACCAAAAGCACGCTCCACATCCTTTCGGGCACTCTCCTGCTCTTGGGAAAATCGCTTCCTCGTCTCATCTTTCGGGCACTCTCCTGATCCGGTCCCCTAGGCAGAACCTCTGGGAGGGATTCCCGAAGCGCCTCCCAAGCGGCGGTTTCGGCCGGTCCAAAAGGTCGTCAAAACGAGATGTTCCAAGTCCCGTTTTAGGCTGCCGTGGCAACCACTTGGGAGGGGTCCGAGCATATCGCATATAATCCCGGAAACTCTAATTGGAGAGGCATATCTCACAACCATGGGTCCATCCAGAAAAGGATGTCCCGTCCATCTCCTAAAGAAAACCGGACACCCTTCCTGACCTCATGTTTGATCGTCTGAATTGATGTCCAAAAAAGATATATTTCCCGCCGATCACATGCAAGGAGGGGGCATACCTGCAGATATTTGTCTTTGATGAGCTGAATCCATAGCCCCTTCATTCCTAAGAGTGTGTAATGACCCACAAGTGTAGGGTATCCATCGTAGCTTTTTCGATAAATAAGAGTGTCAAACCCAACGAGGAGCAAAAGGTAATGATAAATAGTTTCGAGCAAGATTTCACTGTAAACACTAGAGAGCGATTGTTTAGCAATTTTTGTAATAATAATAAAGAGATAACAAGTAAATAACAATAAAGGTAAATAGTTGCTAAAAGTGGTCCAATCCGTTTTAGTACAAAGGACAAGCCGGTGGTACTTAAAAGTGGTCCAATCCGTTTTAGCACAAAGGACAAACCGGTGGTACTTCTTATAAGGACTAAAACGTTCCTGAGGACACACGGGAGGTTTCGTCTAGTTATTTTCATCACACATCGTTGATTAATCTTTATCGTTTTCGTAAGTGTTATGTGGGTAGACCTATACTAGTGCACCGTCCTATCCAAGACTAGTGCACACTTACGATTACACTAATTGCAAGCGTCCAAGAATACAAGAAAGTAATTAAGAAATAAATCTAACTGCAGCAATAAACTCGTGATATCTACTACTCCCTTATATGAAGTATTGCAACATGGGGTTTAGGTTTCTGTCACTCCGGGAACCCACCACAAGCAATCCAACACATAATGCATTCCTCTAGGAACAAAAAAGGTGAAGTGCTATGTAGTCGACGTTCACATAACACTACTAGAGAAATAACAACATAAGTTAAATATCAAACCGGTAAATATTACTCAACAAAATACGATTACTAATATCTAGACTTCTCTCATGTTCTCAAGAACTAAACGATCTACTAACAACACATCATATGGTACATGATCAGAGGTGATAAATGGATGAATAACAATCTGGTCATAAAGTACAAACACCGATAAATATCATAAGCATCAACTACAAACAAGTAATTCACACCGGAGAGAGATCTAGTGGAAAACAACGATATAGAACCCTAACTGTTACAGTGGGACGAAGATGGATGGCGAGAATGATGGTGAGGACCATGACGATGATGATCTTGATGATGCCCGGTGCGATGACAATGACGGTGGTGAGGGAATTTCCCCAGCAGAATCTCCCCGTCAGGAAGGTGTTTTCTTCTCTCTGTCATTTTCGTCACCAAGAGGCGACGAAAAAAATCTCTGAAGTGCCTCCTCGGGATTTTTAGGTCACGAGGGGTAAGTACCCCAAAGGAGAGCCTGAAGGGGGCCAGGCGCGGCCAAGAATACCAGACAAGGGGGGCTAAATGTATACTCCACAACATAGAGGAGGCCATACAAGTAAAATCTAGCAAATTTGTGGGCCAAATCCAAATTTTTTTATAGATCGATGATGAGCATGTCGCTGAGGAATAGGGAGGGGAATCACCAGATCACATCGCCAAGATAGCAAGAATAGGGAGGGGAATCACCAGATCACATCGCCCGAAAACGACAAAGCAGCTTAGTGACCGAGCCCACCCAAAGTTCCCATCTCTAATTTCCTTCCACGAGAGCAAGCTGGGGAAGCCCAAAAGCATTTCCGTGGTGTAGCACCAAAGCACCAAGGCAACGCGGCTCTAGGAGTAATTATTGATAGAGATCTCCATTGCCCGAACTCGTCCCCGCACCAACTCCAACCGGAGTAGCGCATGGAAGAAGAACCATAACACGAGTAGAATCTAGCAAGAAATCCAACCCTATACTCCAAGGTGCCATGGAGGACCAAACGCTAACTCTAAACCTAGACAAACCATGTGCAAAGGGAGGCCTCTCCCGCGCCATAGCCACTAGACAACAATGTCGCCGGAGAAGAGGGGGTGAGGATCCAGGAGAGACACACAAACCCGCCGTCGGGGATGCGCGCGCCGAGGAACTGGCGGCTCAGCGCAGGCGGTGTGCCTGTGCCTCCGCCACTCATCGGGCTCGAGCGCGTCGCCGAGATCGAGGAGATCCGAGCGCGGATGTCGCCGGCGATGCGCAGCCATCCTAAGTGGCATCCCGCAATATTTATACTCCCTCTAGTCACTTTTATAACGGATTTCAATTTTGCCGAAACAGGCTTTCGCCCCGCTATATTAATATAGCAACCAACCAATACAACACGAGATCACTGCCGGGGAAAACAGTACAAGGTAAGCCCAAAAGAAACGAAAAAAGAGAAAGGAAAAAAGAAAAAAAACGCCGACAATGGCGGATCGACGACATAATCTCGTTTCGTTTCTATTTTTTTCCTTTTCTCCTCGCGCGCACCCAAGTCCCAACTCCTTGATCGATTAGCTATCTCACTTCAAGCCAAGTCTCTGCTCTTTTTTTTTCCTTTCTATTTATGCATACAGATACAGAGAAGAAGAAGCACATGAATTACCTGCCGCGTTCATGCATGGATAGGCACCACCAGGACGCTCCTGCGGCATGTATGGCCGGCCGCCCCATCCTCCAAGCTCTTGCCCGGCCATGTACATGCCAGCCGCGAGGATTGCTCCGTCGCCCACCCGGCCCCTCCCCTCGCCAGGACGGTGGAAGATCATTCGCCGACGCCATCGTATCCTCTTGCCCTGCCGCGAGGACTGCTCCGTCGCCCACCCAACCCCCTCCTCTCCTCTCGCCTCGCCAAGCCCAAGGCACAAGTCACGCGGTACCGCACGCGACTCCGTGACCTTGGCCCTGTACTTATAGAGAGGAGACGGGTCTCAGAGATAGCGCAGGGAAGATCGAAGACAACGGCAGGGGTGCTTGCTCTCTCATCTCCTTCATTGCTTGATGGGAGAGGATGGACGGGTAGAATGCAAAATGACACGGATCGATGACATGGCCGCCGGTTCTCTCGGAAACCCGATTAATCACCGTGTGTGCGCGATACAATATCCCAGAGGAGCAGGCGCGGCAGTATATTTATGGCGTTCAGGATCCGAGCAGTCGTGTTTATCGGTTGGCTCGTTGATGGGAATTTTATCGGTTGGCTCGCTGATGGGAATTAATTTCTTTTTCACAACCGGCAACTGCGTGTACGTACCTCATAGGTGGTAAACGGTAGTACGTGGTGTATGTATGTAGACAAATACGTGTGTATACGCGCGGTTGCACAAACTCTAAACTCCTCACGGTGGATTGGCATTTTTCCATTACCATTCTGCATGCAGCGGCTAGTCATACCATTTATAGGATATCAAAAGTGCACAAGATGCAGCAGATGAGGCACACTTGGATCGATCTGTGTACGGTATAGCTACATGCGGTCATTCATAGCTAAGATACGCTAGAGACGACGTGAGGCAGGACATAAGAATAAAATGGAGACTAGATGAAATGCTCCCGGCTCACACAACACTGGTGCAATTTATGTCTAGCTCCTGATGACACAACACAGCAATTTACCAAAATTAAAATCTCCCAATTTGCTCTCCATTTTTATGTCTACATCCAGGTACAAAACCAGTATATAGTGGTACATATTAACCTACACTGCTTTTAAGAATATGTAATTAAGCTGCAACAACACAAGAACGCCAGCCATCAGTGCCTCACGTGGCTTCTTCACCAACAGCGACGAACCGCGCAGCAGCTTCTTGGTGAGGCCGTTGATGTCGTCCTTGAGCCCCACCTCGATGGTAGCCATGCTTTGGGACATCCTCCATCAGCAAGTCCAGCTCTGCCGACAGGGGCCATAGCTCCAAATAGGTGCCAACTGGAAGCACTGAGTTCACTCAAGATGATTTGGTCGCCCCTGCCAGACACACGCACATTTCTTAGAGAGGGTTACCAAAAGAGATAAATACACTTACATGCCAATATGTCCTAATCGTCGAGAAAAAAAAATGTACAACTCTATGGCAATGCAAGAAAAATAAACATAGTGTAATCCTAATTTACAGGGCAATCAGAAAGTAAAAGATAATGCTCATGCACTCTCATGATACATGGACAAAAAAAATGGGTTATCAAGTTTTCCCACATCAGGAAGTAAAAAATTAAACCGCCATTAACAGGGTAGGAATATCAAGCACTTCAGATTTTGAACAACAGATTGCTCAGAGAAAGTGACGATCACAGACGGTCTCATGACAGGTGTCTATGGCTTCTCTGTTCCTTGGTTCATCACACAAACCAAGCCAACAAAAAATACTAGAAGCAAGCTCCTTCCCCACATGCACAAGATAGCACTTCTTTCCTTCTTTAACATATATATATACACACGTGGTAGAATTGAACTCCTGCCTGGATTTTCAAGAAGAGTATGAAAGGAAGCACAAGATTGTCATTTTGACTTGTCCGGATCAACTTCTGAACTGTGATCAAAATATGAAATATGGGTCACTCGCATGGCTAGCTTTTTTACCACACCAAGACGCCATCCAATCATCAACAAATATGATAGCTGCAGAGTGGAGGGCGCCCTAGTATGCTAGTGCCCTTTTGAAGCCAAAAATATTAAAAAAGGAGACAGTATGCTAGATCCTAACTTATTTCAAAGTAAAAACTGCAGAGGTACTCTAGTTCATCTACGGTGACAGTAACTACGTTAACACGACATCATAGCAGTACAAAAAATAGCATACACATGCACTGTGGAATTTTTGCCTCAAACAGGTATACATTTTTATCAGGTTTAATTAGGCCAAGTGGCCAGCGACACAAAATCATCTATAAGCCAGCACATACATCCAATTTCATGAACAGAGCAATAGAGCATATATAATAAATCAGAAGACACCACTATCTACACTTTAACAGAAGTTTCGAGTTCTAAGCACAACCATCCAAAAGTAAAATAATTTTGCACTTTTACATGTGACGCCTACAGATAATTCTACACTTCCACAACATATATAATCTTCTACTCCCTCCGTTCAACAATAGATGACTTCCACATATCTATATATGGATGTATCTAGACACTAAAATATGTCTAGATACATCCATATATAGATATGTGGAAGTCATCTATTGTTGAACGGAGGGAGTAGCTAGCATCTCTAATTTGGTGAAGAAACAAGTACCATCAGGTTGAACATAATAAGGTCGCTTCATGCTTCACCATATTAAGCACAAATGCATAGTTCTAGCAGTGCAACCACCAGCAAATAGCCAATGAATTTAAAAACAACCAAAACGTGGATTAATTACTTCACGGCCAGATGAAGGTCTCCGAGTACATAAATAAGCTAAAGAAACTACACCTGATCCGGGTGGACAGCATGTGCAAATAACTACAACTGATCTAGCTTTTTTTGAAGATTACAATAGCATCAGTGGGGATTTTCTGTCGGAATAGTTAGGCATATATCCAAGACGATAAGAACAATGTAACAAATTGGTATATCCACGAAACCCTTCAATTTCATAGGCTTCATACTTTCAGCAACGGCTTAAAGGCTTCACGTTTTCTACCAAAGCCCACATGCACAAAAAAACTATAGAGTGACAAGGATATGAATGCAACAGATCAAGAGGTCTACATGGTCTCTTGCCTCTTCCAGTCAATATAAGGATCTACAAAGCAGCAATTACGTCAAGTAAAACAGTTCAATCAGACCTATCTGGTTTGGCGTCAAAAGTTTGCCATAGATAAAGGCCCACAAGTGCATAAGTCTTGTGTCCATCAGTCAATTTAGAAGTAGTGCACCAATTTCACAAACTGACAACATGGTAGGATGTCTACTGCATCGATTGTAGTAAAGATCTTGAGCTAACAAATTTTACCTTTGGAGACTAAGATTAGACATGACACAGTATAGATGGCCACCGAATTCTCGATACCATGCAACGTGTGTGTCAACCTGTAATAGAGGAAAGAAACACATAAATTAATAACAGCCCGAACTTACATATGAGACACATGTAGCTACTTGGAACTGTGTACATACATAGCTATGCTAGAGAGAATAAAATGGCCTGGTGAATGACACAAGAATAAAATGGAGATCAAATGCTCCCAGGTCGAACTTTATGTCTAGCTCCACATCGCAAAGCACAGCAAAACAACATAAGCAGTTTGAGACTCCGTTTATCTCAAACCAGTCAGCAATACATTGCACTGCACATCCGATTGATCAAAAAGTAGGATGCAAAAAATTAAACCACATCAGGTTTCTCTAGCACTACCATAATGAAAGCAATGTAACACGGCCAAGAGCCCTGGCACTGCCATAACCCAGCTAATAAAACATTTATTCAGACGTTTACCCGATTACTCGAGCAACCATAGCTATTATAACAGAAACATTCATGTCCTAATAAGCATTGGCCATAAGTAAAAATATCCTAGGCAGTCATGATCAAGATCACACAATACCAACATGAGGCCATTCTGAATCAAACAATAGCAAGCCATAAGAACCTAAAATTCAATTTCATAGGAAAAGATATATAGAAGCTAGATGACCACTATCACCACAATTCAAAATATAGTTCATGGGCTCAATGGGGCTTGTTGGCCATTGGTGGCATCATAGAGAAGAAGAGGGGGAGGAACGAAGAATATACCGGAACCACGGAAAGGCGGAGAAAAAGGCCACTGGTGCCGCAGTTGCGTCGCTGTGAACTCGCCGCTACATTTGCCCCGTAGTTTCCTACCAACAAGATGAGCATGTAGAGTTTTTTAAGCTAAAGACCAATCCAGCGAAACAAATTAAATGATTGGGTGCATATGGAGCTTTTAAACGCTACCTTTTATCTTGAAGAATACTGCTATTCGGATCTAACCAGTATTGGCGGCATGAAGCATCCACTCATATATCATCAGCCCAGCTGAATGGTCATGTAGAACCGGCAAAGTATTAGAGAAGCATGTCATCAACATCAATATAAACCAGAAGGGAAGGGATGAGAGCAGGTTTACCTTTTTCAATTCAACCTCACAGAGGATGGCATAGGCCTTGCTGATAACTACACGAGTACATCTGGTTGGCCCTCACAAGAAGTTCTTTTTGTTTTGAACAAGAAGATCATTCGCCGGCCTCTTGATCTACACACAGAAAGGAATAATTAACCAGGTAAGTAATCAAACTAATAAATTAAGTTAATATAATGTTTCAAAAAAAAATAAGTTGATATACTTGGAAGATGCCAACAACAACTCCTGTAAAGTTACTTGACCAATATGGTTTCCAAATCGACAACCAAATGCAGCAATACATCAATGGATGTTGTACTACCAATATGGTTTCTGTATTGCACCACTGCTGCCCCAGAAAGCACTCTAAAACCAATGGATGTTGTACTACCAATATGGTTTCCAAGTGAGCTAGAATACTGGCACGTGCAATATGCACTGCATAAACGTGTACTTAAGGGTAATACTACCAAAACGATGATCTAAAACAGAATAGAGTAACCATGCATACCTAAGCATACACATATAGATGCTTGATTGAGCAAAGACACGAAATAACAAATTAAGCAAGTCTACATTGGCACATCACCTTATTCATGATAAAAAAAAGACTACATCTAATACCACCACTAACACATGGGCAAATATTACTAGGTGATTTCATCCTTTTATATAACATATATTACTAGATTAGAAAAATAGTGGAACACCAAGATCAAATATAGTTCCTACTTTGTGTCTATACAATCCAACAAAGACCAGAGCAATAGCATATCAGCATATTATTCTAATGGACAGCAATTAACAAGTAAAAATACTTGCATAGCAATCCTCTCTGAATTAGACATGGACAGTTACGAAAAGGTAGCTCAGGTGCAATAAAAGGTGTGTTCATCATATCAAATTCTACACCTTAGACAGTAGCATGCCAAGATACTGAATAAGTTTGAAACTGCAAAAGATAGCATATACAGTAGCACAAGAGCATAACCCGCGCATGGACCAATTTAAACGACCAGATCATCACAATCAAAAAGGCTGGTGGCCATAATACCACCCTACAGACAGCTACATTTTCTGATAAAAATAAGATGAAAAAACAGGACTAAGCCAAAAAGAAAACCCGGAGGAAACCGTATGAGGTAGAATACTGCCTACTGCATGGCTCATACATGGATTTATGCATAAACAAAGCAGAGGCATCAAGCATACCCTAAGCATATACATATAGATGCTGGATAGAACAAATACATGGAAAATAGTCAATTAAGCAGCTCCGCATCACCTTATTCAAGGTAAAAAAATAAATACTACATATTTTAGCACCACTAACACATGAGCCTATACTTGACCTCTAATGCAACATGAACGTCCCCACCCGTGCTGCATGGCCGCCCAGTCTTTGGGAAAGACCTCCTTATGAACATGACAAGTTTAAATTTAGTGAAATGCATTCCTACAGCTTAATTGCCTACGCACACATCCAATTCAACGGGGAATAGAAAGATTTTCCACAAGAATAAGATGGAGGAGGAGAGAGAGCTCACCAGCAACAACTTGTCGGGCAGCAAGAGCTCAGAGACGTGGCCGTCGGCAGCAGGAGCTTGGAGATGATGCCACCGACAGCATCTCGAGGAGGTGGTCACCGGAAGACGGCCGGCAGAAGCTCCGGGTGGACTGCCGGCAGCAGCATATCGGGCAGACGACCACCATCTCTTCCTCCTTGCCTCCTGGACACCATTCCTGCGGCTCGATGAGCTCCTCCCGTTGGTTGCGATGGTCACCGACGAACTCGCCTGTCGATGTGGAGAGTCATGCAAGATTTAAGAAAGAACTCCTCGGCATTCTTAGCAAAAATGAGCACTAGTAATCCCCACAAAAATAAGAATGGGTAATAAAATGATTAAAACAACTAGTGCCAGGATCATACTACCATTTACATCAGAACATGCTAGTCAAGAAACCAAGTGTGGCCTTTCTGATTAAATCAACTAGTACATTCACGACATGTAAGCTACAGTTGCGAACCACGTAAACAAAGCATACAAAATATAAACTCTAGTTGATGAGTGCTACGGAAAATTTAAGCCTATAAAACTGGAGTAACTATTTGTAAGTTGAGATTGCAGATAAACGCATACAGGGAATCTAAATTTGTGATGATTCCAATCAGAATTTTTAGAAACCAAAATCACACCAACGAAAGCTAACAATTTCAGAAAACAGCACTCATGCCCAGCTTTTATATCACTAAAAGGCACAAGTTTTTGAGTTTTACAAAGGATGCTGGGGTCCTTCAGCTATTATAAGAAAGCGCTAACAAAGTCTCCAGGAAACGACAACATGTCGGACGATATATAAACAGAACAACAATCGTTTAGACCCCTTGACAAGTACAACACAACAGCCTCCACAGGTTGGAAATGGAAACAGGGTGAAGTCTGGAAGACGACAAGTCTACAAACAAGGAACCAACTAGCAGCAAACAACCTCGAGATCAAGCATACGAGGCTCTCCAAACATAGCTCCCAGCAAACAAAAACTGACATGAGCGGCTAGAGCGACAAGAGGTACGCTTTTCTGCACCAAATTTATGGCCTAATCAACTTAATCATCAGGCGACAGAAGCATTCAGTACCAAAGCCTAAGCCTAAAACACCATAATAACAGCATATGACGTCCTTACAACTACAAGCATGGTCTCCAGTATTGGCGGCATGAAGCATCCACTCATATATCATCAGCCCAGCTGAATGGTCATGTAGAACCGGCAAAGTATTAGAAAAAACATGCCATCAACATCAATATATACCAGAAGAGAAGGGATGAGAGCAGGTTTACCTTTTTCAATTCAACCTTACAGAGGATGGCATAGGCCTTGCTGATAACTACACGAGTACATCTGGCTGGCGCTCAGAAGATCTTTTTTGTTTTGAACAAGAAGATCATTCGCCGGCCTCTTGATCTACGCACAGAAAGGAATAATTAACCCGGTAAGTAATCAAACTAATAAATTAAGTTGATATACTTGGAAGATGCCAACGGTAACTCCAGTAAAGCTAATTGACCAATATGGTTTCCAAATCCGCAACCAGATGCAGGAATACATCATTGCACGACTGCCCTAGGAAAGCACTCTAAAACCAGTGGCTGTTGTACTTATATCTAAACGTAAACGTGGTAAATCAATACAGAAACATACAGGTTGGATCGGATATGAGCTTTAGGTGAATTGGAAAAAGAAAATGCAACAGATTAAATCAACTAGTGCCAGGATCATACTACCATTTATATCAGAACATGCTAGTCAAGAAACCAAGTGTGGCCTTTCGGATTAAATCAACTACTATATTCACGATTTGTAAGCAGTGGCGGAGCCACGTTAGAGCTGTGTAGTCAATTGACTACACAGCTTTTTTTTGAAATACAAGCAAAAGCCTTGCAAAATTATAAGAAAAATGGTATAAATACTAGTATTTGACAGCACAACTTTGTATTGACTACACAGGGTCGATTTGCTGGCTCCGCCACTGTTTGTAAGCGACAGTTGCGAACCACATATACAAAGCATACAGAACATAAACACTGGTCGATGAGTGCTAAGGAAAATTTAACCCTAGAAAACTGGAGTTACTATTTGTAAGTTGAGATTGCCGATAAATGCATACAGGGAATCTTAAGTTATGATAATTCCAATCAGACTTTTTACAAAACAAAATCACACCAAAAAGTGCAACACAACAGCCTCCACAGAGGAGTAAACGGAAATGTAGTGGAGACCGGAGGACGACAAGTCTACAAACCAACTAGCAGCAAACAACCTCCAGACCAAGCATAAGAGGCTCCAAACACAACTCCCATCAAACAAATACAGCTAACATGAGCGGCTAGAACAACAAGAGATAGGATTTTCTGGAGCAAATTTGTGGCGTAATCAACTTAATCATCAGGCCACAGAAGCATTTAGTAACGAAGCCTAACCCTAAAACACCATAATTACACCATATGACGTCCTTACGAACATGGTGTCCACTGGTAACAAGATCTACAAGGAACGCTGCAGGTGGGGGAGAGGGAGTTTCTCTCACCTGGCAGCTGCAGGTTGTGGAGGTAGTCGTGGCCAGAGGCAGCAGCAGTAGGTCGGTAGTGGTCGTACAGGTCCTGGAGGAGCAGCAGGACGGCGTCATCCTCTCGTCGAACAGAATGGCCTTCCTGAAGGCGAATCGAACATAATTTCAGCAGCAGGTTGAGTATAGAAACGGATTTGAAGGCGACCAAGGAAGGAAAAAAAATGGACCTATGGGGGCCGCTGTGCTGGGGCTTGGGGAGAGCAGACCCTGCCTTGACATCCAGCGCGTAGAGGTGGCGCAGGGCTTCCCTGCCGTCGCGAAGACGTCGGCTCAAGGCGCGGGGGCGGAGCAGAGGAGCGGGAGCCCCGCCGACGAGCACCTGGGGCTAGGGTTCGCCGCCGCCTCCATCTGTCCGCTGGAGACTCCGTAGCCGTGCATCCGGGGTGCTCGCGGCCGCAGAGGCCCGTCGCCGTCGAAACTGGTACGTGAAGAGCCGCGCGGCAGGGGAGGTGGAGAGACAGAGGAGGGAGCGTCGCGCCCGGCAGTCCGGGTGTGCAGATCGAGGGGCGGCATCAGTCTCGGGCAGACGGGAGTGAGGAGGAGGAGGATGCGTGAGTAGGGCGGGGGGCGTGAGGTTCTGTGGGGTGGCCGGCTGCGGCGAGGAGGAAGGGGAATGGGACATGGCCACATGGGGATTGAATCTCGGCCAGAAATGAATGAGGAGGAGGAAGGTGCCTGCGTGGGGATCGAGTGGCGGCGGAATTCTCGAGAATCGAGGAGGTGGCGTGCGTGACCGTTCGGTGAGTACGGGAGTTGGATTGTCCGGGGGTGAACGGTTGTGATCGTGCTCTGCTAGCGATCCGTGGGAGCAGGCTCCTGCCATCTCATTGGCTCCACCCTAGAAATTTTGGTCTCCCCACGGCCCACACATTATACCCGCAAAATAAGGTTATGTGGGGTGGTCGGCAGCGGCGAGTCGAAAGGGGATCAAGCCTCGGCCTCTCTGGTGGAGGGTGTGTGGGATCGCGTGACGGCGTGCGATTTAGCGCGCTAAAAAGTCATTAGCTCCGTAGCGGCAACTTTTGGCCAAATATAGCGTAGACCCTCAAATTAAGTTATAGCGTGCTAATAACCGGGAAATAACGCGCTATTTTTTTCAATGGTTTTGATAGACCGTGTGAGGTTGACAATCTCGGTGAGGTATGGGAATTGGATCATCCGGGGATGCGTTCAAAGAAAGAAAAGCATCGTCCGGGGGTGAATGGTTTCGATCGTGGCCATCTCATTTTCTCCTCCCTGGCAATTTCGGTCTCCCGCCCACGCCTAATACCCCGCAAAATCAAAGTTGTTGGACGCCTTTATCCAGCGCATGATATTATACACAGACATCAATCTTCCGTTACTCCCCGATTCAACGTGAGCATGTAGTTAGGTCAGATGTACATGACAGAAGAGAGTGGGTGGCGGCGCCGAGGCCGAGTTGCCCGTGGCGGCGGCCGAAAGAGGATTGAGACGTGGGGAGTTTTGCGATATATGGATGGGTGCGATGTGCGTTGGATTTGTGCGATGTGCACTATTCGGATGGTGTTGCGTGGGACAATCCATGGGGATGGACAACATGTTCTCGCCATCTGTATGGTGAGGCGCACGGGATCGAGAGAGTAAGACGTCGGCATGATCGGATGCATAAGTGAGGGAGATGAGTTTGTGGTGGAGGTGGCTAGGGTGGTCGATGAGGTAAAGGATGACAAATGAGCTCAGTGGCAGAGGGGGTGGCCGGAGGTGGAGCTTTGTTGGATCGGGATGTGTTGGAGGGAGAAGGGGCTTCCGGGGATGGGGGTTACTAACTTATAGCATGCTCGGATCTGGATGTGCTGCAGCAGTAACAACAACTATTGCATATATTTTCCTACCAAAACAATTATTGCATATATTTTCCTACGAAAACAACAAATTATTGCATATACCTTCCAAAACCCTAACAAAGCTCGTACATAAATTTCATGCCCCCCCCCCTCCCGCGGTCAAGTATGAAATCATAGCCATATATGCTAAATAGCAAGTCATAGACCAAAAAATAACAACTCGAAAATAAGTAAAGTTAACTGCATACCATAGTCTCACATGCAAGAAATTCATGTATATATCAGCCCATGCACTGCGAGAAGCCCTAACTAAACTATCAAATAGAGATACTCACGGCATACCTTGGACGCAACTAGCTAAAACATTGACGGTTTAAAACCTCGGGAGTTTTGGGGGTTAAAAATCACGTCGGGTGTAGCGAGCGGTGAGGTGGCTCCGAAGGTGGTGCTCGAGGGTGCATATGGCTCCGAAAGTCAGTTATTTATCACCTCTGATTATGTGAAAATTTAAATTTTGGCCTTAGTTTGGATGATCGAGTTGGGTGGGACTAGTCTTGTAAGAGATGACCAACGTGGTTGTGTAGATAATAGTAACGTGCAACAATGTCATATGCATATGAAATGATAGTTAATAATCACCCATAGCATATAATAGTTTCCCCATTAACTCGTGGCAATGGCACAAGCACATAAAATGATGGATAGTATTCATCTACTAGCATACACAAGGAGGAAAATGGCTATTGATGGCGTGTGAATTCGCTACTAGTAGTGTGGGATCCCCTACACCACTAGCGCGCCACTGGTAAAAACTATCGACGATGTGGCCAGGCCTACACACCATTGATAACGACGCAAACCGGTAGTGTCCTATTTTCCTACTAGCGCCACTTTTATTTTATGGATACTAATGGCGAGTTATTTTCCTCCCATGCTACTAGCAAAAATGTTGAAAGAATAAAAAAATTCCAATTGATACGTCTGAGCATCACGCGGTGGTAGCTTCGCGCGACATAAGGAGATGAGTTGCCTCAGCGCCGAGGTGAGTTGCCTCCGTTTCCTGACGTTGATCATGGGTCGCGCACTGACGATGACATGTAGGAGAGACAACGATGTGCATGAGAGGAGCATCAACAATTTAGGTAATATAAGGAGAAGTGAGGACAGGGCATGTTGGCCATGACGACCACCCCGAGAAGTTGCCCCAGTGCATCTCGCAGACGAATAGGGCCTTCTCCGACAGCGTGCTGCCCTCGATGCAGTGCACCTGCGGCCGCGCGCTGAAGGTGATGACGCGGTGGCGTGATGGCTTGTCGATGTGACCCATATAAGTTATTTTCTACTAGTGATAAATAATTATTGGTGGCAACATCATGGGTACTCCCTCCGGTCCAGTGTATTAGGCTCAATTTGGGTCGCACCGCAACCAAGGTGAGTGCTAAGTAAGTAGAAAATAGATATACTAATGAGAGAATCAGTAGCCGCGACTAATAATTGGTTAGATTCGTTTTACACGCCGCATGCAACCTTAAACCCAATCTGCTTCCCACACCACATGGAGCCCAAATATTTTCCCACCTCACGCGAGTTAAAAAAAAAGAGGATGCTGGGAGCGGTAGAGTAATCGGAGGGAGGGAATTAACGCAAATTAAATGCTAACGGGGACTTGAAGGAGGGTAACACGAAATAGTTAGTTTTTCATAGTGAGATAACGCACCGTACAAGAGGAAGTATATGAAATGAGCGGTAATAATCGCTCCTAGCATAATAGTATCTCTAATAACGCGATCATGGGGCCATGAAATTATAAGTAACTAGAAGATATCACGCGCGTTGCTGCGGGATCGCTTTAGAAATTATAGTATATTGTAATAAATTTTATAAGAGATATGGTACATTATATTTTCTAAGTGAACATCCAAAATTCAGTTGATCATTGTATATATTTTTTAAATTGTTAATATGAATAATTGGATGGTTTAAAGAAGGTGGTGTGCTAGCTTGCATGTAGTTATTAATAAATATTAGTGTAGATGAGATGGATAATTGATTGGTTAGGAGAATAGATGATGTGGATAGCTTGCATGTTTAGATAGAAAAATCATTAATGCATGTTAGTGGATTTTGCTTTATATGAAGTATAAATAATCGTCTCCTGACATAAAATTAATGGCCCTAATAACATGTGTCTATTACTGACACTACAGGTAACAACCCTCTCCTTGTTAATATAATGCCCCTAATAACACACGTCGTGGGGCACGTGAAATGCTAGGTAATTAACATCTCCAAACTCGAGGGGGAAAGGATTGACGGGGTCTAGAGAGAAGGATATTAAGGGGAACAAGGTCAAGAGGGGCGAGCATCATGGAGAGAGAGCTGGGGTTAATCATAACATGTAGGGGGGCCGGATGGACCCAATAAATGTTCCTTCTACATAGTCTGCCCTAAACTTTTTGGTACGGATTAAAAAGAAGTTAACCAAGTGTGTAATTCGCAAGCAAGGAAACTAACCGTTTTCGGAGAAGTCGATCGTAGTTGTGTAGCTCCTCCGTGCTATATCATGAATCTCGAGCTATTGTGCATAGGTTTAGTTAGCGGCACTAACACCAATGATGGAGGTCAAAATTGGCTTCGAGGCACGGCTCGTCAGATGACCGTAGACTTGGAGATCATAGTATATTTAGGCGGTTTCTAAGCATGAAATATCAATTCTTCGTGTATACCACTGTTAATTCATACATATTTAATTTGCAATGTGATTATTTGTATGTAGGTAAATTAATATGTCATGCATGTAAAAGAAATCAATAATTTATCTTACATACTAGATAATGTCTCGCCAACCACGAATTTCGGCATCCATCTTATTGTGCTTTCGGTTCGATTGTTTAGGAATAGTGTATCAGGTTGTCGGTGTGGGTTAGACTGGTTATGGTGTGGGTTAGTCACGATTATTCATGTTGGCATGGTACTTCAATTCCAATAATTTGTGCTAGTCGATAAATATTACCTATCATAAGTTAATTTTGTTGATAATCATGTTGTGGCCCTTCTGTCAGCCGGATTACCATAAGTTTTTCATTAAATGTTAGTGTGATATTACGAGTAATTTCATCGATAACTTGTAGCATACTTACCCTAAGTACTCGTGGCAACTTCATGGGCTCATGAAATGATAGTTATAACTCTCTTGTAGAATAAAATATAATTAGAATAAATAACTCTAAAAAAAATGTCTGTGCACATTAAAGGATGGTTAATAATTATCTAATAGCGTAAAACAATGACCTAGTAACCTGTGGCAATATTGCGGGCACATGAAATGTTAGTAAATAATTCCCCTAATTAATAACACACGATAACATCATGGGACATTAAAGGATTAGTAATAATTGTATCCTAGCATAAATTAATGACTGAGATAATATGCAAAAGCGTCACTAGCATTTTAAATGAGAGATAATAACTACCATCTAGCATAAAATAATTACTTAGTGATGTGTGTCTGTATCACATAAAATAATATGCAATAACCATTGCTAGTGTATAATAATGACCCTAATAACGTGTTGCAATTGTTACGGGCACAGAAAATGACACGTAATGGTCGTCTTCTATCATGAAATAATGACCCTAATAATGCGCGATAACTTTAGAGAAACATGATAGGTAATACTTAACGAACATTCCTAGAATTTAATAGGGACTGAAATGGAATTTGTGTCGAGAACATGAAATGAAAGGTTATATTATATCATGTCATTAGATAAAAATTCTAGTAATGACGATTCACTGGCATAAACCGAAGATACTACCAATGAGAGAATTACTAGTAATGAAGATTCTAGTAATATGTTTAAAAGTGTCTTTTGCATTTTGGATGACATATATTCCACTCCGGAGCGTGATCGGCTTCACCGGCATCGCCTTCTCTCTAGCGAGTTTCAGGACTTATAGCTCGAAACTCCCAAATCGAACAAACCGGAGGGAATCTTGTCAAGAGTTGGGTAGAAATTTGTGTTGGGTGTTCCTAGAGATTAAAATAACACAACCAAGCAATTACTTTCACTAGCCTACCCTCTTCTGACGAACGTATAGGGGTAGACGAAAAAAACTGACTTTCCTCCAACGGGTTAGTGTTTCGCTGGAGAGGGGCTCCGGGGTGTCAAAATCCAATCACAAGCTAGGTGGTGACATGACATGTGTTTAAAAGTGTTTTTTTTTGTTTTTATGGCCAAGATTCTACTCTGGAGCGTGAACGACATCGCCTTCTCTCTAGCGAGTTTCTAGACTTATACCTCGAAACTCCAAGATCGGACGAACTGGAAGGAATGCTGTCAAGAGTTGGGTTATAACTTTGTCTTGGGACTTCCTAGGGTCTACCCTAACACAAGCAAGAAATTAGTTCCACTAGCCTACCCTCTTTCGGCTGCGGTCAAGGTGGTGGACGATAAGTTTGAATTTTCTCTAGCGGGTCTAGGGTTACACCGGAGGGGGGTTCCGGGCCGTCGGAATCCAACCACAAGCTAGTTGATTCCATGGCATGTGTTTAAAAGTGCATTTTGGGTTTTGGATTGCCAAGATTGAGCGTGACCGGCTTCACCGACATCGTCTTCTCTCGAGCGAGATTCTTGAATTATAGGTTGAAACTCCCAGATCGGACGAAATGGGAGGGGGTGATACTGTCAAGAGGTGGGTAGAACTTTCTATAGGGAGTTATAGGAATTCCCTAACACAACCAAGCAATAAGTTCCATTTGCCTACCCTCTTTCGAAACACATATAAGAGGTAGACAGAACAATCCGACTTTCCTCCAACGAGTCTAGGGTTTCTCCTAAGAGGGGCTCCGAAGCGACACAGTCCAACCACAAGCTAGGTGGTGATGGAATGTGTTTAAAAGTGTGTTTTGGGTTTTGGATGGCCAAGATTTCGCCCTGAATCGTGACCGGCTTCACCAGCATCGCCTTCTCTCTAGCGAGTTTCTAGACTTATAACTCAAATCTCCCTGACCGGGCGAACCGGAGGGAATTTTGTCAAGAGTTGGGTTGACCTTTCTGTTCGGTGTTCCTAGCAACTACCCTAACACAACCAAGAAATTAATACCACTAGCATACCCTATTTTGACCTATGTATAAGGGGGTATACGGAAAAGTCCAACTTTTCTCCACCAGGTCTAGGGTTTTACCGGAGAGGGACTCCGGAGCGTCGAATCCATTCTCCAGATCAAACTTCGCCAGCATCGTCTTCTCTATAGCGAGTTTTTTTACTTATAGTTCGAAACTCCTATATCGAACGAACTAGAGGGAATCTTGTCAAAAGTTGGGTAGACTTTGTGTTAGGTGTTCATAGGGCCTACCTTAAGATAACCTAATTAGTTCCAGTGGCCTATCCTCTTTCGACACATGTAATGGGGGTGGACGAAAAAGTCCTACTTTTCTCTAGTGGGTCTAGGGTTTCGCCGGAGAGGGGCTCTGGAGCGTCGGCTCACGACAAAGAGGATGGGTCATTTCCCTGTGTCAGCACACGGCAACGTGTTGCCAGTTGGGACCTACCGTGATGATCGTTGTTGTGTGCTGACACACAGAAAAATGCAAAATGTTGTCGTGTGTACACACATGGCAAATACCAATAGGGTGGGGCCCACCGGCTGCTACCATTCGTCGTCGTCGTCGCCGTGTGCCCCGATATTTGGTACACGACAAAGAGCATGTTACGATGTCGATTGTCGCTATGTGGTTTTGGGGCTTCGCCGTGTGCCCCAGGCACACGACAACGAGGCGTGCTCCCGTAGTGAAGTATGATGTGGTGCAATGCGACGCACCATGCTCCTATCCATGTTGAGGCATGCATGTAATATATGCATGTAATATGTACAATTACATCATCGAATGAGGCATCGGCTAGCTTGCATCTCCAATCAAAGTACACCTCAATATGTTATATGAAATGTGGGTTAAATCCGTGAAAAGGCACACCCGCTCCCACTGTGGCGGGAGGGTGGCGGGGATTGGTCCCCGGCGGATCTCGCAGGCACGGGTGTATGGTTCCGATGTCCTCCATGTAAGAATCAGGTGTAACATGGAGTGGATGGTGGTTTAAATGCGGCTTGTGTCATACATGAATTGTCTAAGGCCCTTTGGGGGCCGCGAGTTCGTATCAACAATGTCGGTGGAGCCTTTATAGGAATTATTACTTTATGTTATGGGGCAACTATTAACTATTATTATTTCATGTGTCATTTCGTTGGCGCGAGGTAAAAACCACTCATGTGTTCTCAATTTTCGCGCCCAAATTATATGGGAAGTTTTCTTGGTGTTCTCCCGGTTATATATCGGGTTTTTCTCCTTTTAGTGTTTTCTCGCCCATTTTTTCGTTTTAGCATTTCCGGCCCATTTTATTTTATTGTGGCATCTTCCTGCTCGTTTTTTTCGGAATTTTCTAATACATTCACTTTTATTTAGGCATCTTCTCGTTCGTTTCATTTCATAATTTTCTCGTCCATTTTATTTTATTTTGGCATCTTCCGCCCTTTTTTGGTTTTACTCCACCCGATCCCATGGCCAGTCTTAAATTTTTCCTCGCTAAAATTCTTGGTTGATATTGTTTTTTAACCTTTACATAACACAACTCTTCACTTGTTTGTTCCCGAAAACATATGGATTCGCTCCATTCGGAGGTTGGACGAGATGTGTCAAAAATGTTGATAAGTAGCGAAGAACACACCGACGAGAGCTTTGATCGCATAGAAGTCCCACTTCTGGGACAATTCTGAGGGAGGAAAAATTGCAAAATTCTTTAGTGTTTTCCAAGTTTGACTACCATTCATAACAATTTTGATTGGTCGAACTCCTGAAACGGAATCTGGATGAGAAAGATATCGTAGTTCTAGTGAACACGAACAATGCTATACAGAATAACGGATTAACACTCTCAGATGTTCGGTGATAGAGAACACGCCTTGATAGTGTCTCATCTCTTGCGTTTTCGTCAAATTTAGGTATGCCCCAGGACAGTCGATCATAGAGAGGTCATTGAAATTCACTCGTCTCTGCGTTTTCCCAACTGTTCTCAAGAGCTATCTAGCACTACATTGTCCTATCTCTTACACCCTTTCTTAGGTTAGGCCTTATTGTTCCATGTGTTGGCCCATCGCTGTGGGTTGTTAGTCCCTTCTTCTAAACCGAGGACAGCTACTACCTATCGCTTCATGCTAACTTTTGTATGTCGTGTGTTCTTATTTTATGGATTGTATTTTCTATTCCCTATGATTCCATGTACATCTCAAGTTTTCCTACCCGATTTCTGTGGTCGGTGGGCATCATCTCCACGTTTTGGGTTGTCTAGAACATTGTTTTTTTTGTCCGGGGCCAACATAGTCGAGGAAGAAGCTTTGGGCGCGCGCGCGGGGGGGGGGGGGGGGGGGGGGGCTCTTCGGCACTTTAAATGATCCGTTGTCGCCCGATGGACGGGCCAACAGCGGGTTGCTGCACTTCAGCATCAAAGATGATCAATTGTCGACCTACAGTCGAGCCGACAGCGGGTTGTGGTGACGAGTTAGAATGGCATTGTCGCCGGTCAATATAGGCCTGCATTGGAAAATTGTTGCAACGGTGAATGTGGCATCTATGTTCCTAAGAGAAACGAACATTATTTGGATTAAGGAAGTAATATAGGATGCCAATTTTTTTTCCACACCCTTGTGTTTTAGCAGTCGAAATTGACCATGGACTTCCTCCACAGTTGTCATGTACGTGATAATTTACCTATTAAAATCATATCATCTTATTAATTACTATATGTGTGATAAAATAATTAAAAAATTATTTCATGTTCAGACGAAATATACTCTCTATGATTTCAAGTACCTTATTTTCCCGCAAAAGTAGATTCAAAATCAAAGTTGAATCTAAAAAAAAACTGTGTATATATCCATCCCGTTTTAAACCTAGTTTTAGGGACGTTGACTTATGAGTTACTTATACAACATAATCCCACGGTCAAATAAAAATAAAATTAGAAGGAGCTGCATTATATTCACGTTCACACATTGTTGTTGGACTAGTATGTTGCCACCTTTTGCTATCATGAACATGGTATAATTTGTCATGGCCCTTTAACAAACTTTCGGCCGCTAATTCTCCTCGAGTAGCCAAAGTTGGGATGGCCAACACACTATAATGAGGCTTGTGATCAGTGTCGTTATGGACCTGAAGGTACAAGGATCGAGGTTGTACATGCATATATACTCTTATAGCAAGAACAATAGCTAAAGCCGACTGCTCGCTATAGATGACTGTCACGTCATCTACCACCTTCGTTAGTATAGCAGGTTGGCTCTTAGTTAGTTATAGTATGAGACTATTGAATATTAAAGAATTTAATGTTTGCATGTTGCCGGAGTGGTGGGCGCACATAGGAGAAACGAAAGTGCCTTATGTACGACGATAACTTGTACGATTCCTGTAGATACATTGTCTACGGGCTCAATTGACTTGTCGTACGCATAGCATCGCTGCAGGAGAAAAGGAAGCGCCGTCTTAGCGGGCTGTAGGAGAGCTATGTGTGAGCTTTTAATTCGCCCGACGACAAACGAAGCGCTCGCTTCATTCTCTCTCTTCCTTTCTATTTCTTTCATGCATGGTTGTCGGACAAATATGGAGGAATTAATAGAGTATGCATGTCTGTTAAACGGAGGGAGTACTCCCTCCGTTTCTTTTTACTCCACGTATTAGAATTGTTCGAAGCCAAACATTGCAGACTTTGACCAAATTTATGGAACAGAGTATTAGCATTTAGAATACCAATTTGACATAATAAGAAAGTATATTACATGGTGAATAGAATGTTATTCATTTGGTATTGTGAATGTTGATATTTTTTCCTACAAAATTAGTTAAATTTTAGCATGTTTGACTTTGGCCAAACCTAATATGGAGAGTAAAAAAAATGGAGGGACTACTACATAGTCAACATTTATGAATTGTAGCCCCTAATTTCTAACACATGTAGGAGTATGAGAGAGTATTGTTATGTTTGGAGCGCCTCAATAAAACATAGCCCCTAATTTCTAGCGTCAACCTTTCCTTTTCTCTCTGCATACGATAAAACAGCTCGTGCATGCGCTACAGACAAGGGATTGATTGGCCACTTATTTTTCCTTGAACCGTATGAGAAATAAATAATGCTAGCATTTCATGAAGCATTAATGAGGGCAGTTGAAACAATCCCCTGGATTTTCTTGGTCCGAGTGTGGCATGGTACCTGATTGTAAGTTATTTTTAATGCGTATAACATACATAATGCCCGTACTTTCATGTTTTTTCATCGATAATATCACCCTATCATAAGTTCATTCTCCCTATTATTGCATTTAGTGTAGATGTTGATCCCGGTTAACTTTGGAATAATCGTTAGTTAAAATTTTAGCTTGACTCACCCTAATTATTAACTTAATAAGTTGTTGAAAAACCCTCATTCCACTCGATAACTACCCGAGATAGCTCGATAAAAGCATCTCTAGTAGGGCACTTAAACATGGCCCTTAAAAGTTTGTAAGGTTCGATACAAAAAATATCTCCACTAGGAACCCTAACCTAGCCCCCACAAGAAAGAGATGCCTAAAAATCATCCTGCCCCTACTCATGCGGTTTATAGGTGGTGTCCTATCAATGATTACAACATGTGACATGGAAGAATTTTTCCAATCGGCGCTAAAATAATTCCTTGGATAACAGTTCACCGACAAGCTCTATGCCAGTCTCCCATATCCAGTTCTCTCCTCCCAACCATCATGATTCCCCCTTGTGTTTCCACCATTCTCCCCGAGAACCCCCCGCCTCCATCAACACCACTTCTTTTATCCACACATGTTCGAAATCGCCTCGATCGGATTTCGAAAGAAAGAGTTGTTGGGTAGATAAAAACTCTGATGGTGGAATATTCGAAAACCTAGGTATAAAAGAACGACACCATGGTGATTGCACATATGAAATGATAGGAAATTACTATCATTTTATACATCAAATAATAACGGGAAACAACAACATCGACACATGAAATCATACAGAGTACTTATCTCCTAGCATGAAATAATGACGTGCGACGACGAAACGACACATGAAATGATAGGCATCTAGAGATCATGGAAACCTTTTAGTGAGGCCGGGCATAGATTGTACTTGTTTTATCCTCTGGTTAGCTAGTGTGCTTTTGATTTCTTAGTCATTTTCTCCCACAACGGCGGTGCGAGGAGGTGTCATCTCGAGAGAGGCAACATATAGGAGATGGCATGGTAGATAGGGGAAGAGAGGCAAGGAGCGGGGGAATCCGAGTGTTCGGTGGGATAAGAGAGGGCGGCGTTGGTGTGCTGGCATGGTAAAAGGATGATAGGATTGGTTTGTGAGAGGGCGACAACTAGGCTGGTGAGCGGGGAAGTAATAAAGTATCATGCATGAAATACTTTTCAAAACATGCACGAAATGTGAATTTAGATACACACTAATAATAATGCACATGAAATGATATGTATTAATAATGGTATGCCACACTTTATTAGTACAATAATAAATATTATGAGAAGAACAAGACATATAATAGTAGATACAAGACATTTACTGCTTAGCCATTAAAGCCTCTCTCGCTCATGTTATTTTCAATACCCGTATGCTTACGGCAATGATAATTAAAACATTAGGTATTTACAATGTCTGATAAATTATAAAAACATGTATATTGTTTTGTATGCCTAGGCCAGCAAGGGAGGTTTGCATCACCCGGCCTATGGCGGTTGACGAGCTACCACAATAGTGCGTTGTAACCTGGTTAAACACTACTCTTGCAAACAAATTTGAGCATCGTCAACAGAACGGCACAAAATAAACTATCCTGGTGAAGGCAACCTGCCTACCTTTGTGGTTGCGCTTGGTGATTACAGACCTGCGACGTGTCAAGACACACCGAATTTGGGAGCCAAAACTCGGGACAAGTGGCTCTATAATCGCTTGATACCGGCCACGGTCCTGCATGAGCTGATATATTTCTAATTAGGATCTCTCGGATTGGTTGGCCCGCAAATTTCTTGCATCTAAGTCTACTTTGTTGACTCTATATGAGTTCTATCTAAGATTTTTGGTACGGAAAATGGGATTGTGTTTCTTATTAGGATTCTACATGCTTATCAAGGTATACATGTCACATCAGCTCGAAAAAATAATGTAGGGCGTTTCAGGGTCTTATTGCGGTTTTAGAGGGAAAATGTACGTGTTAACAATATTTTGAATTAATAAAACAATCTCTGAGTTTTAATGGGAGAAGAGGAGATGATTTTGGGCCAAGTCCGTCTGAAGCGGCCCACCAGGACTCGTGACGATTGGTGTTGGACTGTTGGTTAACCCTCACCCTCTCCGTCGGTGTTTGTCACTCTCCCCCGAGCTCCTCGTCTCCCCAGATTCGAAACCCGTCGCCGACGGACATCTCGTCCGTCGCCGCCCCGTCTTTCCCAGCCCCAGCCTAGTCTCCTCTTCGCTGGCCCCTCCTCTTCTCCGCCACCGGCCCCTCCAGTTCGAGCTCCTGCATCAGATCGAAGAGCCGCCGCCCGCCAGTCTTGCCGACGAGAGAGCCGCCGCCGCCCAGGAACTACAGCGTCGCGGCTGGCTTTCTCTCCGGCGCGCGTGCATCGTGCATCCGTGCTAGGTGCTCCGTCGAGCTCGCCGGCTCGCCTTGGGTTTGCGGTGGCGCTGCTATGTGCCGGCGACAGGGCGGCGGCCACAAGGACGCGGCGACGCCGACGCGGGCCACGTAGGGCTGCGCATCCCGTTGGCCGCCACGCGCTGCAAGTTCGGTCCCCTTTTCTCCCTGATATTTGCCGCCGCTGCTCACTGGCCTCCTCCGCCGCTGATGTTGGACGGCCGGCTTCTTCACGGGCGTGCTCGACGACGCGGCCGTGCTGCACCTTTACGCGCCTGATCTGAAGCCCCGGTGGGGCGTCCTTTTCAAGCTGCTCATCCCCAACGTCCAGGGGCTCTCCGACTCGGGCATCCAAAGGTAGCTTCTTTGTCGCGCTCGAATTGACTGGATTAAGCTGCAGAATAAGCTATTGTTTGCTGCCTCGTCTGCATATGCCCCTGTGATGATAGCTCTGGTTCCAACTGGTTTTGCCCAGTAGTTACCCACTGGTGTGATGGCTCAAAGAAATTTTTATTTGCACGTGCCCAGTTGTTACTCTGATTGGGTCATGCAGCATCTGTTGCCGACTCTGGGTCAAATAATTTAGGTTGCATAGTTTCTAGCAATTCATAGCGTTGACGTGTTTCTAGGCGCAGAAATGACTAGCAATTTCTAGCCATCGAGCTAATGATCTGTGTTTTGAATCATGGTGATGGTATTCATCTGGCCATCTAAGTTCTATTGTCTTGTAGGCCTGGTTATTATGGGTTCTTATGCTAGTACTTCTGGTAAGGAAATGCAGTTGGTTGTTTTGTGCTGTTTGCCTAATTAGACCTGATAGGAGGTGTACTTGTAACTTGTATATGAATATAGCTGGTAGTTATTTTGCTTGAGTTGGATTTTTTGATGTTTACATTTTGCTTTATCTGCTGATTGCAGGCTGGTAAGAATGGACTTTTGATTCCATGGATTTTGAAGCTCTTTCGAAGATGAACAATAACAAGAAGCCTGTCAAGAAATATCATGTTTTCTTAGCCTTAAAAGCCGTTATCAAGCAGATCTTGGTCTCCTTTTTTCCTGGTCTTAACAAGGCAGGCAAGTGCCCTGTTTCTGGTTGATATACATTTTGGCTTCTCGTGGCTAGGAGTTGGAACAACTTTTGTTCAGTTTCAGATGGTTTTTGTTACGTGCAGGTGTCCATCTCTGACAACAAATTTATCTCTAAGGTCGCTCGCTACTCCTGTGCTTGCTCCTTCCGTGCCACTGGACCTTCGTCAATTGCGCTAAAGGGCGGAATGCCAGGTACCAGGACGCCGCCTCTAAGCTCGGCAAGGATCTGGTATGTGCTAGATCGCTTGGTTATTTTCTTCTATCGTACCGGGAATAAGGGTCCGTCTTTTGCGTCGATTCTCTAGGTTTAGGATCGATGTGGTCGAGGGCGCATGGGCTCCTCCGCGCTAGACCTGCTTTCATGGATGACTAGTTGGTTGGCTAGCTAGTTTGGTGACCCTGCTGCGGTCTTGCGGAGCTCCCTATCTGCACTGTATTCCTGGTGGTCTCTGATCTGGGTACTTGGTTGCGCGAAAAATAGTGCCCCTGTGTTATGTGTTGAGTAACTCTGAACTTTTTTGCCCCGTGTGTAGTTGACCAGGCTAGTGTCCACGTACATGGCTGCATAGGGATATACGTACTTGATGTGTTGTTCCTGCTCTCGCTTTGCTCGTTCGAATATATGTAGTCTGTAGAGAGTCTTGATCTGTTGACACTTTATTTCCAGATAGGAAACCGTGATGTTTACGGCAGTAAATAGGTCCCATTTGGGGGAAACGTGCTTAGCCTGTATATTGGATTGTGTTTGCTATATTTGCTTTGCTTATGATGCATGTATATATGTTTTGTTGACATGCAAGGAGGAGCGGTAAGTGAGAGCCGGCATTGGTTGGAAGGAAGCTGGAAGACCTGGGGACTTGATGTTTTGCATGTAAGTAGTTGATTGGTTGGAAAGTAAGCTGGAAGACCTGGGGACTTGATGTTTTGCATGTAAGTAGTTGATTGGTTGGAAAAGATTTCGACCGGAAGGGGTGCATTGGTTTGTTTGTTTGAAGAGCTGAAGTTTGTAGAAGCTGCTGGCTCGTTGTTGTTGTTTAGCATCCTTTTAATTAATGCTCGGGCGAACATGCTGCTCTTGTTCTTCCTGTGATGATATTTAGGATTAGGAGGGGGCTGGATATAGGCAGCTAGCTGGTATCCAGAACTTGGTGGCGTAATTGGTTTGCAGATATGAAGTTTGTTGGTGTGCAGGTGCAGCGGAGCCTTGGATGATGACGGGGACCGACATATGTTACATTTCACGGGAGCCTTGGACTTGGAAATTCCTTTGGCGCGTGTGAGTTGTTAGTTAGTTTGGTGACCCTGCTCTAGACTCGCATGGATGTCTCCACAAGTTGCAGTGTAGATTTGTTAAATTTTGTTATTCTTGATTTGCGTTTTTCGAGCTTGTGGGAAGTGGTGCCGTGATTGCCATTTGGTGTGTGGAGAAAATGTGTCTAGGAAATAAGAATGGGTACTAATTTGGAGCCTGCCTGCGTTTTAAGGTTAAATCGACTGATTAAATAAGCAAGCAAGAAATCAATCGATTGCTGCACTATATAGTCTGGAGATAATTAGCAAGTAGTTTTTGCACGGGGAGTTTTTACTCGGCTAGCGTTCCAGCGAAAGCAGTAAGTACCGCCAGAGGTTTTGTTTTTTACGGGGCGACTATGAGCATACGTTGTTCAAAAAACAACGGAAACACACACACACACACACAGGAAAAAAAAACCAGGAAAACAAAGACCTAGGCTCTCTTATATTCCAAAAAAAAAAAAAAAACGCATCGTCCCTGGGAAAGGCCACAAAAACGGAATCAGCAATGGACAAGAGACGGCACACGTTAAAAGTCTGAGGTTTAGCGATTCCGAATCTAAAATTAAGACTGTGTAGTCCGAACGTGGTGTAGCACACTGCACGTAGGACTAGGAGTAGGAGTAGGTAAACGCTTCGTAGAGATAGCACACATTAAAAGCGAAGCATGCGATGCCGCAGCGACGATCGACGGTTGGTGCCGTTCGAGGGGAGCGGAGCGGTGCGTGTAGAGATGTAACTTGGAGGACTGGAGGAGGCTATATGCTCTCAGTAATCTAGCATAGCAGGTCACGGCGGCGGAAAAAGGAGTTGAGGTTGGGTACGGACTGGAAACGATGCCACGCCATATCGTCGCGGAGTCGAACGCAAGCTCCACGCACGGGCCGATCCACCCGCGTATATAAATGTACGCGACCCAGGTACGTAGCACAAGTCATCGACCGTTTCCAAAGCAACCAAGCGAAACCCACACAAACTCGTGCCCCGCCGCAGCAGCAAGCCGACGCCTGCCGGCTGTTGGCACGTTTGGAAGACATGCAGCCGCTTAAGCCCGGTCTTCAAATAAGCGTACCCTTGCAGGCTGCAGCTTCGTGCTCTGCCATCCAGCGACCTGATCAGTTGTGAACCGAGCTAGAACAGTTTACTTGCGAGCCGGAGAGATGGGCTGCGACGACAAGTGCGGGTGCAAGGTGCCGTGCCCCGGCGGCAGGGACTGCAGGTGCACGTCGGCGAGGAGCGGCGGCTCGGCGGAGCACACGACGTGCACGTGCGGGGAGCACTGCGGCTGCAACCCGTGCGCGTGCGGGCACGAGGGCACGCCGTCCGGACGGCAGAACAGGAGGGCCACCTGCTCCTGCGGCGAGGCCTGTGACTGCGCTTCCTGTGGCTCGACCGCGCGCGCCTGATCGATCTGAGGAGCCATGGACAGATGCACCGGTGTAGCCAGCCACTGAGCTAGCAATAAATAAGTAAATAAGTGCTTGTACCTGTCAGATGTGTGCGTGTGAACTCGTGTTTACTAGCTAGTCACATCAGTATGTAAGAACAAATAAAAAGTTGATCGATCTATGTAATGTATGCACAAGTTCGTTGTACATCCATGCGACAT
Organism: Alopecurus myosuroides; assembly: GCA_028641055.1. NCBI lineage: Eukaryota > Viridiplantae > Streptophyta > Magnoliopsida > Poales > Poaceae > Alopecurus > Alopecurus myosuroides. The sequence continues at coordinate 185,905,133 of CM054061.1, read as the reverse complement.
GCCTTGATATAAGTATGCATAAGTTCATTGTGCATCCATGTACTAACTCCATTGTGTTAATTAAGCATTGCAGGGTACATCCACTGGCATCAGAGTCCAGCTGTAGATTTCTTAAGGAATTGTTTACCTCTTGTATTTGTTGGGTAGGGTATTTGTTGGGTAGGGTAGCTTGCTTGTATTTGCTGGGTAGGGAAGTTTGGGGTTGGGAGGGGATTTGGTGATCACCGAATCCACTCAAATACTCTTCTCTCACAATACCCTCAAATACTCTTCTCAGTTTTAAAAATTGTCCCTCCAAAACCGCCAAAACCGGACTAGTAGGGATTTTTGAGAAATCTCTTACATTCCCTTATAGTACACTGAAAATAAACAAGGCCTAAAAATAGTTATCTAAAAGATCAAAGAGAGACGGTGCATCCACTGGTATCACAAATCTTTTCTCGAAAATGCACTTTCTCAACGGAAATACGACGATAGCTACGGAACAAACTGTAGTATTGCATGCTTTGCTACGGAACAAACTGTAGTATTGCATGCCTAAAAAAGGAGTGATGCTAAACGCATGCACACATAGGGGTATCTTCAGCCGTGCTGCCCCCAAGGGCTTTAGTGCCGTCGCGGCGCCAAACGGCTCTAATCTGGAACTTGGGGGCATCGTTTCCAGTCGCCCCAAGTGCAAGGCTCGGCCTAAATTAATTCAAAAACGGGGAATTTGTTGAAATAGGCATAAATTCATGGATTCGACGATATTTTTACAGAAATACGGCATAATTTAACTAAAAACATTAAAAAAAACATAAAAACGTAAAAACTACGTCTACTGCAGGCCGAGACTCGCCACGATCGTCTGGCTGTAGTCGTAGTCGTCGCCGCTGTCGTCGTCGTCCGAGCCGTCGTCGTCCCACCTGCTCGGGCCTGCGCCGGGGTCGCCGCAATGCGGGTCGCTCGCGCCTGCGCCGGCGTCGCCCCACCTGCTCACGTCCAGGGCGCGCTGGAACTCCTTTTCGTCCTCGCTGTCGGGGTCGAGAACGATGCAGTCGACCTCCTTCGGCTGCGGAGGGGGAGGGACGCGGCGGCGGGCCGCATTGGCAGTGGCTTCCTGCTAGCGCTGCGCCTTGAGCCGTTCCGCCTCGGCGAGCCGGCGCTAGAGCTCCAATTCCTCCTGTGTGCTCTCGTGCAGACTCCATTCGACTACGACGTCGTCGGCGACCGGTTGGAGAGTGTTCAAGGAGAGCTCCTCGGCGGCCTTCATGTCAGGCCACTCCTCCTTGTCGTCCCCCTCCTCCTCCTTCACAGGCTACTTCTTCGGGCGCACGACGCGCTCGAAGCCTGCGGCGGGTCGCTGGCGCGGCTCGCCGATGCGCACGGTGCCGCTGTTGCGCCTGGGGGCAGGGCGCCCGGAGTTGAGGAGGGGAAGAGTGAGCGATAGAGAGGCCGCGCCGGAGGAAGAGGAGGTGGCCGACGAGGACCCCCCCCCCCCCATCCCATCCGCCGCGGTGTCCACGAGGGGTGCGGGCGGGGCGACATCTGCAACCGGGGCTCGTTGCCGGCTTTGATGTAGTCGAGCACCCACTCGAGCGTGCGGTGCTCGCCTCCCCACCACCGCCTGCGGATGATGGCGTTGGCGCGGCCCTCGATAGGGCCGTTATTGCCCTCGGCGGCGACGTCCTCGTCGTGGCGGCGTCGGAGGTACTCCCACCAGAAGGCGTTGTTGCCGCGCGCCCTCCAGCGTGTTATAATTCGTAGGCGCTTAGTCGATCTACCGAGGAACAAGCAATCAGCAAACATGACGACACCGAGATTTGGTAACGCAGTTCGGCGAACTCGCCTACATCTGCGGGGCATGACTATGGGCGCTCCTCCCCATCGATACCGCTGCACCGGCCGCCTTGGTCGCCGGCACAAACCGCCGGCTCCCCTTGCGCGCCTGCTGCTATCAAGTCGCCATTGACGACAAGCCCGCCGAGGCAATACAGACGCACCAGATCTCAACGCCATGCCGGTCCGGCCGCCCCTACCACGGGCGCCGGACCGTCCCCTCGTGATCTTGTGTCTAGCCTACCAGCTTTCGTCGTGTCTATTTGGGCTACTCCCGGTGCCTTTATATATTAGGCCATGTTACACGTGTCCGACTCAAACACCTAACCTTCCATTTAATTACAAGTCCTAGCGTAGCCCTACTCGTACACATATTCGACATATATTCCAACAAACTCCACCTTGGCGAATATGCCCTTCGCCATCTTGAAGCCGTCATGCCGAATCTTTGTATACCTGGACTTGAACCATTAATCATGAGCCCCGTTGCTACTCAATTGACTCCATATGACTCCACCTGCAACCGTAGTCCCTTCCTTGTTTCACCACAGTCAATGCTCCCACGAAAATTAAGTTCTTCCCACTCTTGTCTTGTGCTCCCAAATCTCCGGAGTATCCGTCCACCGCCATCACACAACGATCATAAAGTCACCACATCGACAACGCCGTTGCATCGTCACTTTGGTAGCCTCGTCATTGATCTATGTGAAAGTGAACAACTCACATATTAGGTATCACAAATAAGAGTTACATGAACTCATCATTCTCGCTATTGTTGACCGCATCTCTGAAACCTTGAAGAAATTTCGCCGTTGCCTTAAGTCATCTCCAGTCAAATTCACAATTGTCTCATCACCGTTTTTGCTGATTCCCCATGGCCGACTCATGTCCATCACTTGATGTCAATCCCGATAGACCCAGTCAGCAACTCGAACCTGGTACACGCCAACACTGCTTCAGAACCCCTGCACACATGTCAAACCTCATGTCCGACCGTCCGTGCCCTGGTCCATTGCCGTGTCCCGTGCTTATCGCACGCCTCGCCGCTATTACCGCGTCGAGCATCCACAATCCTGGCCAAGATCTCAAGGGTCGCTAACCCACAGCATCTCAGGCCCCACTGTAGATTACCATCAGTCGTACCCGACCGATGCCGAGTTCCACGTATATCTCGAACCCTGACGTCCAGTTCGACAAACGTGCTTCTCGCCTTCCCGCTGACTAGGCCCCATCGACCTCAAGATCTCATGCGTACGCCATCTTGAATCAACCCCGCGCCATTGCATGTTGAAACACGCACCCCTCAGGCATGCGCCACGTGTTTCCACGCCACAGAATCCGGACACCATCAGCCGTCATGCTCCTACGTCGTCATCGTCGATCTTCACCGTATTCTGTCCCGTTTGTCCAGTCCAACCCAGCCGAACGTATCCGACTGCAACCATGCTTCACCTTGCGCCTAGTCCACACGCCATATTGTTGTGTACTGTCCGCGCCCTGTATATGCATGATCCTTTCGTGACGCCTTATGCGCACGACGCCAATCTGATAACCTCATGGTAGCATCTCGCGTGCAATTAGCAACATATCCAGAAGAAATTTGCCTCCTGATAGCTTTCCATGGATGGACCTCGTCACCACAACTCCCAATGCCAATCTCTTTTTGATGTTGCTACTCATGCACCGTACCACCATCTGTCCAAATTGGTCTTCTATTTTTTTTGTTTCCAAACCAATCTCGGTTTTCAATCTATTGTTTCCGATCACACCGTGGTCGAGTAAACGCGTGCGCAGCAAGTTGTCACATTGGCCCTAGCCTGCTGTGCTGCCATATGCTGCAAAGCTGGGCACGCACGTGAAGTCCCTGTGCCTCCGATGCATCACATGGCCGTGCTGAGCACCTCATGCACAGGCACAACCAACAGCCAATGATTGCTCACGCGTTGCTGTAGGCCACGGCCGGAAACGATACCTTGCTTAATACTGATTGCTTTTTCGATTACGCCGAGAGCTTTGAGATCCAATTTACTTGATTCCCGTACAGCCAGCTCACCCTTAATCCAACCTCTAGATCAACGTACCGCAGCCTTCAAACCTTGCTCTGATACCACTTGTTATAATTCGTAGGCGCTTAGTCGATCTACCGAAGAACAAGCAATCAGCAAACATGACGACACCGAGATTTGGTAACGCAGTTCGGCGAACTCGCCTACATCTGCGGGGCATGACTATGGGCGCTCCTCCCCATCGATACCGCTGCACCGGCCGCCTTGGTCACCGGCAAAAACCGCCGGCTCCCCTTGCGCGCCTGCTGCTATCAAGTCGCCATTGACGACAAGCCCGCCGAGGCAATACAGACGCACCAGATCTCAACGCCACGCCGGTCCGGCTGCCCCTACCACGGGCGCCGGACCGTCCCCTCGTGATCTTGTGTCTAGCCTACCAGCTTTCGTCGCGTCTATTTGGGCTACTCCCGGTGCCTTTATATATTAGGCCAGGTTACACGTGTCCGACTCAAACACCTAACCTTCCGTTTAATTACAAGTCCTAGCGTAGCCCTACTCGTACACATATTCGACATATATTCCAACACAGCGCAGCTGCGCGGCCTCATCCGGCGTCAGCCCTCGACGGACCTCGTCGATGGCTTGCCTGAACTCCGCCTCGCTGGAGGGGATGGGGGCACGGGGATCCCACCCACGCTGAGCTGTCACCGCGGTTGCCCGGCGGCGGCGCTTGGAACGCGCATATCGGGCGGGCACGGATAACCCGCCCGATACAGCGCCCAGGCCCTGTGCTTGCGGAGGTGGCAGCGGCGCCAGCCATTGGCGGCGGCGGCTTCGTCGTAGCTCGACATCTCCGGGGAACGGCGAGGGGATGAACGTCGAGAATGGGGAGAGAGGGAGCGGTGAGGGGGAGAATGGGGAGAGTGGGCCGGCGGGGGCGCGTTTTGTAGCTCTGGCGGGGCCATTTACTGCGCCGCGTGCCGTCGTTGCCGCTCGCCACGCCATTACTTCGGCAGCCTTTGACGGGCGCATGCACTGGCCGCCCGCCACGCCATAAACATCGGCAACCTTTGACCAACACGGGAGCCGAGAAGAAGCTCACGGGCGGGGGTTTCTGTTCCCGCGTTTTTCCCACGCGTCGCTGACAGCGTTTGCCCGTGTCGACTGTCCCGTCTTTTTGCCCCCCCCCCCCAAGCCGAACCCAGCGGGCTTCTGCGGGCCAAGTGGTGCAAAAACGGCGTTTTTTGCTTCCGCCGGCGCTAAAAAGGCCCCTTGGGGGGCTCTGGGTGGGGCGGCTGGAGATGCCCTAAGGCACATACAGTAAGAAGCGTCCAAGGCATACTTCTTAATATTTCTTAACATTTTAAGGCACACGGGACACATTTCAACGGTAAGGAGTGTTTCTTATAAAAGATGCAACAGTAAGAAGTGTTCCTTAATATTTCAAGGCACACATTTCAATAAGAGTAAGAAGTTTTTCTTACAAAAATGGAATTTCGACAATAAGAAGTGTTTTTTATAAAAATGCAAGCAGTAAGGGGTGTTTGGGGGTGTTTGGTTGTATGATGGTGACCGCACATGGGTCGATGTTTAGTTAGCATCTAAGGTCAGATGATGGACTACATCGTTATCTATATGTCCTTGCTTTCACAGCTTCTATTATTCACGAAACATGCAACAAAGGTGCACCTTCAAAGAACATGAATCTTATTCAACTATTACTAGAAGAAGAAAAAACTTAAATGGCTTTTCTGTGTTGTAGAAACGTAAGAATCATGAAGAGGGCTAGCAGAAGATCAGAATTGGACGATAAATTGAAATAGAATAGAGAGGGCGGGATGAGCATAGAGGGATAGAGGAAAAACAGCAGGTCAGATTGGCATTTAATTTTTGTAATCTTAGCTTTTAAAAGAAAAACTGGTTTCCATAATCTTAGCTTTTTTTTAAGCAATTTTCGTAATGTTAGCTGCCTAGTTGATATGTCCTCTCCACCGCCAGGTATTTATCCTGTCGGTCACATGGGCCATGTAGGCCCGTTCACTAGCCTGGCACAGCCCAAAACAGGTATTTATCATGCCGGTCACATGGGATATGTAGCCCCGTTTACTAGCCCAGCACAGCCCAAAACACAGACACCCAACGTTTAAGGAAGCGTCTACATTAAGTACGCCTTCTACTGATCTCGAAATAGTCTTTCGTCTTACTTTATAAATAAAGCAAACTGTCCCATGGAGACATATAAGGTACAAATTACAGCAGTCACAAAGTCACAAACACCGGTCCGCTGGGGCTATCCCAAGTACGCCCAAAACAACAGAAAAAGGGGAAAGGGAAAAAAAGAGGGGAAATAGAAAAAAAAGGTGGGGGAGGGGAAGGGGAGGGCGGAGTTGTGTTGAGGGAAGGAGGTAGCCCCAAGACGAACACGGGCTGGCGGCGCTCAGCGGCTTGACAGAGAAGAGAGAAGGCGCGCGGCCACGAGAAGTCTGTCGATCGTGTCGTCAAGCCGCGCCCTGTCACGCTGCCTACACAAAGGGGGCCAGTGGCAAGAAAGTCAAAAATTTAAAGACCAAGTCACATGCACGCCTTAGAAAAATCTTTTTGGTCACCATTTTGTTGCGAATAGTCTAGAGTGTCTAAGCCATCGCCGCGAACACCAGCCAGAAGAGGCGCCTACCCCTCCTGGCATGGCTTGCCTTGGTTTCGAGGAACTCGCATAGGTCTGAGGCCCGCCACTCAGGCCCCAATGCCTCATGTACGAAGTTCCATAGAAACTGCGCGACGGGATAGGCGAACAGGTTGTGGGTTCCCGACTCGGGGATCCCACATAGGGGATACAAGCCATCCTCCGTACCATGGCGTTTTAAGACCTCAATCCTAGAGGGGAAGCCAGGCCCTCAGAAGCTGTGACACAAAAGCCTTATTCTTCAAGGGCAGAGGGCCTTCCATAGAGGGAAAGCCCTCGCGGACCCCGAGAATAGGGCCTGGTATGCAGATTTCACTGAATAGGAGATCGAGGGGGCCAAGGACAAGGAGATTGATCTGGGCCCCCAGGCAGAACCTCTGGGAGGGATTCCCGAAGCGCCTCCCAAGCGGCAGCTTCGGCCGGTCCAAAAGTTCGTCGGAACGAGATGTTCCAAGTCCCGTTTTAGGCTGTCGTGGAAATCACTTGGGAGGGGTCCGAGAAAATCACATATAATCCCGAAAAATCTAATTGGAGAGGCATATCTCGCAACCACGGGTCCAGCCAGAAAAGGATGTCCCGTCCATCTCCTAAAGAAAACTGGACACCCTTCCTAGCCTCATGTTTGATCGTCTGAATTGATGTCCAAAAAAGATATATTTCCGGCCGATCACATGCAAGGAGGGGGCAGCCCTGTAGATATTTGTCTTTGATTAGCTGAAGCCATAGCCCCTTCATTCCTAAGATTGTGTGATGACCCACAAGTGTAGGGTATCCGTCGTAGCTTTTTTGATAAATAAGAGTGTCGAACCCAATGAGGAGCAAAAGGTAATGATAGATAGTTTCGGAGCAAGGTTTCACTGTAAACACTAGAGAGCGATAGTTTAGCGATTTTTGTAATAATGATAAAGCGATAACAAGTAAATAACAATAAAAGTAAATAGTTGCTAGAAGTGGTCCAATCCATTTTAGTACAAAGGACAAGCCGGTGGTACTTCTTATAAGGACTAAAACGTTCCTGAGCACACACGGGAGGTTCCATCTAGTTATTTTCATCCCACATCGTTGATTAATATTTATCGTTTTCGTAAGTGTTATGTTGGTAGACCTATACTAGTGCACCGTCCTATCCAAGACTAGTGCACACTTACAATTACACTAATTGCAAGCGTCTGCAAATACAAGAAAAAAATTAAGAAATAAATCTAGCTGCAGCAATAAACTCGTGATATTTACTACTCCCCTATATGAAGTATTGCAAGCCGGGGTTTAGGTTTATGTCAGTCCGGCAACCCACCACAAACAATCCAACACATAATGCATTCCTCTAGGCACAAAAAAGGTGAAGTGCTATGTAGTCGACATTCATATAACACCACTAGAGAAATAACAACATAAGTTAAATATCAAACAGGTAAATATTACTCAACAAAATATGATTACTAATATCTAGACTTCTCTCATGTACTCAAGAACTGAACGATCTACTCGCAACACATCATATGGTACATGATCAGAGGTGATAAATGGATGAGTAACAATCTGTTCATAAAGTGCAAACACCGATAAATCTCATACGCATCAACTACAAACAAGTAATTCACACTAGGAGAGAGATCTAGTGGAAAACAACGATATAGAACCCTAATTTTTACAACGGGGTGGAGATGGATGGTGAGGATGATGGTGCTGATGGTGAGGACGATGATGATCTTGATGATGCCCGGTGTGATGACGATGACGGTGGTGACGATTCCCTCCTCTGGGAGGGAATTTCCCCGGTGGAATCTCCCCGTCAGTAAGGTGCTTTTTTCTCTCTGTCATTTCCGTCACAATGAGGCGACGGAAAAAATCTACGAAGTGCCTCCTCGGGATTTTTATGTCACGAGGGGTAAGTACCCCGAAGGAGAGCCTGAGGGGGGCAGGCGCCCACCAGGCGCGGCCAAGAGGGGGTCGCGCCTGGCAGGCGCCTGGGTGCCCATGGCTCCCCTCTGGCAGACCTTTGGGCTCCCCCGGTGATTTCTGACAAAATCTGGTTTTCCGGTTTTTCCCGATTTTTCTGACGTCTATAAAATATCCCTTCTGACAGATGCTTTTTCCACCAGTTTTCTGACTCTGATAAATAATTCCGTAAAACATTAAAACGTAGAGAAAACAATGAAATAAAATAAGTATAGTGCTCTAATAGGAAAAATATCAATGAATAAGGAAAAATTATCATTTAAAATAGTGATGCAAAATGGATGTATCATCTCCCCCAAGCTTAGACCCCGCTTGTCCCCAAGCGAAAACTGAGGTTGGAAAATATGACCACAGGTTTTATGATGTGAAGTGTTGGTAATAAAAAATACGGACATAAAGCATCAGAAACTACTTTATAAACACTTGCAATTCTATACAACAATATTTCCCAAAATGATTCTCAAAGAGAAATAATAATTCAATCATATAAAGGTATAGTGAGTGCAAATTCATTGAGCTATGAAAAACTGTGTTCTTCGTCACAGAACAACTATCTGATGACTCCCAAGTGTAGGAGATCAATTGTAGTACCTTTCGAAAAGTATTTGAGTGTCGAACCCACGAGGAGCTGAAGGTAAGCTATCTATTCTCTAAAGCCCTATAACCCTCTTATATGGCTGTTTATGCAAAGCAATAAGTTTGACTAAAAGGAACTAACTAATTAAAAGTAAGTGACGTGGAGTGTGGTTTGTCTAGTAACTAGTGAGGCAAGTTTCTAAGCAAGTTTCACAAGTAGCAAGCAGCAAATATCTCAAGTATCTCAAGGGAGCAAGTGTTCTAGCAATAGGTGTTTCGTTCGTGTGGTTGTCACAATTAGTGAAGCACATGTTTTAGTCTTAGTTGTTTCTTCTAGGAAGGAGCCATGAATAGGTATAGTCAAGTAAATGATCTACAACCCCTTATGATGGATCATGTGGCCAAGTAAATGACTGCACAAGATTGATTAAGACATAAAGTCCCAACATAGCCTTACGTTCTAAGGTCCCCTATATATATCCCCCAATAACTTAACTTTGTGGCTCGGTCTCAGGTTACTGTCACTCCCAAGTCACCACCACTCCATTATGCTACCGGTGATCACCTTACATGCATTCCCCAACATATGCGTGCACTCATATATTGTACATAAAGACAAACATAGAAGATAACAAACTTGTATGCAACCAATCAACGAACTATTTCACCATTGCCAAGAACAATTCACTACTCAAACATAAACGGGGAGACACAATACATCAAGGGAATATAGTATTGCATCATACATCGTGTTTGCCAAGAGATTACAGTCGAGAGATGGAGCTGATCTTGCTGTAGATGTTGATGATGAACACGCCGGAGGGGGGTGGAGCCCTCCGGGGGTGATCCCGGCGGCGTTTCCCCCCTCCGATCTTCTCCGGCGGCAGCCTTCTGTCTCTCTGTTTCGTGGTTTCGTCTCTCGGCGCCGCCTCCTCCTCGAAAAGGCCAGGGGACCCTTTATATAGTCGTTTTTAGGTCACGAGACACTCGGGAGAAGAAAGATCGACGGCATCGGAGCCACGGGGGCAAAAAGGGGGCCTCTCACGCGGCCAAGGAATCTGGCCGCGTGGAGGGTCCTCTTTGCCACCTGGTTGGCCTTTTGGCCCTCTACTTTGTCCCATGGTCTTCGTCTCGAAAATTATGAACCGTGCTCTTTGGCCTTGCCCTTTTTGGAGTCCCGAAGCTCCCGAAAAGTCTGAAACACTAAAAAGTACGTTTTCTGGAAAAACAGGATTAGAACCAAAAGAAGGAGGATTGTTCAGAAAATCCTCCAAATCATTATAAAACATGAATATAAGTTGCTAATATGTAGTAAAAACAAGTAATAACATGCAAAGTTCATGTATGCATTTTGCATGCATCAACATCCCCAAGCTTAACCCATACTCGTCCTCGAGTATGAAGATGATAAAACTAATATGGACTTTGCATTTTAAAACAATCATGGAATATCAAAGAAGATTACTCATGCTACATATAATCAAATGATTCATAATGTAGATGAGTAGCAACATACAATTCATGTTATAAGAAATATCAAATATGAAAGCAAAGATGCTTCATGAAAGTTCACAAAGTGTATAATGAAATAGAAGCATTAGGGACCAAATGCATACACAAAATGAAAAATAAAATACTATATTGGTCAAAGAATAGCATAATGGAAAATAGAAAATATGGTGGACACTTTGAAGAAAATTGAGTAGAGGTAAAACATGATCAAGTCTTATTTAGCCTCTAAATTATTCAACTAAAATTACTAATTGAAATGTGGTATTCATTGATCTAGGACTCTCATTGCCCTTTTATCACTAGCATCTTAAATGGTGAATGTTGAAGTAATGTGAGTGACAAGGTGGTTGAAAGCCTCATGCCCCGTGAGTGTGAAAACCTACTCCATGATTACTCAACTTAAGATAGAGAGAATTCCTTATTTGGCCCTTATTTAAAATCTTATTCCCTATTTGGCCCTAAAAAAATATTTCTTCCCTATTTGACATCTTAACTTCATTTTCTTCCTAACATGGCCCTATAGTGCAATCTAAACCCAAAAGGGATGTAAAAAGACTCTTTTGCCCCTGATGAATTTTTTACTAAAACGTTAATGTTAATTTAGATAGCTAGATATGTGGTGTGCTAAACATGCACTGCAACACTTAGTATTGATCTCATCAGTGTACAGGGATTATATAGCAGTACATGAGGGGAGAGAGAGAGGGAACACGCACGCACACGCTAACAGAATGGGACGCTGATCCTTGCGCTATGGACAGGACGTCGATCTGCATACGTCAACCATTTTGATCTCGTTACTTTCCATGCAGACAGATGCAGCTAGCTTAGACAGACAGCACATGCGTGTGCATCAATTAATTCCCTCACGCCCATGTTCCGAACTTGTGCAGTGCCGACGTGTAATAACTAAGCAGCTTACGGGGCAATTTGGGTGGTCGGGTTAGTTAATTACAGAGTACATAGCTAATAATTAACCGGCCATTAGCGCATAAGTTAGGATTCTAGCTGGAAGCACGTGTACACGAAGTAGCACGACACCTGCGGGTCAGCCCGGGCGCCAGATGCCACGGCCAAGAGAAGCGGCAGCAGCAGGAGCCACGACGGCATGGCATAGAATCTAACTAAGCTTATTTTTAACTTCTATTATGAATTTTGATACAAAAATTATCAGGGGCAAAAGAGTCTTTTTACATCCTCATTTGTGTTTAGAATGCACTATAGGGCCATGTTAGGAAGAAAATGAAGTTAAGGTGTCACATAAGGAAGAATTTTTTTTAGGCCAAATAGGGAACAATATTTTAAGTAAGGGCCAAATAAGAAATTCTCTCTTCCTAATAAGTTTTGTACAATCATAATAAGTATTAATGACATCATAGAGAACCGCAAAGAGGTACCTCTTGCCCCATGACATGGAAACAAGCCCATGTCACAATGACAAGACAAACAAACAGAGTAGACTCATCATCCTTTTTATTTTCATTCACTATTATGCATAGCTTCTTATTTTATTGTAGGATGTGTTGTAGAGTCACTCAAGCTGTAAGTAAATTTCCACCATGATCAATCATGGCTTGGGTTAGCGGCCCAATGTGTTTCTCTAGTCATATAGATACTTACTCATCAAAACTTACTATTCCTCTATTTCATTTCGGCATGGCAGGAGTCCAAAAACAAAAGTACATGATATCAACCAAATGTAAAGTTTTGTGCAATGTTGAAAGCTTTCCGGTGATACACGTTTATAGCTAGCTCCCAACCACACACTTGTCAAACGCAAAACTTGTGGCTCCCATTATTGGGTCATGTTTATTAGATGCATAAAAAGTAAAGTGTGCCTTCAAAAGTTCGTGAGAGTCATATCCCAAGTTCAACCCATGACAATTAATAAAGTGAATATCTTAATTTAGAACATAAATAACACAATAACATGGTGAACATACTCGGAATAGCAATGGAGCTAATGGGAAGATATGGTGGACTCACTGGAAATACTTGGCTAAGGAGTGTTGGAAACAAGTTTTTACTTGTTGGATATTTTAAATTTTTGTCTAGCAAGAGGGAGATAGTTGACCAGATACTATGCATGCATATGTCCACATAACTACTCATTTCATGACAAACTAAATAAACCATCAATTAACATCAAGGACATGAATAAGAGATAGCTCAAGACAACATTATTGCAAATTTCTACACATAAAAAGCCTATAAATCATGCAAACATATGTAGCTCTTCAAATCAACCATGGCATTCCTATTCCAAGTCATAATACTAGCATCCAATACATTCCAACCCCAAAATCCAGTAGCTCAATCTCATATAAAATGATGGGTGTGATCTTATCAAAACAAAAATAAAAATAAAAACTAGACGCTTCAAGTCTCTACGATAAATGTTTTGCTTAGAAAAACAGAAAGTAGACGTGTGCTAACCAAAAGAGTGTAGCTCCAGTGGGGTGTTCATCACATCCCCAAGCTTATGGCTTTCACCATTCTTGGATGTCTTGAGGCGCAGCTCCTCTATTCCCTGTGAAAAAACTTCACAAAACATGTTTCTCCCATTCTTTTTCTGTGGGGTGAGATTAGCAAGGACAAACAAATCACATGCTTGTCGTGCAAAATTACAAATCAAATGCTCCAGTAGATAGAAAATAAGGTTCATTACATTGTATGTTCACTCTCTTGCTTGAAATAATCATGGAAATTCGATTCCCAAGCCCAAAGAGTGCATAAAACAAAAGAAGGCAGAATCTGTCCAGAAAAGCAACAGCAGCAAAATGAACGTTTTTCCCTAAGCTAGACTCGTCAAAAAATTAAGCCAATTTTTGTTCTTACAGAGGACGAAAATTTTCAGATCATACTAAAAAATTAGCTTAATCCGACATACCAATAAAAAAACATAAAATCATACGGTGAGCAGACTCGTGCTGAAACAGAAATTCCAAGCACTAGGATAGCAACTTATAAGTCCAAATGTGTTTGACTTGACTCTTTATTGAAAACTCCAGAATTAAAACAAAAAAAACTAATCTCTTGAGACAGCAAGAGGACACTAGAAAAATCCAAACAAAAACAACCGGGTTGCCTCCCGTAAAGCGCTTTCTTTATAGCCATATAGCTAGGCTTTACTTACTTAACATCATGATGGTTGGAGTGAGGTGGCTCGGCATCCCCAAGCTTGGATTCTTGTACTTATTTGATACATGTAGGGTGATCCCAGGGGTACATCCCCAAGCTTGATTGGTTGTCCCTCTTTATCTTTGTTCATCTCACTCAACTCTTCCTCCTGAAAAATTCTTCTTACACAAATCTCAACATAAAACTTGATTAGAGGGGTTAGTGCCTCCATAAATAAAATCCACATAGGTACAGAAAAGACACATCATGAGTTGATTCTAAATATTAACTAATGTTACTACAGTTGTGCATTGATCCTTGATCGAAAGAACCACACAAAACACAAGTAATGAGAGCAATGCAAAATAAAGACATAATCTGCCTAAAACTGAACAGCCCGTAAAGAGTGAATTTTTAGAGGCACTTAAGTTGCTCAAATCAGAAAACTTAAAACTAATGAAATATGTAGTGATAAATAAATATTGCTTTCGTAAATTACCAGGTAAAAATTCCACTTCTGTGATTTTAAACAGTTTTTGCAGTGAAGTTCAGGAATCTGTTTTCTTGACAGCTAATTACTATTGTTTAATCCTATCTCTCATATAAGATTATTCTTGCCATTTAAGATGAGAAATAAGACAGAAATGTGATGTTACAGTAGTGAACTAATATTTTTATTGTTTTTAGCTTTGGAAAAAGTTCTAATGATAGAGACTTTGCAATGGTTTCATTGGCATGAACAACACATGTTCAAGGTCGACCCCAACTTCTCCATTACTCATCCTTCTCATTTACTTTCCCAAAAAAAATTATAAAATGAAATCTTAAACTAAATGATACATAACAGTACGTAAAGGCATTTTACATGTTGTAAAGACATAAATGTGTGCTCAAACCGAATAGGAAATTAAAGCATAAGGAACACACCAAAAAAATATTAAACAATTTATTTTTAAGTCTAACCCATTTCCTATGCATTGGTATTTTGTAATGAAACAAATAAAAGAAGCACATAATATCAAGCATAGAAAGGTAGATCAAGTGCAACTTCAATACTTTCAGCATAAAGAGGGGAAACTTAATATTGTTGAAATATGTGTAACCATGTTTCCCTCTCTCATAATAATTTTCAGTAGCATCATGAATAGATTCAACAATATGAATATCACATAAAACATTCTTATCATGAGCCACATGCATAAAAGAATCACTACTCTCCACACAAGTAAAATCCTCATTAGTGATAGTGGGAGTTAAACATTCATAATTTTCATTGCAATCATCATATATAGGAGGCATAGTGTCATCAAAGTGAATTTTCTCCTCCAAGCTTGGGGAACTAGAAATATCATGCTCATCAAAACCAACTTCCCCAAGCTTAAAACTTTCCATAGAATCAGCCAGTATATCATTTTTATCCTCAATAGTAGGGGGACTAAAAATATCATATTCATCAAGACAAACTTCCCCAAGCTCAAGGTTTTCCTTAGCAATAAAGGTGTTCAAAGAATTAGTACTACCACAAATATGATTGTTGTGCAAATAATTTTTCAATTTCTCCTCAAACACTTCATGTCCTAATTCAAGGTAGATATTATACAGTTCTAAAATTGTTTGGTTGTTTTCCATTTTATAATTTTTTTTCTGTTTTAGGTTTATATGTTAGTATGCAATGCAAACAAGAATAAAAGCTTAGCACAACGCTCCCCGGCAACGGCGCCAGAAAAGTGCTTGATGACTCCCAAGTGCAGGAGATCAATTGTAGTACCTTTCGATAAGTATTTGAGTGTCAAACCCACGAGGAGCTGAAGGTAAGCTATCTATTCTCTAAAGCCCTATAACCCTCTTATATGGCTGTTTATGCAAAGCAATAAGTTTGACTAAAAGGAACTAACTAATTAAAAGAAAGTGACGTGGAGTGTGGTTTGTCTAGTAACTAGTGAAGCAAGTTTAAAATGCAAGTTTCTAAGCAAGTTTCACAAGTAGCAAGCAGCAAATATCTCAAGTATCTCAAGGGAGCAAGTGTTCTAGCAATAGGTGTTTCGTTCGTGTGGTTGTCACAATTAGTGAAGCACATGTTTTAGTCTTAGTTGTTTCTTCTAGGAAGGAGCCATGAATAGGTATAGTCAAGTAAATGATCTACAACCCCTTATGATGGATCATGTGGCCAAGTAAATGACTGCACAAGATTGATTAAGACATAAATTCCCACCATAGCCTTACGTTCTAAGGTCCCCTATATATATCCCCCAATAACTTAACTTTGTGGCTCGGTCTCAGATTATTGTCACTCCCAAGTCACCACCACTCCATTATGCTATCGGTGATCACCTTACATGCATTCCCCAACATATGCGTGCACTCATATATTGTACATAAAGACAATCATAGAAGATAACAAACTTGTATGCAACCAATCAACGAACTATTTCACCATTGCCAAGTACAATTCACTACTCAAACATAGACGGGGAGACACAATACATCAAGGGAATATAGTATTGCATCATACATCGTGTTTGCCAAGAGATTAACGTGGAGACATGGAGCTGATCTTGCTGTAGATGTTGATGATGAACACACCGGAGGGGGGTGGAGCCCTCCGGGGGTGATCCCGGCGGCGTTTCCCCCCTCTGATCTTCTCCGGCGGCAGCCTTCTGTCTCTCTGTTTCGTGATTTCGTCTCTCGGCGCCGCCTTGTCGCACCCGGACTTCTAGAGGATACTCACAACCCGCTAAACAGTAGATAAATGGCTTACGGGGCATACCGGCACCCGCATCTCAATATGAGCAGGCCAACACGTAAACGTGTGACAACCATTCTCTACTATCCATCGTCTGCGTAAACCATCCCATAGAAATCCGACTACTTCCATTGACGTACTTCATAACATACACACATGGTACGTCAACGGCATTTGAACAAGTGACATCACAACAAATCTCTAAGTCACAAAGAAATAGAAATAAGTTGCAAATAGCTCTCACTAGAGCAGAGATAGCAAATACAATCATCCAGAGGACACATTTCCCAACAAGTCATCAATACATCACAGCGGAAGCATCCAAACTGTCTGAGTACAGACAAGATCCAAATAGGCCTAAGAGGCCGGAAACGAAAAGACGGAGCCCATCCACGATGTCTCGGATCCTGCCCGGGTCCGCTATCTACTCGTCAGCAGTCTCGTCATACTCCACGTAGTAGCCACCATGGGGATCCCCGGAAACGTAGTCTGCAGAACACGCAGCCCCAAAGGGGTCAGTACAGACGAGTACTGGCAAGCAAGACGCACAAGATACCAAAGTGTACCCGGCAACACCAAGTACAGATGCTTTGGGTTCAACGGAAGATAGGTGATACAAAGATGCGGCAGCGGGCTGCCTAACCAACTACAGAGACACGCTACAACATCCGGCTAAAAGAAGGGGATAAGATAGTGTATCGGAACCAACTATCACTAACCTCAAACAAACCCATCCTGGACCTCGCCCCTTATCCAAAGAAGCAATCCGAGGATAACTCACACAGTTGGATTAGTGAAGGTTCAAGTTATTGTGACAATATGCCTATTACTAGTCAAGTTATCATTAATTAGGTGTAAGTTGTCTAATCCTTGTTAGCCAGCCCTATCACCAAGTCATCCATAACCGCGGACAACACGGCTTCTTGAGAAGATTTAACCCTGCAGGGATGCACCAATTTGGCCGTACACGTAAGAATATCCCGCCAGACGGGGATCAAACCCGCCAAGCGGGACACTCAACACAACCCAATTCTTCTTCGCATCAAGCCCAAAGAACCCCGTGCAATTGAGCGCACGGCTAATCAAGCCCCACGAAGAAAAGGGGACCCTCATAGCACTCTAAGAACGTGTCTCCCTAAATGCCGACTACAAAAGTTACCACCCTGGCCTCGGGTTCGCACCTGCATATGCATGCGGCAAATGGAAAACCCGAACTAAATGAGGCGATTTGGACGAGATGCGAATCGAATCAAATTGAGGGGGGCGCCCATACACGCTTCCCACATGCGGTTAGCGCGCTCATCATGGATCTAGAGGACAAGAACTTTTCCTGAGTTCGACACTAGCAGGCCTCAAAACCATACCCGGCCTCCTGCCGGTGCCTTATCATCAAATTAGCATTACCTCAATCATTAACAGGTTGTTGTTTAAACATCGAGCCCCAGAACATAATAATTATGGTAACAGAAATAACGGACATCAGACTCGAGCATAAACAACCCTAAGCATGCTAGTAAGACACGGGCAACAAGCAACAGGGTTATAGGTGTGGAGGATAGGCTATATCAGGGTTACAGGATAACATGTGATAGGATCGAAACACAAGCAACGAATCTTAAGGCTAGCAGGATAGACAACGGTAAGTATCGATATCCAGTGTGGAAAGGACACAATGGTTCATGTGAGTGAATACTTGCCTGCAAACTCAGTAGCCTGGTACTGGGCTAACTCCTCAGAAGTAGTGTCGTAAACCTCGTCTGTCTCAGCGTCGTCGTCTATTCGAGAAGAAGCAAACAAACAACGCAGAGAGACAAACAATCAATAACATGGCATAATGCACAATCATGGGATGATGCATGACAATTTAATTGATGCATCAAAGATAAGCTAGTTGACATGGTAACATAATTAAATGGGCCTATATGCAATTTGGATTGCATATGGAAAAGCCCATGAATTAAGGTTGAATTAAATGATCTACAACTAACCATCATGTGAAAGTTGATTAGAATGATGCATGGATGAGGAAAACAATGAGAAAACAACAATAGCTTCAATTTGAAAATGTTGTTTACCAAGTTTGGAATTTTATTTATTAAGTTATGAAATTTGGCTTCTTAAATGAGTTACACAAGCATTTGTTGTTTTCACCAATTTTAAATGTTCAAAATAGATAACAAAGTTCATATTTGGAAAGAACACAAAATTTTAGGTGGAATACATGTTTCATATGTTGAAAAAGGAATTAAAATGAATTAATTATGAATTAAACAAGTTTGAACAAGATTTAAATGAAGTTAATTCAAGTATGAAATTATTTGAATTTTTATTTGTTGAAAACATTAAATAAAATTCATATTTGAAAATATTATACTTTTCTGGTTTGAAAACATATTTTATATGTTCAAAAAGAATTTAATTTGACCAAGTTATGAATTTAGCAATTTTAAATGATTTAAACAAGGTTTAAATTATTTAACCAAATTTTAATTATTCAAAACAGGAAACAAAGTTTATATTTGGAAAGGTGGTTCAATTTTGCATGGAAAACATATTTTATATGTGACATTTGAATTAAATTTGAATTAGTTATCATTTTGACCAAATTTGAAATAGTAGTTTGAATTTGAATTTTTGGAAACATTTGAAATGTTCAAAACAGTATACAAATGGTTTAAACATGTAGAGAATTAAATTTGGTATGGAAAACATATTTTATTTATTATATTTGGGTTTTGAAATGCAAAAGTTATTTGAATTTGAAATTTGGGGGCTATTCTGCAATTTTAAAAACATTCAGATTTGGTCCAGGGGCTTGGATGCGAAAAAGGAATTACAGAAAGGCCCCTGGAAACCTTTTCCACGCAGCAGATCAACCCCTGGGTCACTGGCCTGTGGGCCAGCGCCCAGCTGGCGCTGCGTGGCGCGCGTGTGTGTGCCTGTGTGGCCACCACTGCCACTGGCAGGTGGGCCTGCGCGCCTGCGTGGCAAAGGAGCAAAAATTTGGGCTTTATTCCGCACTGCGGGGATCGAACCCGCGACGCTGCGCTGCGCGCCGTGCGATCAAGCCACTACGGTGTGGATTCGTTTGGTGACAGAGAGGAGGTGTGCGTGGTTTTGAGGTTCCGTTGCGCTTATCTGACGAAACTGAACAAAGGTTCAGTCTTGAACCTGACAGAGGTGGACGGACGCCGGCGGCGAGCTGCGCTGCGGTGGCTGCTACTGCCCGTGGATGTGTGCGGGAGGTGTACGGTGTGCGCGTGATTGCCAGGAGGAGAAAGGAGGGGAAGGAGGTGACGTGGTGCTCACCGGGAGGGGGTAGAAGGAGGTGGCCGTGCTCGGTGAGGTGACAGTCGACGACGGCGACAGGGACAGGGACGACAGCGATGATCCAGGGGCTCCCAGTCCCTGGCGATGAAGCGAGGAGGGAGAGGACTGCACGGGGAACTCGTTCCCGTGCCCGCGGGGTCCTGACGGCGACCACAACCCCTACACCCACCCCATCATTCTCCGGCCATGGCTCCTCGTCGAAAATTTTCAGAAAGTTCACAGAAGAACGGAGGGGACCTGAGAGGGAGGAGGAGGAAACGGCAGCGGCAGGGAGGAAGGAGAGGGTTAGGGTTTGGGAGCTCGCGGGCTAGATATAGGGGGAGGAAAAGGAGGGAGCAGGTGGAGGGCACTGTGGTGCGTGCCTGCGTCAGCGCGCGTCAGCTGTACGGAGGTAGGAGAAAGGTAGGTGGGCCACGCGCGCTTGGCTGGGGGGAAAAGGTGGGCTGGGCTGGCTGCTGGGCTGGCCTGCCCCCTTCTCTCTCTGTTTTATTTTTTGTTTCTCTTTTTTTTTTGCAGAAAAGAAAAGGGAAGAAAAGAGAGAAATTTGAGGGGTTTTTGGGGTTTTAAATTTTGGTGATAATTTTTACAGTTTGTTACTTACAAAAACCCAACTGTGCCATTGTTTGTTTTTCGAAATTTTAAACTTGGTTGCTGTTTGAAAATTCAAATGAATTTGAGTGAAAATGGCATTAAATGAATTATTGAAAAGAAGCAATTTAAATAGTTTGAACTTTAAATTTTATTGTAAACAACTTGATGTTTTTATTTGAATATTTCATTTGAAAATTGTAACAGAACAAGTATGAACAAGGATTTTGAAATTTGGTTTGAAATTCATATGGAAAAACAAGGGAAAACAAATGGAAAACGAATGCAAAGCTTATGATGACATGATGCAAAACATAAATTAACAAAAAGCAAACATTCTAAAGGTGTTTTTCATACTTGGGATGTTACAAAACGCCCCCCCTAGAAGGAATCGCGCCCCGAGATTCCTACTGAGAAGAGAAAAGGTCCGGATACTTCTTGCGAAGATCCTCTTCGGTATCCCACGTTGCCTCTTTATCGGAATGATGAGACCACTGCACTTTTAAGCACTTGGTGCTCTTGTTGCGAGTTTTGCGCTCGGTCTCATCGAGAATACGAATAGGGTGCTCTTCATAAGAGTGGTCCTCTTGCAGATCAATGGAATCATGATCAACTGCACGACCTGGATCTTTGAAGCACCTCTTGAGCTGTGACACGTGAAACACATCGTGCACCTTGGATAGCTTTTCTGGAAGTTCAAGACGATAGGCATTTTCTGCACGCCTTGAGAGAATGTTGAAAGGACCAATATATCTTGGTGCAAGCTTTCCTTTGACACCAAAACGATGAGTGCCTCTTAGGGGAGTTACACGGAGATATTCTTTGTCTCCAGTGCATAGACCATGTCCCTGTGTTTCCTGTCATAGTAGCTCTTCTGACGAGACTGAGCAATCTTGAGATTGTCACGAATGATGCAAACTTTCTCTTCGGCTTCCTTAACAATGTCAGGGCCTAAGAGTGAACGTTCACCAGCTCCAGACCAATTGATTGGACTCCTGCATCTGCGGCCATAGAGAGCCTCAAATGGTGCCATGCCTAGGCTTGCCTGGAAGCTGTTGTTGTAGGAGAATTCAGCATATGGAAGACATTCCTCCCATTTCATGCCAAAGGAGATACCACATGCTCTGAGCATATCCTCGAGAATCTGATTGACTCTTTCGACTTGCCCTTGAGACTGAGGGTGATAGGCTGTGCTGAACAGAAGCTTGGTGCCCAAGGCTTCTTGAAAGCTTTTCCAGAAATGAGAAGTGAAGATTCTTCCACGGTCTGAGCTTATTTCCAATGGAACACCATGAAGAGGAACAATCTTTGCTGTGTAGAGCTCTGCTAACTGACTAGCTGAGATTGTCTCTTTGACAGGAAAGAAGTGAGCAACTTTAGTGAGTCGATCAATGACAACGAAGATTGCATCGTTGCCCCTCTTGGACTTTGGGAAACCAGTGACGAAGTCCATTTCAATCATGTCCCACTTCCACTCAGGGATTTTCAGAGGTTGGAGAAGACCGGCTGTTTTCTGATGAACTGCCTTAACACGTTGACAAACGTAGCATTCAGAAACGTATTGAGCAATTTCACGTTTCATGCTAGGCCACCAATACAGTGTCTTGAGATCCTGGTACATCTTTGTACTTCCAGGGTGTATGGAGAGAGGAGTTTCATGAGCCTCCTTGAGAATGACATCTTTGAGACTTTGAATCTGAGGAACTGCAATGCGTCCTTCGAAGAACAGAGTTCCCTTGTCATCAATTGAGAAGGACTTAAATTTCTCATTGCCTCCTTTGATGTGTTCTACAATCTTCTTGATTTCAGCATCACAAAGTTGTTCAGAACGCTTGTCCTCGAGAGTTGGACTGGCTGTCAAGTTTGCAAGATAGCCTTGAGGAACAAGACCAAGGTTGAGCTGCTGGAATTCTTCATGAAGAGGAGGTTGGCTTTCCATGATCATGAGATTATTGCAATATGACTTGCGACTGAGAGCATCGGCCATAATATTAGCCTTGCCTGGAGTGTAAGAAATGGTAAGATCAAAGTCTTTGATTTTTCAATCCATCTCCTTTGCGTGAGGTTTAGATCTGGTTGAGTGAAGATGTACTTAAGACTCTTATGATCGGAAAAGATTTTAGTGCGATTACCCAACAAGTATTGTCTCCATTTCTTGAGGGCAAACACAACTGCTGCAAGTTCAAGGTCATGAGTGGGATAATTGAGCTCATGTGCGTTCAACTGACGTGAAGCATAAGCCACAACTTGACGTTCTTGCATAAGAACTGCACCTAGACCTTGGAGAGAAGCGTCACAGAATATTTGGAAAGGTTTGGAAGGATCTGGGCCAACCAGAACTGGTGTAGAAGTGAGTTTAGTCTTGAGGAGATTGAAACTTTCATCACACTGCGGAGACCAAACGAACTTCTTGTCCTTCTTTGTGAGGTCAGTGAGAGGTTTGGCGATCTTGGAGAAGTTTTGGACGAAGCGACGGCAATAGCTAGCCAAGCCAAGAAAACTTCTTACTTGCTTCACCGTCTTTGGAGGTTTCCAATCAACAATTGCTTTAACCTTTTCTGGATCAATGGCTATGCCCTTGGCAGAGATGACATGACCAAGGTATGCAACTTATGAAATCCAGAACTCACATTTGGAGAATTTGGCATAGAGACGATGCTCGCGGAGCTTCATGAGAGTTAGACGAAGATGTTCTTCATGCTCTTCCTCGGATTTTGAGTAGACAAGAATGTCATCAAGATATACCACAACAAACTTGTCGAGGTATTCATGGAAGACAGAATTCATGAGTCGAGAGAAGGTCGCCGGTGCATTGGTGAGACCAAAGGACATGACGGTGAATTCATATAGACCGTAGCGAGTGGTGAATGCTGTCTTTGGAATATCCTCTTTTCTGATCTTTATTTGATGGTAACCCATTCTCAAGTCCAACTTGGAGAATATTGAGGCTCCAGCAAGTTGATCAAAAAGATCATCGATGCGAGGAATTGGATACTTGTTTTTGATGGTTTTCTCGTTAAGAGGACGATAGTCAACAACGAGTCTCTTTGTGTGATCCTTCTTCGCAACGAAAAGAGTTGGGCAACCCCAAGCCGAGGAACTAGGTTGAATGTAACCTTTTTCCATGTACATGTCAATTTGTTCCTTCAACAACTTCAGCTCGGGAGTTCCTATCTTATAAAGATGCTTAGAGATTGGAGCAGTACCTGGTTCAAGTTCGATCACGAACTCAACAGCTCTGTCCGGAGGCATCCCTGGCAACTCTTCTGGAAAGACGTCAGGGAATTCGCAAACCACCGGAACATTTTCAAGTGAAGGTAGAGATTTTTTATCGAGGTTGCATAGCTGAATGGAACTTGATTCATGTGGAGAATAGATTATCTGGCCAGAAGGGTGGGACAGAGTTATTGACTTTTGAGCACAGTCAATCCTTGCTTTATTAGCCTTTAGCCAATCCATACCAAGAATGACATCAATGTCAGAACTTCCCAGCAACATGAGTGAAGCGAGGAAAATTTGGCCTCCAATTAGGATTTGATTGTCCTTACTTATCTTGGAAGTCAACATTTGAGATCCCGGGGAGTGAACAGTGATTTGATTGCTTAGTGGAACCACAATTAGGTTGTTTGTTGTGGCAAAGGTCTTTGACACAAAAGAATGCGATGCTCCGGTATCAAACAACACTTTAGCTGGAAAAGAGTTTACGGGTAATATACCGAGAACGACGTCAGGAGCTTCCTCAGCTTTGTCGATCTTGACATGATTCACCCTTGCGGTCCTCCCGACAGGCCTGTTGTTGGAGTTGAAGGCCTTAGGCGGGGGAGCGCGCACCATTGCCTGGTTTATGTTAGGACAAGGTGGTGGTGGAGGTAGCTGCCTCTGCGTGCACTTGTCAGCGTAGTGCCCCGTCTGCTTGCACTTGTAGCAAGTGACGACACGAGGAGGCCCTGGCCTTGGCTGCCCCATTGAAGCCCTCTGATGATGCATCTGAGCAGGGTTGGGTGGGCGCGGAGCGAAGCCTGGAGAAGTTTGGGCGTATGGAGCCCGAGTGACGGCACCATTTGGTACCCAGATGCGGCGCTTCTGCGGAGGGGTGGTCATGTTGGAGGAGGAACCACCCTCACGCGAGTGCTTGCGAGACTCCTCGAACGCCTTGCGCCCATTTTCTTCATTGAGCGCGGTGTTAACGAGATCCTCGAAGCTGTTGGCCTTGATATTGGTGAGGGCATACTTGAGTTCCGGGTTAAAACCTCTGCGGAACCTTGCCATCTTCTTAGCCTCAGTGGACACCTCATCACCAGCGTAACGAGCGAGGCGATTGAACTCACTCTGATACCCGATGACGTCCAACTTGCCCTGCTTGAGAGAGCAAAACTCTTCACGCATCCTTTCCATGAGACCATCTGGAATGTGGTGCTTCAGGAAGGCTTCCTTGAAACAACCCCACGTGACTGGTATCCCAGTTCTCATGGCCTGGAAGTTCTCCCACCAAGTAGCTGCCTGACCCTTCAGCAGATAGGAGGCATACTTGACCTTGTCTTCTTCAGCTACGTGAGTAATCTCCAGAGCCTTAGCTATCTCACGGATCCAGTCATCAGCGTCCAGAGGCTCGCGTGTGGCCACGAAAGCTCTTGGGCCCAGACTGAGAAACTCCTTGATGCTGACTCGTGGAGCTGTCTGGTTGTTGTGCTGATTAGTCTGAAACTGGGCCATCTGCGTCATGACTTGGGTCATCTGAGTCAACAGCTCCACGATTGGCGGTGGCTCAGGCGCGTTGTTCCTTGTTGGCGGCATCCTGAATGGAAATGCATTTTAGCACAACAATAGAAAAGGATAGACTTGGCAACCGAAAGAGAGATTATTCCGACGCATGAATAGATAACCAACAGGTACATCATCACATGTTCAAATACATCAGAATATCCAACACACCATAAAATGGTTCGAATGCCAAAGGATAACTAGACATAGCTAAGAATGGATACATCGGTACTCCCATGCTCATCACGCAGGACGGCGGCTAGGAGTACGGCGAGAGGTACGGTGAGGAGGACGCCCACGAAAGTAGGTAGAACGATGATCCACATAGATCTGACGTGGTCTGAGAGCGACTCTAGGTGTGGTGAAGTACATATCGTCGACTCCCTGTGCTCCAAAGCGCGGAATCCCAGTGTAACCAACACCAAGGTTAAGGAGTGGACCTCTGATCGGCTCGTAACCTCCAGCATCTGGCAGACGACGCCCAACTGGCTGATCGAAACGTGCAAAGCGCTCGTCTCCAACGAAGTCTGTGGTGTAAGTCGCCAGACGAGTCAAAGCAAGGTAGAGCTGCTCTCTGACTGAAACCAACTCCTGAGATAGTGTGCTGGCAACTGCGTCACTGTGCCTCACAAACTGAGCGGTGGTGTGCAGCCTGGAGTTATCATGCTCGTAAACATCCAAGTTGTCGTAGAGAGTGAAGTGAGCTCCCTTCGAAGTGATGTAACCACGGGGGATGTGGCGATAGATAGAATCGTCAAATCCCCAATAGTCAGCACGAAGGACGGTGAGACTCACATAAGCTGCCTGCTGCACAGCCATATCCACTGTGGAACCTACTGCCTCGTAGCGGTGGACTACGCTCATGCCATCATCTGACAGAATGTAGACGATAGCCTGGTAGTAGGTCTGGTCAAACTCTCGCTGCTGCTCGTAGACCTGGTACTCTGGTGCCCAACGGAACCCCAGAAAAGTGACCATGTCTCTCAGCATCTCTGGATAACCGGCAGTGCTCTCGCAATGAGTCATACGAACCACCTGCGGGTAGAACCTGAGATCCATCTGCATATGATTAGGGAAGCTTTGATTAGACGCCGGTAGAAGAACTGAAGTGGCAAGCAACAACAAGGTTTCAACGGACGAAAAGGATGTTGAGAAGAACAGGATATCGAAGCAACATTCGGGAAACACGAGACCAAAACACTCCTGAGGTACTACGGAAAACCCATCCGGGCTTCTAAAGGATCAATATCTACTGCTTAAGGAATAGAGGATCTGCTTCCGGGGCTTACACGCCTCCGTTCTCAATCGTGAGTAGGCAACATGATAAATCATGTCACAACCACCTCCATTCCTATGGTCTAGTAGATATAACCATCCTAGAGAAACCAGGATACGTGAAATCCTAACTTGAAAGTTTAGATGAGAAGAGAAAACAACGTTGCACTTCCTTACCAGAAAAAGGGAGGGTGGGTGGGGAAAGAAATAAAAGAACAGAATTCCTACTCTCACGTTTCATTTTTCCTATATAGCTACAAAATAGTTTCTAGACTCAACTGCGACCAGTAAAAGGGATCCTACAGGCAGACAGGCTCTGATACCATTTGTCGCACCCGGACTTCTAGAGGATACTCACAGCCCGCTAAACAGTAGATAAATGGCTTACGGGGCATACCGGCACCCGCATCTCAATATGAGCAGGCCAACACGTAAACGTGTGACAACCATTCTCTACTATCCATCGTCTGCGTAAACCATCCCATAGAAATCCGACTACTTCCATTGACGTACTTCATAACATACACACATGGTACGTCAACGGCATTTGAACAAGTGACATCACAACAAATCTCTAAGACACAAAGAAATAGAAATAAGTTGCAAATAGCTCTCACTAGAGCAGAGATAGCAAATACAATCATCCAGAGGACACATGTCCCAACAAGTCATCATTACATCACAGCGGAAGCATCCAAACTGTCTGAGTACAGACAAGATCCAAATAGGCCTAAGAGGCCGGAAACAAAAAGACGGAGCCCATCCACGATGTCTCGGATCCTGCCCGGGTCCGCTATCTACTCGTCAGCAGCCTCGTCATACTCCACGTAGTAGCCACCATGGGGATCCTCGGAAACGTAGTCTGCAGAACACACAGCCCCAAAGGGGTCAGTACAGACGAGTACTAGAAAGCAAGATGCACAAGATACCAAAGTGTACCCGGCAACACCAAGTACAGATGCTTTGGGTTCAACGGAAGATAGGTGATACAAAGATGCGGCAGCGGGCTGCCTAACCAACTACAGAGACACGCTACAACATCCGGCTAAAAGAAGGGGATAAGATAGCGTATAGGAACCAACTATCACTAACCTCAAACAAACCCATCCTGGACCTTGCCCCTTATCCAAAGAAGCAATCCGAGGATAACTCACACAGTTGGATTAGTGAAGGTTCAAGTTATTGTGACAATATGCCTATTACTAGTCAAGTTATCATTAATTAGGTGTAAGTTGTCTAATCCTTGTTAGCCAGCCCTATCACCAAGTCATCCATAACCGCGGACAACACGGCTTCTCGAGAAGATTTAACCCTGCAGGGATGCACCAATTTGGCCGTACACGTAAGAATATCCCGCCAGACGGGGATCAAACCCACCAAGCGGGACACTCAACACAACCCAATTCTTCTTCGCATCAAGCCCAAAGAACCCCGTGCAATTGAGCGCACGGCTAATCAAGCCCCACGAAGAAAAGGGGACCCTCATAGCACTCTAAGAACGTGTCTCCCTAAATGCCGACTACAAAAGTTACCACCCTGGCCTCGGGTTCGCACCTTCATATGCATGCGGCAAATGGAAAACCCGAACTAAATGAGGCGATTTGGACGAGATGCGAATCGAATCAAATTGAGGGGGGCGCCCATACACGCTTCCCACATGCGGTTAGCGCGCTCATCATGGATCTAGAGGACAAGAACTTTTCCTGAGTTCGACACTAGCAGGCCTCAAAACCATACCCGGCCTCCTGCCGGTGCCTTATCATCAAATTAACATTACCTCAATCATTAACAGGTTGTTGTTTAAACATCGAGCCCCAGAACATAATAATTATGGTAACAGAAATAACGGACATCAGACTCGAGCATAAACAACCCTAAGCATGCTAGTAAGACACGGGCAACAAGCAACAGGGTTATAGGTGTGGAGGATAGGCTATATCAGGGTTACAGGATACCATGTGATAGGATCGAAACACAAGCAACGAATCTTAAGGCTAGCAGGATAGACAATGGTAAGTATCGATATCCAGTGTGGAAAGGACACAATGGTTCATGTGAGTGAATACTTGCCTGCAAACTCAGTAGCCTGGTACTGGGCTAACTCCTCAGAAGTAGTGTCGTAAACCTCGTCTGTCTCAGCGTCGTCGTCTATTCGAGAAGAAGCAAACAAACAACGCAGAGAGACAAACAATCAATAACATGGCATAATGCACAATCATGGGATGATGCATGACAATTTAATTGATGCATCAAAGATAAGCTAGTTGACATGGTAACATAATTAAATGGGCCTATATGCAATTTGGATTGCATATGGAAAAGCCCATGAATTAAGGTTGAATTAAATGATCTACAACTAACCATCATGTGAAAGTTGATTAGAATGATGCATGGATGAGGAAAACAATGAGAAAACAACAATAGCTTCAATTTGAAAATGTTGTTTACCAAGTTTGGAATTTTATTTATTAAGTTATGAAATTTGGCTTCTTAAATGAGTTACACAAGCATTTGTTGTTTTCACCAATTTTAAATGTTCAAAATAGATAACAAAGTTCATATTTGGAAAGAACACAAAATTTTAGGTGGAATACATGTTTCATATGTTGAAAAAGGAATTAAAATGAATTAATTATGAATTAAACAAGTTTGAACAATATTTAAATGAAGTTAATTCAAGTATGAAATTATTTGAATTTTTATTTGTTCAAAACATTAAATAAAATTCATATTTGAAAAGATTATACTTTTCTGGTTTGAAAACATATTTTATATGTTCAAAAAGAATTTAATTTGACCAAGTTATGAATTTAGCAATTTTAAATGATTTAAACAAGGTTTAAATTATTTAACCAAAATTTAATTATTCAAAACAGGAAACAAAGTTTATATTTGGAAAGGTGGTTCAATTTTGCATGGAAAACATATTTTATATGTGACATTTGAATTAAATTTGAATTAGTTATCATTTTGACCAAATTTGAAATAGTAGTTTGAATTTGAATTTTTGGAAACATTTGAAATGTTCAAAACAGTATACAAATGGTTTAAACATGTAGAGAATTAAATTTGGTATGGAAAACATATTTTATTTATTATATTTGGGTTTTGAAATGCAAAAGTTATTTGAATTTGAAATTTGGGGGCTATTCTGCAATTTTAAAAACATTCAGATTTGGTCCAGGGGCTTGGATGCGAAAAAGGAATTACAGAAAGGCCCCTGGAAACCTTTTCCACGCAGCAGATCAACCCCTGGGTCACTGGCCTGTGGGCCAGCGCCGAGCTGGCGCTGCGTGGCGCGCGTGCGTGTGCCTGCGTGGCCACCACTGCCACTGGCAGGTGGGCCTGCGCGCCTGCGTGGCAAAGGAGCAAAAATTTGGGCTTTATTCCGCGCTGCGGGGATCGAACCCGCGACGCTGCGCTGCGCGCCGTGCGATCAAGCCACTACAGTGTGGATTCGTTTGGTGACAGAGAGGAGGTGCGCGTGGTTTTGAGGTTCCGCTGCGCTTATCTGACGAAACTGAACAAAGGTTCAGTCTTGAACCTGACAGAGGTGGACGGACGCCGGCGGCGAGCTGCGCTGCGGTGGCTGCTACTGCCCGTGGATGTGTGCGGGAGGTGTACGGTGTGCGCGTGATTGCCAGGAGGAGAAAGGAGGGGAAGAAGGTGACGTGGTGCTCACCGGGAGGGGGTAGAAGGAGGTGGCCGTGCTCGGTGAGGTGACAGTCGACGACGGCGACAGGGACAGGGACGGCGGCGATGATCCAGGGGCTCCCAGTCCCTGGCTATGAAGCGAGGAGGGAGAGGACTGCACGGGGAACTCGTTCCCGTGCCCGCGGGGTCCTGACGGCGACCACAACCCCTACACCCACCCCATCATTCTCCGGCCATGGCTGCTCGTCGGAAATTTTCAGAAAGTTCAGAGAAGAACGGAGGGGACCTGAGAGGGAGGAGGAGGAAACGGCGGCGGCAGGGAGGAAGGAGAGGGTTAGGGTTAGGGTTTTGGAGCTCGCGGGCTAGATATAGGGGAAGGAAAAGGAGGGAGCAGGTGGAGGGCACGGTGGTGCGTGCCTGCGTCAGCGCGCGTCAGCTGTACGGAGGTAGGAGAAAGGTAGGTGGGCCGCGCGCGCTTGGCTGGGGGGAAAAGGTGGGCTGGGCTGGCTGCTGGGCTGGCCTGTCCCCTTCTCTCTCTGTTTTATTTTTTGTTTCTCTTTTTTTTGCAGAAAAGAAAAGGGAAGAAAAGAGAGAAATTTGAGGGGTTTTGGGGGTTTTAAATTTTGGTGATAATTTTTACAGTTTGTTACTTACAAAAACCCAACTGTGCCATTGTTTGTTTTTCAAAATTTTAAACTTGGTTGCTGTTTGAAAATTCAAATGAATTTGAGTGAAAATGGTATTAAATGATTTATTGAAAAGAAGCAATTTAAATAGTTTGAACTTTCAATTTTATTGTAAGCAATTTGATGTTTTTATTTGAATATTTCATTTGAAAATTGTAACAGAACAAGTATGAACAAGGATTTTGAAATTTGGTTTGAAATTCATATGGAAAAACAAGGGAAAACAAATGGAAAACAAATGCAAAGCTTATGATGACATGATGCAAAACATAAATTAACAAAAAACAAACATTCTAAAGGTGTTTTTCATACTTGGGATGTTACACACCTCCTCCTCGAAAAGGCCAGGGGACCCTTTATATAGTCGTTTTTAGGTCACGAGACACTCGGGAGAAGAAAGATCGACGGCATCAGAGCCACGGGGGAAAAAAGGGGGCCTCTCACGCGGCCAAGGAATCTGGCCGCGTGGAGGGTCCTCTTTGCCACCTGGTTGGCCTTTTGGCCCTCTACTTTGGCCCATGGTCTTCGTCTCGAAAATTCTGAACCGTGCTCTTTGCCCTTGCCCTTTTTGGAGTCCCAAAGCTCCCGGAAAGTCTGAAACACTAAAAAGTATGTTTTCTGGAAAAACAGGGTTAGAACCAAAAGAAGGGGGATTGTTCAGAAAATCCCCCAAATCATTATAAAACATGAATATAAGTTGCTAATATGTAGGAAAAACAAGTAATAACATGCAAAGTTCATGTATGCATTTTACATGCATCACTATCATATCAATCTTATCTTTCCGGAAGAGTCTATGTTAGAGATATTAAGAAAATAACAAATACTTCAATTATAACAAAGTCTTTTCATGTAAAAAACTTTCAGGGATCATGTTCTTAATAAAGGAGGTGAAAACCACGGACACAAAGGATGATGCTAGTTAGCAAAGCTCAACTTTCAACTTTTTTACCATGATGGTAATGTCAACTCCAATAAAACATGGTTAAACATCATCGTGGACATATAAAAGAATGCATCTCAACATCATAAGTTTGCTACTCCCTCATGTCTGGAAAAAACTGCCGCAAGGTATACCAGAATTTGTACATACTAAGTTGTTAACTCTCGACACTTTTATCGGATCGAAGGGAGTAGTAGAGAATAGAGGGAATAGGTAAAATTAATCAATCATGTAAGTAAAGAAAGGCACTTCGCAGAGAGAATCAGGGATTACTCATGTGCTAGAGATTTTTATTTTTAATAAAACAGATGCATTGCAAATGTAATTTTGAGAAATATGTATGTCCATGTCAAGAAAGGTGTTTAGACTTTTGAGAGAGGTTTTTGTTTCTTTATTTAGGTTGGAACTTCCCTCCACCATGCCTTTTGACAAACCAGAGCTAGACGTATCCACGGGTACCCGCCAGCTTTCATCAATCCATGGGGAAGTGCATTTTCTATTATATTGTTTGGCACCAGCTCTCTTGAAATTTAAGATGAGCACCGATTCCATACTAATTGGGTGAAAATAATAAAGAAGATCCTTGCTTGACATAAGACATGATAAAATTTAAAATACATCCTCATGAGCTAAAACAGGGACACAAAACAGGTTTGATATTTTGAAGGTTTTAAAGGTAGCAAACGAGAAATTTACTTGGAGTGGCGGTGAAATACCACATATAGGAAGGTATGGTGGACACTGGTGGAAGGTTTTGGGTTCAGGTATTTGGATGCACGAGTAGTGATCATACTCAGTACAGGGTTTTTGGCTAGCAAAGGCTTTGTAGCAAACATACGAAGTTGAGAGATGCAAACAGATATATTAAACCATGAAACGATATAAAACAAGAGGTATTGCAATTTTCTTCCTTGTCAGCATAACACATCAATAATAAGAACATAAACATGAAGGTTTTGCAGGCATCAAAGATCTATGGGGTAATATATCTTCATGTGAAACATCTCTTCTTTGTTCTCAGTCTCTAAGTATTGTTTCTATGACCAATGCTATGTTTTCCAATACTCAAAAACTTTCAGTTACTAGACCCAACATGAGATCACTACTAAACACAAGGAAAGCATGCAAGAATAACTTCCATGGATAGAACATATAGTGCAACTAAGTAAGAAGAAAACTTCAGCATTTGATCAATAAAGGGCAATGGATAATAATCCTTTTTAGTCCCTTTGTTCAATTTTCTAAAATCAATGCACATTCTAATTCCTACAATAGTTCTTTGAGGAATTAGTTCATTTTTATCATTAGCAACAACAGTCATACCTCCTTTCTTAGGAACATATTGGACAAGACTAACCCATCTACTATCAGCAATAGAATAAATAATATCAGCTTCGAGAAGCTTCAATATTTCACTTCTCACCACTTCTTTCATCTTATGATTTGATCGTCGTTGATGATCAACCACAGTCTTGGCACCAGGCTCAAGATTAATTGAATGCTGGCATTGAATATGACTAATTCCTTTAAGATCATCCAAAATATAACCAATAGCTTTGCGGTGTTTCTGGGGTGTTTCCAATAAATGTTCTCCTTCATACTTTGAAAGGTTAGCATTGACAATAATAGGATATATTTTATTTTCATCCAAATAAGCATATTTAAGTGTGTCAGGAAGAATTTTAAGATCAAACAGTGGGTCTCCTTTAGGTGGAAAAGGTGGCCCTAAAGATTCAACATGCAAATTGTGTTTGATAATAGCAGGCTGATCGAGGAAAATATCACCCAATTCATTCATTTCCTGCATATACATGTCATTCTTATGTTCTTCCATGAATTGCTGCAAAGGATCATTAGGTGGAATGGAAATAGAGGCAATTCTTTCAGTAGCTAGATCTTCATTAGGTAACTATTTATCATGACGTTGTCTAACAATCTTACTAAAATTAAATTTATAATGTTCATCACCAAATTTGACAGACACTTTCTTTTTCTTACAATCTATAACAACACCACGGGTATTAAGAAAAGGTCTGCCAAATATAATAGGACAAACTTTGTCTTCAATTGAACCAAGTATTAAAAAGTAAGTGGGGTATTTTACCTTACCGCAAAGAACTTCAACATCTCTTACAATACCCACTGGTGAAATAGTCTTTCTGTTGACAGGCTAAATAGTAACATCAATGTCTTCAATTTCACATGGAGCAATTTCATTCATTATTACTTGATAGAGAGAAAAAGGTCTGGCACTTGCACTTGAACCCAAATCGCAAATTCCATAATGATTATGTTCACCTATTTTAACAGAACAACAGGTGTGTCAACAACAGGTCTATGATGTTTATTAGGTGTCACTAGGTTAGAGGCAACCTCACAGAAATATATATCACACCCATCAACATTTTCAGCAACAAGATTGTTAACCATGGAAATCGTATGTTCCACAATTATTTGATCTCCAAGTTCAATAAATTTCTTACAACTTTTGTTCAGAATATCATTACAAAAGATTGTTCTTTTACTCTAAAAGAAAAATGTGGTTTCTGAAAGTGAACAGTGTGTAAAACAGGATCAACGGTGTTAACAAGTATTTCACCACTAGAGAACGGTTTCTCTTTAATATTATCCTTATAAGGTTCATGATACTTGTCTCACTTAAATTTAAGGTTCATGATACTTGTCTCACTTAAATTTAGGAATACTAACATGAGAGGCAAATATCTTGCAAAGTTCAAGAATTACTTGAGAATCGAACCCATATTTAGCACTAAGCATGTTAAAATTTTAAGTTTCAGCAAAAAAAATTAATGCAATCGTATTCACAGTTTATATCTGACTCTTTACCGTTGTACATCTCTCAATCTTCGGTACTACATTGAACTCTTCCAATAAGATCTCATTTAGCATCAATCTTCTCGTTCGTGAAGGAACCATTAGAAGAGGCATCAAGTGGGTCCTTGTCATGACGTGAAAGTCTTGCATATTAATTATTAATAATAATCTCCCTGGGAAGCTTATGATTGGGCATTTAAGTATTAATGTTTTCAGCCACCCCCAAGTTTGGGCAATACTTTCTCCATCACGAAGCCAAAAATTATAAATAAAATTCCGATTTTGATGTATTTCATGAAGAGGATAAATTTTGAAATAAAAGAGAGATGTAACCTCCTTCAAATCAAACAAATGTGAATCATCCAATAACCTATACCATTCCCATGCTCTTTATTTAAGTGATATAGAAAATAATTTCCTCGTGATTAAATCGTTTGGCACACCTACAATCTTAAACAACTCACATAGTTCTTTAATATAAAGCAAGTGCTCACCGGGATGGACAGTTCCATCAACGGCATAACGGTTATCCATAACATGATCAACAATTCCAATAGGTATTTAAAAAGGGACAATTTAAGATTATGGGGAACTTCTTTCTACCACACGAGTGGTGGAGGAGTCACTCCCGAACATATAACCAGCAGTAAAAGATTCCATGATTCAGCAAAATAAACAGAAAGTAACAAGAACAACACTTACAGTAAAATGTTTCCTTATCAATTTCACTTACCAGTAGCGCTACGCTCCCCGGCAACAGCGTAAAAAATAGTCTTCATGACCCACAAGTATAGGGGATCGATCATAGCTTTTTCGATAAATAAGAGTATCGAACCCAACGAAGAGCAGAATGTATTGATAAATAGTTTCAAGCAAGGTTTCACTGTAAACACGGGAGATAGATTGTTTAGAAATTTTTGTAATAGTAATAAAGCAATAACGAGTAAATAACAATAAAGGTAAATATTTGTTGCATTTGTCTCAATCCTTTTTAGCACAAAGGACAAGCCGGTGGTACCTCTTATAAAGGCTAAAATGTTTCTGGGGACACACGGGAGGTTTTGTCTAGTTATTTTCATCACGCACCGTTGATTAATCTTTATCATTTTGGTAAGTGTTATGTGGGTAGACCTATGCTAGTGCACCGTCCTATCAAGACTAATGCACACTTACGATTACATTACTTGCAAATGTCCGCAAATACAATAAAGTAATTAAGAAATAAATCTAACCGTAGCAATAAACTCGTGGTATCTACTACTCCCTTATGTGAAGTATTGCAAGCCGGAGTTTAGGTTTCTGTCACTCCAGCAATCCACCATAAGCAATTCAGCACACAATGCATTCCTTTAGGCCGAAAAAAAGGTGAAGTGCGATGTAGTCGAGCTAGGTCCCACTGTACCTCTTATAGGGATGTGAAATTCTCACAATGCTTAAAACCAGCTATTGATATAAGATGGAGCCCACACATAAACCATGCAATGCTTAAAATATTACACGTCCATATAAGGTCGGGTGGGATTCTGTACACGTAGGAGAAAGGAGAGAGAACAAACATATTTTAAGCACTGTGGCCTGATCTTTTTTTTTGAAACATTTTCTACTGCAGGGGAGTCCCCCACAGCCCTTTATTGCCATCAAAAGAGTTTACAGATATTTACATATGTACAGAGAAGGATAGACTAAGATAGTCTATCACAAACTAAGGTAAGATGTTAAGCCATGATGATAATTTCTCAGCCAATGAAGTACTCAACCTATGCTTAAGCAAGGTGAGATCCAGCATGAGGCCAACTTTCCAACCCTTGAAGGAATGCCTCTGAGACTTGAAGATAACTCCATTCCTCTATTTCCAGATGTTCCTATGATAATCACTATCCCTTTTTCTACTTAAGGTCGACCTCCAAAATGTTTAAGGGTGGGTCTTAAGTTCTCTTTTTTCCTTATGGCCTGCTCTTATTTCTATATGGGAGACACCCTTAGCCATACTCTTGTACAGTCTAACAGTCAATGGTTTCAGCGGTCTGTAGCTCAATCAACGTAGGAAATAAAAGAGAGAAAGGGAAAAACAGAGTCTTTTTGCAGAAATACAGTCAATCTATACCCGCGAAAATCGCTGGGCAGCGATGGCCCCATTCCCGTTGTACAAGTTTGTGACAAATCGTAGGTCGGTAGAATCTCATTTGGCAGGAAAATTGTTTTCTATCTTTACCGTGAAATCTGGTGGTTAGGACATCTCCTACGGGACTGCTTACTTCGTACGGACAGGCCCGATTTGAGCATCCCGGCCGAAACCATGCCCCTATGGCGCTGTCTACACGGACTGTGGTCCGTTTTTTTTCCTGGGCTGCTCATTCCCGACCCAGATGTAATCCAACTTTGAACAGTGTCCGGACAAGCCTGGACCGCCCAACAGAGGCAAACTCCACACCCCCACTCCTTTGTTGGTTGTTCCTCTCTCACCCCTAGTTGCGCTCCTTCTCTACCCTAGCCATGGCAGACGCGGACGGAGCCACCCCTGTTGCGGCCGCAGCTGGACCTGCTCCGCCGTTGCCGGCGCCGGCACAGGCGACGTCCAAGGCCCCACCCCAGAGGGCAAAGAGGCACAAGGTCGTGCTCTTCGAGGGGCAGAGGAAGGAGGAGTCGGCGAAAAGGGCCGGTCGGAGGGGCGGGTCAAGGCCGCCGCCGACGCTGATCCGCAGACCACGGAGGACGTGGAGGCCAGGGATGCCAGGATCGGTCTAGCTGTTGCGCAAGCCGCCATGATCATGATGAGAATGCAGGTCGGTGCCCCCATGTTCGTGCCCCACGGCCCCGCTGCGAGCTCCAACGGGTCAGCGGCCCAGCCGTGCACATTTCCGGACGCGGCGTCGCCAGCTATTGCGTCGATGTACGGGTTTTTGCCCGATCGTACCCCGACGGCGCCCATCTTGGTGCCGGATGTGGGCGAGTCCACGCCGTCGGCCCCCAAGGACCCCGTTCGACCTCAACACCGCGCCGGTGTCAGGCGTGTCCACTGCGACCGCAAGCAAGGGAGCCTGCACAATCCCTCCGGCCAACTATCCCGAGGCCTGCAACCTGTTCGACGAAATGCATTCGCCGACCCAGGGCCTTACCAGGGAGGATGGAGAGGACTACTTGGTGGACATGATCAATGAGAACGGCCAGGGGGAGTACGGCGAGGAGGGGGGCGAGGGAGACGAAGAGGAGGAGGAGGGCGCGAAGTTCAGGGCCCGCGTATCGACGACATGCCATTGTTCATAAACGAGCTGACCCAGCAAGCTCAGACGGCCAAGAAGAGGCGTCCACGAACCATGGCCTCGTACCCTTTTGTATGTCGGCCGGCATGGCCTGAGTCGTGGCTGGCCTGGCCTTGAACCGTGGCATGCATTTGTTAATATTGCTGGCAGGACAATATTATTTTGGGATAATGTTGATTTTTCAGTTTCGTACTTTTTTTTGGGCCACTAAATGAGCGCCCCGTAGGGTGTACTGCTCATACGGATAAAACCATTGTCCAGTCCGAATTTGAACGGTCCTGTACGAGAGATGTGACAGATAAATAGACTCCCTATTGCATACGTTGTCTTGTAGGCACCCAACGTCGGAACTACTCCTACGTACTGTACATGTCCTGACA
The DNA here is from genome assembly GCA_028641055.1 of Alopecurus myosuroides. NCBI lineage: Eukaryota > Viridiplantae > Streptophyta > Magnoliopsida > Poales > Poaceae > Alopecurus > Alopecurus myosuroides. The sequence continues at coordinate 185,867,004 of CM054061.1, read as the reverse complement.
GTAATGGCGGTGGCCATGCAGTTTTTGTGTAAAAACTGGTTTTTGAGGCTGCTGTGCGATAGAAAAACAAATTATTGAGCGACCGGCCCATAATAGTTTCATGCCATTCACTACGCAAGCGTTCGTCTCGAAATACGCTTGTTCTCTAACCAGAAAAAAAAAAGGTGACAGGGGCGACTGTTAACAAGCTAGACATAATTTTTACGGTAACACCGGATGATCTGATATGTATTTACATCAATCCAAATTGTCAATACAGCACTGTAAAAAACAAAGGCATGATAAACCATGTACGGCAGAAATAGTTAATGGCGGATGAACTTCTGGTATTATTCCGTCTTTTTACTGTAGACAGACACGGCCAGAGAATATGGGGCTACAGAAACAATGAGATTACGGGCGGCGTCTGGCTCGTTTTATCTATTGGCCAAAATTTCCATTCTGAAGAAGGCGCTCCACGGCGGCATGTACATTCCCAGAAGTGGCCATCAGCGCTCGGATGTTCTCCGCGGTGTCAAAGAAACCCATTTCTTGGAGCTGACCAAGCTGTGTTGCATAGAGTTCCTCCGGTGGCACTGAATTTGACAAGGGAAGGGGAAACTATCATCAGCCGACAGAAGGCGATAAGAGCTGGAAAATTCTCAAATAGAAGCGCATACAAACCATTGGAGGTATTTGGTACACCTAAGCCACCTCCAGCACCAAGCCCACTAAGCATGCCCATCAAGGTGTCCAGGCCAACATTTCCCTGCGTACCTGTATTTGTCCAGAAATTACTCAATGGAAGGCATAATAAAATGTACTTATCTAGACAGAACTTAAGATCGTTGCAATGCACATTTAATTTTGTTCAAGAACTGAGCGCTCTCTGGGCATGACTACATAAAACTTCTATTCACACTACTCGGGTAGCACAGCAAAGCAGCTGGAGTGGTTGTCTAAAGGCCTAGAGAACTACCAATTTACCATCTGTTTTTCCAAATGAGTGGAGCAGTATTCTGTCATATGCAACCCATTTTCAATTGGATGTACCAAAAAAGTTGCAGACACACACATCACATGACATAGAATCATTAATATAATCTAAAAAAAATCATTAATGCATAAATCGTTGGCTGTATGCCAAATGATTGTAAGAACATCAAACTTCAAGTGTTAAGCAGTTCGCTAATTTACTTGCGAAAGAAAAGCACCTCAATAGTTAAAGTTACCAATGAACAAATGGTAATTATTGTGATGCTACACCATTATACCCTAGCACATTGCAGAACAGAAACTTGATGAACCAATACATTATGAGCCAAGCAGAGTGTGTATAGAAAACCAATTCTTGTCACTGGAGATCAACTAAAGCAACATAAGGGAAACTCTGGGACCATTCACATCAAATCGAGCACATTAATCCATATTAAGGAAGAAAATACAGTGCATAAAAGACATAACAATCAAAGAGGAATACCTGTGCCGTTGCCTGCTACGTTACCAGCCCTAAATTAAAAAGAGAAGACAAGATAAGACTCAACAAACACATAATTCCACAGTATAATCTCCATTTCATTCAACCAATTTCATAAAGGAAGTAATATAATGATAGACTACTATTAAACTGAGTTACTCACAGGTTAGGTTGACGTTGACCAAGCTGTGATGATAGTGTCTGCTGGAATGAGAGTAATTGCTGCAGGGAACAAATAATTAGTCATCGGAAAATATGGAAACAACTGTAAACTTGCATCACAACAGACTTTACCTGCAAGGCCTCTGGGGATGTCATCTGGCGAAGAAATTCTGGATTTTGGAACATATCCCTCAACTGAGTGTTTGATTCCATCAAGTTACGTGCATCTGGGTTCATGTTAAGCAACTGTGGACAAGCAAACATTACGGAATGAAAAACTAAGGTCATCTCCAAAATCATACAATCTTGAAATATATTTTACCTGGTTCATTGACTGTGGGTCAGACATAATGTTTTGCATCATTTGCATCATAGCAGGGTTTTGCAGCATTTCACTCAAATGAGAAACATCAGGTGGACCACCAAGCATACTCCCCAAATCTGCTGTACCCAACCCTCCTAGACCACCTGCAGCACCGGTTCTTGCATTCCCACCAAGACCACCGAGCAGACTGCTCAAATCTGCTGAACCCAGCCCTCCTAGGCCACCTGTTGCACCAGTCCTTGTATTACCAGCAGGACCTGACCGTGTTGTCCCTTGCGCGCCACCAGCTGGGTAAATAAAAATAGTATCACAAGTAATCATCAACAGCTGTGTAAATAGAATACTATCACACGTGATTATCAACAACAGAACAAACAAAAACTTTACATATATGAAACCTACCATTGGTGTTCCAGGGATTTGGAAGTGGATTAGTATTTGGAACAGGGGTTCCTGTTGTGGACTCTGGGCCAGTAGTTGGAGCATTTGTAGCAGGATTGCCGGGTTGGTTAGACCCCTGATTTCCAAGAAGAGCTGCAAACGGGTTAGAGGCTGGGGTGCCTTCTCCACCCCCTCCCATTGTTGTTGCATTAAGGAAAGGCTCCTGGACAGTTTCATACATACGCCGGAGCATATTGAACCCTTCAGGGGATGATTCAATGTTGCTCATAGCTCTGTCTGTGTTCCGCATCATCTCCCTCATAATTTCAGGGTTTCTGGCTGCTTCAAGGGTCTGGCGGAGAACACTTGGGTCATTGAGGACATGGGCAAGATCTGGATTCCGATCGATAATATCACGCATTTGTGGATTGTTCATAATCATATTGCGTATTAGATCAGGGTTATTCATGAGATTCTGCATCATTGGCATATTCATTATCTCCCTCATTAGGTTAGGATTCTGGCTCAACTGCTGCTGCATTTGATCTAATTCTGGAAGTCCAGCCCCAAATAAACCCGCTGGCCTGCCACTGGCAGCTCCAGCAGCTCCAAGGCCTGGAAATAAGCCTTCAAGACCACCCCCTGCAGGGCCACTGGTAGGAATAGTTGAAGCTCGGGGGCTAGCTGCAGCAGGTGCTCCTGATGCGGCCGGTTGAGCAACGCCTCGCACCAAATGAATGGTGTGATCTGTCTCAACACCTGGGAAATACAAGTATAGCATATAAATGGCAGGTCAACATTACCAAAGAAATAAATCAAAGAATGCAATTGCACAACTGCACGTGACAAAATCATATATGGAAGTTTGTGAGTAATCCGCATGTTGAACATCGCTTTTTAATTCGTTCCCTTGAGAAGCATCTCACCACGCCTAATAAACAAACACTAATTCTTCTACTGTAATTGAAGAGAAGACTGTTCCTGACTCTAGAAAAGAACATATACACTCCATCAGTGTGCAAGAAGATATTGCAATTTGTGACTGCCATAAATTATCAACTCATTCTTAATTCGTAATGCAATTGCTAATGACCAAGCCAATAATTTTATCTATGAACAGAATAAGCCAACTGTCACAGGCCACGTAGAAGAATTACCAGTTCTCTCCCAAAATAAATAAAAGTTCCCAAGAAAGCATGTAGAGTTATGTTTTTTTTATGAATAATATTTGTGATGCAAAAAATTCATTTGACGGAATTTGCCCCATGTAAGGGTACGTAGCATCGGCCGCTCTTCTGCAGTTTGTTGCATTTGCCCAACATGAACATAAAGTGAGTAGCACGTGCCTTGTGCGTGCGTGATCTGTAATATAATAGTCAATAAATACAGCAACATGCCGCAACTCCGCTGATTCTGGTTGCAATGAAGCAATTTTGTAAAACATAAGAAGTCTTCCATTTAGGGAACAAAGAACACTACGTATTTTTTCATTTGGATTTAACTCTAAAATCTAGGAGAGCTTGTCCACAATTTTACACGCGCTCGGGGAGTCAAACAAATTTTATGCAATTAATTGATAAAAATATGCTCACCTATATACTCTACAAACTACACTCAATAATCAAGTACACGATGCTAAAAATCAAACACAGAAAAATATTGGAGCTTCCTTACGACGATCCATAAGGTAACATAGTAATTGCATAGAGAAGCTACAACTATACATGCACAAGTAACAGAAACTAAATCTGTAATGCTTGGAATTATCTTCGAGTCGCGACAAGAGAAGCTACCTTCAGCTCATCTTCTACGCTATATAATAAAATCATCTGCATCAACCGTATACGTTATCGCTAAGACGGTACACAGTCTACCCGCGTCAACCAATCGCCGACGTATCAACTGTGAGCATACTCTGCATCTGGTCCATACCAACACGCGCCCAGCTAACTAATGGGGATTGTGAATTTGCGGTTCACGCAAGGGACTTCCAATTCCATCCCACCAACCCAAATCGCGACCTTATTTTCCGTATGAATGTTTGTTTCACGCACCGTAGCTTTCTAGGGTTTGCTCGTCCTTGAGGATCCGGCCCTTGTAGATCAGGCGCTGCTGCGGCGCGGGCACGTCGGAGCTCCCGGCCACGACCTCCTTGAAGGCCCCCACCGTGCCGCCCAGGTCCGCCTGCACCGTGAACTTGGTGCCGTTCGCGCACCGGATGTTGAGCGTCGCCAGCGTCCCCGAGGGCGGGGACTCGCCGCCATCCCCGCTCCCGCCGTCGCCTGCCCCGTCCATGCCCTCGGGTTGATCCGGTCGGGTCGGGGGCGTCGGCTCCGATTGGGTTCTGCCGTGTGCGCGTGAGCTGGGAGTTTTTTTTTTTCCTCTTGTTCTTCTCTTGCTCGGTGTGAGAAGAAAGAGAGGAGAAGAAGAAGCAAATCGGCCGTGGACGCGAGGGATTTAACGGCGGAGAGAGCCGCAAGTACGGGTGGCGGACGGAGTAGATTCGTTGCGTACGGTGTGATACCGCGTGGTGGGACCTCGTGGACCAGGCTGCAACAGTCGGTGGCCGGAAGGTTCTAGACGTGCCCTACAGGGAGGGGTCTCCCATTGGGAACGACCGAACGGGTCCGTAGATTTATTTTTAACACAGTAGGACGGCAGTTGTTCCCGCAACCCCTCGCCCCATATGAATGCACTCAAGCACATGCTATCTCTATAAACACCTTGAAAAACTGAGCTAGGCCAATTCGAGTTTCAAAATTGACGAAATCATCACACTCGTCTCGTTGTCGATAAGAATGTAGTCTCCCGCTAAAAATATTACGTCTTGAATAGAAAACACCAAAGTCTGGTTTGAACTCTAGCGAGGAGGGGACAACCACTCTCGTGGCCATCCCCTACCATAGCTAGGTTCGGGATTTTGCACTTGACTAGCCGGTGGTGCATGTGTGTTTCTTTGGCTTTCTTATTAAATATTCTTTAGTTCATTAAAAACTTTATTAATCAATATATTATTGTTGAGACGAGGCGTCTTGACGAGGACGCACCTACCATAAAAACTAGTTGATAGCCGCAAATTGCAATAGAAATGAAAGATGATTTTTTATATATGGAAAAAGCATAATTGAATTGCATGTATTTTTAGCGGCTGACCACCATGGTGAAAAATGTGGTTACTCGTCTGTCGGATATATGCCAACTAGGGGTATGTCCGGCATTGGTCGAAGGTCGGATTACCATGGTGGCCCGTAGGCAATAGCAATGGCAGGGTCCATTGGGCGGCCCAGTAAATTGACGCGCAGGAATCCGGATTCTAGAAGAACCCGGACCATGGCCCACTACGTGGTATGGCTTGGAGAAGAAGTCGGATGGCTTACTTTCCAAGAATAGGATTACGTACCGTAGGCTTCTAGGTTTCCTTCCTGTAAGCCCTAGTCCGGCTATCTATATAAAGTCCGACTGGAGCAAGAGAACAACAAGACAAGAGAGAACAGAGGTTCGAATAGCTAGAAGCCAACTCGACGGGAAGTTCATCCTCGCCGAGTAAGCGAAATCATACTCACAGTTGTTCTTTGTATACTTCAGACTTCAGCCCTGATTTAGTGAGATTGCAGGAGTAGAAACGCCGCCATAGTTGCGGCGTACCGAACCTAGGTAAATTGTGTCCTCGTTTCTAGTACTTCCACGTTTCCACCCATGGTTCTGCCAGTAGGCTTATGGCACCCCCGACCATTAACCTGACTAAGAAAACTCGACAGTTGGCGCCCACCGTGGGGCCATTGGCGTCGCGAGTCACGTTTCGAGCGGGGATACTCGGTGAAATTGGCAGCACAATCACTGTCGGAAGTCTGGAATTCGACGGAAATGTCGGACGCTTACTTAACAATGAATCCTATATGCCGGCACGAAATCACCAAATCACCTGGTAAGTGTTTGTGTCCTTCCCATCGGATCTGCTAACGTTTTTATTGGATTGACGGCAGAAGCAATGGGATTCTGTGGTGGAAGTAATTTTATCCCACCCGCCCTATGCCCCATAGATGAAAGCTTCAATATCGGATTCTGCTCAGATCTGCCCTATTCATACATGGGGCAGATCAAACCTTAATAGCTGCATATCGCCAAAACATGACTGGATTTTCCGCCTCTAAGGAAATGCATGTAGTCAGACCGCACTTTGTTGGCATGGTGCAGTCAGAGATCACCGAAAACATGGAAGACAAAAATCCCGTGGAAAATGCAGAAAACATTGATCCCACAAAAAAGGTGGAAGATCCGACATCCGCCGATCAGGCGACGAACTCGGAATCTGAGTCTATACTAGCAGCCATAGAAGAAAAGTTGGACTCGAAAACCGGATCTACAGACACGGATTCCGAAGATGAAGACGAAAATGCTTTCGAAAGAAAAGTCAAATCCATGCAAGAAAGCTTCCACGAAGTACTCATGGAAAAACCAACATCAAAGTCGGATGTCGAGGAAGAGGAAGACCCTACAACCCCTCCGCCAGCGGGAGAAGAGGAAGGAGATGAAGAAGGTGGTGAAAAAAGCCCGTCTTATCCTGATGTTCAGGAATTAACGAAAGATGAACCACACAAAAAGCCTCCATCCTCCAAAAAGAAGAAAAAATATGCCAAGAAGTTGTTTACACAGACCCAGAAGAAAAAGGTAACCAACCAAAACCTGTAATTCGGAGGCAGCAGTGGTGCAAAAAGGGCAGAGAAGAAAAAAGCTGAAATCCCTGTCCCACAAATATCGGAACATGAGGAGATCGGTCTAATTCAAACCCCGATAGCACGAAACGAGCCACCGGAAGTGCTGGAAGCCAGGAGACAAGCAATAATGCGGCAAAAAAAACATCTTTTCTGGACTCGGGATAATCTCCTCAAAACCCAAGCTGACATCAAACTTCAGCAGGAAGAAATCAAGGAATTTGAGCGCCGAAATAGATCTGGAGTTAAACCCACGAGGTTGCCCAGAATTTTAAATCCTGAAGAACTGCCAGCAAGACAGCGGTTTGAAAACCCATCTTGGCAAAGGCATGTTAACAGCACAAAGGCTAAGGGTGACCGCATCTACAAAACTGCAGCCGAAAACGCAGAAGCCGCTTTCGCCATCCTGAACGATGATTTGTACTCCAATGACGAAAAGTTGCAGTGAGTGTATGCTTTCTTAGGAAAAGCATTACAACGGAAACAACAAGGACAAGAGCGTTCAGGAAAGCTACATGATGATTCAGCCTTGTGCAAAACTGCCACATGCGCCGCTTGAGCACCTGACCCAGGCGAACCCAGAGATTCAGGTGATTGGAAGGAAAAGAAGGGAGATCCCAAGAAGGACAAGAAAATCTCGGATAACAAGCTTGCAGCGTCCAGGACATGATCCCATCCGCCAAAAGGCGGAAGCAATGCAAAACCCCATGCTAATAAGGAACGGGAGGAGAAAACCGGAATGATGGAAAAACAATGCCGCCTCTGAGACACCCGGCTAATAAAGCCGGAAGATATGACCACCCTCACAGGCGTGAGAGATCCTGAACCCCTCCAAGGAACAAAGAACGGGTAAGGAGTAGAACTCCGCCTCGTTCCAAAGGACGGGACGCTAGAAGAAATTGGGATGATCCAAGAAAAGCGTATCCACGCAACAATGTACCAGAGAGGAGCAGATCCCCCTCTGTTCATTCAGCTGGAAGGTATTCCGCACACGCCGATAAGGCGGAAAGAGATGATTTGTATTTCGGTCCAAAGTGCTTCACTAATAGGATCCAAAAAATCAGTCTACACTCTGGCTTTGCCAAAATTGGGTCAACTTACCAAAAGTATATAGGAAGTACAAACCCGGATACATGGCTCTCCGATTACTATACCGCCGTCCAAATCAACAAAGGGGCGGACTTGGAAGCTGTGTAATTCCTGCCCCTAATGTTGTTGGATGGAGCTCAGGATTGGATTAATGGCCTTCCGTCAAGAACGGTGGACAGCTTAGAGGATATGGTTAGAGTTTTCGCTTAGCAGTTCTGGGGTACGTATAAACGCCCCAAGAGAATCAACCAGCTAAACCATTGCGTCCAATATGAAGACGAGTCGTATGTCAACTTTATCTCAACATGGATTGCGGTGAAGAATAGTTGTTCTGGAGTAAGTGACGTACAAGCAATGTATGCTTTTGTCAATGGCCTAAAACCCGGCCTCGTACCGTTCATGGTTGGTTCGAAAGAGCACAAAGACTTAGGTTCTATGCTCACAACCGCCAATGAGCATGCAGCGGCCAAAGACGATATTAGAGCAAGAGGCAGAAATATTGATGCATTGGTTCAGGCAAAAAAAAAGCCTCTTGTTCTGAAAAGAAAGTCACTCCAGAAACGCAGCAAAATCCTAAAGAGGTAAATATAGCCTCTGGAAAGGATAATACTAGCAGATGGAAAGGCAAAAGCGGAGAAAGCAAGGAACCTATCTCCTACTCCAAGGAAGAGTGGGGAAAAATTAAGTCGGAATCATGCATTCACCATTCGCAATTTGGGAAGCCTACCCATACAAACCAGCAGTGCCGGCTTAACAAACACATGAAAGGCAGTGCTAGGGCCGGGAATAAAGGGAAGAATTCCCCAAGGAAGTTCAACAAGCAAAAGCCGGAAGCTGATAAAGACGAAAGTGAGTCTGATACCGATGACAAAATCCAGGAACAGCAACAGAAAGGCGAACCCATATTCTTGAGAGTCGAAGGAGAATGTAACCTAACTTTCCTTGCGACCCCATCCGCCAAACAGGCGAAGCGAACGTTGCGAGAAATCAACGTCGTCGTTTCACCAACTCCAAAGTACCTAAAGTATTCAAAGACGCCAATTACTTGGGATCAGTCTGATCATCCCGGTAATATTCCAGAACCCGACACACATGCCTTAATAGTAAGCCCTATTGTGCAAACCACTAAACTAAAAAGGGTGATGATGGATGGAGGATCAAGCATCAATATCATGTACCTAAGTACTCTGAAGAAATTACATCTCTCAGAGACCCAACTCAAGCACAGCAATGTACGTTTTCACGGCATTGTTCCTGGAAGGCAATCACATTCCCTGGGAGAAATTTCCCTGGAAGTAACCTACGGAAAGGCGGATCACTTCCGCCAGGAGATGATTTTGTTTGAGGTGGTGCCGTTCGAAAGTGTGTATCACGCAATACTCGGGCGTCCGGCTTTTGCCAAATTCATGGCTAGGTCGTGCTACATCTATAACAAGCTAAAGATGCCAGAGTCAAAAGGTGGAGTAATCACCATTGAAGGAAACTTCAAATTGGCAAATGAGCTAGAGCTGGGAAACGCCTTGTGCACAGAGCAGGTAATAGCGAAGGAGGAACTGAAAGAGCTGGCTAAAGAAGTATCGCCGACAGAAATGCCGGCAGGAAAAGAAAGTCGGAAGCCAGCTCACAGTTTCAAAGCATCTGGGAATACAGAACTGATTATCCTGGATCCCAAAGACCCAACGAAATACGTCGTGGTGGGAACAAGAATGACCGACAAATGGGAAAGCGCGCTCATCAAGTTTCTCCATGAGAACTGGGACATTTTCGCCTGGTGTCCAGCTGATATGCCAGTCATACCCAGGGAACTTGCTGAGCACCAATTGAAGGTTATTGCAGGGTCAAAACCCGACAAACAAGGTCTCTGTCATTTTGATGGAAGAAGGCAAAAGGCTATTGGCAAGGAAATCATCCGTCTTTTAGCACCTCGCTTTATCCGGGAAGTCATACATACTGATTGGTCTGCAAAGCCCAGTATTGGTCCCGAAGAAGGATACTATTATTCTTAGGATGTGTATAGATTATACCGGTCTGAACAAGTTATGCCCAAAAGATAGGTTCGTGTTACCGCGAATCGATCAAATAATACACGCCACTGCTGGCTCTAAGCTTTTATGCTTTTTGGACGCTTATTCCGGGTATCATCAAATACGCATGAAAGAAGAAGACCAAATAAAAACCTCTTTCATAACACCCTATGGAACATATTATTACATAACCATGTCTTTTGGCCCAAAGAATGTTGGAGCCACATACCAGCGTTGTATGCAAAGATGCTTGCATAATCAAATAGGCAAAATGTTCATGTTTACATGGACGGTATTGTCGTCGTTTCCAAGGAAAAGCATACGCTCCTTGAGGATCTTCGAGAAACCTTCGATAATCTCCGCACTTACAAAATGAAGTTAAATCTATTAAAGTGCGTATTCGGGGTTCCCTCGGGAAAACTTCTGGGTTTTATCATTTCTCACAGAAGAATTGAGGTAAACCCGAAAAAGATCAAAACAATTCTGGAAATCAAAAGACCTACGTGTCTAAAATACGTCCAAAGATTGACGGGCTCTACAGCCGCCGTAAGCAGGTTTATAAGCCGGCTTGGTGACAAAGCTTTGCCATTATACAAACTGTTGAAGAAATCCGACAATTTTGAATGGACGGGCGTAGCGTACAAAGCATTAACCCAACTAAAGTAAACTTTAATGAAAGCGCCAATTTTGGCATCGCCAAAAGACGAAGAACCCATGTTACTGTATCTAACAGCAACAAACAGGGTTATTAGTGCAGTGGTAATTGTGGAAAGGCGGAAAGACGAACAAAGTTCCGGATAAACACCCGGTGTACTACGACAGTGAAGTATTTTCGGATTCAAAACAAAGGTATCCACATTATCAAAAGTTGGCATATGGCGTATTTTTCGCATCTCGAAAACTCCGTAATTATTTCCAAGGACATTTCATAACAGTGGTAAGCAAAGCACCACTAGGGGATATTATAAACAATGCGGATGCAACAGGTAGAGTAGCCAAGCGGGGCATTGAGCTCGCTGCATTCTACATTAAGCACCAACCCTGAACGGCAACTAAATCCCAGGTGTTGACAGACTTTGTAGCTGATTGGACAGAAGCCATGGAAAACACACCAATGTCAGAGTCGGAATATTGGATCATATATTTCGATGGATCCAAAATGAAAGAAGGCGTCGGTGCAGGTGTGGTGCTAATATCTCCAAAAGGCCACAAAATGGAGTATGTATTACAAATCCACTTTAACGCCAGTAATAACGTGACAGAATATGAAGCATTGCTTCACGGGTTTCATATTGCAAAAGAAATAGGCGTCAAACGCATACTCTGCTATGGAGACTTGGATCTAGTACATCACCAGTTTAACCAGGCATGGGATGCCAAAAGCCCAATAATGGCGGAATATCGCAGAACTGTCGACGAGTTCGCCATTTGCTTCCTAGGATTTGAGGTAAATCATGTCTAAAGGGAAGAAAACTGGAACGCGGATGCTTTAGTACGAATGGGCTCGGAAAGGGTGAAAATATTACCATATGGTGTATTCATACATCATTTGTACGAACCATCAATAAAAGGCGGAGATGTTGACTATCCCCTAGTATCCGAGTCAATAGAGGTTCTGCTCGCTATCCCGGATTGGACAATTCCATACTTGAACTTCTTAGTTGATCAGAAGTTCCAAGACGGAGCAGACAAAGTCTTGCAAAGGCAGATAAAACAAAGATGCAAAGGATACACGGTAATTAATGGTTACCTGTATAAACGCAGTAATATCGGAATTTTTCAGCGATGTATTTCACAAGAAGAAGGACGACAAATCCTGCAAGAAATTCATGCCAGGGATTGCGGACATCATGCTCAATCAAAAAGCATAGTTAAGAAAGCAATCCGTGTAGGGTTTTTCTGGCTTACAGCCAAAGCAGACGCAGAGCACATAGTTAACACATGCGCCGGATGTCAGTATTACGCCAAGCAGACAAAAATGCCGGCCAAGCACTCAACACTATTCCCATAACATGGCCATTTGCGGTCTGTGGGCTAGATATGATGGGACCATTCAAAACTGCAAGAGGCGTACTTACGCATTTACTCGTTGCAATAGATAAGTATACCAAGTGGGTGGAGGCCAAACCCATCAAAACTTGACGATGTGACTGCCAGAAATTTCATAGTAGACATAGTCATAAGATATGGAGTCCTGCATAGCATAATAACGGATAACGGGACTAACTTTGCAATTGGAGAGCTGGCAAAATATTGCCGGCAAACGGGAATTCGCCTAGATATTGCATCTGTGGCACAACCCCAGTCCAATGGCCAGGTTGAACAAATGAATAGTTCAATCTTGCAAGGTATACACCCAAGACTCGAATCCCCTCTGCATAGAGCATTTGGGGCCTGGGTAGAAGAACTACCTTCTGTGCTTTGGAGCATAAGAACAACACCAAATAGGTTAACAGGACAGACACCTTTTTCCTGGTTTATGGTGCAGAAGTAGTGCTTCAACGGACATGATCCATGATAGCCCCAGAGTGCAGGCATACGATGAGATGGATGCCGAAAGTGCGCGACAGGATGTCGTCGATCTTTTAGAAGAGGAACGATAGCTTGTGCTGCAGAGATCCACCATTTATCAGCAGGGTTTATGGCGATATCTGATACGTCCAAAACGTATCTCCTTTACCGAACACTTTTCTTATTGTTTTCCTCTAAACTTGTGAGTTTTGGATACCACTAACACGGACTAACGATGTTTTCAGCAGAATTACCTTGGTGTCTCGTTTTTGTGGAGATAAATCAACTTTCGGGAAAATACCCAGAAAAGACCTCAAAGACCTTAAAACACCCGAAGACCCCCGGAGCCAGAAGGAGTCCCGGAGAGGGGCCAGGAGGGGGCCGCACCACCCCTGGGCGCCCCCCTTGGCCGCGCCGCCTGGTGGTGTGGGGCTCCCAGGCACCCCCTCGGGCTCCCCTTTCGACTACATACCCCCCATAGACCTAAAACGCGAGGGGGCTCGTCATATTCCACAGAAACATAACAGAGCGCCGCCGCCACCTCAAAACTCAATTCGGGGATCAAAAAATCATGTTTTGGCGCCCTGCCGGGACGAGTATTCACAGGAGATCATCGCCATCATCACTGCCACCTCTTCTCCATCAACAATCCATGATTCCCTCGTCCATGTGTGAGTAAACACCGCTGTAGGCTGAGAGGGATGGAATGGATTGGATGAGATCGATCATGTAATAATGCCAGATTGTTAGGGCATAGTGCCTAGTATCCATTGTTAGTGTTTTCTACCGTTGTTGCAACTTGTTATGCTTAATGCTTGTCACTAGGGCCCGAGTGCCATGATCTCATATCTGAACATGTTATTGTTTCATGAGTATAATTATGTTTATTGATCATTGATATCCCACAAGTATAGGGGATCGTGTGTAGCCTTTTCGATAAGTAAGAGTGTCGAACCCAACGAGGAGCTAAAGGTAAGATAACTATTCTCTCAAGTTCTATCAACCACTGATACAACTCTACGCACACTAAATATTTACTTTACCTAGGAAATAATACTAGAGCAACAATACGGCTAAACAAGATAGTTTTGCAGGATAATAAATACAAGAAAGTAAATGTTAGTGATGCAACAATAAAGTATACTAAGTAGCCATAAACTAACAGTACCATGAGTGTGGAAGAATGGTGGTAATTGTGGTGAATTTGTCCATGATCAAATAGTCAAATACATGGTTGATATTCCTCTTTTATGTGGGAGAGGCAAAGCTAATAAGCTCTCACTATCCAATGATTGCAAGTACTTATGATTGAAACTCTAGCAAACATACGTAACTATTAGAAGATACATTAAGGTAAAAATACCCAACCATAGCATTAAGATCAAAAGGTCCTCTTTGTCCCATATGCTTCAATCGCTAGATTGGGGCTCATGTTTCTGTGACTCAAGCAGTCCTCCCTCTAAGTTTCTACACATACTATAAACCCTACGATGTGATCCATGCGCGAATAAACATATTATGGCACCATAGGACTGTAACAAATTCAATATATAGCTCAAACCATCCATAGAGATTCAACAATCAATCATATGACAAAAGGGATCTACACAAACATGACATAGATGCAATAGATCATCTGCAAATAATTTATAACGTCAAACACCATATTTACATAGGGTGGTACAGAGGTGTATGGGAGGATGAACCACTGTATATAAGTAGGAATTGGCGATGGAGATGGCGGCGAAGACGGTGGAGAGGACAGCGCGGGGCGCAGGGACTCCTTCCCTGCGCCGCCGGCATCACAGGGGAGCACCGCCCCTTAGCCCTCTTCCTTCATGTACTTGGGAGCCCTCCCCCATGGAGATGGGATCCATGGTGGAGGCTAAAACTTGGCTTTGGTGGCTGGAAATTCATGGTATGAGGTGTCTCCCGCGACCTAGGTTTCCTCCCTTTATATAGTCTCACGGATTTTCGTTATCCCATCTAGGGCTGCGGTAAATCGGGCATATCTTGGCCGTCCGGACCTGGAATCAGGCGGATTTTAACTCTAGAACGTATGACGCGAAATTCCCCACAACTTTGTCTTCTGTGAGATTTTCGTTTGACCCTGTCTTCGATCCGTAACGTGGAAATCTTTAAAAAGTGTTTTCAGACATATTTCACGAAAGTCCCAATTCGACTCCAACAAGGTTTCTTCTTCTATTTTTGGTAATTCCTACACATCAAGGTGTAAAACAAGAACATTGTGCACTTTTGCAACTATTAGTGGGTTAGTCCAAATAAATCATAAACTTAATATAAAAATAATTATGAAAAGCATTAAAGTAGCATGAAACCATCAAAAATTATAGATACGTTTTGAACGTATCAACATCCCCAAGATTAGTTTCTTCTCGTCCTCGAATATGTAAAACGATAAAACAAAATAATTTTTGAGGTGACATGCTACCAACATAATATTGATCATCAATAATGTAAACGCATATGTAAGATGAGATCATAGAACTTAAGCACAATCATGATAAATAAAACTTTAATAATAAAGCATAGCAATCACATTGCATCATGAGAAGTAACACAAACAGAAAATTACGAATAACAATGCATCGAAAATTATACGTTTGTTTCAAGTATAGAGAAAGCATGACAAAGTGATATTTCGCTAGTCCTTAAGAGTAGGGCAAAACATAAATGCCAGGACACTTTCAAAGTTTATGAGGAAGACTAGAACAAATAATTTGAGAACAAGTAATAACACATCATGAATCAATTAATAATGTTTCTGGGACAAATGCACATTAAACTCAGAATGGAAATTATGCTCTCTCAAGTGTGCATAAAGTTAGAAGATGAAGACTCAACATAAAAAGTAAATGAAAGGCACTTCGCAGAGGGAAGCATGGATCACTCATGTGCTAGAGCTTTTATTTTATTAAAAAAAGAGGTATTAAAAGTTTGACACTCTTCCCATTCATCTTACAAAAACCATGGCTAACTGAATCCTCAGGTGCCTGCCAACAATCACATACCATGGAGGAGTGTCTATATTTTGGGAGATGTATGCTAATGTCAACGACTGGTAAACAGAAAATACAGTATGTCACAAGCCAACTAGATTTCACAAGAGCGGCTCACATATGAAGGACGAAACTAGTGTAGAAGGTCATCCCTGTTTCTCTTTTGTTTACACAATTATGTTTTGACTGATAAATAAGTGGCAAAAATAGTGAAGAGATTTTGTGTGTATTAATTTGAGGTTGGGCACCTCGCTGCCAGCTCTTCTATCAATTGGATATGCGGATGAAGCCACTAGTTCAGGGCGTGAAATCCAATCAACAAGTGAGATAAAGATTCTCTATTTACGTCCTCATGAGCAAAAACAGGAACACAAAGCAGAAGTAATTTTGAAGGTTTTAAAGGTAACACATGAGCAATTTACTTGGAGTGGCAGTTAAATACCACATGTAGGTAGGTATGATGGATACAATGGGAAAACTTGGTTTAGGGAGTTGGATGCACGAGTAGAATTCCATACTCAGTACAGGCGGAGGCTAGCAAAAGACTGGGAGCGACAAATCAAGAGAGCATAAAAGCCATAATCATGCATAGCGACATAAACATCATTAATCAAAGCATAAGTGGTACCACAAATTCAAAAACTAAATGATCATAGAGGCTATTAGTGACTAGTTCATAGTTATAAACATGGTGTGAGCATGCGCCAAGTCAACCAAATAAAACATTCAAAGGAGAATACCGCAAATTTATGCTTCAATATGACAAGAACAACTCATGATTCTTTCAATGGCACATTAAACACTCTCAGCTATTTGAGAATAATCATGCTACTCAATAATCACAAGGATTTAAAACTAAAATAACATCTATCATGATATGAAAAAGTTCTAGCCACAGTCTATACATGTTTCTACTTGCACCATTAAAAATTCTACTTCAAGCAGTTGTTTCTTTTCCCAACAAGCACCATACAAGATATGTTTTAACAAAAATAATCTACATGATACAGCAAGCAAACATGAGAGTAATCACATAACACTACTAAAACTAACAGCTCTGAATAAGAGATGCATAAAAACAAAGGCTAAACACAGTACTAGCAAAAAGTGAACACTCACAGAACAATAAGAATGAAAACTAGAGTGTTCTAAGCAATGAAAACGGAGCGTGTCCTATCCCACACAAGTATGATAAGATGCAACTATAAACTACATTAAAGAAAACTAAACAAACTGATAGCAAAAAATAAAAGACGCTCCAAGTAAAGCACAAAAACATGATCGAATAAAAATATAGTTTCACTACAAGTGACCTGATAAATTGTTGATGAAGAAGGGGATGCCTTGGGCATCCCCAAGCTTAGGTGCTTGAGTCTTCTTGAAATTTTCTGGGATGTACCACTGGGGCATCCCCAAGCTTGGGCTTTTCACTTCTTAATAACGTCATATCATCCTCTTCTCTTGACCCTTGAAAACTTCCTTCACACCAAACTTCTCACTATCTTCATTAGCAACGTTAGTGCAATCGAAATAATAAATTCACATGGTTCAGTTTCAACACAAGCCTAACACTCATAAACACATTAGATACTATCAAAACTTCTTTTAAAACTCTTTTTCTCAAAAGAACACCAAAAGAAAGAGATTAAGATGCAAATGCAATTATTGGCAGAAATCTGTCAAAACAGAACAATAGGTAAAGATGATTTTTTTTAGAAAATCTTCTGTTGCTCAAATAAAAAAGTATTTAACTACGAAAAGTTGCGTATATATCCCAGAATTACGCACAAAAAAAACTCAGGTCATTTTGAGATTTCTGTAATTTTATATGAATTTAACAATGGACAGGAGAAATCTGTTTCCTGCGCAGAAATCCGAAATATAGTCTCAACTTTCCACTAGAGGCTTTACTTGGATCAACTAATACATGAAAATAAAGATATAAGGAATTTGCTACAGAAGTATACAACCCCTTGACTAAAAAACAGAGAAAAACAATGCAAAAATAAAAACATGGGTTATCTCCCAAAAAGTGATTTTCTTTATCGCCTTTCAGCTAGGCCCGATAATATTCCCAAAGTGCTGCTATTTAAATCAAATAAAATTTTGTTTTTGAATTACAGAAAGGTTGCTTAAGTTGCCAACTTATAAATGAAAGGTAAGACCCAAAAAGAATCAAAGGAAAATGCAAAGAGGCCACTCTTACAACAAAAGTCAAAATCTGTCCAGAAAAACACCAGCTGGGAAACGTATTTATTAGGTGCACTTAAACATGTAATAAATTTTTCCCAATTTTTGTGAATGCAGAGGGTTAGATGATACATAACCAGTTAAATTTTAGTGACTTTTGAATTTTTAGTAAAATATGAAAAATCGTACAGTGAGCAGCATATGCTAAAAACAGAAAAGGCCCTTAAATATGCATCAACTAAAATTAAATGCGCAAAACTTGGTAATTTATTTTTTTAGAAACTAAAATAACCGAGGCTAAACAAGAATTAAGCTTCATAGTAATAGTAAAGAAAACCCAAAATAAATGAAATCAAATTAAAATACATGTTAAGACCATATCATGTGAAAAAGGTAATATATATCATGAACGAGACAACCTCATTTTTTTTGATGGATAGGGGGATGACTCGGGCATCCCCAAGCTTAGATGATTGTATGTTCTTCAATATGTTGTTGGGATGCACCTAAACATCCCCAATCTTGAGCTCTTACATCTTTTTGTTCTTCTCGTATCACCATATTGATTAGATATTATAAGCTATATCCACAGAAAACTTCACAAAACTCATTAGTAGGGTTAGTACTCATTAAATAAAATTCACTCATGTTCAAGTATGTAACGTCCCAAATTTGCTAAATTAGGGTGTTGTGGTGTTGTGTTCATCTCATACATGCATGAACCCAAACATTTAATCATGTTTGAACCTATTTAAATTGTGAATTTAAATGGTTTGAGAAAATACCACAAATGCTACTTAATGTGGGTTTCAAAATTTTGAACCAAAAAAATATTTCAATTTCACCAAAGCAAAACATGGTGAGCCTGGAAATTTTATAAGCTTTCCAAAAAGTATTTTTGATAATTTTTATTCTTGCAAAAAGGACCCCAACCTTTCAAATCTATTTGCCGTTTTAAGGCAGAAAAGGACATTTATGCAATTTCCTGGAAGTCTAGGGGGTTTTATAATGCCCTTTTTCTTTTCCCTTCTTTCTTCTAGCTCCATCCAGAAGGCAGTAGCTGCGTGGCAGTAGCATCGCCACTGCCGCCACCTCCTGCCTGTGTGTGTGCCGCCGCGGATGGCTACCAGAAGACGACGTCGGGCCACCCACTTGACCCTCGCACACTCGTGCTTCCTCTCTCTTTCTCTCTACCCCGAAATCGAACCCCAACCCTAACCTACTGCCTCTTCGGCCGCCGCCTCGTGCCGTCGTCTTCGGCCACCCCTTCACAAATGGAGACCACCAGGAGCTCCTCCATGGCTTCCTATGCCTCCTTGAAGAGCCACGCTTGACGGGACTGCCCCTGTCGCCGGAATCGGGCCTCCTTCTTCCGGTCCGGCCGCCGGGCTCCGAGCTCGCCGTTGTTGATTCCGATGGTCCCCGACCACGCGTTGCTTCCACGACTCTCAGGGTGAGCTACTGATTCTCCCGGAGCTCTCCAATCACCTCCTAGTCGTCTGTAGCTCGCGGACGCCGGGCACCTTTTCCGGCCGCCACAGTTCTTCACGCCGGCGAGGTCTCCGGTGACCATTTGGTCGTTCCGCTACCACCACTAGATTCCCCTCGATCTCCTCTTCCTCCTGGTACAGTTTGTTCCCTTAATTGCACGCGAATTCGCTGGATTTTGGGATCATCTGTGAGGAGCAAAGAAGGTGACGTCACCTTCGCATCACGCTGACGTCATCGCGGGTTTTTCTCTGTTTTTGAAAAAATGAATATTGCACTGACACGTGGGCCCCACCCTTATTCAAATTCCAGAAAATGAATTAAAATTGAAAAATGAATATCTTTTAGTCTGTAATTCAGAAAAATATAAATAAGGTACCAAAATGTTTAGAAAAAATATACTCTACATGAATATGTCACTTTCATACATGTTTGACAAACTTTAATTGTTTCCATTATTTAATGTTGTTTAATTCATTTAAAATAGAGAAAATAAGTTTTTAATCAATAAAATTAGAAAATTAAAAAGTTATATACCAAAATGCTCAAAATGACAAATGCAATCTGTTTATGATGTTTTCAAACCCATTTGAGAACTTTAACGTGTACTCACTTTCAGATTTGCCCGAAGTGCCCCTCCGGGGTCTATTTCGGGATAACTTCAGTAAAAATGCTTAAGTGTCATATGAACCCTAGCAACCCCACAAAGATGTTTAGGGATTTATTTACGTGCATTAACTTGCTCATGCATACATATTGCGCATTGCATTATGCCATGTGTTGAATGTTCTCTTTCTTTCCGGTGTTTGTTCTTATCGGTAGAACACAACTCCGAAGAGAAGGCCAGCAACTCCGATGGTGAATACTTGATCTTAACCGACAAGTCAAGCACTTATTCCAGAAGATCTTTATCTGGTTTTCTTAACCAAGGCAAGCATAACCTCTTATCTGCTCATATATATTTTCGAACAACATTTGATTCTCGTACTTTGCATTCGATTCCAAAGTATTTGATGCTAGTAGATATAGTTCACCTATATACTGCATTGTCTCAATATCCTGATCCACTGCTCCTAGCCGCCATAGATTTGCTTGTGCGCATCGCTAGAGCCTCATATCTGCTTCGCTTAGCTTTACATGTTCGTTTACCTCTGCTCCATCCGGTTGATGAATCAGAGCTGCGATAACCTAGTATGATATGATGACGTGGTGAGATGAGCATGGTATTGTTAACCTGACTAAGGCTTGGATGGGAGGCCACTTGGGAAGTGGTTGTTTGTCCCGTACTTGACAACCCTAGGATTAAGGTCTCACCGTGGAAACCAAGACTGAGCGTGCAACCACACGGGCGAGCCGATGAACCTCGCTCGACTAACTAACTTGTTTAGCTCTATCCGTGAGTCACGTAGTTTGGGAGTTCCATCTGCACGCGAGTCAAGAACCTTTTGGAGGTGTTTAGGGCGTGACCGGGACAAGTGATGGACGTACACGGATCTTGATCCCGCCTCACAGAACACGTGCTGTCAGGAGGTGGCCAACTCCCTGTTGACGGGGTGGCCCTGTTTGGGTTGACTCATGGATAGGGTTACGCAAGGTAAAGGTCGGAGCCATCCACCTTCTGTCGCGCTCCATAGAAGAGCGTACATGTGGCGCTAAGAGTCAGAGGGTACGTGTGGGTAAAGTGTACCACCCTGCAGGGATAAATCTTTCGGAAAGCCGTGTCCACGGTTAAGGACGACTTGGTGAATGTCATGTGGCCATAGATAACTTGAACGCGACATGAAAGATGTTGACAATGAATGAAGGGTGCCTCCTCGGAGATGCCGAGAGGGGTGATCCTTGTAGCATGTGAGATGTTGGGAAATGAAGTCGGTGGATTGAAATGATGATGATTACAGTAGTGAGTTTCTCATCTGTTTTGAAAACCTTGTATGAGACGTGTTGTTCCTCCTCGATTTGGAAAATAAAGATTGTCACACCCCACTTTTTGGAATCCAACAAAATGCAGTTGTTGGAGAGGCAAAAATTAGGGCCAACAAAAAAAAATTAAAAGATGCTTAACAATTAACCTTGTTTCACCTCTGTCTGCCTTGTTTGATCTCGAGTGTTGGTGTTGGAACCAACCAAAACAAAATGGTTACATAAATAACAAGAATTTAGATGAACCTCTTTTATAAAAGTCCTCCTTAAGTGGTTTGGCTTGACCACTAACTTTCCTTAAAACACTTGAGGGAAAAACTCCAAGAATTTATATTGCAGGACTCTCATGCTTGAGGGAACTTGTTAAAGTCTTGTTATTATCTACTTATGGGATGACCTTATCTTTTTCTTTGCCTCAAAGTATTTATAACTGTTGTGAGGTTTGTGAGTTGTTTCAATTAATAAGATCTACAAATAACAAAGCCCTTACATCAGTAGCATGTTATATCCTATTTATATCTCATCTTAGGTTCTCTTTAACTTCTCTAGTTTGGCCTCCTGCCATAAGGAGAAATCCTGATCTTTGATCAGTGTACCATCATGGATATAATGGTACCTATCTCTGATCCCTATACTTATGTTTGTATTTGATTATCAAACCCCTTCACTTTCCTTCCAAAGCCCTCTTGAGGCCCTCCCAACAAATAGGATCATGTCCCTGTTATCATGATGCTTTTGTTAAGTCTTCCTAAAAATCACTCCTATCCTTTTTGAGCTAAGTGAACCTTCCCTTGTCATCTTCATGAATTTTACATCATATTCATGTGACCCATTTTTGTTTCCCATGATCATGTGATTTATCCTCTCTCTGGGATTTTGGCTTATTAAATAAATTCCTGTTATTATCCTTTTTCACTTGGTATCTCAAATATTTTTCAAAGGAGTTGTTTACTAAAAATCACTTTAGATACCTATATTATATACCCTTCCACCCCAACTCAAAAATACTTGGTTTATAAACATTTCCCTATTTATTAAATGCTATTTTCAAAAAGGCCAGAAATGGACTTTTAATGTTTTTGTTAATAAAAGTATTTCTAAAATTCTTGGGAAAATTCCCCAACATTCCTAGGGTCATATGTGACCTAGTTATCCTAAAACATTTGCTGGTCATTTTGAAATTTTTGAAGAAAACATCCAAAAACAGTTTCAGCACTTTTTGAATTTCCAAAATTTCGTGAAATAAATGTTTTCAGAAAATTTGGGGACCACCACCCCTAGACTCAATTTTTGATTCTATATCCATTAAACATGTTTTCAAACATATCATATATACAAAATTTTGGAGAAAACATTTAAAAACAGAAACAGCAGTTTTTGGAAAAGTGAAAGTTTTCAAAGGAAACAATTAAAGAAAAGTGAGAGACCACCACTACCCTACCCCATTTTCCATTCCCTACCTCCTAGACATATTTTCTTGCATATGTTGTGTTCAAGTTTTTGAAGAAAACCAGCACAAACACTTTTTGCTCAATTTTGGAAAATGATCATTAGATGATATTTTTCCTCCTTCTTCACTCCCATTGGATTCCCTAGCTGCCTAGTCACCTAGACCCCACACCATTGACTTCCTGAACGAAATGGCATGCCCATACCCATCCACCTCATCCCCACATGGCTTCAACCCTAAGCAATGGCATGGGCTGACATGCCACAACCCTCCCCCATCCCTTGCTGCCTCCATGGACCCCACCTTCTAGAAGGGTTGACCTCCACTAGCTCGAAGAGCCGTTTCCCCACTCCCTGGTTCCTCTCCTCCCTCTCTACTTCTTAACAAACACCCTCGGGTGCAGAGGGAGAGCACCCACTCCCCCACCTCCCTGGAACTCTCTGCCAGCGCCATTGTGGCTTTTGCATGCCCTCCACACCGCACACCTCCCTGGCATGGTCTCCCCCGAGGAGAGCCCCTCTGGCCTGCTCGCCCACGCCGCGGTGATCGCCGTGGACGCCGCGTGGACACGCTCTGCGGCTAGACCTCACCGTGCCTCTCCTTTTGCGCTCCACCTTGCCAATCCCCCTCCTCTTCATCTTTAATCGAAGTACTACATAAAAAAAAACCTCCGTTGTGCATCAAATCGCTGGAATCGAGCCAGAGTCTCCACGCCCGAGCCCATCGTCGATCCGCCGCATCGGTTCATTCCCTCCCCTCCCATTGATTCCCTCGGCATCCCTCGAGTGCCCTGAACCTCACGATGCCATCCCTCTCTGTTTTTTACCGTTGCAGGTCCCTGTCCCTCTGGGACCATGGCGACCGGCCGTGGCTCTCGGACGCGTCCTAGCCAGGCGGCTCTCCCTACCCTCTCTGTGGGCGCCTTGAGCTCGGCGGCGCTCCCAGGAGCCTTCTGACTCTCGCGTCGTTTCCAGGAGGCAAACGGAGCTCCCGGCGGCGAGCTTGCGTGTCCCCTGCGGCGGCCGGGGCGGACTCCGCCGCGTCTTCAGGTCGTCGCCAGCGGGCGTCAACGTGGCCGCTCCTCGGCCCTCGGATCCGCATCCGGTGGCTCCCTTTGAACCTCGAAACCGTCTAATCTCGGCCGCAGATCTCGCATCGGAGGGTAGCGTATCGTTTCGGCGCGCGCGCTCACCCAGCGGGCCGGCTTTGCCCCGCGCGGCCCATCTCCCTCCGGGATCCAGCCCGTTGACCCCGCGCAGGTTGATTCTTTATTATTTTTCTGCAGATCTATTTCAACATGTTACTTTAATTCGAAATGAAAATGCAAACGAGTAAAATTTGCCAAACCAAAAATCACAGATCCAGATCTACTAATTCTTAACCACACCCAACTTACAGAAATGCATTTTGTGCTATATTTTAAGAGAACTAATAAAAATGGCAGAAGCACTCTGTTTTCACCATTTTAATCATAACTTGAGTTTTAAGTGGCCTTGCAAACCAAACTTTTTTGAGTAGCCCTTTGATAGATCTATCAGTGAGACTTGACCTTGTATCAAGGTGAGCTACCATTTGGAAATGCCATCCAATTTGGTGAAAGACCAGTAGCCTTTTCTAAGATTTTTAGAGAGAGTTTAAAAATGATTTTTGGTGTGAATCCAATTGATGAGCTTGTGTGTGATTAGATCTATGTAATACTAGCTTTTCATAATTTTTAGGGCTCTGGATTATTTTTGGTGTGCATTTCTAGAAACAACACTTTTCTGTTTATTTTGAATCTTGTGTGTTTGATTTAAAATAAATGATTGTTTGTTATAGACTTGTTTCCTAGCATGAGTAAATGTGTTGGTTACTGTTATTAAGTGTTTTTCTTTCATTACTAGTATGTTAGGAAGTTTGTGCATGATTTGGAAAACAAATAGAAATGAAATTAGTTTCTTATTGTTTTTTCTAGTATTTTTGTGGAACAAATTTGGTGGACTAGTATTGCTATGATTAGTACCTAAGTTTTTGTGATGGTTATGTGAGTCCAGTACCATTTTGGTACTGATGTGGTGATGGTATCACCTCTGTTAGCTTGCACATTATTTCATAGAAGAGCATGTGTAGCATTGATTGTTTATTTAGCTATATTGTCTTCACTAGTACGAGTAGTTGTTTTCATAGCATTATTTTAAGTATATTTGATTACTAGCATGTGTAAGGTATATGTACTGTTAGTAGGTGTTTTTTTTCATGTATTATGGTCTAGGAAAAATTCATGCTTATAGTATTGATTGCTCCTCTAGTATTGCATTAGTGTCCCACTAGATGTTGAGTTTGCTCCATTATTATTTGTCATTTTATTTTTAGGAGTGTATGATGTTTCCTAGCATGTTTAGGATGTTTTCCTTTCTGTTATTATGGTATATATATTGTAGTTGTGTGCATTGATGGGTTGTGGAATGCAATTTATTCCTTAGGGCATGCTTGTGTAAATTTCCCATACTAGTATGCTAATAGTTGACTCATGTCATTATGATATTTTGCTAAGAGTAATGTACCTTGTTGTTATTCTGTTTTAGAGTGTGTTTTGTTGACTTTCTACAATTTATTGAGACACTGGTTTGTTTGGTTACTTTCATTATTGAGTGATTCCTTAGTTCTGGTGTAGACTTTAGCTTATTAAATAACTAGATAATTCATTTGTGTTTTGTTTGTTTTGCTGTTTGGAAATTGTATGGGTGTTTCCCTTAGCATAAGTTTGGTGCTAGTGTTATCATTATATTTAGTAGTACCTTGTTGTATATGCTTAAGGCTAGTGGTAAACTTGTTTGGATTGATTGCTTGTGTTGTTGTTAATACCCACTGCCATGGGTGTTGCTTTGATGGTTGATATTACATTGTTTGTTTATGAACACCTTCGTAGACTCACCCTTGTTACCACAAGTTATATTTTTAGCTTCCTTAATATCTTGGTATGATAGTGGTACACCCACTCAACCTATGATATTGGGGTGTGTAATATGTTTCTTTTGAACCATATGTTTCCTGACGATAGTCTTGTACTCTGAGAGTTTGTGAGACGGTTCTCTCGATAACTTTTTGAGTGATTGCATTAGTATGTGTTACCTTGCTGTAGGTGTTGTTTGATTACTTTATTGCCTTTCTGGTTCTGAGTGTGTGTCTTTTATTATTTTACGGCGTTAGAAAAACGAGGAAGAAGAAGATGGAGTCGTAGAGCTGTGTGTCAAATCGAGCTACTTCAAGGCCAGGGACACAAAGAGATTTAAGGCAAGCCATCCTGGTGCTTGCTGTTATAATACACTTATCATTATCTATCATGCATGTTTTACTTCTGAAAAGTTCTACAAAAACTTTGGTTTCCAAAAACTATTTTTGAGTGAACTCTACTACTATTATATATACTATGCCAGTAGGTGATACTTGGTGTTACCAAGCCCATAGCCACCATATGGTATTTATTACCATCACATATATTAGTCCCTAAGTGGACACCTTAAAATTGTGTTTTTACAAAACAAAGGCTTTATGGAAAACCCGGAGAAAAGGCGGATCCTTATTCTCCGGAGGAATGTGGAAGTGGTCATTTTTGGGAAAAACGTGTTTTCAAAAATGACACATAACCTAGTCTTCGCCGGACAACCTTTACCGTACTGCCACTCTACCCCTATATGGGTATGGGGCCTATCTAGATACTTGAACTTGTTAGTATGTGTCCTGTCCCAATATGCTATAGAGAGGATGATTCTCTGAACCGAAGTGTCGCCAGGAGGGAGAAACGGGACATACAAAGTGAGGGATTAAGTTACCCCCCGGAAGCGACGATTGGGTCCCCTGTTTGGCGATGTGTGACATGGTGCCAGGGGGAATAAACTTGATTGAAGGGATAGCCATATACTAGCTTGTGTCAGAGTGGACATTTAGGATCATTCTTCTGATGCTTGCATATCGCTGTGTCGATCCATGGGTGGTTCATGGCAGATGATTGGATCTAGTGGAATGTGTACACCTCTGCAGAGTAAAACTATTCAGAATAGCCGAGTCCTCGGATATGGACAGTTGAAAGGCCATGTAGCTAGCATTGTGTCAATGTTTTCAAAAAGGAGTTTTCAAAAAGGAGTTGGACTTGTGAAGTTCGGAAAGGAGAAAATCTTGTACCGTGGAGGTACTGATGATGAAAAGCCAGAAGTTGTTTTACCAAAAAGTTTTGCAAAGAAAATCTTTCTTCTCTAAGCAAAAAACTGGAAGTTGATTCCAAGAAGTTTTGCAAAGAGAAAACTTTCTTTTAACAAAGTTTTTTACAAAACCTCTTGTACCTGTGATACCTACAAGAGAAAGAAAGCTATATTATTTTCTTTTGAAGTATCTTCTTCAACGAAGATGCAGATATTTTTAAAATCAACTAGGATATATCTTTCATATATCATTGATAGTGAACCCTATGTATAGCCTACCTATTACACCATATAAGCATACTTGCATTTGGTAAGCTACATGATGGATGTCTTGCTGAGTACATTCAAATGTACTCATATTGGTTTCGTCCCTGGTATTTACTTGCCAGACATCGAGAAGGAATCTCAGGAGGAGATCAATAAGGAGAAGTACTGCGATGATGGACTTGCGAACTAGGATCGTCTCCCAGTCAGCAGCCTGTAGGTTAAGGCGTGACTTGGGCTCTACCGCGTTTTGTGTGTGTTTAGTCTTCCGCTGTGTGTGTTGTGTGTTGCCCTGCGTGGTAGCCGTTTAGGCTTGGTCAAGTGACCATGTCCCTTTTGTAAGTGTTTATGCAACCGTGTAATGGATATTGTATCTGTGTACCAACTTGATATGTTGTTCACGACTGAATTTCCTGGGATCGTGAATGTATGCATATCGAAGGTATCCTTGAACAGTGGTTCTGGGGCGGACCTTACAAAGATTGCTTTACGCAAATCAACCTCCATAAAACCCTTTATGAAAATAGCAGATATATAATAGGTTAACTAAGTCTTGTTGAGTACCTCCCGTACTCAGGTTTGCTTAATTTTTGTTCAGGTGGAGTTCGTCACTTCAGTGGTGGTTCAATGTGGACATCGACGATTTTGGTTCTTGGTGACTAGCAACATAAATTGCCTTCCATTGTATGATGTAATGTTGGGTCATGTGACCTCTGTTTGTAAAGCTATACTCTAGTAACATCTGTTTATTACAGCTTCCATGTCTAGAGTGCTGCTTTGATAGGTTGTTGGTTTCAAGCTCATTGTTATACAGTTTTGGCTATGCCTGCATAGTTGTCGCAGTCGAGGGGTTGTGGAGCCGATGATCCATTTTCGAGCACGTCTGCCGATGTGATTCGGCCTGGGGCTTGGTAACCCCAGTAACCCTTGATTGTTGTTGCACTTTCTGGACACGTAGCATCTCTGTATAGCTTTGGTCCCGTTCCTTCAGTTTCATATGATTCGTGGACGCTTTGATATGCATAGTTGGTTATGACTAGCATGGACACAAGGAGTAGTAGTACCGTGGTGATCCAGCCTGCGTGCCGATGAATCCGGTCTGCCTGTCGTTGTTTGTTGCGGCCGGGGCTGGTAAACCTGAAGCCCTTGTGGGTCCATGACTAGGAGCGCATAACAATATGTATACCTTTGGGTCTGGGGTCGTGACAGGTCATGGTATCAGAGCAGTACTGCCTGTAGGAAAACCTTACTGCTTGGTCAATGTTGAGTCTAGTGTTTGTGAAAACTATTTGAAACTTCAAATGGATTGTGAAAAACCTTCTTAGGATTCTTTTTACTCCGTATCTGGTATCGCTCTAACTCTGGGTCACCTTACCTGTTTTGATTTGAAAAGGTTTTGCTATCCCTTCTAGTCATTCAAAACTTAGGTGCCTTCTTTGGCAAGATGTTCTTTTACCCAAGTTGACCTAGTGTTCAGTTTATAGAGTCGTGTGTCGTCCATATTCCATTATCTCCTGGTTCAACTAGGAGATTCCTTTCCATTCATAATCTCTCAAAGTTGTATGAATTCCACATTCCTCCATGCTCCAAGGTCCCAAATCCTGAACCTCGAGATCTGTTTTCCATCTCGAATGTATTCCTTGTCTTTTGATCAGGTACTTCTGAAGCTACGTATGGTTTCTGGAAGATACTTCGTGATGCTATTCGTAGTGTCCTTCAAGGCACTAAGATAGTAGTTACTCCTTTCTTTGGGTTTCTAACCCTTGGACTTGAACCGAAGGTCCCGGAATGTGCTGAATTGCAGTGGGTTGGATCGTGTGGTTTCTTAACTATCCTATGCTCACGCTATCAGTACAGGATGATGACCTTTAACCTAAGTTCTGTTTCTTTGGAACCTGAAGGAATCTGATCCACCTCAAGGTGGCTAGGAAATTCAAACTCCAATAGCCATAGGTTTTCTTTTGGAACCAAAAGGGATCACCACAAGAGTGATCATCATGGCATCCACATATTCGTTCTTGTTCAGCTATATCAATCCTTTAGCAGGGTTCTACAAACGAGTATTATCCTGTGCAATCAACATGATCTTAGGATTTCTCCTGAGCGGGTTTCTACCTTCCAGTTGCTCTCAAATCTCTATTTGTTGATCTGGAAACCAAGTTACATATGTGTGTTGGATTCTTCCAATGTATTTGCTCTTGTGTTCCGTCTAAACATTACACCTTGGGATGTCAGGAGAAACAAAATCCAGTACCTCGTTCATCTTTAGGACCAGGTCAAAGTTTTGTAATCCACGAGATAAAGAAGTTTCATTAGATCCTATTATGTTCTACCTCAGGGTATCACACTCTTTTATATCAAGAGGTCGTTCTTAGTTTCATGGACTTATTGATGAAGTAATTCCCTTACACATCTTCACCCCTTCCTCGAAGCTTGAATGCTTGAGAATGATGAGTCCGTGCTTTGAGGTGTGTGTCAGGTATTCCTAGCAATTCTTATTGCTTCGAAAAAAATCTAAGAAACATCTGTATCCTTCTTAGCACTACTGGTCAACCGGTCTTTACTTAAAGTTGACCGTATAACCAAATCCGTTAATTCCGGTGCACATTATTGGTCAAAGATTTAGGTTCATGCCGAAGCTCTCAAGCCCATATCAGTTGCTTTGAAAAGCAAGAATTCCTTCCAAACTCCAAGACATACCGGTAGGTTGTGATATTCTGGTTGTCCTTCTAGAAGTATCACCAGTTTGTTACCTGACCGCGACATCTACACAAGGGGTAATTTGAACTACTCCTTTCTCCAAGAACTCCGCTGGACACCCTGGACTAGTAGGTTGAGCTTAAAAAACAACTTGGAGAGTTGAAAGGCAAAAGCTCTGCCTAACTTGATCCTTTGTTAAGGGATGTCTAGTTCGCTCTGCGTTGAAGAAGGATAACATCTCCTTCATGGACATGCTATCATCCTACCCTTGATTTGATTTGGGCTATCTTCAAACCAAGATCAGATCCAAGGACTATCTTGAAGGTGTTTTCACTCATGGTGTTTTGCCTAGGTACACCTTCATGTCCTTTAAACTA
This sequence comes from Alopecurus myosuroides, assembly GCA_028641055.1. NCBI lineage: Eukaryota > Viridiplantae > Streptophyta > Magnoliopsida > Poales > Poaceae > Alopecurus > Alopecurus myosuroides. The sequence continues at coordinate 185,836,757 of CM054061.1, read as the reverse complement.
TCCAATATTCTGCCTTGTTCATATATCATATGAACCCCTCTTCTCGGAGTGTCTTGATAAAGGTGTTGTTGAGCCCATCTACGACATTCTTGTCTTCTCCAAGTTGCAAGAGGTTCATGCTGGACAAATGGCAACAATGTTGGAAACTTTTGAGAACCATCTTTGTGTCATCACGAAGTTGTGTTCTCGATGTTCAAAGTGGCTTACTCTAGTCCATGTGCTTTTGGTGAAAGTTGTCATCATGGATCCGAGTAAAGTTTTCTTGTTTCCCTCGGGAATAATCCCAGTCGGTCATGCATGTGTGGACTAACCTTGAGATGGGAAGTTTTTACCTCCTTTTCTTGGAAAAGTTCGCATCCACGCCAAGCCACTGACTGACTATTCGTGAAAGAGAAGAAGTCTAAGAACTTCGTTATCTTTGTATCGTCTCCCTAGCAAGGACTCCGATGTACTCCTCCGCAAGGAATCCATGTAGGTGCAACCGTCTTTCACAAGTTGCCAACACATGAGTTCTGTAGTCTCTCTCATCTTCTTGAGCTTGACATCGTAGTCCATATCTTGAGAATCCAGTAGATGTATCTTGTTGGTAACCGGTACAACCTCTTCGATCAAATATATTGATTCTGAGTTATCAATCCACTAACCAGAGCTGAATCTCAAGCAACAACAATGGTTGGTGTTTCCGCAAGGGTATTGAATTAGGTCCATTTGAAAATATGGCATGGTTGATGTTGTGGTTGACACAATTAGCCGTAAGGCCTAGTGTCATATCTCTTTGAAATCGTAAGAACAGCCACTCTCCGTGAGAATTCTTGTTTGGATCATTCTAACAAGTTTCCTCACCGTTCTTCTAATCCGAAGTTTCACTTTCACTTGATGACCTATAGAAGGCTATTCGTAAGCCTGATATTGGTATCCAAAACAACAAGGAGAACTTGGAAGTTGATTTGTCCAATGTTTCTCTATCAATCCTACAAATATTTGTTCCCGTGAAAACAAGTTCATTATGAGAACCATCTCGTGGTGTTTTGTAACCGCCTTTGATCAGTTCCATTTTTCAAGTTGTTTGTACTTGAAGTTTCGTTCATCTCACACATTGTGTGAATTTGTCAGTTACTTCAGCCATGGGGTCTTAACCATGTGGTAAACGTATTGCTACGGATAACCCACAATAGGAAAGAGATTCCCTATTTGCGTCTCGCCTCTCCTGCTGCCTGTGAAACTCCGTGGTGCTCAGATGCTCGTCTACCTCCTCCTTAGAGAGCGACCATGGTGACCTATCAATCTTAAACAAAACAGGCTGCGGCAAAGTAACTTTTCGCTCCTCTCCATCTATATATAAAAATCTATATACTAAATGTTCAGCTTTAGATTTAGCAGTAACAAAGTGATGGGACTTCATGGCAGCGATATTAAGCCTACATCGTTGGTAAGATAATAAGTAAAATATCTAAGAGCAGGAAGTAGCAGCAAGGCGGCATGCAACAAGTGCACCAAGACTTTACTTTGTGCTATGGTTCAGTGCAGCATCAATGAAAGCAAGGTGATAACTATAAATGTTACTAGTGTTTCCCCTACCAAGGATACTAGTAGCAAGATAGTAAGTAAAATATCTAAGAGCGGGAAGTTGAATGTTCCTTATCTTCCCACGCTGGGATGAATGACCTTCATCGTTGGTGATTTCTCGGTAGAGCCCCTGAAGGTCTGTTGGTTTATCCTGAATCCTGCTCGTTGTCCCGGAAGCGTTGATACTTATAATAGCACAAAAATCTACCAAGGACAAAGAAACATGACTACTATATAACTTGAAGGCAACAGTTGGGCCGAAATGTGCATTCTGAAATTTAAAGCTCTCAACAAAAGTTTTTGTGAGAGTGGCATACTAAGGGCTTTCATCCTCCATAAAGTTGGTTAGACCAACTCTTTCAATAAGCATACGAAATTCATCTAATAAACCTGCACTTCTTAGAAATGTAATGCAAGGAAAGCTAGATGGGTTAACGATACCATCACTTCCCGCATCGTCAATAGTCGATGCAATAACGTCTTCATTGTACGATGGCCTCACTGAAGTGGATGAGCGTGAAGGCCATGTCCTTCTAGGAATATCACTCCTAAATATCTCTCGAAAATTATAATTATCCATCTCTGAAATTTTCCAACAATCATCATAAAAATTAATTTCAAGCAACTATAAGGTGGAAAGTACCATAGGGACTTATATGAGAGCTAAACATACATTAAAACTAAATTATTTCTACTCAAGTCAAGCATGCAAACTCACATAAGATGTCACCTATTGTATCAAAATACTCAAGAAATACTTCACCAAATAAAATTCTACTTGGATCATCAGAGGAGTAACATACCGGAGAGCAAATGCACCAGATTCAGCACAGACGATGGGCTGAGCAAAGATATCGAAAAATTTCGAGGAAGAACACCAAGAACTCGAGTTCCAGGAAATGTGTTGAGGTTAGTGGGTGAGAGAGAAGACTTTGTCAGTGGAGAGAGTAAGTGGAGGGCTAGGGGGCCCACACTAGGGGGCAGGCCGCGCCACCCCATAGAGTGCCTGACTGGTGGGTCCCTCGGGGCCTCCCAGGTGTATCTCTGCCTCATTTTTGACGTAAAAATTTATTATAATTTTTCTGGATTTTTTCGAGAAACTTTATTTTTGAGGTATTTCCAGAATTTTAATAATTAATAAAACCAGGAAAAATGAAAGTGAAAAGATGGAAACAAAACCAAAACCAGAACTACAGAGGTTCTATGACACTCTAATGGAAAAATATCCAAAGAAAACAAAGGTGGTAGTGGTGAAAACAAAAGTATGGATGGTGAAAACATGCATAACCTCGGTAATCAGGGTGATAACATCAAGAAAACATTCATAAGAATGGTGGAAAACATGATTGTACTCAAGTAGCAATGTGATAATAGAAGTAAACATGGTGAAAACATAATGAGGGAGGTGAAAACATAGTTAAAACATCGCCCTCTTCGTTCAAAATCATTTTGTTAACAAGGGTGATCAAGTCTTATTACAAGAACAATTTCCATATGAAGCAAAACTTTGCTAATCTTTAAATAATTATGTTACCTCAACCTTGGTAGACATAGTCCCAATCATAATAATTTCATATTCTTTTGGTGGTACTGGAACGGGACAATAAAATTCTCCAATCTTGATGGTCTCAATATTTTCAATTGAATTTAAACCATATCTTCTATCAATCTTCTTGGGAAAATAAACAGTATGCTATTTTATCATTAACATTAAAATTTACTTTTCCTTGATTGCAATCAATAACAGCCCCTGCGGTATTAAGAAAAGGTCTCCCAAGAATAATAGACATATTATCATCTTCAGGCATTTCCAACACAACAAAGTCAGTTAATATCAAACAATTAGTAGCAACTTGCACACGAACATTCTCACATATACCAACAGGAATAGCAGTAAACTTATCAGCCATTTGCAAAGATATATCAGTGTGTATCAATTTTTCAAGAGAGAGTCTCTTATAAAGAGAGAAAGGAATAACACTAACTCCAGCTCCCAAGTCACATAAAGCAGTTCTAACATAATTATTTTTAATAGAACAAGGGATAGTAGGAATACCAGGATCTCTAAGCTTCTTTGGAACCTTGCCATCGAAAGAGTAATTAGCAAGCATGGTAGAAATTTCCTCATTAGGAATTTTCCTTTTGCTGGGGACAATATCTTTCATATATTTGGAATAAGGAGGCAGTTTAATAGCATCAGTCAAAGGAATTTGCAAAACAGAGGTTTCGTCCACTCACAAAACTTGTTATAATGTTCTTCATCCTTTGATTTGTGTTTCTTATTAGGAAAAGGCATTGCTTTTTGTACCCAAGGCTCTCTTTCATTACCATGTTTATTAGCAATGAAATCCTCCTCAGTATACTTTGCAGTTTTAGTTTGCTTTTTAGGTTCAGCTATAGGTTCTTTATCATAAGCATCACTTTTATCATTACCACTTTCAGTTTCAGCATCAGAAATAGATATACTATTAGGATCTTTAGCAGGTTCTGGAGATTCTACAACATTTTTATGTCTCTTCTTCTTTTTCTTAGAAGGAGAACTATTGTTTTTAGGTTGCTGAGAATGTTGTCCAATACTTTTAGGATGTCCTTCAGGATACAAGGGGTCCTGAGTAGAAACAACACTTCTAGTAATTATTTCAAAAACATGTTTATCTCTAGAAGCATTAGCTAGCATGTCTTTTTGCACTTTAGTAAGTTGATCAATTTGAGTTTGAACCATTTGAAAAAATTTAGCAAGCATTTTAACATCATTAGAGGTTCTCTCAATAATACCATGCAATTTATCAATAGCTCTAGAGTTTTCCATAAGACGATTTGCACTCTCATACTAAAATTATCTTGCTTAACAACATAATTATCAAATTCATCTAAGCATTGATCAGGTGGTTTAGAATAAGGAATATCTCTATTATCAACGTATTGGATAGAGTGTACCTCAACAGTTGATGGATGAGGAATAAGCTTATATAATTCTTCTTTAGGAGGTAAATTCTTCACATCTTCATATTTGATACCCCTCTCTTTAAGAGATTTCTTGGCTTCCTTCATCACTTCATCATTTAATTCAATCATCCCTCTCTTCTTAGGTGTTGGTATTGGTGTTGGCTCTGGTGTAGGTGTAGGATCAGGTATAGGTGTAGGCTCAGGTATATTCCAATCATCATTATTTTTGGCTATTTTAGCAATTAATTTCTCACCTTCTTCTGGAGTTCTTTTCCTGAAAACACAACCAGCACAACTATCCAGGTATGTCCTAGATTCCACAGTTAGTCCATTATAAAATATATCTAGGAGCTCATTTTTAGGTAATGGATATCTAGGGCTAGCTCTTATCAAAGAACAAAACCTTGTCCAAGATTCAGGCAATTTTTCTCCTTCAATTTTCTTAAAGTTAAAGATGTCCTGCACAACAACATGTTGAGCACTGGCAGGAAAATATTTTTGAAAGAAAGCATCAACCAAATCCATAGGATCAGTAATAGAACCAGGTGACAGATTGTTAAACCAAATTTTAGCTCCATCTTTCAATGAGAAAGGGGAGATCTTGGTAACAAAATAAGTACGCAGCTTAGTATCATCAGAAAATAAATTAATTAAAGATGAAAGCTCGTTCATGTGTTCCATAGCACTTTTACTTTCAGTTCCACAAAAAGGTTCCTTCTCAACAATAGATATATAAGATAAATCTAAAGAGAAATCATAATCCTTGTCTATAATGTGTATAGGAGAGGTGGCAAACTTATCATCAAGAGAAGAGTTATATTTCATGGCATGTCTTGCAAGAAGACTCTTAAGAGCACTTGCACCAGTAGTAGCACGAGCTTCTTCAATAAAATCACCAGTCAGTTCAATATAGGTTTCATCAAGATCGTCATTAAGCTCAGTTGAATTAATAGGCGTACCAATATTTTCAACAGAATTTTCAGCATTTTTAATTTGTTTGGATGTAGCAATAGTAGCATATAGGAAAGGACCTAGAGAACCAGTATCATCAAGCACAATAGAAGCATCATCAAAAGTATCAGAAACATTCTCAGACTCAGCAGAAGTAATAGTACGTGTAGCATGTGGATGAGTAAGAAGCTTACTCATAACATACGGTGAATCATGAGCAGCAGAGGTGTTCAGAGTTGTACCTCTCTTGTAGTGGATGGTAATATAGGAACCTTTCCATCACGAGTCTTGCCCATGATGAATGGCTTGCAGCAAACAATATCACAATCAAGTGAGCAAATAAATAAAGCTATGCTCCCCGGCAACGGCGCCAGAAAATAGTCTTGATGACTCACATGTATAGGGGATCGCAACAGTCTTCGAGGGAAGTAAAACCCAAATTTATTGATTCGACACAAGGGGAGCCAAAGAATATTTATATGCCTTAACAACTGAGTTTTCAATTCAGCTGCACCTGAAAGTAGACTTGCTCACAACAATTTATCACTGGTAACAGTTTTATAGCAGCAGTGGAAACAAAATAACAACAGTAGTAAAATAGTAACAGTTGTAGCAATTGCGGAGAACAACAGGATGGGAAGTACCGTAGGCATAGAGGTAATGGCTGGACGGGCATTGCATGGATAACATAGGTCATGTAATAATCTAACACGGGCATTGCAGATAATAATATAAAGCATCAAACATGTAGGCAAACCATAGGCATGTGTTCCAATATAGTCATACGTGCTCGCAATGAGAAACTTGCACAACATCTTTTGTCCTACCAGCCCGTGGCAGCGGGGCCTCTAGGGAAACTACTAGTAATTAAGGTGCTCCTTTTAATAAAGCACCGGAGCAAAGCATTAACACTCTGTGAACACACATGATCCTCACATCACAACCATCCCTCCGGTTGTCCCAATTTCTGTCACTTTGGGGCCTCGGATTCCGGACAATGATATGTGTAAAACAACTTGCAGGTATGATCAAGAAACAATATTATACTCATGAAACAATAACATGTTCAGATATGAAATCATGGTACTCGGGCCCTAGTGACAAGCATTAAACATAACAAGTTGCAACAGCGGTAGAAAACACTAACAATGGATACTAGGTACTATGCCCTAACAATCTTGCATTATTACATGATCAATCTCATCCCTCCCATCCTACAACGGTGTTTACTCACACATGGACGAGGGAAACATGGATGGTTGATGGAGAAGGAGTGGCGGTGTCGATGGCGATGATCTCCTTCAAATCCCCGTCCCGGCAGGGCGCCAGAACAGGAACTTTTGATCCCCGAATCGAGGTTCAGGGTGGCGGCGGCGCTCCGTTGTGTTTCTGTGGAATATGACGAACCCCCTCGCATTTTAGGGTTGAAGGCAATATGTAGTCGAAAGGGGAGTCCGAGGGGGTGTGGGAGAGGCCCACACCACCAGGTGGCGCGGCCTCTGGGAGGGGGCGCACCAGGGGGTGGTGTGGCTCCGCTCTGGCCCCCTTCTGGCTCTCGGGGTCTTTTAGTGTTTTAAGACCAATGGGGTCTTTTCTGGGCAATTTCCCGAAAGTTGATTTTTCTGCACAAAAACGAGACACCAAGGTAATTCTGCTGAAAACAGCGTTAGTCCGTGCTAGTGGTATCCAAAACTCACAAGTTTAGAGGAAAACAATAAGAAAAGTGTTCAGAAAAGGAGATACATTTTTGACGTATTAGTACGCCGGGCATATCGGACGCTGTTCGTTCGAACATATACGCGTTTGCCGAAGGAAGGCGACGAGAGCGGTTTCCTATTTGGGAGGCAGCCTGGCCCTGATGGTGAGTGTCGGCCCTGTGCCGTCGGGGTTCATGGCGACCTACTTTGTCGTCGCCCTCTCGTGAGAGAACAACCGTTTCTTCTTTGGAGGCTCGACATCGTCCCCGAGGTTTCCCTCGTCGATGGGGTGTGATGCTGCTGCCTCCTTGTAGGCATCCTCTACAAAGCGCACCGCGTCCTTCACGTCCCCGTGAACAGCGAGGGGTCTGCTGCTCCCGGGCATCTTGACCATGTTTTACGTGTGGTGCATGACGGCCATGAACTTGGCCAGCGTCGGGTAGCCGAGTATGGCGTTGTAGGTGAAAGTGCACTATGGTCAACTAGAGGGGGGGGGTGAATAGGTTGACTACCAATTTTTCTTTTCTTTTCCTTTTAAGGGGCTTAGTAAGATAAGATACGATTCTCTAGATGTGCAACTAAGTGAACAACCTATGTGAAGAGAGTAGTATGCGCAACGGAAGTAAAGCGTAAGGTAGTAAAGCAAACAACAAGTGTAAACAAGGAGACAAGGATATGTTTCACCGTAGTTCCTTCTCAAAGAGAAGTACGTCTACGTTGGAGAGGTGGGGAGCCACCTAGGCGCTCCTCAATAGCACGGTTGTGCACACCTTGTTCTCCTTGAGCTTCTCCGGTGAGGGAGATGCTCGTTTCCACTATGAGGTCGACTTGAAGGCGTTGACCAAACCTTTACAAGGGCTTGAGGTCACTCCACAAGGATGGAGGCTCTCAAGCAATCCGTAGCTTCTTGCAACAAGGTGGAAACTACAAGCACGAGATCTACTAAGGTTTCTAGGCCTCAAGTAGGATTCTAGATCTACTAGGTTGTGGTGGATGGATTTGAGATTCCTTTGGTGGAAGTGTGGATCTAGGTCTCCTCTAGCTCTCCACCAAGTTTGGGAGTGATTGGGTGGATGGAGAGGGAGATCTAAGAGGTTGAAGCTTTCATTAATGGCTAGGAGAGAGAGTGGGAAAAGCTTGGCATTTATGAGGTAGGTGAAGGGGTATTTATACTCTTGGCCACGAAGTAGCCGTTTGCAGTCCAGAGCACCGGAGGCTCCGGTGGTTTCACCGGAGGCTCCGGTGGGTCTTCTTTGCACTGCGCAGTTGCGCAGTGCCTTATCCTTTGCGCGCTGCTGAGGAGGCCGGAGGCTCCGGTGGATCGAGCGGAGGTTCCGCCCACCGGACCCGCACCGGAGGCTCCGGTGGAACCTCCGCCACTTTCCAACAGAAGGGGTGCCAGGCGGAGCTAGCACCGGACCCTTCACCGGAGTCCATTTGCCCTAGGGCCAGGGGGCCACCGGATGTCCACCGGAGCCTCCGGTGGAACCTCCGCCACTTTCCAACAGAAGGGCATTTTGGCGGAGGGACCACCGGATGCGCACCGGAGCCTATTTGCTCACAGGCTGAGTGGCAGCAGCGGGCTGAGCCTCCGGTGGATTCACCGGAGCCTCCGGTGGATTTACCGGAGCCTCCGGTGGGTTCACCGGAGCTTCCGCCCCTGCATATTTTGGCTCCCTGGCATCCTTTCTCTTAGCACTTTTCGAATATATCAAGCATTAGCCCCATAGATATAGTGAACCTAATAACCTGGGCATTTTCATCATTTGAACAAACATTAGATCCAACAATTATGTTGTCATATAATTACCAAAACGGACGATGATCTTTCAATCTCCCCCTTTTTGGTAATTGATGACAACATAATTATTTGCATGATTACGGACTCAATATGAACGGAGCTCCCCCTAAAGATATTCTCCTTTCATATTGAGATCACTAAGACATGATATAAACTAATAATATGACAATGATAACACATAGCACACATATCACATAGATAATATGAAACGAGGTTCACACATGATCACAATATAGCGAGGTTCACGATAGATACGAATAAGATAAACAACCGAAGTTCCAAATAGTTCAAATCAAATTCCCTCAAGCAAAAGAGAGATGCAAATCAAAGAAAGCTTGAGGGACCATGCAAATGCCCGTTGCCTAATATATCTTTCTCCCCCTTTGGCATCAAGATACCAAAAGAGGGAGATCCAAGTGCTAACGCCCCAAATCATTCGGAGGATGTGGGAGATGCTTCCGGAGCCGGGGAGGGAACACGGTGAGAACTAGTGGCTTCATCTCCTTCTTCCTCGGACCATTCAATGAGCTTGCCCTTGGAGTCCTTAGCTTGCCAAGCATCCCAATCTGTGATGCTATCAAGAACCGGGGATTCAATGGAGAGACCCTCTTCACGGAGACGTTCACGAGATGCTTGAGCCTTTTTACGTGCCTTGAGTTCCGCATCATAATGTGCCTCCCATTGATGTTGCTCAATCTTTTTGTTCAAGCAAAATACTTTCTTGAGAGCCCGAGCCATCCATTTGAAGGCATTGCTAGAAGGAGGGGGTTGAGATGGACCCTCGGCTTCCTCTTCCTCATCCACAATGATGCGAGGCCTAGCCTTGTGCTTGCGAACAGCTGGAGTGGGATGCACAACGGGCTCGGTGTGATTCTTCATGAGAAGCCTCTTTTCCGTATGAGAGATCCAAAGAGAATCATCCAAAGGATCATCCGGAAACCTAGCATTCCACACCTTCAATATGATCTTCATGATGAAAGGCCCAAAACAAGCATTCCTTCGGTTGGCAATGACATGCCACAACTCGTTCCAAATGTAGTCAAGGACATCAAGCTTGCGAGGAGTGGCATCCATACGGTATTGATGAGTAAGAAGCAACAAGTTCTTCATGAAACCTTGAATCTCATCCACATTGCCCGCCTTTGGATTGATAGTCTCTCTATAGACCCGTAACATGATGTCATAAGTGGGAAAGAGACCCTTGACGAAACCCACGGCATATTTCTTCCAATGATAGAGGGGAGTGAGGTCATCCTTTGAATTAGCTTGAGCGGAGTGAACTCGAAACCATCCATTAGCAAATTCTTCTCCGTTGGCAAAAGGACCAAAATCTGGGTAGCCACCAAGAAGAGTGCCAACATCCTTCCAAGTGATGTCAAGTTGTTTGTCCTTGGTCATCCAAATGAGGTGGCGGTTGGTCTCATTGCCAAGATGAACTGTGGCAAGGAACTGACAGACGAGCTCTTCATCAAAGTCTTGTTGAAGGGTGATAATGGGGCGGAGACCAAACTTCTCAATGATCTCAAGGGCCTCCCCAAAGTACTTGTGATTGCGTTCCATGTGACCAATACTTATAGCATGTTGGGGAACAACATTTTCCTTGGGCTTCCTCATCAAGATCTCCCTGAATATCTGTCCTTGGAAGGCGGTGTGAAAACGCGGATCCTTGCCCCGGAATTGGGGCATTTGGCGGTCACGGGCAATGACATATGGATTTTCCCTTCTTTCCTTTATAAATGTCGCATCGGACATCTTGGATGCGGTTGGTGCGGTGTTCTTCCTTGGCAAGGTCTTCTCGGGAGCCGGAAATCTCTTGCGCTTGCCTTGAGTACGGTCAAGTTCCTCTTGAATTTCATCCACGGGTTGTGGCTTGCGGCGGCCCGTGGACTTGTACCTTAGTCCTTTCCCTTTGGAGCTGGAAGCATCTAACATAAAAATCGAGAAGAGCATGAAGAACGAGTAAAGCTCGAGTCAAATAAGGCACGCACAAACCAAAGAACCAAGATATTCATGGTGTTAGGGTTGAATAATCTAGGGTTAGGGCAAACTTCCCATGGAACCGCAACGATTCAAGCCTAACATGCATTATCTAGGTTGCTAGGGTGAGTACTTGAGAAAATCCACTCCTAAAACTCCAAAACCACAAATCTAGAAGGCTAGAACATGAACTCCTATGCATCTCATCCATCAACTAGATGAGAGAGAGAGAGAGCACATACCGGCTTCATCCATGGTGGAGAAAGGAGGAGGGAAGGTTCCCGGGGCGTCCCTAGGCAAGGAGGAGGTCTCCCCGCGGTGGAGCACCCGAATCCGGCGGCGGTGAGCTTGGGGGCGGCGGCGGTTCGAGAGGAAGAAGATGGGGGCGTGGGGGGAAAATGAGATTGGATCTCACTTACCCCCGTGCGCCCCAATCTTATCCGAAGTGATTTTTCCGCCGGCGGAGCCTCCGGTGGTTTCACCGGAGCCTCCGCTCCTGTCCCAAAACTTTAGGTTTTGGCCCGCTGAGCCACAGGGACCCAGCGGAGCCTCCGGTGAGGTTCCGGTGGACAGACCCGGCGGAGCCTCCGGTGGATTCACCGGAGGTTCCGCCCAGATGAATTTCAGCGCGCCGAGATTGGAAAAACTCGAGCAATACTATAAGAGCAACGGTTTGGGCAAGTGGGGCTTTGGTTGGGAGAACGTTACTGTCATACGAGAGACATTGCTCGACGGGGTTCGCAAGAACCATAAAACAAGTGAAAAACCGAACCCGTACGAGTTGTCAAGATGAGGATATAAAGTGAGAAAATGATCAAAAACACCTCAAGGGTTGGTGGCCGAGGCCACCATGTTTGAGTGTGTAACTTGGCACCGCGAAGATATATCTTGGGTCCAAAATTACTACTCACAATTAAGCACAATGAGTCACAAATTGACTAGATATGCAATGATTGATTGATTTTCGCATAATAAAAGGAGTGCATACTCATGAGTTGAGTAGCGCTCCCCCTATATCCATGCCTACACCTAGACTAGATAGCAAGTATAATGAGGGTAGATATGCAAGGTTTCAAGTGAAGTTGGAGGAATCGATGCCATTTAGTTCATTCCTCAAAGCTCGAAATCTTGGTTCATCAAGGGCCTTCGTGAAAATATCGGCAAGTTGATCCGTGGTGGAGACATAAGAGAGATCAATATCACCTTTCTCAACATGATCCCGAATAAAGTGATGACGAATCTCAATATGCTTCGTCTTGGAGTGAAGAACCGGGTTGTAGGCGATCTTGATAGCACTCTCATTGTCACAAAGAAGAGGCACCTTGTCAAAATGAATACCATAATCCTTCAAGGTTTGCCTCATCCATAGCAATTGGGCACAACAACTTGCCGCGGAGATATACTCGGCCTCGGTGGTGGAGAGAGCAATACAATTTTGCTTCTTGGAAGACCAACAAACCAAGGAGCGGCCAAGAAATTGGCAACCCCCGGATGTGGACTTCCTATCCGTCTTCTCTCCCGCATAATCCGCATCCGAGTAACCAATGAGCTGAAAGCTTGAACCCTTGGGGTAGCAAAGACCGAAGTTTGGGGTATGAACTAGATATCGAAAGATTCGTTTCACAGCTTCCAAATGACTTTGCCTCGGAGAGGCTTGAAACCTTGCACATTTACCTACGCTATACATGATATCGGGTCTAGATGCACAAAGGTAAAGCAAAGAGCCAATCATGGAGCGGTATACCTTTTGATCTACCTCTTTCCCATTAGGGTCGGGTTTCAAGTCGGTGGTTGTGGACATAGGGGTCTTCATAGGTTTGGCATCATTCATATTAAATCTCTTGAGCATGTCTTGAGTATATTTGGCTTGTTTGATGAAGGTTCCTTCATAATATTGATTCACTTCGAAGCCAAGAAAGAACTCCAACTCTCCCATCATAGACATCTCAAACCTATCGGTCATAAGCTTGCAAAACTCCTCATTGAACAAGGTGTTAGTAGACCCAAAAATGATGTCATCCACATAGAGTTGGCATATGAACAAGTCACCTCCAACCGTCTTGGTAAAGAGGGTGGGATCGATTAAACCAACATTAAACCCGCGATCTACTAGAAACTCTTTAAGGTGCTCATACCACGCACGTGGAGCTTGTTTAAGTCCATAGAGCGCCTTATCAAGTTTATAGACATGATCGGGGTGGTTGGGATCCTCGAAACCCGGAGGTTGCTTGACATATACTAACTCATTAATGGGACCATTAAGAAAAGCACTTTTGACATCCATTTGTTGTAATTTGAAGTTATGATGAGATGCATAGGCAAGTAAGATACGAATGGATTCAAGGCGAGCTACGGGGGCAAAAGTTTCACTGAAATCGATACCTTCGACTTGAGAAAAACCTTGGGCCACCAATCTTGCCTTGTTGCGAATGACAATACCATCTTTGTCTTGCTTGTTCTTGAACACCCATTTGGTACCAATAACATTTTTGCAATCCTTGGGTCTTGGCACTAATTTCCACACCTTGTTGCGCTCGAAGTTATTGAGTTCATCATGCATGGCTTCAAGCCAATCTTGATCTTCGAGAGCTTCATATACCTTCTTGGGTTCAATGAAGGAGACAAATGCATGAGCCTTGCTAAAATCCGCCAATTGCCTTCTAGTGACCACTCTTCCACGAACTTGACCAAGAATCATGTCCTCCGTATGACCCGCTCGTTCAAGATTCTCTTGCCTTCTCTTTGCTCTTCGAGCCAATATCTCCTCCAAAGATTCCTTGGATATGGATTGAGAATCACCTTCTTCATCGGAGACATGTCCATCTTCATTTTGTCCTTGATCAATAATGGGTGATGAATCACCACTAGGTTGAGCATTCTCAACAATAATAGAATCTTGATCATGATTTAGGTGTGTTGCTTGGCCTTGTTCATTAGCTTGGCCTTGATCGTTAGCTTGAGGGCTTGGTGCATCTTGTTGGATTGCTTGATCATCAATGGGTGTAGACAATGGCTCCACTTGAGTGGGGCATAGTCCTTCTCCCTCCGTCATCCGGTGTCCCTCAATGGGGATTATTTCACCAATCCCCATTCTTCTTATGACGATGGGAGGAATTGCATCTCCTACAACACCATGATCTATACGCCCCCCTTGGGAGCCATTATCCTCATCAAACACCACGTCTATAGCTTCTTAAACTTGTCCGGTGGACTTGTTGTAGACTCTATAGGCGTGAGCGTTTGTGGCATAACCAACAAAAATGCCCTCATAAGATCTAGTCTCAAATTTTGACAACCGTTTACCTTTCTTGCGAATGAAGCACTTGCAACCGAAGACCTTGAAGTAAGATACATCCGGTTTATTACCCATGAGAATATCATAGGGGGTCTTGTTCAAGATCTTGCGAAGATATAACCGGTTGGTGGCGTGACATGCGGTGGAGACGGCTTCGGCCCAAAAGTTATAGGGAGAAGAGAACTCCGCAATCATAGTTCTAGCCGCATCCATCAAAGTCCGGTTCTTTCTCTCCGCAACACCATTTTGTTGAGGGGTATAAGGAGTGGAGTATTGATGAGCAATTCCCTCTTCACTAAGAAAACCCTCAACGGTGTAGTTCTTGAACTCCGAGCCATTATCACTCCGGATAGCCAATATGGTAGCATTGTGTTGGCGCTCAACTAGAGTGATGAACTCGATGACTCTACTTTGAGTTTCACTTTTCCTCTTGAAGAAATACACCCAACAATATCTTGAATAGTCATCCACAATTACCAAACAATACTTCTTTCCTCCGAGACTATCATAGGATAGTGGACCAAAGAGATCTAAGTGAATGAGCTCGAGAATTCTTGTAGTGGAGATAGATGTCTTGGTTGGGTGTTGTTCTCCATGTTGCTTCCCAAAGGTGCAAGAGCTACACACACGATCTTTAGCAAATTTAGCTTTGGTTAGTCCTAGAACGTGATTGCCACTTTGGAGATCATGCAACATTCTCATATTGGTGTGGGCTAGTCGGCGATGCCAAATCCATCCCACATCAACTTTAGCCATTAGGCATGTCGCGGCACACGTGTCTTCTTTAGAGAAGTCCACTACATACATGCCGTTCTCGACAAACCCAACAAAGGCTACTTTAAGATATGTCTCCCAAGTGACAATCACACTCTCTTTATTAAAGAACGAGGTGAAACCACAATTTGCAAGTTGAAGAACGGACATCAAATTATAGCCAAGGGACTCAACAAGGAGAACATTCTCAATTGATAAATCATTTGAGATTGCTACCTTGCCTCGTCCCAATACCTTAAGCTCAGACTTATCACCAATAGTGACGCAATTGAGATGAGGTAGAGGAGGTTCAAGATTGCTTATTGCGTCAAGGCTTCCGGTCATATGTTGGGATGCACCACTATCCACTGTCCATTTGTTAGACCCGGAAGCATTTCCCTACAAGAGATCAATTTCTTGATTTAGGTACCCATCCTTCAATGGGTCCTCTTTTGTTAGTAACAAGGGTCTTAGGAACCCAAATAGTCCAATGATAATCATCACCATAAGAAGTACCAACGTATTTAGCATAAACATGTCCATCCCTAGATTTCATAAGAACATAAGATGGATTATATTTTCCGGCGAAATCATTATGAGTGATGCTCCCCCTAGAGGTATCACCACCCATAATGGCGTTGGTCTCCTTTTCTTTGGTCACCTCACCCTCTTTTACAAAAACAACATTTTGAGGGGGAGAGGTGACATTCTTGGATGTCTTCTTTGACTTGGAAATAAACCCAAGTCCCTCTTTACCTTTCTTGGCACCTTGAGAGCTTATTGCATCGTTGAGAATTCTTTCCTTCCCTACATTGTTAGTCGTAGAGGAAGAGGTAGGTGCAATAGCAACGCTATTTGATGAAGATGCAACATGCTTATTTGATTGTTGAGCTAGAAGCTTGATTCGAGACTTGGCAAGTTTGTCATGAATTTCCTTAAGAGATTTAAACTCTTCTTTTAGTTTGTCATGTTCCTTGTCAAGTTTTTCATGAGCTATTCCTAGCTTCAACTCTTCCTCTTCAAATTCTTTAAGCAAAACAAGAGATTTGGCATGTTCTTTCTTAAGTTTGGCAAGAGATTTTTCATTGTCTTTCTTAAGCTTAGAAACACTAATAGCATAAGAGTCTTGTAAACTAGATAGTCTTTCTTCAAGAGAGGCTCTCATGGATCTCTCCTTTTCGAGAGCCTTAATTAGTTCACCATCATGATTCTCATTGGTACCACCATGATTCTCCAAGGTCATGATGATTTCCTCTTTCTCATCAATGAGAGAGTTGGCATCATCAAGTTGCCTTAGGAGAGTTTTTACCTTTTCTTTAGTTTCACCTTCAAGACTACTCAACCAAGACCCTAGGTTCTTGGCCTCCTCATCTTCACCAATGTTTTCAACACAATCCAATAATGAGGGAGAGGTAGTGTTAATAGACTTGGAGGTGGAAGTTATTACCGCGGTGGCTTTTGCCATGACACATGTAGGTCGGATCGATGTCTTCTCATTGGGAGATTCAAATAGAGAGACCGATGAAGAGGAAGTGGTAGCTATGGCGACGTGGGCAACACCTACGACTTCATCTTCTCCTTCATCTCCGGAGTAGTATGTCTCCAATGTGGGGCCTTCTTGAACATATAGAGCCCTTGGAACCCTTCTAGCGAGGTTCTTGTTTTGTGGAGCTTTGTTCTTGTCCTTGCGAACAAGCTTCCCTTCATTCTCTTCTCTTGTCTCAAAGGGACACTCCTTGACGAAGTGGTTTGCACTTCCACAATTATAACATTTCCTTGGCCGTTCCCCTTTCTTCCTAAAGATCTTGTTCCTTGAAGGTCTTGGGGCACCGGCTTTGTGAGCCTCCCATCTCTTCCAATACCCTTGCATGGCAAGAGCAATACATTTATGGGCACCCTTGTATGTATCCTCATAGTCCTCATCATCATCATCATCATCATCATCAACTTCTTCAATCTTGGCCATTGCTCTAGACTTCAAGGCAAGGTTGGGAGACTTTCCATGTCCTCTAGAGCGAGCAAGAGCATCATCCGCACTTTTGTGAGATAGGGATATGGCAATGAACTCACTTAGCACTCCAATGGAGTTAAGGGAGTTGTAGTCGGATCTTGTTCGAATGCTAGTGGAGAGGTTCTTCTCAAATGGAGTTATGGCCTTGACAAACTTCCTCTTGATCCATTCATCCGAGATTTCCTCTTTCCCAAAATCTCTTAGTTGATTGCCAAGAGTGACAACTCTTCTATATAGCTCCTCGGGACTCTCGTCTTCAAGCATGACGAAGTTCTCGGACTTGTCGAGAGCCACATCATATTTTGATGATTGAATGCTAGCATTTCCTTGGAACAAGGAGTCAAGTTTATCCCATGCTTCCTTGGCGGTCTTCAAGCCGCGAATGTGCTCAAGATGTTCTCTTGGGAGAGCCTTTTGGATAGTCACAATAGCGGTCTTGTTGAGTTGGAACTCCACGTCCTCTCTTGGGGTCAAGTTGTTTGGATCATGAGGGTGGAATCCATGAACAACGCTTCTCCATAAAGCGGTGCAACAACCTGAAATATGAGACTCCATATCGAACTTCCATGATGAGAATTCGTTAGTGTTAAGCATGGGAGGATTTCCAACATTAACCATGTGTGGTATTGTAGCAATGGGGTGGATAGAATCGTAATTGGGAGGCGGTGGAACTTTAGAGTTAGACCCCGAACCGTTAGCCGATTGAGACTTGGAGCCCTCGGAGTTCCCACTACTCTTAGCCTTTTTATCGGCTTTTGCTTTGGCTTTCGCCTTAGCTAAAGCGATGTTAGCTTCCATTTCATCAATGTCCGGAATGGATTCTTCATCCGAGCTAACATCGTTGGTAGTGAGAGGTGCTTCCTCGGACTCCTTGGTTCTCCCCATCAATACCTCCATCATTTTCTTGATGCTAGAAACCTCCGTACTGACAGTAGAGCTAACCTTAGACATTTCGGCTTCGAGGATTCCAACCGAGTCTTGTAGGTTAGATATACTGTCGGACATCTTGGAGATTTCCGCACTAGAACTACCGGGGGTATTTTCATCGACCATTGTACTCTTAGGCGGTTAAGCCCTTAGTAAGAGCCGAGGCTCTGGTACCAATTGAAAGTGCACTATGGTCAACTAGAGGGGGGGGGGGTGAATAGGTTGACTACCAATTTTTCTTTTCTTTTCCTTTTAAGGGGCTTAGTAAGATAAGATACGATTCTCTAGATGTGCAACTAAGTGAACAACCTATGTGAAGAGAGTAGTATGCGCAACGGAAGTAAAGCGTAAGGTAGTAAAGCAAACAACAAGTGTAAACAAGGAGACAAGGATATGTTTCACCGTAGTTCCTTCTCAAAGAGAAGTACGTCTACGTTGGAGAGGTGGGGAGCCACCTAGGCGCTCCTCAATAGCACGGTTGTGCACACCTTGTTCTCCTTGAGCTTCTCCGGTGAGGGAGATGCTCGTTTCCACTATGAGGTCGACTTGAAGGCGTTGACCAAACCTTTACAAGGGCTTGAGGTCACTCCACAAGGATGGAGGCTCTCAAGCAATCCGTAGCTTCTTGCAACAAGGTGGAAACTACAAGCACGAGATCTACTAAGGTTTCTAGGCCTCAAGTAGGATTCTAGATCTACTAGGTTGTGGTGGATGGATTTGAGATTCCTTTGGTGGAAGTGTGGATCTAGGTCTCCTCTAGCTCTCCACCAAGTTTGGGAGTGATTGGGTGGATGGAGAGGGAGATCTAAGAGGTTGAAGCTTTCATTAATGGCTAGGAGAGAGAGTGGGAAAAGCTTGGCATTTATGAGGTAGGTGAAGGGGTATTTATACTCTTGGCCACGAAGTAGCCGTTTGCAGTCCAGAGCACCGGAGGCTCCGGTGGTTTCACCGGAGGCTCCGGTGGGTCTTCTTTGCACTGCGCAGTTGCGCAGTGCCTTATCCTTTGCGCGCTGCTGAGGAGGCCGGAGGCTCCGGTGGATCGAGCGGAGGTTCCGCCCACCGGACCCGCACCGGAGGCTCCGGTGGAACCTCCGCCACTTTCCAACAGAAGGGGTGCCAGGCGGAGCTAGCACCGGACCCTTCACCGGAGTCCATTTTCCCTAGGGCCAGGGGGCCACCGGATGTCCACCGGAGCCTCCGGTGGAACCTCCGCCACTTTCCAACAGAAGGGCATTTTGGCGGAGGGACCACCGGATGCGCACCGGAGCCTATTTGCTCACAGGCTGAGTGGCAGCAGCGGGCTGAGCCTCCGGTGGATTCACCGGAGCCTCCGGTGGATTTACCGGAGCCTCCGGTGGGTTCACCGGAGCTTCCGCCCCTGCATATTTTGGCTCCCTGGCATCCTTTCTCTTAGCACTTTTCGAATATATCAAGCATTAGCCCCATAGATATAGTGAACCTAATAACCTGGGCATTTTCATCATTTGAACAAACATTAGATCCAACAATTATGTTGTCATATAATTACCAAAACGGACGATGATCTTTCAGTAGGGCAGCCCGATGTGGGCGACGAAAAAGTCGATTTCCTCGGTGCAGTAGTTTTGGCGGGTTCCGAACGTGACTGCCAGCCTGACCCTCTCCAGCGGCACGGTTGTGCCGCTGGTTACTCCGGTGAAGGGCCTGGTAGCCCTGAGGCGGTCACACGGGATGCATAGCTTCTCGAAGGTCCCGAGGGAGATTATGTTGAGGCTAGCACCTCCTTCCACGAGCGTCTTCGAGACGGCGACGTGGTTGACTGTGGGGGTGCACACCAGTGGGATGGCTCCCACTGAGCTAACGACCATGGGGTGATCGACAGCTTCAAAGGAGATCTCCTGCTGGGACCACTTGAGTGGCAGGGTAGCCGTTTCGCCCCATGATAGGCGGCATTGACCCCCCGCGATGCCTGCTTGATGTGGCGCCCGAAAAAAGGGGCGAGGGACCAGCCGAGTATACACGCGACATGACGGGTGGTGTCGTGTGCCTCCGTCGCACCGTAGCTGCCGCGTCCCATGGAGAAACGCCAGAGAATCACTTGACCCTTGGGTTCACCATGGGGAAGACGGACGCAGTGGCGGAAGCGTTGGAGAAATTGCGCGTGCAGGTCCTCCCACGAGTTCATGGAGCTGTCCAGGAGGTTTAGCAACCATGAGAGCGCATGGCTGCGGAGAGCCAGGGGAAAGTACCTCAGGAGGTACCGGTCACCTCCCCCAGCAACCATGACTCGTAGCTCGTACTGCCGCAGGATGTCCGACGGGGGACTTTCCCCTGTGTAGCATGGAAGGATGCGAGGCCGGAAGGTTGGAGGCCACCTTGGCTCCCACAGGTCTCTGTTGAACGCGTAGCAGCACCCTTCTCGGGCGCTCGCCCGCCGCTATCGGTAGCTAGGCCACTCTGAGTCGGTGGTGGTGTTTCCCGGGGCGAAGGATGTCATGCCGCGCGCTAGAGAGCGCCGCGCCCTGTGTGTAACATCCCAGTTTTTGGGAGGTTATAAGGATCTAAATTTAATATGTGCATTTGCAAAGCATGCATCTAAAAGTACGGGAAATTTTGGCGCGAAAGTTTAAACGAATCAAAGTGACCAAAGTTTCACTTGACATGATGAAATAGGTCTAGTTCATCTGGTCAAAAGAACATTTGGAATGACCTTTATCACAACTATCTTAAGGAACTAAATCATTTGATAAGACAAACCATAATTGGTTATGATCAAACACAAATTCTCAACAACCTTAACCACAAGTCTACTAGTGACTTGGGATAATTCACTAGGTAACTACAACCAAAGAGGGGTGAGTATCCAAACCACATAAGTGATAATCATACTTCCACCAATGAGTAATACTCAATTGAACCATCTCATCAACAGATATGTGATCTTCTATAAAACAACAACTCCCTAAGTTATCAATTCATTTCCTCAACATCTCTATAAACCATCTCATAATTATGAGGTGAACCATCACAAGTAAATAACAAAGGTTCAATAGAACACAACAGATAAAAACTAGTGTTAACTCAAAACCCACAAGTGGAAAATGATATAATAATTGTATTAACATATTTATCGAATATTTACATACCTCATCAACTATAAAAGAAGTACCTAAGAGAAGAATCAAATCTTCTTCAACCACTGTTAAAAAGCTTGATCATCACATATGATATTTCTAAATCTCTATGTCTACATTATTCCTGACCAAGATTACAAGGAAAGAATATAAATTAGCAACATGACACCCTGAGAAAACAACTACCAAGTCTGACTTAAATCATTAAACCTCAATAACTTTCACATGCTCATTGTCTTATTCATCTTATACCAGTGAGAACATGAGCTATGAACACATCAATGAACCATTTGATCAACTCACTATTAAGTCATCATTCCACAAACACTTCACATTTCTATACACATCAATAATAAACAAATCAAGTATTCCTGGATACAAGTAATGAATAACAACAAGATAAACCTCTATTAGAGGAATTGGATTGAAAGCTAAATAAAACCAATCATGTATGAGATAAGTATCTATCTTATGGGAAGCAAAACAAGAAATGTATGGAAGGATAATAAAGGCATGAATTAAATCTTAATCTAGATCTTTTTATTTTGGCTAGACCAATGTATCTTGTTTCCCCAATCTCCTCCAAGATATTCTGCAAGAGAAGAAACCACAAGACAGGAGGAACTACTACATGAAGATCTCCAAGAAGATTATTTAGAGTGTGCTTGAAGTGCTACTCTAATCTTCTATAAGAGTAGTTGGAAAGTCTTATATCTTGATAGGATCTTATTAACTCTCTTGAAAGAGTGTGACACTCCAATGTTAGTGTTATATAGAAGTAGTTTGATAACAAGACTAGCTACCTTGTTAACAGATCACTTTTGTATACTCAAACAATTGAGTATCATACACAAGCAAACAGAAGGTTGAATAACCTAGTACATCTCAGCCTCTTGGATATGAAAAGTAATTTGGGGACAAGCCTTGCAAACTTGTCAACAGATTCTTCTTATATGCTTAAGGCTAATTGATGTCATAAAACAAACTTCCCTATTTTTATAATCATCTAAGTAAAATCTTTTCTTGGAAATACTGGTTGTTTTCACCACAAGGGTGAGATAGTTGAAAGATGGAATCCATGAGTTGATCTTCCTCGCAAATGACAAAGGCAGTACCGGAAGACTAGTAGTAACTAGAGAGAAGAACATCAAGCAACAGAAGACCATAGGAAGCAACACTGCCTCAGTAAAGGATTATAAGAGTTATCCAGTAAATCATTAGGATATAATAGAGAACCAATAACCTCTGTCAAGCTCATCAGATATGATGAACTCATAATAATATCTTTAATGGAAACAACTCTTATTGATATGTGGAGGTCAATGGTAACAGTCTAATACCTTGTTTTCCATATCCTTTTCATATGTAAGACTAACATATGATAACAAAAATTCATCTACTTATAACCATGTAAATTATTACATGATCTAAAACAACATGAGATAATATCCATATTTGGAAACTGGTGGAAAACAAACAAATAAGATTTCTAAGCCACTCAAGTTCCCATTTAATCAAGTACTAAAAACAACAACCTTTCTTACACACACCTAAGAAAGATGTCACCCAAAAATGGATAAGAGTTACAACTATGAAAATAACAAAGCCACATAAGAGAAAACAAGTTCATTACCAAATAAAAAGAATTTGGTATGTCATGGAATACAATTCTCTATTAAGTGATTCTCATTTCAATACACAGAAACAATACCAACTAATGTTACCAAATCATTTTCGAAAAGATTTTGTATCTAAGATGGTCCAATTAGACACACCACTTGGTGAACCATATATGTGTTGTGTGAATGTGATATTCATGCCTAAAATAAATTTTAAGATATTTAATAAATTAAATTAAGTGAAAACAATAAAATCACTTAATTTAGCACCCTAAATAAAAAATACAAAAAATGCCCAAATTCACCAAAACAAAATATGGTGAGGTTGTAAATTTGATGAGCTTTCCAAATATAATTTTTAATAATTTTATGTTTACAAATAGGTCCTGAAAACATAGGTTTCTTTTTAGTTTTTAAGACAGAAGGACTGGTTTGCAATTATCAGAAATTTTATGGGGTTATCAAAAGGTTTCTTTTATTTCCTTTCTTCTTCCTCTACCAGAAGGCAGAGGAGACGTGCTCGAGCTGATGCTGCGTGTGCCACCTCCTCCTCGCAGCCGTTCCGCGAGGATAAAGCCTAGAAGGCGTCTGTAT
Organism: Alopecurus myosuroides; assembly: GCA_028641055.1. Classification (NCBI taxonomy): domain Eukaryota; kingdom Viridiplantae; phylum Streptophyta; class Magnoliopsida; order Poales; family Poaceae; genus Alopecurus; species Alopecurus myosuroides. Next base: position 185,813,507 of record CM054061.1, on the reverse strand, counting down.
CTCGCACTCTGTCGCTCATTCCCTCGCACTCACTCTCTCTCTGCAAGGAAACGCCCCGGAACCCTAACCCTCTCAGCCGCCGCTCGTCGCCTTCATCTCCGGCCACGTCTGGCCCGTCTGAGAGCTCTATTAGCTTCGCCACGTTCTCCTCTACATCCTCGTTGAGTCCCGTTTCCAGGGATGCCCGGGAGGAGGCGAATCGCGCTGTCCTTCCTAAGTCCGGCCGCCGGACGTCGAGGTCGATTCCGGCCAAATAAGCCACCTCCTTGCTTCCCCGTCTCGACCACAAGCATCACGGTGAGCGTAGGAACCTCCGGCTATTTTTCGTTCGATTTATGAAGCCCGAAATCAAGTTCTCACCATGCACTGCCGCCGGCCGCCGCGCAACTGCACGCCGGCGAGTCTCCGGCGACCATATGGTCATTCCGCCACCATCTATGAGTTCGTCGTGATCTCCTACAGCTCACTGATGCAACCAATGGAATCAATTGGTACCAAATCGACGGATTGTAGATTAACAGGAGGAATCCCCTCCATGTTGACATCACCTCGACGTGATCATGACTTCATGGGAGATTTTTCTTTTTCTATTTCTTTTAATTTTTGATTAAAAAATCATATATGACAGGTGGGACCCACCTGTCAATTTATAAATAGAAAAAACAATAATACTTATAAATTCAATAACTTTTAATTCCATTAACAGAAAAATACAAATAAAATATATAAATGCTTAGAAAAATATAATCCAAATGTTTATCAAATTTTCAAAATTTTTTGATAAAATTTAAAATTCAATATTTCTTTAATTAAATTAAATCATTTAAAATTGAGAAAAATAAGAAATAATTCATAAAATCAGAAAAATACAAGTTATATACCAAAATGCTCCAAATGACATTTACAACTCATCTATGATGTTTTCATGGTCATTTGACCAAGTTTTCATGTGTGCAATATTTTGCCTAGTCATTTAATTCATTTAAATTTAATAAAATAATAACTTATTCAAATATTTCCAGAAAGCATTGAATGATATATCAAATTAAAGAGAAAAGCATTTCCAATTCAAATATGTTAAACATAAAACATTTTGTTCAACTTATAAAATTGTTTTAAAGGGTATAATGGAATTCTATAATATACCATTATAACCATAAACAATTACCACAAACATTATTTTCCTTAGTAATAAAACTCTCATGTTTTCACACCTACTAAACCTATCATCACTAGACACTAACAAGTTGTGTGATGATAGAGTAGTTGTATGAGATCATCGTTTTCAATTAAACTCATTGTCACTAGCTCTACACTTTTGGAACATAAAATCAAACATGTTTGTTACCTTTTCAATAATTCTTTTCCATGTGCTATTGTCTTGTTACCTCACCAAGTAATCAACCCTTCTACTTAAACATGATAACAATTGTTTGCCAAGTAAAAGTGAAACACATGTAACTCTAAAAGAAGTAATAACCTCATCACCTCCAGTAATGAAACAATTCACCTAAAACCTGTGTGATTAAGATATCGTATCAAACGTGGATTACACTTGTAAGATGGGGTAATTTCCAGGGTAATTCACGATGCATATCATTACTATGCATGTATCATCTTGCCAATTTTTTCTGTAGTCCTTACGGGGACTACTTTGCTATCTTTCAGATGTCGGGAATTTTCTACGAGACCCTCGAACCCCGAAGACATTGATTATTATGGTTATTTCAATCTCAGGCAAGTTCATCACTTGCTCATATCCTTTGCAGTACTTCATAACAAACTAATTGCAAAAACTCTATCGTATTACCACCTACTCTCAAAAGAATGCATGATCCTATTTTTTATAATAATATGACTACTTGAATGACTACCCGAGTGGTAGTGTTCTGTTTGGTGGGAGGATGGAACCATGGTAAGATGAATAGGTCAAAGGAAGGTTCCATCTGCATGGGAAAGTATTATCTAGGAATTAATCACAACTGCCGTCAGGATTCTTGCGCCGTAAATTCGCGTTAACCATGGGTATTCTATGGGGGGAGTAAGTCAGCCGTGATCTTTTCTCGTTCGCATGTCAACGGGCTGCCAGAGACGTACGCTGTAGGTCTTGCGAGACTACATGCACATGGGTGGGATCCCTTAATTCCCACGGACTCTGCGGGTCTATGATGGTCTGCCAGGGGCGTGTAGATATCCATCGTGAGGGGTGGAATCAGGTGTTCAACCTGCTGGCAGAAATGGGTGGGCATGCGTTGTGCGGAGAAGAACGGTTTGGCTTGGACCAACAATCGGGCCCACTCCTGAGTGGGAGTGGACAGGATCTTGAGCCTGGTTGTGCAACATGGTCTTGGTCACCTATGGGTAAAGTAACGCACCTCTGCAGAGTGTAGAAGGATGTGACATGTTACCCCTTGTTCCGGGAAGGAGCTTCGAACGCCGCAGGAAAGGCAACTCCATGAAGTTCTAGTCCTGTGAAGATCTGGCGGGCATAGTTTTCAGAAGTAAAAGCAACCTCTTGAAGAAAGATTTACAAAACCTTGCATTAGCTTATGACTCTTTTGAGTCTAAAACTGTAGTTAGTGCATCAAACTACCCTCTATATATCATGAATTTGCTGAGTAATGCTTGTTACTCATTCGTTCCCGTTTGACCCCCGGCTTAGAGTTGAAGCCCTATGGAAGTCGTCATCATGAAGCCATCGTTACCTCATGGAGCTAGGTGGAGTCTTATACTACTTAGCCAGTAAAGCGACGTCATCAACAACGCTGGTGGAGGAGAAGCTATCAAGGTGTAGGTGAAGACCATTCGTGTACTTAGCTGTATCAAGCCATAGATTAGGGCTGACATCAGCCGTAGTAGATTAGTTCTGAGCTAGAGTTCTTCTCCAGCTTGGAGCTTTGAATTGCTTCTTCTGATGTTTCATTTGTATGAGATCTTCTTTGATTCATCGAAGAGATTCTCAAGATTTTGTAATGAAGTTTGTATCCTATAGTTTTGCGTGGACCCGCTGTGATTCTGTTGTACTACTCTGAGGGATGTAATATTCACAAGCAAGTCCTTCTGTGAGTATTATGTCATTGACTTGCGCACTACACATGCAGTGGTGTGCTGGGTCACCACACTGTGCGTGCAGGGTTCCGCAGGCCTGACCACGGGCGTGTCAGCCGCGGTGAAGCCAGTCTGCTCCCAGTCGGCTGATGGAGCTGAGGTGAACTCGATGGTGTACACCAACCGAGCATCACCTGCGTCAAGCGTGGACAGGCAACGCGCCGACCACTGTGCTCCAGATGGGACATCCTGCGTGGTTGCCCGTGCAAGAGACCGCGGGGACGCACCGGGTTTGCATGGAACTCGCCGGCGTGCGTTGTTCCATGCCCGCGCTGCGATGCGGGAGAGATAGAATGGGAAAGCCCAATGGGGCGAAGTCGGTGACGAGGCCACCGAGGTTGCTCCGCTTCCAGGACCACGCCCTGTGGCTGGTCCGATTGGTGCGGGAAGCGACCATGGCGATGGATATGCGATAGAGACGCCTTAGCCCCCTACCTGGTGCGCCAAATGTCGGAGTTGCTGTTCTATCGATGACAGGGTAGCAATCAAAGGTTCGAACACTGGGGGCTAAACACGTTCAATCGCACCTCCGGAGGCTTCAAGAGGATCTCTCAAAGGAAAACAGTCACAACACGAGGGGTTTACCCAGGTTCAGGCCACCGTGATGGTGTAAAACCCTACTCCTGCTTGTCTGGTTGATTGCACTCTGAAGAATACAATACAACAGGGAATTCTGGTGATCTACCTACTTGGTTTCTTCTCTCTTGTTCTTGTTGTTCTTCCCTTTATGGAGGCGGGGGAAGTTTACTTATGCTGGCTATCAGCCCTGTTTCCCGCTCACTTGGCGGGAAACAGATACCACAAGATGCCAAAGGATGGAGTGTCTCGTACACTGCGCCTCCTGCGTGGTCCTGGTCGCCGGGGGACAGCTGCGTCGTCCATGGCGTCATGGTGGGGGACCCTGGTGACGCCGCTCTCGTCTCCTAGCGCGGACTAGGTCTTCTTGCACCAAAGAGGAAAGCCACGGACTGGGCTTTGGTGCGCGCAGTGGAGCTCTGCAGTTTATACACGGGAATGGCAACTGACAAAGCCATTTTGTGTCCTGCGGCGGCTTGATACGTCCATTTTGCATCACATTTTTATATTGTTATTTTCTGTTATTCATCGATATATTTCATGTTATGATGCATCACTTATGTTATTTTATCTTATTTTGCATGTTTTTTTGGAGAATAAACACCGGGACCAGAATTCTGATGGAAAAAACACCGTCGAGATACCCTATTTCAGAAGATCAGAAGAAGTGGGGGGACACCGGAGATGTCTTAGAAGTCCAGATGAGGAGCCAGCCACGAGGAGTGCCAGAGGGGGGCCACCAGGGGCCCACACAGCTAGGTGGCTGTCGCACCCGGACTTCTAGGGGATACTCACAGTCCGTTAAACAGTAGATAAATGGCTTACGGGGCATACCGGCACCCGCATCTCGATGTGAGCAGGCCAACACGTAAACGTGTGACAACCATTATCATACTATTCATCGTCTGCGCAAACCATCCCATAGAAATCCAGATACTTCCATTGACGTACTACAAAACATCCACACTTGGTACGTCAACGGCATTGGAACAAGTGATATCACAACAGATCTCTAAGACACAAAAGATTGAAATAAGGTGCAAATAGCTCTCATTAGAGCAGAGATAGCAAATACAATCATCCAGAGGACACATGTACCAACAATTCATCATTACATCACAGCGGAAGCATCCAAAGTGTCTGAGTACAGACAAGATCCAAATAGGCCTAAGAGGCCGGAAACGAAAAGACGGAGCCCATCCACGAAGTCTCGGATCCTGCCCGGGTCCGCTATCTACTCGTCAGCAGCCTCGTCAAACTCCACGTAGTAGCCACCAAGCGAATCCTCGGAAACGTAGTCTGCGGAAACCACAGCCCCAAAGGGGTCAGTACATAAACGTACTGGCAAGCAAGACTCACAATTCACCAAAGTGTAACCCGTCAACACCAAGCACAGATGCTTTGGGTTCAACGGAAGAAAGGGGTGATACAAAAGATGCTGCAACTGGCTGCTCTAACCAACTACAGAGTTTCTACCACTTCCGGCTAACATAAAGGAGATAAGATAGCGTATCGTAACCAACTATAACTAACCACCAAACGAACCCATCCTGGATCTCGCCCCTTATCCAAAGAAGCAATCCGAGGATAACTCACACAGTTGGATTAATGATGGTTCAGATTGTTGTGTCAATAAGCCTATTACTAGTCAGATTGTTAATCATTAGGTGTAAGTTGTCCTGAGTACTTGTTAGCCAGTACTTTCACCAAGTAATCCATAACCGCGGAAAACACGGCTTCTCGAGAAGATTTATCCCTGCAGGGGTGCACCAATTTGGCCGTACACGTAAGAATAACCCGCCAGATGGGAAGGCCTTTCCCACCAAGCGGGGCACTCAACACAACTCAACTCTTCTTCGCATCAAGCCCAAAGAACCACATGCTGTGCGTGCGCGGCTAATCGAGCCCCACGAAGAAAAGGGGACCCTCATAGCACTCTAAGACCACGCCGCCCTAAATGCCGACTACAAAAGTTCCACCCTGGCGCCAAGGGTTCGCACCTGCACATGCATGCATCAAATGGAAAGCCCGAACTAAGTGTGGCGATTTGGACGAGATGCGAATAGAATCAAATTGAGGGGGGCTCCCATACACGCTTCCCACATGCGGTTAGTGCGCTCATCATGGATCAGTAGACAAGACCCTTTTCCTATTAGGGTCGACACTAGCAGGCCTCAAAACCACGCCGGGCCTCCTGCCGGTGCCTTATCAGCAAATTATTATTACCTCAAACATTAACAGGTTGATTGTTTAACATCGAGCCCCAGAACATGATAGAAATAGTAACAGAAAGTAACGGGTAGCAGACTCGAGCAAAACAACCCTAAGCATGCTAGTAAGACACGGGCTCAAACAACGGGGTTATGGGAGTGGAGGTGAGGCAATATCAGGGTTAAAGGATACATGTGATAGGTTCGTAACAGAAGCAACGATTCATAGGGCTAGCAGAATAGACAACGGAAAGTATCGGTATCCAATGTTGAAAGGAACACAATGGTTCATGTGAGTGAATACTTGCCTGCAAACTCAGCAGCCTGGTACTGAGCTAGATTCCTTAGAAGGGGTGTCGTAAGTATCGTCGGTCTCAACGTCGTCGTCCATTCGAGAAGAAGCAAACAAACAACGCAGAGAGACAAACAATCAATAACATGGCATAGTGCACAAACATGGGATGATGCATGACCATTTAATTGATGCATCAGAATAAACTAGCTGACAAGATAGCAACATGATTAAATGGACCCACATGCAATTGGGATTGCATATGGAAAGCCCATGAATTATGGTTGAATTAATTGTTCTACAACTAATCATCATGTGTAAGTGAGTTATCAGGATGCATGGATGAGGAAAACAGCAAAATAACAACAATAGAAGCAATTAGAAATAAGGTTTACCAAGTTTGGAAATTCATTTATTAAGTTATGGAATTTTAGTTTCTTAAAGGGGTTACACAAGCATTTGTTGTTTTCACCAATTTTAATTGTTCAAAATAGATAACAAAGTTCATATTTGGAAAGAACACCAAATTTTAGGTGGATTACATGTTTCACTTGTTGAAAAAGGATTTCAAATAAATTATTTATGAATTAAACAAGTTTAAGCAAGAATTAAATGAATTTAATTCAAACATGAACTTATTTGAATTTTTATTTGTGCAAAACATTAAGTGAGATTCATAATTGAAAAGCTTATACTTTTATGGTTTGAAAACATATTTTATATGGCCCAAAAGAATTTAATTTGATCAAGTTATGAATTTAACAATTTTAAATGATTTAAACAAGGTTTAAATCATTTAACCAATTTTAATTATTCAAAACATGAAACAAATTTTATATTTGAAAAGGTGGTTTAATTTTGCATGGAAAACATATTTCATTTGTTGAAATTGGATTTAAAATGAGCAAGTTATTATTTTGGCAATTTTAAATGCAATAATTAAGAAACAATTGTTTTCAGCAATTTAAATTATTCAAAACAGCAAACAAAATTGATATTTGGAAAGTACATGAAAAATTGATTGGAAAACATATTTAGTTTGTTGAATTTGGAATTTTTATGCCCAAGTTATGAATTTTGCAAAATTAAGTGAATTTAACAAGGATTCAAACATTTCACCAATTTAAAATATTCAAAACAGTAAACAAATTTTATATTTGGATAGAGCATTCAATTTGGTACAGAAAACATGTTTAAAAAGTTGAATTTGGAGTTAAGATGAATTATTTAGGCAATTTACAATATTAAGGTGTAATCTGCCATTTTAATTACTATCTAGGGACTTAGAAAAATAAGCAGGGACCTAGAAAAGAAATACAGGGACTTGGGTGTGATTATCAGTTTGTTTGGGTTGTGAAGAAATAAAAAGAAAAAATGGGGTTAATCCTGCAGGGGGTGGGATTCGAACCCACCACCCCCTGGGTGCGCACAAGGGAGCACACCAACTGGGCTGTGGCTCGGGTTGGTGTTAGACTAGGACTCTTGCCCGTTTTGAAGTGAAACTGCGGGGTGTTCTGCTAACTGAACGCGTGCAGGAGGCTTTCTGAAACTCGACGGAGGGTGTTGTCGCCGGCAGCGTGGCTGCTCGCGGCTCGCCGGAGGGCGCCGTCCGTGGATGGTGCGACGTGCGTGTGCGCTCGAGGGGGGAAGGGAGAGAGAGAGTAGCGAGAGGGGAAGGGGAGGCGAGGGGAGATCACCTCGAGCGATCGGACAGGAGGAGGCGGTGCAGAACAGGGAGCGACCGGCGGCGAGGGGAGGCTGGCGGCGGCGCTGTGCAGGCTCTCCATCCGCGCCGAGGGGTTGGGGAAGGAGAGGGCGGTGCGGGGATTCCATTCCCGCACTCGCCCTGGCCGGAGGGTGGCGACAACTGCGGCAATCACCGGAGAAAAAGGAGGGGAATTTCGGGTGTGGGTTCAGACATTCATAGAGTTGCAAAACAGAGAGGAAGAGGGTGGGAGGAGAGGAAGAAGATTGGAGGCGGGAGAGGGAGAGAGGGAGGTAGGAGGCTAGGGCAGAGGGAACCCTAGGGCTAGGGGTCGAGTTATAGGGGGAGGGGGAGGACTCGCAGCCGTTGCCTGCTCCCTCTGTCGACGTGGAGTGCTGCAGATGACTGCCGTACGAAGAAGAAAGGTGAGCGATGGGGGGTATGGGCCAAGGGAGTAGTTGGGTTGGGCCTGTGAGCTGCTCCCCCCTACTGTGAGCGTTTCCTTTTATTATTTTTTGTTTTGTTACTTTTTTTTTGCTGATTTGGAAATAGGACGAGAAATAGAAAGGTTTTTGATGTTGGAAAATTTCAGAATAACTTTGGTATTGATTAGTTATGTAATATTAACAACTTGTCAAGTTTTTGTTTTCAAAAGATTCAAAATAAAATGCTGTTTGTAAATTAATTTAAATTTGAATCATTTTGGGATTAAGTGCTTATTGAAAACAAAATTAAAAATGGTTTGAACCTTTGGTTTAAATGGAAACAATTGCTTAGAATTGTTGTGGTAATTTTCATAATTTCAACTTGGGTGCTGTTTGTGATTTGATTTGAATTTTTAATGCTAATTGGAATTAAGTGATTGATTAAAAGCCACCATTTTTAATAGTTGAACTTTATGGATTAATTGGAAACAAAAAGGTTAGAATTGCTTTTGTAATTCTCATTAATTCCAAAAGGTTGCTGTTTGGAAAATGTGATTTGAATTTGGAATGAAATTTGAGTTAAATGAGTTATTAAATAAAATAACAAGTTAATAGTTCTATTTAAATAGAAACAACTAGCTGTTTTAATTGAACCTTTCTTTTGGAAATTGTAACATCACAAGTATGAAACAAAAAGTTTGAAATTTGGTTTGAAATTCAAATAGAAAACAAAGGAAAACAAAGGAAAACAGAGGAAAACAAATGGAAAACAAGCAAAACAAATGCAATGAACATGATGTCATGATGCAAAACAAAAAATAACAGAGAGCAAAACATTCTAATGGCTATTTTTCATACTTGGGATGTTACAGTGGCGCCCCCCTTGGCCACGTCGCCAGGTGGTGTGGCCACCCTGGCCCACCTCTGGTCGACCTCTTTCTCGTACTTGACCCCCAGGGAACCCTAAGCCCCAGAATATCATCGAAGAATTATTCCGCCGCCGCCTCGGGGTGGAAAACACCAGAGAGAGAAAAGCTCTCCGGCGGGGAGAAATCTGCCGGGGAAATTCCTCTCCGGAGAGGGGAAATCATTACCATCATCACTCCGGGCATCATCAAGATCGTCATTGTCATCATCATCACCACCAACACCATCACCCTCATCATCCACCATCATCCCTGTATAACAATTAGGGGCCTCTATCGTTGTTTTACTTTAGATCTCTCTCCCAGCATGGATTACTTGTTAGTAGTTGATGCTTGTGAGATTTATCGGTGTTAGCACTTTATAACCAGATTGTTATTATACATTATATCACCTCTTATTATGATCCATATGATGTCTTGTGAGTAGTTCGTTTAGTTCTTGAGGACATGGGAGAAGTCATGATGTTAGTAGTGAAGTTATGTTGAAGTAATATCTCGTGGTTCGGTATTTAAGTTGTGGTGCTATTCTTCTAGTGGTGTCATGTGAACATAGACTACATGATACTTCACCTTTATGGGCCTAGGAGGATGCATTCTGTATTTGGCTACTTATTGTGGGGTTGCAGGAGTGACAGAAATCTAAATCCCTGTTAGGAAACCAATGCACGAGGGAGCGTAGAATCTTGGAGTTTTAGGGTTGTGGTTAGATTTATCTTAATTACTTTCTTGTATTTGCGTATGCTTACGAGGGGTATAATCACAAGTATGTATTAGTCCTAGTTGGGCGGTACATTAGCATAGGTTCACCCACACAGCACTTCACGGACCAATTGATATTAATCAACAGTAATGAAGCGAAAGCACGTGACGAAATTCCCATGTGTCCTCGAGAACGTTTGGTAGTCATAAGTAATACAACCGGGTTTTCCTTTGCTCTCAAAAGGATTGGGCCACTCGCTGCAATGTTATTTACTACACTTTATTTTCTCGCACTTTATTTTTCTGCTATATCCAAAACAACCAAAATCCCGTTTGTTAGTGTTTACAGTGAATCCTCTATCCAACTTGCTTGTCAACACATTCTGCTCCTTGTTGGGTTCGAAACTCTTATTTATCAAAAGTACTACAATACACCCCCTATACTTGTGGGTCATCACGGCTTCGTCATCCGCGTAGAGGTCAAAACGTCACCCTCACATGGGCTGTCTCCCAACAGGCGAGGCTCCTTCCGGGAAGGAGCGGGGTCAGAGCAGGACTCCTCCCCAACGATGTGCGGTGGGGATTTCTGAGAGATCTCCTCTTCCAAGGCCGGCCTTGGGGGAGAACTGTTAGGGGGTTCTCCCTATCTTGATGGACTAAGGATGGCAATGGGTAGGGTATGGGGCAGGTAGAGCAATACCATACCCATACCCGTATAGTCAATGGGTAGATAACTCTACCCATACCCGTACCCATGGGTATGAAACTCTACCCATACCCGGCGGATACCTATACCCATTGGATACCTAACGGGTACACAAGTTATTATATTTATCATAGCATATTTGACCAAAAATATCAGTTCGATCAATTGTATGCCTCATCGCTGGCAATTTATTTGCCTAATTTGAGTATCTGGAAGATGAAAGGATTAAGGAGTAATTATAGTTTGGGGATATTTGGGAGACGAGGGGATTATGAGGACGCATTGACCTGACCCTTCGCCTCATCGCCTTGACCCTGTAGTCATGGCCTTACTGGCTGCTTCCCGCTGGCTACATATGGCCAAAGTGGCACACATGTCAGTGTAAATGGGTAGGGTAAGGGTATACCCACGGGTACAACACGATACCCATGACCTACCCATGACTTTACGGGTAGGATACGGGTACTGCCCATGGGTATAAAAGTGTATCCATACCCTGCCCATACGGGTCGAATACCCGCGAATACCCGTACCCACGGTTAAAATTGCCAACCTTATGATGGACCGGTACGGACTCCTTCCATACCCCATTTGGCCACTCTGCCTGTTGCGTCCGCATTGTTTATAATATCCCCTAGTGATGCTTTGCTTACCACTGTTATGGAATGTCCTTAGAAATAATGACGGAGTTTTATATATGCGAAAAATACGCCATATGCAAACTTTTGATAATGTGGATACCTTTGTTTTGACTCGGAAAATACCTCACCGACATAATACACCGGGTGCTGATCTGGAATACTTTGCTCGTCTTTCCGCCTTTCCAAAATTATCACCGCACTAATAACCTATTAGTTGCTGTGAGATACAATAACATGGGTTCTTCGTCTTTTGAGGATGCCAAAATTGGATCTTTCATCAAAGTTTCTTTTAATTGGGTTAATGCTTTGTCCGCCTCTTCTGTCCATTCAAATTTGTCTGATTTCTTCAACAATTTGTATAATGGAAGCTTTGTCACCAAGCCGGCTTATGAACCTGCTTACAGCGGCTGCAGAACCCGTTAATCTTTGGACATCTTTTAGACATGTAGGACTTTTGATGTTTAAGATTTCTTTGATCTTTTCCGGGTTTACCTCTATTCCTCTGTGAGAAACGATAAAACCCAAAATAATTCCCGAGGGAACCCCGAATATGCACTTTAATGGATTCAACTTCATTTTGTAAATGGGGAGATTGTCGAAGGTTTCTTGTAGATCTTCAAGGAGTGTACACTTTTCCTTGGAAACAACGGCAATATCATCCACATAAACATGAACGTTTTTGCCAATTCGACTATGCAAGCATCTTTGCATGCAACGCGGGTATGTTGCACCGGCGTTCTTCAGGCCAAAAGGCATGGTTATGTAATAGTATGTTCCATAGGGTGTTATGAAAGAGGTTTTTATTTGGTCTTATTTTTTCAAGCGTATTTGATGATACCCGGAATAAGCGTCCAAAAAGCATAAAAGCTCAAAGCCAGCAGTGGCATCTTTTATTTGATCGATTCACGGTAACGCGAACCTATCTTTTGGGCACAATTTGTTCAGACCGGCGTAATCTATACACATCCTAAGAACAATACTATCCTTTTTCGGGACTAATACTGGGTTCGCAGACCAATCAGTATGTATAACTTCCCAGATAAAATCAGCTTCTAAAAGCCGGATAATTTCCTTGCCAATAGCCTTCCGCCTTCTTCCATCAAAACGACGGTGACCTTGTTTGACGGGTTTTGATCCTGGAATAACCTTCAGTTGGTGCTCAGCAAGTTCCCTGGGAACACCTAGCATACCAGCAGGACACCAGGCAAAAATGTCCCAGTTCTCACGTAGAAACTTGATGAGCGCGCTTTCATCTTTGGGGTCCAGGATGATCTGCTTTGTATTCTCCGAGGCTTTGAAACTATCTGCCGGCTTCTGGCTTTCTTTTCCTGTCGGCATTTCTGTCGACGATTCTTCTTTGGCAACCCCCTTTAGCTCTTCCTTCCGTATCACCAATTCGACGCAACGGGCGTTTCCTTTCTCCATCTTGTTTGCCATCTTGAAATCTCATGATATGGTGATTACTCCTCCTTTTTGCCCTGGCATATTCAGCTTGTTGTAGATATAGCATGACCATTCCATGAATTTGGCTAAAGCCGGACGTCCAAGTATTGCGTGATACACACTTTCGAACGGCACCACCTCGAATGAGATCATATCCTGGCATAAGCGTTCTCTCTTTCCAAAGGTTACTTCTAGGGAAATTTCTCCTAGGGAATGTGTTTGCCTGCCAGGAACAATGTCGTGAAAACGTACATTGTTGTGTTTGAGCTGGGTCTCGGAGAGGTGTAACTGCTTCAGTGTACTTAAGTACATGATATTGATGCTAGATCCTCCATCCATTAGCACCCTTTTGAGCCTAGTGTTTTGAATAATAGGGCTTACGACCAAAGCATGTGTACCAGGTTCTGAGATATTCCCGGGATGATCAGACTGATTCCAGGTAATTGGCGTATTTGAATACTTCAAGTACTTTGGGGTTGGAGGTACAACTGCATTAATTTCTTGAAGCGTTCGTTTTGCCTATTTTGCAAAAGGAGTTGCAAGGAAAGTTAGGTTACGTTCTCCTTCAACTCTCGGGAATTTAGGCTCGCCCTTCCGCTGTTGTTCCTGGATTTTGTCATCAGTTTCAGACTCACTTTCATCTTTTCCAGCTTCCGGCTTTTGCTTGTTGAATTTCATTTTGAAATTCTTTCCTTTATTCCCGGATCCTGCAATGTCTTTCATGTGCTTATTAAGCCGGCATTGCGCATTTGTATGGGTGGGCTTCCCAAATTGTGAATGGTGGACACATAATTCCGACTTAATCTTTTCCCACTCTTCTTTCGAGTTGGAGATGGGTTCCCTGTTTTCTGTGCTTTTGTTGAAGGGTTCGTTGCATAGAAACAAAACATTTCCTACGCGAGAGACACCCAAAGGGCCAAGATCTAATCTAGGAAATGAAGTGCAACGGGGAGAAAAAGAGTCTTAAGAAAACATACCCTCGAAGACTCTAAGCGTTACGAGATCGAATCTCGTTGTTGGCGTAGTCGTACTCACACCGATCCCGAGAGCAAGAAGATGTGCACCGCAATCTGGCGGTGCCTCCGTGATCGGTCACACGTACGGCTTGATGACGACCAATGTTCCCTCGATCCAGCGGGGTAGCGGAAGTAGAGGATCCCTCGAAACTCCAGCAGCACGACGACGTGGAGGTGGTGAAGAAACCCAGAGCCAGGGATTCACAAAGCCGGAAACCATGGAATGGAGTAGCGGGAGGAGGGAGTTCCAACCCCTCTTTATATAGGAGGGGGAGGCAGCCACAAATTTTTGGTTCCTCCACCTCTCCCCTCATTATGTGGGTGGAGTCTCCACTCAACCCACTTATTCTCTCTTCAATTCCCACTTAAAATTCCAAGGGTTTTCTTTAATAAATAAATAAAACAATTTCATTTATTTATTTTAATATTTGTTAATCCTATTAAAAAACACTAACACTTACCCCCTTGAACTATTTGTTAATCAAACATTAACATATACCACCTTGAACTATTTCAATATTCCCCGAAACAATTCTGGTGACTGTTTCAATATTCCCCGAAACAATTTCGGTGCTGTCCAAACTTTTCTCCGATATTCCGTATCCTCTCAAATGTGTCATCGAATCTTAAGTGTGTCACCCTACGGTTCACGAATAACATAGACATGATCGAGACACCTCTCCGATCAATAATCAACAGTGGGATCTGGAGATCCGTGATGACTCCTATATATTCAACAATGACTCTCGTGATCGTGTGAACCATCAACGTCGTAACTATTCCCTTTGTCTCGCGATATTTTACTTGTCCGAGATCCGATCATTGGTATCAACCATACCTACTTCGAGCTTGTTACCGACAAGTACTCTTTTACTCGTTCTGTGATATGGCATCCTTGTGACCTAGTCACGTGCTTGCAAGCGGTGTCGATGTGATATCACCGAGACGGCCCAGAGTATATCTCTCCGTCATTTGGATGGAAAAATCCCACTCTTCATCCATGAGCCTCAACTAACACTTTCCGAATACTCAACGGCACCTTTATAGTCACCCTGTTACGGCGTGATGTTTGATCACATCAAAGAATCCTTCCGGTATTAGTGATTGACATGATCTCATGGTCTAAGGAATGAGGTTACTTCGTATGTAAGACATAACAATATAAACTAAATGACTTGATCGTATTGTTATACTTAGTTTGGGTTTATGTTCATCACATCATTCTCCTAATGACATGACCTCGTTATTAACAACATCCAATGTTCATGATCAGGAAACCTTGATCATCGGTTAATCAACGACCTAGTTAAAAGAGAGGCTTTACTAGGAACGATTGTTTGTTTATTAAACACGCATGTATCAACGTTTCCGGTTAATACAATTCTAGCATGAGAAATAAAAATTCATCATAAACAAGGAATAAGATAATAACCAGTTTATTATTGCCTCTCGGGCATATTCCCTCCAGTCTCCCACTTGCACTAGAGTCAACAATCTAGTATGTAAGCACTTAACACATATGGCGTTCCTGTGTTATTACCATGCTTTGCATATGGTAAACTTCATCAAAAGATCTGAACTGTTCGGTTCCTATCATATTTGCATGTTCTTTGTGTCTACACGCATCACTCATTCTCTAATGAGATGGCTATGTATATATTTGGTCAACCGGTGAGACCTTAATTCCTCAGCTTAAACCAATGTTACTAACATTGTGAAAATGTAGCTCCATAGTGTCAGCATTCTTGGAGATTCACCAAGTTCAATAAAGAACTCATTGACACAAAATACTCCTATTATTTGTTGTCAACACAACGATATACTTAGCCTTTGTTGTAGTATCAGTCACAATACTTTAATTTTGAAACTCATTAAAATCCAGCATGGAACTTTCTTCCAGCCTATTGTGCTACCTTTCATCACATGTTTTAATTGAGATAAAATTAAGACTATTAGTGTAACATATTACAACGAATATTTTGTCATTACTATATAGGAAAACATATCCTTTAGCATTTCTAGAAAATGGCATAAGGATCTCTCCCACTGTTGTCTAATCATCATATGAATTATCCTGCTATAACATTTTATAGCACATGATTCATCTGGTTGTGTATCATAACCCACAAGTATAGGGGATGGCAACACTCTTCGAGGGAAGTAAAACCCAAATTTATTGATTCGACACAAGGCGAGTGTAAGGTCCCCCAGAACCACTGTTCAAGGACACCTCCGATATGCATACATTCATGATCCCAGATCACACCAGTCGTGAACAACATATCAAGTTGGTACATAGATACAATATCCATTACACGATTACACAAAACACTTACAAAAGAGACATGGTCACATGACCAAGTCCGCACAACTGCCACGCATGGCAACACACAACACACACAACAGAAGACTAAACACACACGCAAACGTAGTAGAGCCCAAGTCACGCCTTAACCTACAGGCTGTTGACCGGGAGACGATCGTAGTTCGCTAGTCCATCAGCGTAGTACTCCTCCTCGTAGATATCCTCATGAGATTCCTTCTCGATGTTTGGCAAGTAAATACCAGGGACGAAACCAATATGAGTACATTTGAATGTACTCAGCAAGACACCCATCATGTAGATTACCAAAATTTAATTATGCTTATATGGTGTAATAGGTAGGCTATACATAGGGTTCACTATTAATGACATGTGAAATACATACCATAGTTGATTTTGAGAAATATTTGTATCTTTGTTGAAGAAGATACTTCAAAAGAAAATAATATCGTTTTCTTTCTCTTGTAGATATCACATGTACAAGAGGTTTTGTAATACTTTGTTAAAAGAAAGTTTTCTCTTTGCAAAACTTCTTTGAATCAACTTCCAGTTTTTGTTTAGAAAAGAAAGATTTTGTTTGCAAAACTCCTGGTAAAAACAAATTCGAGCTTTTCATCAACGGTACCTCCACGGTACAAGAATTTCTCCTTTCAGTACTTCATAAGTCCAACACCTTTTTTTTGAAAACTGCTTTTTTGAAAACATTGACACAATGCTAGATACATGGCCATTCAACCTCCCATATCCGAGGGCTCGGCTATTCTGAATAGTTTTACTCTGCAGAGGTGTACACATTCCACTAGATCCAATCATCTGCCATGAACCACCCATGGATCGACACAGCGATATGCAAGCATCAGAAGAATGATCCTAATTGTCCACTCTGGTAAAGCTAGTATATGACTATCCCTTCAATTAGGTTTATTCCCCATGGCACCATGTCACACATCGCCAAACAGGGGACCCAATTGTCGCATCCGGGGGGTAACTTAATGCCTCACTTTGTATGCCCCGTTACTCCCTCCTGGCGACACTTCGGTTCAGAGTATCATCCTCTCTATAGCTTTTTGGGATAGAACCCACACTAACAAGATCAAGTATCTAGATAGGCCTCGTACCCATGTTGGGGTAGAGTGGCAGTACTTCTTGGTTGTCCGGCGAAGACTAGGTTATGTGTCATTTTTATAAAAACACATTTTTCTCAAAAATGACCACTTCAACAATCCTCCGGTGAATAAGGCTCAGCCTTTTCCCCGGGTTTTCCATAAAGTCTTTGTTTTGCAAAAACATATTTTTAGGGTGTCCACTTAGGGACTAATACCTTTGATGGTAATAAATACCATATGGATGCTATGGGCTTGGTAACACCAAGTATCAACTACTGGCATAGTAATAGTATATAATATTAATAGTAGTAGTCACTCAAAAATAGTTTTTGGTAATCAAAGTTTTGTAAAACTTTTCAGAAGTAAAACATGCATGATAGATAATGATAAGTGTAGAAACAGCCATTTCAAAAATACAATGAATTTGGAAACGAGGTTAAATGCTCCTGTTAGGAAATTTCAAGGGCTTTCCAATGCAATTGGCCTCACTTCATTCTGAGTTGTAAAATAAAAATGGTGCTCATTTTGGTGTTTCTGGTACCTGTTGCCAAATCATTTTTCATTTCAAATCTATCCATCCAAATGTAGATCTACAACTTGGAGGTGGTTTAGAATTAGTTTAGGTACCACTGTGATTTTTTGCTTGGTCAAAATCATCTTTTAGATTGCCTTTTTGAGCCTAAAGTAAACAGGTAGCATTTCTGTCAAAAATAAAAGGAAAAACATGTGCTGTTGGGCCAGATCTGTTTTGGGCCGGCCAGATCCAACTGGCACCGCGGCCAGATCTACCCACTGCGGCTGACGAGCGGGCCTGGCTGCCACGGGGCTGCCACGCAGGCGAGACGCAGCCCCACCAGCAGGTTTGACCGCCCAGCGCGCGGGGTCAAGGCGCTTGTGTCATCACGAGGTCAGCACTGCGTCATCGCCGGCGAAAACGTCTCCGGCGAACTAAATTCCGGCGCAAACGACCACCACTAGCCGATTCCAACATACGTACGTGAAGCACACGACGCGGGGAACCACACGGGCTCACCGTCGTTTCCAGGGAACAAGCGTAGGGCGGCCGGCGACGAGGACTACACGGCGGCCGGACTCGACCACGGCGCAGCGGCGACCTAGGGCGTTAGAGAGGGGGGAAAAGGGCGGCGGGGGTTGCCTTGCTCACCGTGAGCACGCGGGGCTACTCGGTGACGGAGGAGGAAGCACGAGGGCACGGCAATGCCTCGCCGGAGTGCTCCCGGAGCCGTGGAAGGAAACAGACGGCGCGGCGACCTCGAGCCCTTCCGGCTCGATTCCTCTGGCAGAGAGGACCTAGACGACGAGGTGGAGGCGATGAGCACAACGGCTGCCGCCGGTGAGCTCCCATTTGGCCGAATCGACGACGAGCTCCATAGCTAGGGTTTCGGGTTGCACAAAAAATTAGAGAGAGAGGGTGTGCTTCGAGGGGAAGAGAGAGAGGGGGCAGGTGAGAGGTGCACTCGGGTCTTTAAACAACTAGAAGGCTTCCACTCGAAGGCAATGGAGCATGGGCTTCCATGCCTCTCCTGCGTCATCTACAGGAAGAAGATGAAGATGGGTGACTCAGCTTACAATTTAGTCCCTGGAGAATTACAATTAGGTCCTTTCCTCTCTGAAAAATAGATGTTTTCCCTAAGAAAACAAAGTCAAAATTTTAAATCCTTTTGCCCAAAATTCTAATTAGTTGAGATGCACAACATATATGAAAATTGGCTCAATTGGGGAAACTTTATAATTCAAAGTTGTTCAAATTTGAATTCTTACAAAAATGGACATTGAATTTATTAACCTACTTAGGAGCTTCCAAAAATGATAATTTTTGGCACACATTCCTTATATGATGTGTTCCTTATGTGGTAGAAAATTCAAGTCATTTAGAGTTACTTCATAGAACAAACTTGTTCAAATTTTAAAAAGGTGCTGTGAAGAAAACAGGGGTTTTTGGAAACTTAAACAATTCAAAAACTTGTTTCCTTTTGGTTTTCATCCTTATTTATGATATAGAGCGTGTGGTATTTATTTCATGGCATTTGGAAAAAGTTTGTAGAACAAACTTGTTCAAAATCCCAAATGTTGCTGTGGAGAAAAACCATGTTTTCAGGACTTTAATGGATTCAATTTTTGGTCTCCTCTTGTGTGTCTTCCTTATTTGATATAGGGAAGCAATGGTATTAATTTCATCTCATTTTAAGAAAGTTTCCAATAGTAACTTGTTTTAGTTTTCTGTTTCTGGAAATATTGGAATTTCTATTTAATAAAGCACTTGGCTTTTCTTTAGCAATTCTTTGCCAAAATATTTATGTGACTAGAGATAGCAAGTCAATGCTCTCCAATACCTTTGTTTTTAATCTTGCAAGGTTGGAAAAACATTTGATAATATTTTGGTGAAGCATTTAAGAATGCCTCTTTTTCTGATAATCATCTATGGAAATTTATTAAGTGTTTCATCTTTCTTAATTTGGGTCTTGGAATAATATTCAACAAGTAGTAGGTTCATAAGATAGTTTTTGGAAAAACTCTTTGATCAATATTTACTTTAGAAAATATTGCCAAAGTCATTGGAACAATATGTTGAATATTTTGTTTTCAATTCCTTAGCCATGTAAGATTATATAATTAGTTTGTTTAGTTGCACTCAAACAAATACAACCAAAGTTTAATTGTCACAATCAAAGTTTATTAGCCAAGCAATTAGCAAAACAACTGTGTTAACAGGTATTCCAAAATTGGGATGTGACAGGTCTTCCCCCCTTAAAAAGAATCTCGTCCCCGAGATTCACAAGCGAGGACTAAGGGAGGGCCAACAAACAGAATGTTAGTGTTGGAGTGCAGGTGCTTCCCCCCTTTGACTTTTCTTGGGAGGAGGGGTACATCCCTAAATTAGCAAATTTACTTTTACTTTAAAAAGTACACCAGCACTGTGTTAGGTCCAAAACTTTTGTTTCCTAGTTTGAACAAAAATTAAGGTTAGTGCAGAATTACCTGGAAATGTACCGTCAAATTTTTTTTTACATGAGTTCCTAGCTATAACCCACATATTACATAACACATATGGAGTGGTGTACCACTCACCTAACATGGTACATAATAAGCTAAAAAAAATAGCTTGTGGGTGCAAAGGTTAGGTTGCTAGGGTAAAATAAACAGACAGAATAATACCCATGGCTGTGGATATTAGCATCACACAAGCAATTATCACTTAAAGTGTTCATGATTTTAGTTGAATGTTTTACTTTCATAAGATACTCTTAAGAATAATCATAACACAAGTATAAACCCATGCTAAGGTAAAACATTCAAACAAAATCCAATAAACCAGCAAACAACACCACAGAGGAATAGACTATTTATTCACTAGGTTATTGTTTATTAGAGGTTTTGGAATCCATCAATCATGAACAATTAGCAAACAACCAGTAGCTAAAAACCAATGAATTCAATCATAAAGGTACTCTAAAATACCATCTTTACACAAGATAAAACTTCTATTACACAGGCATAAAAATCAGGACTGCACAAATAACACACTAGTTATGAAAAATCTACACCAGCATGCTATAAGAGATAATCATATCCTATAACCATAGAACATGTAACTAAATAATTCATGGCATGATAACAGAAGTAATACTTCCTAAACATGCTATATCAACAAATACTCTCATAAAATAAAAAGAGTGTAAAACTAGAGCAAAAATCACCATTTTCTAGTGGTGAAACTAGTTCATCTCTAGAGAAGCAAACAATGCTATCATGATGTTTAAACTTACACAAGCAAGTCATGAATATAAATGTACCTAATAACAGTACACAAAAATTACTCATGTTAGTAAGCACAAACATCAAAACAATCCCATGATACAACTATTAAACATGCAGAAATTTATTCTAGCAATTTATGTTTTTCTTTAACCAATTGCTAGCAAACAAGCAAGGTATAACTCACACAACCAGTAGCTATGCAATTAGTGAAAAGTTATCTAAACCTTTTCAAAAATCCATACACTCAATTTAAAATCATTCACAAACAATCTACCAATCAAGAGGAATTTATTTTATTTGCGAATAATTTAATTTTAGCACACGATAGTGAAACATTTCTTAACATGATACCCCTAAGGAATATTATGCAAAAAAAAAGGATCACACCTAAACATATTAGTATTTACTAACAAGAAATAAACTTCTCACTTGCATAAGTGAAAACAAACAATTATTTTTTTTTTCATGGTGGAAAATAGAAATCAATCACATAGTGAAACACGCTATTTTCACACATATGTATGGTTGGGGATTTTCATCCTCAAGCCAAAATACAATGGGACCAGTGGGCTATGGCCTACTAATACCAAGTAAAAATAGGTACTAAGCCTCTGATTACTCATGAAAAACTTTGCATACAAGATCAAAAATATAAGGCTATTTAATCTAGTGAAGCAATACTAGTGCATACTGATAGTAATGCTTACACATGCTTTACTATTAAGAGACATGCAAGCTAACATAGGTACAAGCATCAAATAACAGTACCTAAATGGTACTGGACTCAAAGTATCAAAGCATTCACACAAAGATCTAGTTCTCACAATACTTCCAAATAATAAACTAGAAGTAACAAATGCTATTTCATTTTTATTCGAGTTTTCAATCATGCACACACTTTCTAGGGTAGATTTATTGTAATAAAACAACATAATAACAAGTCCTAACAAGTCCATATAAGTTAGGAAGCAAGATTGAATAAAACACAAATTTATTTCAATCAAGAGCACACAAAGAAACAAAAACAGGAAAACTGTTGTTTTCTTGGTATATCATAATCATTCCATCGTTCACTTAATTTCTAAACCCCGAATCTCATAGTACTTAAAACGTCTATTAAGATTTGGTTCCCAAAGTAGATACACCCGATATCTTATTTACTAGTAAACGAATAGGTCATCATCTTATTTTCTCGTGACTTCTCCTTTTTACCAACTATATTAAAAAGTGTCTTAAGTCACTTAATTCCTTGGTTTAGAAAGACTTGTCAGTAGTTTGCATGCTTTGGTTAGGTGTCAACCTAAGATTAGGCAAAGCATGTTAGTCTTGTTAGCTTTCTATTTAATAATGTTTGTCCGACAAGATACGACTAGCGTCATCGTCGAATATTGAATTGTGCTCTTTTGATTGGCTTTTGAGGGGGTTGCGCATCATGGCATGTGAATACTTCTTTTGCAAACAGACAAAACAAAGAGGTTTTGGTCAGTATTGGTTGTTTTTTCTTCACGCCTTTTCTTCTTTGAGGGTTGTCGTTGTTGGAGCTTTATCTGTTGAAGTGCATCACTGGTATCAACGCTATCAGTTCGTGTGGCTTGATGGTCCTCTATTATTAGGTCCAATGGTGCTTTTATTGATGGTGGGAGAGATGGTGGTGGTTCACGACGGGTCGCATTATGAAGCGATAACAAGTATAAGTCTAAGCAACAAATTCTTGTTTTTGAATACTATACAAACATTTTTGCTTGCAAAAATTTAACACGAGGCGATTCAAAAACAAGAGCGGGGCAATCACAAATCTGCAAAATTTGAGCACCCTACAAACATATAGAAGCCTAGATGAACCAAATTCTACACCACAAAATAGCACAAAGTCCTACGGACACACATAAGCAAGCCATAACACACAAGCAAGACTCCATTGGGGCTACGTCGGGGAAGACGACTCATGGAGTTATCGCTAAATTACTCCAAACTAGACTAATCCAAAATTCTAGAAGTGGCTGAAGAACTATATCTACTTCTGACCATCATCACTGTAGAGCTAGGCAATTATTTTGGTCTTCTCGGGACATCGGCAAGTATAAAAGTTTTTGTATGAAAACAAGATAAATAGAAGTAAAGTTTTGATAAAACTTTATGCAACAATCTGTTTTTGAAACTCCAACTATTTTCTGGACAGAAAACTTCAAAGACGAGAGATGTTTCAAAAACAGAGCGGAGCAGTTGCAAACAAGTAAGAAATAACCTCTTAACCGAGAGAGATACTAACTCTGTAAGGCCCGCCCTTCGAACCACTGTTCAAGGACGCCCTTGATATGCATTTAGAATCCTTTGAAAAGATCAGAAGGAGGGGAAAATATACTAAAATTCCCTTAGATAAAAAAAATCTAGATAGTAAATAGGTTTTTACTCAAAAATACTTTTCTTTCCTATCTGACGTCCATGCTAACTAAGGTCTCCTAAGGTCAGGATGGCTCTGATACCAACTCTGTAAGGACCCCAGACCGGCAGTCTGAAACCCTACGTATGCATACATTCACGATCCCAGAAAGATCAGTCGTGAACAACATACACAGTTGGCACACAGATATACATCATCCATTACACGAATACATAAAGGTATTACACAAATGATCACATGATCAAGTTTAACGCAACTGCCACAAAGGGCAGGCAACTAACAAACACAGCGGAAGACAATTAAAACACAACGTAGTTGAGCCCAAGTCACGCCTTAACCTACAGGCTGCTGACCCGGAGACGATCCTAGTTCGCAAAGCCGTCAACTTCGTACTTCTCTTCATAAATATCCCTTTGAGGCTCCTTCTCAAAATCTGATAAGTAGATACCAGGGGCGAAACCATAATGAGTACATTTGAATGTACTCAGCAAGACATCCATCATTTCACTTACCAACATGCAAATATGCTTATATGGTGGAATAGGTAGGCTATAAATAGGGTTCACTATCAATGGTGTTCATGTATGATGACACCACAGTTGCAGTCAGGTTAATCTGTATCTTCGTTGAAGAAGATACTTCAGAAGAAAATAATATAGTTTTATTTCTCTTGTAGATATCACATGTACAAGAGGTTTCGTTAAGTTTTGTTAAAGAAGGTTTTCTCTTTGCAAAACTTCTTGGAATCAGTTTCCAGAATTCTTGCCTAGAGTAGAAAAGGTTTTCTTTGCAAAACATTTTGTTTTGTATATCAGCCTCTGGCTTTTCATCATCGACGATACCTCCACGGTATCAATTTCCATTCCTTTCCGAACTTCACAAGTTCAACACTTCCTTTCCAAAGATTCCCTTTCAAAAACTTCTTTTTGAAAACATTGACACAATGCTAGCTACATGGCCATTCAACTGTCCATATCCGAGGACGCGGCTTCTTCGAAAAAGTTATACTCTGCAGAGGTGTACACATCCACCAGATCCAGTACACCTCCCGTGAACAATCACGGACTGTAACAACAGTATGTAAACATCAGGTATCTGATCATAACCATCCACTATGTTCAAGCTAGAATATGCCTATCTCTCAGTTTTAATCTCCTCGGCACCATGTCGCACATCGCCATGACAGGAGACTCAACCGATGCAACCGGAGGGAAAATTAATCCCACACTTTATATGCCTCAACATTGGGAGTTTTGACGACATTCGGTTCGAGGGTACGACGTCCCTTATAGCGATTGAGATAGCACACACTAATAAGAACAAACTTCAAGTTAAGCCCCGTGCCCATGTTGGGGTAGGGTGGCAGTACGGTAAAGGTTGTCCGGCGAAGACTAGGTTATGTGTCATTTTTGAAAACACCACTTTCTCAAAAATGACCACTTCCACATTCCTCCGGAGAACAAGGATCCGCCTTTTCTCCGGGGTTTTCCGTAAAGCCTTTGTTTTGTAGAATCACAATTTTAGGGTGTCCACTTAGGGACTAGTATATTTGATGGTAATAAATACCATAGGGTGGCTTATGGGCTTGGTATTACCAAGTTTAACTAATGGCATGATAGTAACCTATAATATAGTATAGTAGTAATTTCCACCTCAAAAATAGTTTTGATAATCAAGTTTTTTGTAAAACTTCAGAGGTAAAACATGCATGATATATAATGGTAAGTATTGTATCAGCAAGCAATCAGGATGCTTGCCTGGTATCTCTTTGTGTCCCTGGTTGTTGGAGTGACTGGAACTTGAAACAGAGCTTCACGACACTTCCTTCCTCTTCGTTTTCTAACGCCGTAAAAAGAGAATAAAGGACACACATTCAGAACCAAACAAGACAAACAAGGCTACAAGTAATACATACAGCAAGCACTCAAGAAGTACCACCCAAGTTCTCAATTTTTCCCTTAGGAAAAATTGGCATAAAAACTATAGTTGAAAAGTCTGCCTTTTTTCCTAGTGTTTATGTGTGGCCAATTCAATGATTTTTAGTTAAGAACACCATGGACCAGTGGGGTAAAGCACATGTTACTAGACAGTAGGGTGTCACATAAAACACATTTTGATGTCTAAAAATTCCCACAACAATCTCTATGGCTAGCACACATAATTTGCTAAATTACTCAAGTGGTGAAATAAGCTCATGACAACAAGTCAAACCTATTTTTCCACCATGAGGCAAACATACCAGTGGGTGTTCCACTAGCAAATATGCTCACCAAGAGGTTAATAAGCCTCTGGTCACTTTTATAAAAGTGCTCAAAACAAACAAACAAGCATCCAAAAACTCCTACTCATACTAGTAGAAAATTTAGGAAAAATACTAGACTAGTTTAGGCTACACTAGTTAATTTTATGCACAAGTGTGCAAGCTAGTAGAGGCAAAATACTCCTCTAACCAGTACCATAAATTCTACTGGATACCACAAAATAACATAAAAAACATAGCTAGGAAACAAGGAAAAACTATGCTTAAAATGCTACACATGTGAGGAGATTAATTCCTAGTCATCCAAGTGTTATTCATGCTTTTATGCTACTTAAGAGGAAACCTATCAGAGGTGAAAACCCTAAGATAATAATGCCACAAGGACATTCCATCCTCTGGTTTCCATACCAAAGATTCATATTTTTCCCTAGGGGAAGACAAGACAAAAAGCATACATGAATATCCTAGTATGAAATTTAGACTTTAAGCATTTCTATTTAAATCTATTTCAAACACAAGCACCAAGTATCTTGAGGTTCTATAACCAAAATAACAGTACCTAAATGGTACTAGTTTCATGAGAATTAATCTAGCAATAAGCCTAAAAAGCATTTAAAGATCTACTCAAAACATATATAAAAGAAACACATCTAGTGTGGGGGAAATAATGTTTCCACCAAAAATGCAATGAAACCAGTGGGTGTTCCACTAGCATATCAAAGCATTAAGAGGTCACAATGCCTCTGGTCCACTTGCTAAAAATTTAACAAAAGACTAAACAAGCTTCTAGTGCAATAACAATACTAGCAGAAGATAACAGGGTGCTAAAATAAGCAAGGTAATGATACTCATGCTATTGTTTTCACACATGTGAAAACTTTAGGTGTCAAGTACTCATAACAACCTTATCAAAAAGCTACTGGACCTATGGATACAACCCAAAAATATGTGGTCACAAAACCACAAATGATTATGTCAAAATTCCACACATGAGGGACTTTTTCCATAACCATTCTCATAGTCATGACAAAGCTAATAATGCTTTTCTACCAATTCCAATGCAACATAGCAGAGGTGATAACAACACAAACTAAGTACCAACATGGTACTGGATACACTCAAAAAATCCAAGTGCTTTGCACATGAATTCATCACTCAAAAATGTTATGCAAGTATTACTAGAGAATAATCAAATGCTACTAACAAATATCATATTTCTTCTCCACTCAAGTCCACACATTCTAACATGCTAAAAATAGTTAAGTAACACTTATAAAGCAAGTTCACACAACTTATACATGCTAGAAAACAATATTGCAACACAAAAATATCACCACACAAATTAATTAACTAAAATGCCAAAATGGCAGAAACAAGCATTTTAAAGTTCTGTCCACCAAATTTTCTAGGATGCTCTAAAAATTAAACCCTTCTAGTTTTGGATAGTCCTAAACGTATACAAGACCATACAGTTGAGTTTGCATCAAAAATCATTTTTAATTATTTTATAAAAATCACCAAAGTGCTCTCTGGTGTTTTACCAAATTGCATGCCATTTCAAAAATACAATGAATTTGGAAACGAGGTTAAATGCTCCTGTTAGGAAATTTCAAGGGCTTTCCAATGCAATTGGCCTCACTTCATTCTGAGTTGTAAAATAAAAATGGTGCTCATTTTGGTGTTTCTGGTACCTGTTGCCAAATCATTTTTCATTTCAAATCTATCCATCCAAATGTAGATCTACAACTTGGAGGTGGTTTAGAATTAGTTTAGGTACCACTGTGATTTTTTGCTTGGTCAAAATCATCTTTTAGATTGCCTTTTTGAGCCTAAAGTAAACAGGTAGCATTTCTGTCAAAAATAAAAGGAAAAACATGTGCTGTTGGGCCAGATCTGTTTTGGGCCGGCCAGATCCAACTGGCACCGCGGCCAGATCTACCCACTGCGGCTGACGAGCGGGCCTGGCTGCCACGGGGCTGCCACGCAGGCGAGACGCAGCCCCACCAGCAGGTTTGACCGCCCAGCGCGCGGGGTCAAGGCGCTTGTGTCATCACGAGGTCAGCACTGCGTCATCGCCGGCGAAAACGTCTCCGGCGAACTAAATTCCGGCGCAAACGACCACCACTAGCCGATTCCAACATACGTACGTGAAGCACACGACGCGGGGAACCACACGGGCTCACCGTCGTTTCCAGGGAACAAGCGTAGGGCGGCCGGCGACGAGGACTACACGGCGGCCGGACTCGACCACGGCGCAGCGGCGACCTAGGGCGTTAGAGAGGGGGGAAAAGGGCGGCGGGGGTTGCCTTGCTCACCGTGAGCACGCGGGGCTACTCGGTGACGGAGGAGGAAGCACGAGGGCACGGCAATGCCTCGCCGGAGTGCTCCCGGAGCCGTGGAAGGAAACGGACGGCGCGGCGACCTCGAGCCCTTCCGGCTCGATTCCTCTGGCAGAGAGGACCTAGACGACGAGGTGGAGGCGATGAGCACAACGGCTGCCGCCGGTGAGCTCCCATTTGGCCGAATCGACGACGAGCTCCATAGCTAGGGTTTCGGGTTGCACAAAAAATTAGAGAGAGAGGGTGTGCTTCGAGGGGAAGAGAGAGAGGGGGCAGGTGAGAGGTGCACTCGGGTCTTTAAACAACTAGAAGGCTTCCACTCGAAGGCAATGGAGCATGGGCTTCCATGCCTCTCCTGCGTCATCTACAGGAAGAAGATGAAGATGGGTGACTCAGCTTACAATTTAGTCCCTGGAGAATTACAATTAGGTCCTTTCCTCTCTGAAAAATAGATGTTTTCCCTAAGAAAACAAAGTCAAAATTTTAAATCCTTTTGCCCAAAATTCTAATTAGTTGAGATGCACAACATATATGAAAATTGGCTCAATTGGGGAAACTTTATAATTCAAAGTTGTTCAAATTTGAATTCTTACAAAAATGGACATTGAATTTATTAACCTACTTAAGAGCTTCCAAAAATGATAATTTTTGGCACACATTCCTTATATGATGTGTTCCTTATGTGGTAGAAAATTCAAGTCATTTAGAGTTACTTCATAGAACAAACTTGTTCAAATTTTAAAAAGGTGCTGTGAAGAAAACAGGGGTTTTTGGAAACTTAAACAATTCAAAAACTTGTTTCCTTTTGGTTTTCATCCTTATTTATGATATAGAGCGTGTGGTATTTATTTCATGGCATTTGGAAAAAGTTTGTAGAACAAACT
Source organism: Alopecurus myosuroides (assembly GCA_028641055.1). Classification (NCBI taxonomy): domain Eukaryota; kingdom Viridiplantae; phylum Streptophyta; class Magnoliopsida; order Poales; family Poaceae; genus Alopecurus; species Alopecurus myosuroides. Next base: position 185,784,667 of record CM054061.1, on the reverse strand, counting down.
TGTTCAAAATCCCAAATGTTGCTGTGGAGAAAAACCATGTTTTCAGGACTTTAATGGATTCAATTTTTGGTCTCCTCTTGTGTGTCTTCCTTATTTGATATAGGGAAGCAATGGTATTAATTTCATCTCATTTTAAGAAAGTTTCCAATAGTAACTTGTTTTAGTTTTCTGTTTCTGGAAATATTGGAATTTCTATTTAATAAAGCACTTGGCTTTTCTTTAGCAATTCTTTGCCAAAATATTTATGTGACTAGAGATAGCAAGTCAATGCTCTCCAATACCTTTGTTTTTAATCTTGCAAGGTTGGAAAAACATTTGATAATATTTTGGTGAAGCATTTAAGAATGCCTCTTTTTCTGATAATCATCTATGGAAATTTATTAAGTGTTTCATCTTTCTTAATTTGGGTCTTGGAATAATATTCAACAAGTAGTAGGTTCATAAGATAGTTTTTGGAAAAACTCTTTGATCAATATTTACTTTAGAAAATATTGCCAAAGTCATTGGAACAATATGTTGAATATTTTGTTTTCAATTCCTTAGCCATGTAAGATTATATAATTAGTTTGTTTAGTTGCACTCAAACAAATACAACCAAAGTTTAATTGTCACAATCAAAGTTTATTAGCCAAGCAATTAGCAAAACAACTGTGTTAACAGGTATTCCAAAATTGGGATGTGACAATGACGACCAATGTTCCCTCGATCCAGCGGGGTAGCGGAAGTAGAGGATCCCTCGAAACTCCAGCAGCACGACGACGTGGAGGTGGTGAAGAAACCCAGAGCCAGGGATTCACAAAGCCGGAAACCATGGAATGGAGTAGCGGGAGGAGGGAGTTCCAACCCCTCTTTATATAGGAGGGGGAGGCAGCCACAAATTTTTGGTTCCTCCACCTCTCCCCTCATTATGTGGGTGGAGTCTCCACTCAACCCACTTATTCTCTCTTCAATTCCCACTTAAAATTCCAAGGGTTTTCTTTAATAAATAAATAAAACAATTTCATTTATTTATTTTAATATTTGTTAATCCTATTAAAAAACACTAACACTTACCCCCTTGAACTATTTGTTAATCAAACATTAACATATACCACCTTGAACTATTTCAATATTCCCCGAAACAATTCTGGTGACTGTTTCAATATTCCCCGAAACAATTTCGGTGCTGTCCAAACTTTTCTCCGATATTCCGTATCCTCTCAAATGTGTCATCGAATCTTAAGTGTGTCACCCTACGGTTCACGAATAACATAGACATGATCGAGACACCTCTCCGATCAATAATCAACAGTGGGATCTGGAGATCCGTGATGACTCCTATATATTCAACAATGACTCTCGTGATCGTGTGAACCATCAACGTCGTAACTATTCCCTTTGTCTCGCGATATTTTACTTGTCCGAGATCCGATCATTGGTATCAACCATACCTACTTCGAGCTTGTTACCGACAAGTACTCTTTTACTCGTTCTGTGATATGGCATCCTTGTGACCTAGTCACGTGCTTGCAAGCGGTGTCGATGTGATATCACCGAGACGGCCCAGAGTATATCTCTCCGTCATTTGGATGGAAAAATCCCACTCTTCATCCATGAGCCTCAACTAACACTTTCCGAATACTCAACGGCACCTTTATAGTCACCCTGTTACGGCGTGATGTTTGATCACATCAAAGAATCCTTCCGGTATTAGTGATTGACATGATCTCATGGTCTAAGGAATGAGGTTACTTCGTATGTAAGACATAACAATATAAACTAAATGACTTGATCGTATTGTTATACTTAGTTTGGGTTTATGTTCATCACATCATTCTCCTAATGACATGACCTCGTTATTAACAACATCCAATGTTCATGATCAGGAAACCTTGATCATCGGTTAATCAACGACCTAGTTAAAAGAGAGGCTTTACTAGGAACGATTGTTTGTTTATTAAACACGCATGTATCAACGTTTCCGGTTAATACAATTCTAGCATGAGAAATAAAAATTCATCATAAACAAGGAATAAGATAATAACCAGTTTATTATTGCCTCTCGGGCATATTCCCTCCAGTCTCCCACTTGCACTAGAGTCAACAATCTAGTATGTAAGCACTTAACACATATGGCGTTCCTGTGTTATTACCATGCTTTGCATATGGTAAACTTCATCAAAAGATCTGAACTGTTCGGTTCCTATCATATTTGCATGTTCTTTGTGTCTACACGCATCACTCATTCTCTAATGAGATGGCTATGTATATATTTGGTCAACCGGTGAGACCTTAATTCCTCAGCTTAAACCAATGTTACTAACATTGTGAAAATGTAGCTCCATAGTGTCAGCATTCTTGGAGATTCACCAAGTTCAATAAAGAACTCATTGACACAAAATACTCCTATTATTTGTTGTCAACACAACGATATACTTAGCCTTTGTTGTAGTATCAGTCACAATACTTTAATTTTGAAACTCATTAAAATCCAGCATGGAACTTTCTTCCAGCCTATTGTGCTACCTTTCATCACATGTTTTAATTGAGATAAAATTAAGACTATTAGTGTAACATATTACAACGAATATTTTGTCATTACTATATAGGAAAACATATCCTTTAGCATTTCTAGAAAATGGCATAAGGATCTCTCCCACTGTTGTCTAATCATCATATGAATTATCCTGCTATAACATTTTATAGCACATGATTCATCTGGTTGTGTATCATAACCCACAAGTATAGGGGATGGCAACACTCTTCGAGGGAAGTAAAACCCAAATTTATTGATTCGACACAAGGCGAGTGTAAGGTCCCCCAGAACCACTGTTCAAGGACACCTCCGATATGCATACATTCATGATCCCAGATCACACCAGTCGTGAACAACATATCAAGTTGGTACATAGATACAATATCCATTACACGATTACACAAAACACTTACAAAAGAGACATGGTCACATGACCAAGTCCGCACAACTGCCACGCATGGCAACACACAACACACACAACAGAAGACTAAACACACACGCAAACGTAGTAGAGCCCAAGTCACGCCTTAACCTACAGGCTGTTGACCGGGAGACGATCGTAGTTCGCTAGTCCATCAGCGTAGTACTCCTCCTCGTAGATATCCTCATGAGATTCCTTCTCGATGTTTGGCAAGTAAATACCAGGGACGAAACCAATATGAGTACATTTGAATGTACTCAGCAAGACACCCATCATGTAGATTACCAAAATTTAATTATGCTTATATGGTGTAATAGGTAGGCTATACATAGGGTTCACTATTAATGACATGTGAAATACATACCATAGTTGATTTTGAGAAATATTTGTATCTTTGTTGAAGAAGATACTTCAAAAGAAAATAATATCGTTTTCTTTCTCTTGTAGATATCACATGTACAAGAGGTTTTGTAATACTTTGTTAAAAGAAAGTTTTCTCTTTGCAAAACTTCTTTGAATCAACTTCCAGTTTTTGTTTAGAAAAGAAAGATTTTGTTTGCAAAACTCCTGGTAAAAACAAATTCGAGCTTTTCATCAACGGTACCTCCACGGTACAAGAATTTCTCCTTTCAGTACTTCATAAGTCCAACACCTTTTTTTTGAAAACTGCTTTTTTGAAAACATTGACACAATGCTAGATACATGGCCATTCAACCTCCCATATCCGAGGGCTCGGCTATTCTGAATAGTTTTACTCTGCAGAGGTGTACACATTCCACTAGATCCAATCATCTGCCATGAACCACCCATGGATCGACACAGCGATATGCAAGCATCAGAAGAATGATCCTAATTGTCCACTCTGGTAAAGCTAGTATATGACTATCCCTTCAATTAGGTTTATTCCCCATGGCACCATGTCACACATCGCCAAACAGGGGACCCAATTGTCGCATCCGGGGGGTAACTTAATGCCTCACTTTGTATGCCCCGTTACTCCCTCCTGGCGACACTTCGGTTCAGAGTATCATCCTCTCTATAGCTTTTTGGGATAGAACCCACACTAACAAGATCAAGTATCTAGATAGGCCTCGTACCCATGTTGGGGTAGAGTGGCAGTACTTCTTGGTTGTCCGGCGAAGACTAGGTTATGTGTCATTTTTATAAAAACACATTTTTCTCAAAAATGACCACTTCAACAATCCTCCGGTGAATAAGGCTCAGCCTTTTCCCCGGGTTTTCCATAAAGTCTTTGTTTTGCAAAAACATATTTTTAGGGTGTCCACTTAGGGACTAATACCTTTGATGGTAATAAATACCATATGGATGCTATGGGCTTGGTAACACCAAGTATCAACTACTGGCATAGTAATAGTATATAATATTAATAGTAGTAGTCACTCAAAAATAGTTTTTGGTAATCAAAGTTTTGTAAAACTTTTCAGAAGTAAAACATGCATGATAGATAATGATAAGTGTAGAAACAACAAGCATAAGGATGTCTTGCCTTAAAACTCTTAATGTCCCTGGCCTTGAAGTAGCTTGAACTTGACGCACTGCTCCACAACTGCTTCTTCTTCTTCTTCTTCTTCTTCTTCGTTTTCTAGAGTCGTAAACGAATAAAAGACACACACTCAGAACTAAATGACAAACAACTAAACCAAGCAACACATACATCAAGCAAACTTATACTAGCTCTCAAAAGTTATCGCGAAAACTTTCTCACAAACTCTCATGGTACAAAACTATCGTCAAACACACATATGGTTGAAGAACCATATCTCACATCTTAGATACCATATATGGAGTGGGTGTACCACTATCATAATAAGATATTCAAGAAGCTAAAATATAGCTTGTGGGTACAAAAGGTGAGGCTACTAAAATAATAACAATCAATCGAAGCAATACCCATGGTAGTGGGTATTAACAACACACAAGAAATCATCGCCAAACAAGTTCATGACTATACTAATGCTTAGATAGCAAGATACTACTAACCAACAACAACAACAACAACACTAGTACATCAATAACCTAAGTACACTACTTATGCTAAGGTAATTACTCAGACAATTTCCAAACAACAAACAACACACCACAGATGAATAGGCTAGTTATAGACTATGCTTAAGTCTACTTAAAGTTATGGAATCCATCAATCATGAAAATAAACAAAACAAACCAGTAGCTCTACCAATGGTAACAAGTCATAGAACATACTCTAAAACACAATCATCACAAGAGACAATGCTCCTTACAAATAACATAAAAACAGGAGTCACTAATAGTATACTAGTATGAAAATTCTACACAAGCATGCTATAAGAAATAATTGTATTCTACAAATAATAGAAACAAAAAACTCCACAAGTCAAGTCAAAATAACAGAAGTAATAACATCCTTAACATGCTAGAATAATCACACACTCATAAAATAAAAGAAGCAATACTAGAGCAACTCATAATCTCTAGTGGTGACACTAGTTCAACACTAGAGAAGCAAACATCACTATAAGGATGTATGATCCTAAGCAATCAACTCATGAATGTAAATACCTACTAACAGTACATACACCTTACACATTCTAGTAAGCATAAACACTAAAATAATTCTATGAAAACATCTACTAAGCAAGCATCAATCCATTCTAGTAATACATCCTTTTCTAATTAATTAAATAGCAAGCAATCAAAGTGTAAACTACACAACGAGTAGCTATGCACTCAACACAAGCTCAACTAAATACTTTCAAAAATCCAAACACTCAATGAAATCTATTTACAAATAATTTATCAATCACTAGGAAGCATTCTATTAGCAAACAATATTTAATTTACCAAACAACAGTGAAACATTCCTTAACATGATACCCCTAAGGGAATATTATGTTAACAAATGAACCACCACTAAACATATTAGTATTCACAAAGAAAATACTAAATTCTTCACTTACATAAGTGAAACAAACAATCTATTTTCCTTGCTGGAAAATAATAATCAATCATATAGTAATACATGCTATTTTTACACTAGTGCATGGTAGAGGATTTTCATCCTTAACCAAGATGCAATGGGACCAGTGGGTTATGGGCCCACTAATACCAAGGCAATAAGAGGTAACAAAGCCTCTGGTCACACATGACAATATTAGTATAACAAGGCAAACCATACAAGGCTACTCATACTAGTGAAAATAATACTAGTGAAAACAATTAACAAATGTTACACATGCATCTCTATAAAATAAAGTGTAAGCTAAAAGAGATAGTAACATAAAAATAACAGTACCAAAATGGTACTGGACTCAACTCAAACATAGCACAACCTAGGTAAAGACAAACATACAAAGATTTGGTGCACACAACAATCAAATAATAAAACTAGAAAATAACAAATGCTAGTCCTATTTCTATTAGACTTTCCAAACATGCACATACTTTCTAAGGGAGATGTACAACAAGAAAACAACCTAATAACAAGTGGTAACACATCTATACATGCTAGGAACAAGGATTCAAACAAGCACACAGTTTATTTCAAACAAACACACAAGTAATAATGAAAACAGAAAAGGTGATGTTTCTAGTTTTGCTCACCAAAAATAATCTAGGGCTCCAAAAATTAATCCAAGCTAGGATTAGATAGATCTAGTCATAAGTAAACTCATCCAGTTGGATTCACCTCAAAAATCATTTTAAACTCCTTCTAAAAATCCTAGAAAAGCCTATTGGTCTTTTACCAAAATGGATGGTATTTCCATTTGGTAACTCACCGATGTCAGGCCAAGTCCTATGGATATATCTATTCAAAGGCTACTCAAAAAAATTTGATTTGCCCAAAAAGGTTACAAAGCCAAAAAGTTATGCCACAAACATGTTTACAGACACCTTGTGGCAAAACAGATCTTGAGACAAAAATATGACTAGTGTCTTGATTTTTTGTGGATTTTATTTTGCAATCTTGGTATTTTTCCAAAGCTCAAAGCAAACCAGCACAGATTTAAAAGAAAGACAAAAACACTCAACGAGCCGACTTTACTACGGCGTGGCCCACTAAGCGGCGAACGCAGCCCAGCACGTTGCGCGCGCGCGGTCAGCGCGGGGAAACGGCCGTTCAAGCGTGGTCGTCGATCTCAGATCGAACGGCCCGCGATCTCTCTTCTTCCTCCCTCCTCTCTATCTCTCTCTCTCTCCCGAGCTACTGAGAAACACAGCGGCACGGCGGCTCACCTAGGAGCAACGGAGAGGACTGGCGTAGGCTCGGGGGAGTTGCAGGGTTCCCTGGGCGTCAAGGGGCACGTAGATCGGGCGCAAGCGCGGCTCTAGACGGCGGTGTTCGACGGGCGTCCGCGGCGGCGACCGTGGACGGCGGCGGCGATCCTGCGGGACAGAGGCCAAGGGAGATGTTTAGGCGGTGTCGTGGGGAGGTAGGGAGTTCACCCAGGACGATGAGGAGGGTTAGGAGGCTCAGGATCACACGGCTCGACCTCGGGGCGGTGGCGGTGACCGGCGGCGGTTCTCGGCTCGAGGGGCTTGCAGAGGCCAAGGGGGAGGCTTGCTTCTGCTCGAGGTGGCTGTGGGAATGTGTGGGAGTGACATGGCGCAAGGGACTCGATGCAAAAGGCCTATAGCCATGGTGAAGAGGGAAATGGACATGGGGTGGCTCGGGTGCCATTTGATGGCATAGGGGCGTACAGGGGCTATTTTGGTCATTGCCACACATGGCATTGATGCCAAGGGCCAAGACCAACTAGGGGGAAGTCAACACTTGGACTTTGGGGGCTAAGGGATTCAAGGTCAAGAGCGAAAAGGGGAAAGGTATGGAGGCCCATACCCATGCCATATCACCATGCTCTCTCACTTTCGCTCCCTTGTTTCCTTCTCACCCAAGGCTTCTAGAAGTTAGGCCAAGTATCCAAGATGGAGTCCAAACAGTTGTCAACACGAGGGACAAGGTGGCATTTCGAGTTTTGAACCAAAAGAAGTGAAAACAACTGTCCAAAAGTGTAACAGCCACTGTTCCTAAAAAGTTCAGAAAATTCAGTTAAGGACTTAGAGAATTTTTCTAAGTGTTGAAATCTGTTAAAAACATCAGAAAGTTCACACTGTTTTCAAGGGGGAAATAAATTCCAATTTTTGTTTTCAAAGTGGGAACTTGTTAACCATGCTATAAACTTTCAGCAACATATTTTGGAAACAAAAATGAAAGAGTTTAAATGCATGAAAACAATGTGGGAAAAGGTGTACTTTCTGTTTTACTCTGTTTTCCAAAAATGCCTTTTTCTGCCTTATTTTTATACCACAAAGCCAACAAGCAAAAGATCATTTTTATCAATCCAAAAATAAAATCAAGCTTATGGATTTGTAGTACATGTATTAAGGAACAAATAAAAGTCAAGAAAACATAAAATCACATTTTATAGCCTGGTGAAAACAAGAGTGGAAAACATGTACTTGGCTATATTTTCAGGGAATATTTTCTATAGAGAACTTAAAAGAAAACTTCCATAAATCATTTTTAATTTTTTTTTCTTGGATCCAACAAGTTAAAAGTTTGTTTTAAGATGCAAACAAGAATGATCCAAGTCTTGGAATAAAATTCACTCAAGTAATCAACAGAGAAAACAACAGGAAAAATTATAAATGTGTTTTTCAGTAAAATTTGATATTGGTTTCATTAAGAAACAAAACTTGCATTGAAAAAAGGAACAACATCATAAACACATGTTAGTTCAAACAATCATGTAGTTAAAAAAAATTGGTGGCCCTAATTTTTGTCTTCTTGAACACAATACAAGATTCCAAAAATTGGGGTGTCCGAGGGGGTGCCCGAGGTGGGCTCATCATGCCCAGGCGCGGGCCCACCTTGGCTGCGCCTGGGGGTAGTGAGGGCACCCCCTTGCCCCTCTCCGACTCATCTTCTGGCTCCGGGACTCTTCGGGTAAAATATGGACTTTCCCTTCGTTTTCGGGTATTTTCCTAAAAGTTGATTTTATGCGAAAAAACGGGACACCAAAGTAATTATGCTGAAAACAACGTTAGTCCGTGTAAGTGGCATTCAAAACACACAAGTTTAGAGGGAAAACATTAGAAAAGTGTTCGGAAAATTAGATACTTTTTTTATGTATCAACTCCCCCAAGCTTAGATTATTGCTTGTCCTCGAGCAATTCAGTTAACAACTGAGTGCGATAAAAGAACTTTTACGAACACATTTGCTTCATATGATGTAAATATACTCACTATATGATCAAATACTTAATTATGCTCATGATAAGATACATGCAAGATAATGTCACTTAATAGCTATGCAAACCATGAAGAGATAACAACATATTAATAATAAACAACATGAAGCATAACTATTTGCAATATCGTAATATTCATAATAGGATCTGATAAAGTGGTATCTCGCTTGCCCTTATGTGTGGGGCAAAACATAAATGCCAGGGCACCTCTGAAGTTCAAGGGAATACTAGAAGTAAAGATATCAAAAGATGCAAGTATCAAGATTATATCACAATCAACTGTGCTTTGGGACAAACAGATCACACTAAGAATGACAATTATGCTCTCAAGAAGGTGCTCAAAGAATATGGTGGAGACTCTTCCTATAAGTAAAGGATTGGCCCTTCGCAGAGGGAAGCAGGGATTCACATGCGCTAGAGCTTTTCATTTTTCATGAAACAGAAGTAAAACAATTTTGAGAGGTGGTTGTTCATGTCAACAAATGGCAATAGAGTGCTTATTATCTTCCATACTAAACAAGTGAGAGCGGTTCCGAATTAGGAAATTATATCATGCACATATATGTAGCTTGACACTTCCCCCAACCTTTGCTTTCACAAACCATGGCTAACCGAATCCTCGGGTGCCTGCCAACTTTCACATACCATGGGGGAGTGCCTATTTTTCTATTATAGTGGTCTAACCAGCTCTTTGCAATATTAATGACGAGCATATGAAGCATGCAAGTCAGGTGGGTACTTAATTTAGCATAGAAGATAACAAACAAAATGCTAGTTCCTCATGAGCTAAAACAGTGTCACAAAAAAACAAGTATTTTGAAGGTTTTAAAGGTAGCACATGGAAATTTACTTGGAATGGCAGGAAATACCATTCATAGGAATTTATAGTGGACTCTGTGGAATAACTTGGTTTTCAGGGATTTGGAGGCACGATTAGAGTTCATACTCAGTGCAAGTGAAGGCTAGAAATAGACTGGGAAGCGGCAATCAAGAGAGAAATAATTACCATAACCATGTTTGCGACAAAGTAAAATTATCCCAGTCATAAAATTGATACTAGAACTCTGAGGAAAAATAAATCATCGAGGCTTATTGCCTTTTTGTTTTCAGTCTTAGCATGCGTGAGCATGTGCCAAGTCGATTCAAATGAAACAGTCAGAGGAGGCTACCACAATGTCATACCCTTCTACGAATAGAACAACGCGAACAAATATTTATACGACATGTCATTTACTATTAATAAATTGGAACAAAACATGAGAGAGCACGAGCTATTAATCAGCCATTAAATCACATATATCTTATATGAACAAACTAAGCATGCTCACATGGATGGGTATATGTACAAAAATGAAAACAAATAGAGTTCATACCAGCCTCTCACCACAATTTGAATTGTCATAGATCGTCATTATTGCTCTTCACTTGTGGCTCGAATAATATATAATGAAAACCAAACTCCAATGGAGTCACGGACGACTGTTGAACTCTGCAGCAAACTATACAAAACAAAAGAAGAACAACAAATATTTTTGGGTTTTTCAAATTAAAACAAGAACAAAAGAAAACGAGCAAACAAAGCGAAATCTTTTTGGGTTTTCGAATTAACAAATGCAATTAAAAGATAAAGCAAACCAACTAAACAAACAAATAGAGAGAAACAACAGAAATATTTTTGGTATTTTTGTGCTTTGGAAAGCAAAAACAAAACAGCGATAACAGAAAGGGAGGAGAGAGAAATAGAAAATATGAATGTACAAAGAACCGACTGAATACGATATATATATGAGTGTGTGATGTCGGTATACCTCCCCCCAAGCTTAGCTATTGGCCTAAGTGGGGCTCAATTACAGCCCCGCCATGAAATGACGTCTCCAAAGTGTGATGATGAGGGGCCTCCTCCCTGGTACGAGATCGATGTGCCTGGATAATGCGCGGTGTAGTTCTCATGGGGCGCCTCGTCGCCCTCCTGATCCTTGGGGCCGTGCTGCTCGTGGAAACCAAGCAACTGCAGCTGCTCGTCCAGCACCTCCTTGGTGTGAGACCATAATCCCCTGTCAATACTGAACAAACCAAGTTGTGGCATGGGGATTGCCCTCTCATCCCCCTCAGCGAAAAACATCCTATAAATTAATTTTCCCTGGCGGGAATCAGAAGTAACAAAATGATGCAGTTCCATGGAAGCAAGGTCAAGCCTCTGTACGGGTAACAACAAGACCTAAATCAGCTACAATACGTGAAGCCATAATGCCTCCATAAATAGGTCCTCTGGCCGGTAAACGACGTGCAATAATAACACCAAAATGATAATTAGTAACACCATTAAGAGCAGCAGCTAGGAAAGCTAGACGGTAGTGATAAATGTTGCTAGTGTTTTCTCTTCCTAGAACACTAGTAGCAAGATAATAGGCAAAATAACGAATAGCTGGGAGTTGTATGTTTCTTATCTTGCCCCGCTGAGCTAGGTGGTCATCGTTGTTGCTTATTGCCCGGTAGAGTTCCAGCAAATCTCCAGGGCGGTCTGAAATCTTCTTTGTTGTCCCAGACGAAGGAACACCTATTATCCTGCAAAATTCTGCCTGTGGCAAAGTATAGCCCTTATCATAAATATTAAACGAAACAGTTGGCCCGCAGGAACGATTTTGGAGCTCAAAACTTTCAGTGAAAGTCTTTGTGAGGATAGCGTATTGAGCATGCTCCTGCTGCATATAAGTAGTTAAGCCAACATTGTTAACAAGAAACTTGAAATCAATTAGAATCCCCGCTTCCTGCAAAAATTCATAGCATGGAAAAGTGGATGGATTAGCATCTCCATCATCCCTCTCCCCAATATTGGAGGCAAGAAGATTTTCGTTATATGATGGTATTGCTCTCGCAGATGATCTTGAGGGCGTAGATGCCCTTGGTGCATCACTTACTAACATCTCTCCAAAGGTATGGTTCTTCATCCTCCTATTCTAAAAAAATTGACAAATATCACAACAAAATTATTTGGAGCAACTATATGATAGCAACTACTATAAGGACTTGTATGAGTACTAAACATGCATCAAAACTAACTTAATCAAGCATCAAACAAGCATGCAAGCTCACATAAGTTGTCACCTAGGGCAGCAAAATACGCAAGAAATACTCCACTAAACAAAACTATATTTGGATCATCGGAGGAGTCACATACCGGAGAACAACTGCCCCAAATCTCAGCAGAAAAGATGAGCTGAGCAAGGAGATTGAAAATCGCGAGGAAGAACAACAAGAACTTGGGTTTGGATGAACTGGGTGAATTTCTACGGGAAAGAGGAAGGTGTGGTAGGTGGGAGAGCAAGTGGGGGGCCAGGGGCCCCCTCACCATAGGCAGGCGCGCCCTAGGGGCAGGCCGCGCCTGGCCATGGTGAGCTGGCCTGGGTGCCCCCCTTGGGTCACCCCAGGTGGCTTTCTGCCCCTTTTTACGCAAAAACTTCGAATATAAACTTTTCGGGATTTTTCGAGAAACTTTATTTTTCGGACTTTTCCAGAATTTTAGTTTATAATAATATCGCCGGAAAACAAAGATGGAATGATGGAAAACGTCGGCAAAACCAAACCTACAACAGTTCTAAGACACTCTACTAAACATATACCCACGGAAAACGGAGGAAAACGTGATTGGGGATAGCGAAAACGTGAGTAGACGATGGAAAATGAGGTGAAAACGTGCGTGGGCATGAGTGAATATGGTGAAAACAATACGAAAACATTATATAATTTGTGGAAGCGCAGAGAAAACGAGCATATGAATAAGAAAACATAATGAACACGTAGTGATAACATTGTTTCCTTCGTTTAAAATCACTTTGTTAACAAGGTTGATCAAGTCTTGCTACCAAAATAATTTTATATGAAATAAAACTTTGTTTCTCACTAATATTTATGTTACCTCAACCTTGATTTATATAGTCCCAACCATGACAGTCTCATATTCTTTGGATGGCTTTGGAACAGGACAATAAAATTCTCCAATCTTGATGGTCTCAATATCAATCTTCTTGGGAAAACAAACAGTGTGCTCTTTATCATTAACATTAAAAGTAACTTTTCCTTGATTGGAATCAATAACAACCCTTGCCGTATTAAGAAAAGGTCTTCCGAGAATAATAGACATATTATCATCTTCAGACATTTCCAACACAACAAAGTCAGTTAATATCAGACAATTATTAGCAACTTGAACAGGAATATCCTCACATATACCCACAGGAATAGCAGTGTATTCCTCAGAGGAGTCTTTTATAGAGAGTAAAAGGCATGACACTAACTCCAGCTCCCAAATCACACAAAGCAGTTCTAACATAATTATTTTTAATAGAACAGGGAATAGTTGGTACACCAGGATCTCCAAGCTTCTTAGGAACCTTGCCATTAAAAGAGTAATTAGCAATCATAGTGAAAATTTCCTCATTAGGAATCTTCCTTTTTTTAGAGACAATATCTTTCATATATTTTGCATAAGGAGGCAATTTAATAGCATCAGTTAAAGGAATTTGCAAGAACAAAGGTTTCATCCATTCACAAAACTTGTTGTAATGTTCTTCTTCTTTTGATTTGTGTTTATTATTAGGATAAGGCATTGGTTTTTGTACCCAAGGTTCTCTATCATTACCATGTTTATTAGCAACAAAATCTTCCTTAGTGTACTTTGTATTTTTAGTTTGCTTTTCAGGTTCCTCTTCAGTTTCTTCTTTATCAGAAGCATTATTCTCTTCATTACCACTTTCAGTTTCAGCATCAGAGATAGATATACTATTAGGATCTTTAGCAAGTTCAGAGGATTCTACAGCAGTTTTATGTTTCTTCTTCTATTTCTTCTTAGTATGAATAACATTATTATTAGTTTGCTGAGAATCTTGTTCAATTCTTTTAGGATGTCCCTCAGGATATAAAGGATCTTGTGTAGCAATACCACTTCTAGTTCTTATTTCATAAGCATGTTTTTCTTTAGAAGCATTAACTAGCAAATCTTTTTGCACTTTAGCAAGTTGATCAATTTGAGTTTAAACCATTTGAAAGTGTTTAATAAGCATTTTAACATCATTAGAGGTTCTTTCTATAGTACCCTGAAAATTATCAATAGCTCTCAAGTTTTCCATTAGGTGATTTTGCACTCTCATATTAAAATTATCTTGCTTAATAACATAATTATCAAATTCATCTAAACATTGATCAGTAGGTTTATTGTAGGGAATATCTCTACTATCAAAATGTTGGAGAGAGTGTACCTCAATGGTGGATGAGTGAGGGATTGGCTTACATAATTCTTCTATAGGTGGAAGATTCTTCACATCTTCAGATTTAATACCCCTCTCTTTAAGAGATTTCTTGGCTTCTCTCATCACTTCATCATTTATTTCAATCATTCCCTCTTCTTGGGTGTTGGTGTTGGTGTTATACTGGAGTAGGGGTCGGCTCAGGCTCAACCATAGTCCAATCATCATGATTTTGGCTTATTTTAGCCATCAATTCCTCAACTTCATATGGAGTTTTTTGCCTGAAAAGACAACCAGCACAACTATCCAGGTATGTCCTAGATTCAACAGTTAGTCCATTATAGAATATATCAAGAAGTTCATTATTTTCTAGCTTATGCCCAGGTGTATCCCTAACTAAAGAACATAACCTTGCCCAAGATACAGGCAATTTCTCTCCTTCCAATTGCTTGAAATTAAATATATTTTGTAAAGCAGCATGTTGAGCACTAGCAGGAATATATTTATGAAAGAAAGCATTAACCAAACAAATAGGACTATCAATAGATCCCGGAGAAAAATTATTAAACCAAGTTTTAGCTTCATCTTTTTAATGAGAAAGGGAATATTTTAGCAACAATGTAGCTACGTTTCTTAAGATCATCAGAGAATAAACTACTCAAAGAGGATAGCTCATTCATATGTTTCATAGCACTTTCAATTTCAGTACCACAAAAAGGTTCTTTCTCAACAATAGATATATAAGATAAATCAAGAGAGAAATCGTAATCCTTATCCATAATATTAATGGGAGAAGTGGCAAACTTAGCATCAGGAGATAATTTACATTTAATAGCAAGACTTTCAATAAGACTTATAACAACATATCTATCCTTCATAGCATGTATTTCATCAATAATATCATCATTAAGTTCAATATAGGAATCATCAAAATCATCACTAGGATTCTCTCTAAGATCAGGAGAAACAGCAGGAGTAACTAGATTTTTATCAGGAGTTCCAGTGTTTGCAATACTTTTAGCTTTTGCAATAGTAGCATCTAAGAAAGGACCGAGAGAACCACTCTCATAAAGCACAGTAGAATCATCATCAAAAGTATCAAAAGTATTTTCAGATTCAGCAGAAGTAGCACATGTAGCATGTGTATGTGGTGGTGTAAGCAGCTTACTCATAACAGACGGTGAATCAAGAGCAACAGAGGTGTTCAGAACTGTACCTCTTCTTGTAGTGGATGGTAATATAGGAAACTTTCCATCACGAGTCTTACCCATGATGAATGATTGTCAGTATATAATAGTACTCTCCGGTGAGCTCACAAATAAAGCTATGCTCCCAGGCAACGGCACCAGAAAATAGTCTTGATAACCCACAAGTATAGGGGATCGCAACAGTCTTCGAGGGAAGTAAAACCCAAATTTATTGATTCGACACAAGGGGAGCCAAAGAATATTTGTGAGCCTTAACAAGTTAGTTGTCAATTCATCTGCACCTGAAAGTGGACTTGTTCGCAGTGGTTTATCAGTAGTAACAGTTTTATAGTAGCAACAGTAGTGAAATAATAGCAGCAGTGAAATGAAACCAGCAGCAGTAGTGTTTGAAGTAAACATCGGGATTAAATATTGTATGCATAGGGATAGATGAACGGGCGTTGCATGGATAAGATAGTTCATATAATAATCAAGACATGGGCATTGCAGATAAATAAGATAAAGCATCCCAGCACTAAGTAACCATAGGCATGTGTTCCGTAAATAGTCGTACGTGTTCGCAATGAGAACTTGCACAACATCTTTTGTCCTACTAACCCATTTTCAGCGGGGCCTCAAGGGAACTACTCGTAATTAAGGTATTCCTTTTAATAGAACACCGGAGCAAAGCATTAACACTCCGTGAACACATGTGATCCTCAGATCACAGCCATCCCCTCCAGTTGTCCCAATTTCTGTCACTTCGGGGCCTCGGGTTTCGGACAACGATATGTGTAAACAATTTGCAGGTATGATCAAGAAACAATAGTTATCATCGTGATTCAATAACATGTTCAGATCTGAGATCAGGGCACTCGGGCCCAAAGTGACAAGCATTAAGCATAACATGTTGCAACAATGTCAATAGCACTAATAGAGGATACTAGGCACTATGCCATAACAATCACGGCATTATTACATGAACAATCTCATCCAATCCCTACCATCCCCTTCAGCCTACAGCGGGGGAATTACTCATACATGGATGAGGGAAACATGGATTGTCAGTGGAGAGGCATTGGTGATGGCGATGATCTCCTCCAATTCCCCGTCCTGGCAGGGTGCCAGAACGGAGTTTCTGAACCCCGAAAAAGGATTCGCGATGGCGGCGGAGCTACGGACTTTTTTCTGGAAAACTATCTAACCCCCTCGAGTTTTTAGGTTACGGGGCATATGTAGTCGAAAGGGGAGTCCGAGGGGGGTGCCCGAGGTGGGCTCACCATGCCCAGGCGCGAGCGCACCTTGGCCGCGCCTAGGGGTGGTGAGGGCACCCCCTTGCCCCTCTCTGACTCATGTTTTGGCTCCGAGATTCTTCTGGTAAAATATGGACTTTCCCTTCATTTCCGGGTATTTTCCTAAAAGTTGATTTTCTGCGCAAAAACAAGACACCAAAGTAATTCTGCTGACAACATCGTTAGTCCGTGTTAGTTGCATTCAAAACACACAAGTTTAGAGGGAAAACATCAGCAAAATGTTCGGAAAAGTAGATACATTTTTGACGTATCAGTGTACATAGCATGGAACACAAGACTTAGAACTCTCAATTTCAATGATGCTCATGATGTGTCAAAACACTTGAATATTGCTCAATTCTTTTCCATGTGGCAAGAACTCCTTGTCATTTCGATATTGACATACTTCAATATTTCATCTATGTAATTTGGCTCAACCATATCAGGCGCCTCAATCCATCTCTTATAGATATTGATGCCCAATATCTCCTAAGCCTTTCATCAATATGAAAATCTTAACCGTGTTAATTTAAAATACATGTTTTCCAATCAACCGTATGTCATCTACACAAATCATTGGAAATATGTCTTAGCGCTCCCACTTAATTTCTTGTAACTCTACAAGCATCTTTATCTTTCATGATGGAATCAAACTCTTTTGATAACTTCATTAAGGTAAAGATTTCAATTTGTTATGCTCACTTCAACCATTGAAGTGTGCATACATTTCTAGCAACCTTTTGAATTTTACAAAACTCTCAGACTGTGTCAAGTACACATCTTTGATCAAACTTCCTCGAGAGGAGAGTTGGTTTTGTTATTCAACTGCCATATCATAATATGTAACTTTTGCTAGAACTATCCGCAAAGAATAAAACATCACTACGGAAGATCAAAATCTTGTAGTAGTCGACTCTTTGAACTTCGTCGAAAACAACTTTTTGATAAGTACAACTTTCAAGGGATGTAAAATTCATGTCTTTGTCGCAATATAGATCCTTTTGCTATCGTTAGGCATCAAGCCTATCGAAAGGACTACCAAGTCACATACTTGATATTCATACAAGGATACTATGTCGGATATAATGACTTATAGTCAATTTTACGAAGTCAGGGCCTATCATTTGCTTCCTTTATAAGGTCCATGTCCTTTTGTTGTCAAAACAACACTTTACTCTTAAACCACAACTTGGTCTAAGTACAAAGTTTTAGGACTTTTGTGGTTCAGTTCGCAAACTCATTCGGAGTATCTACAATCACATGTAGTGTCTTCTACTTAGTCAAAATAGGAAACCCTGGAACAACCTCCAGTGTTGCGCTACTCTTGACATGGTAACAAAGATTCTCTAATCTATTTGAGTTTGTACTGTTCTCCCACTCACTTATTTCATACTAGCAATTTTATTAATCTTACCATGTCCAACAAGGTTTGATTTTGTCTCTTGAATACTCCAAACTAATTTGGGGTATTCGAGAAGTATAAGTTGTAGAAAAATTCTGCAACTCCTCAGATGTTTTGCTAAACTTGTAAATCAAACGTTATCCTTTATGATCCAATCATAAATATTTGATTATCTTGTTACAATGATTCTTACTTCATACTAGCAATAGTTTGAACCAATTCAAAAATGTCAAACTCCATTCTCTTTAAATAGATATACTCATATATCTACTTAAATCATCGACAGAATTTTATGAAGGAAAATTTAATCCACCACACACAACTACACACAATGGACTATATACATCAATATGTATAATCTCCACTAAATTAGTCGTCCATTCTACTTTGGCCTATGAACGGAATTCTAGTCATCTTTTGGAAGAGGTCTCACAAGCGTCAATTTATTCAAAATAAAATGACTCTGGAAGTCCATTAAGATGGAGTTCCTTCATGTTTTCCTTTCCGATATGAACTAAAATGGTGGTGTCACAATTTAAGTGAAATTCTTTTACGTATTGCAACATTTAGCATTTAGTCTTATAGATGTTTACTTTACCAACATGATTTATATTAACGCATCCATCAATTATGCAATATGGTCATAGTTTGAAGAATCTCATTTTTTTCCACAAAAGACCGAAACAAAATAACAACTTATTAAGTTCTTAAAATAAATCTTGAATGTTTGGTTCGATACGACGATGAACACAATAACACTTTATTTCTGTTCTTGTCATGATCGATTTCACATCTAATACTAGTCCTTTTAGGCCCTTGTATTTCTTGCATTGTGTTGCTTTGTATGACAACTCATACCAACCAATCTGGTATTAAAATATCCAAAAAAATACTTTGTTAACTAGTGATACATCTATAACTTGTATATCAAGCATATACACCTGAGCTGGACTTTTCCGGTTATCTTCTTTTCTGCCATATATCATCTTGTAATTCTATTTTCAATATTTCCTTTTCTTTACAGGAAGAATCTTTCAACATCAAACAACGCTAGTCATACTAGCACATTTTCCTTGGCGTGTTACTCATATACTATCACCCATTGAGTCATACTTTGAGTTTGATTGTTCTACTAATATCACCATATTAATAGAATTCTTCCAGATTCCACACTTCGCAATCCTCAAGCAAGGTAAACGATTTTACCCATACTTTTAATCCATCCCATCATAATAATTTTGTTATTAAGCTACTATAGCTCGAAGGAAGGAATTTAGAGGATAATTTTTAGCGCCCAACTTTTTGGAAGATTCAAATGCCTAGCGTCTTCAATCATTGCATATATTCAAATAATATAAGCATACATTTTCACGCTAAATTATACTCGGTCATGTTGCCACAAATAAGTTTCTAGATATCAACATATCTTTCACTTGATTATTTCTGAAAACATTTTTTTTCAGTTCCTAAATCACCTTGATCAACAAAACATTCTTTTGAAGATAAAGTAATATGGAAGCAATCATGATTCTGGATTCTAAATAGGAATTATTTTCTCTATAGATCAATCAATCATTAACCATATGGAGCTAGGTAGGAAATACCAAAAATCTACAATAGGAATCAATTTTAAATTGCACTAATACGATACCAATCTTAAATGGTTTTACCAGATCATAACAGTTATATCTCAATTAACAATCTAAGTGTAAAGTAGTTTGTGGATGCCAATGAATACTGCAATTTGTGCAAATTCACTTTGATTGGTTGTTCATGATAAAATAAGTTCAAGTTAATTCAAAATTACTACATTAACTCCCACTCAAAAACAACATCCCTCTAATCGTTTTTAGTGATTACACAAACCAAATTCACTACACCAAAACCGATCATCACGTGAGATGATGTAGCTGCAAAGGCGAACATAGACATGTTCATTATATCATCCATATGACTCATGCTTTACCTTTCGGTTACGTGTTCCGAGGCCATGTCTGTACATGCTAGGCTCGCCAAGTAGAACCGTAGTATTGCGTGTGTTCCGAGGCCATGTCTGTACATGCTAGGCTCGTCAGCACCCGTTCTATGCGAACATTAAGTCTGTCACACCCGATCATCACGTGGTGTCTCGAAACGACAAACTTTCTTAATGGTGCATACTAAGGAAGAACACATTATTATCTTGATATTAAGTGAGAGGGATCATCTTATAATGCTACCGTCGCTATCTAAGCAAAATAAGATGCATAAAAGGATTAACATCACATGTATGGATAATGTGATATGATATGGTCCTTCTTGCACTTGATCTCCATCTTGTGCATCATGGTATGATCTCCATCATTCCATCGACGTGGCACCAAGGTCTATGGCACCTCCATCTTGATTGTCCATTACAACATATCACATGGATATGATATATAACACGGTGGCCATAAATAATAAGACAACCATATGGCTCCTGCCGGTATATCAATAATTTACAAAAGAGATCATCTCATAATCAAATTTGTAACATTGATTATATCACATCACATGCCCTGCAAAAACTAGTTAGACCTCTCTAATTTATTTTTGCATATTTTACGTGGCTTAGCGCTTTCGAGGATAGAACCGTTCATACCTACAAACATCAACCACAACGTTGATAAATATATTTTTAACAACCCTTCATAGATTAGATCTTAAATATAGTTGGAGAAACGGACACCCCCTTAGCCACAAGTGAGATAGGTCTCGCATACAAAGTACACGTAAAGTTTGTCTGGGGCAGCTTCATCCAACTATGCCACTAAGATCATAAAATACTCAAGGGGGGCAATAACATGATCATCAATGCCCACATACACCTATGTGTTCTACCCACGCAAAACATCTACGCATAGATCCGGCTCTAATACCACCGAACGGTTCCTTGCATAGAAAACAAAAAAAAAATCCTACGCGAGAGACACCCGAAGGGCCAAGATCTAATCTAGGAGATGAAGTGCAATGGGGAGAAAGAGAGTACTAATAAAACATACCCTCGAAGACTCTAAACATTACGAGATCGAATATCGTTGTTGGCATAGTCGTACTCACACCAATCCCGAGAGTGAGAAGATGTGCACCGCAATGCGCCGGTGCCTCCGTGATCGGTCACACGTACGGCTTGATGACGACCTTCGTTCCCTCGATCCAGCTGGGCAGCGGAAGTAGAGGATCCCTCAGAACTCCATCGGCACGACGGCGTGGTGGTGGTGAAGAAACCCACGGTCAGGTCTTCGCCAAGACGGAGACCATGGAATGGAGCACCGGGAGGAGGGAGGTGGAGATGACACCAAGTGTGTGGGGAGAGGGAGGTCCAACCCCTCTTTATATAGGAGGGGGATGCATCCACGAATTTTTGGTACCTCCACCTCTCCCCTCATCATGTGGGTGGAGTCTCCACTCAACCCACTCATTCTCTCATCAAATCCCACTTAAAATTTCAAGGGTTTTCTTTAATAAATAAATAAAACAATTTCATTTATTTATTTTAATATTTGTTAATCCTGTTAACAAACACTAACACTTACCCCCTTGAACTTTTTGTTAATAAAAAATTAACATATACCACCTTGAACTATTTCAATATTCCCCGAAACAATTCTGGTGACTATTTCAATATTCCCCGAAACAATTTCGGTGCTGTCCAAACTTTTCTCCGATATTCCGTATCCTCTCAAATGCATCATCGAATCTTAAGTGTGTCACCCTATGGTTCGCAAATAACATAGACATGATCGAGACACCTCTCCGATAAATAATCAACAGTGGGATCTGGAGATCCGTGATGACTCCTATCACTGGCGGAACCAGGATTTACGTTTGAGGGGATCCCAACATAGTAATATTGAGTTAGGGGGAGCCAAACATGCCAATTTTTTTTCTAAAATCTGTACCTAAATCAGGTTTATACACTAAAAAAATACTTCGTCAAACCATTGGGGGGGGGGGCCAAGGCCCCTACTGGTCCCCCTGGTTCCGCCAGTGACTCCTATATATTCAACGAGGACTCTCGTGATCGTGTGAACCATCAATGTCGTAACTATTCCCTTTGTATCGCGATATTTTACTTGTCCGATATCCGATCATTGGTATCAACCATACCTAGTTCGATCTCGTTACCGACAAGTACTCTTTTACTCGTTCTGTGATATGACATCCTTGTGACCTAGTCACGTGCTTGCAAGCAGTGTCGATGTGATATCACCGAGAAGTCCCAGAGTAAATCTGTCTGCCATTTGGATGGACAAATCCCACTCTTCATCCCTGAGCCTCAACTAACACTTTCCGAATACTCAACATCACCTTTATAGTCACCCTGTTACGACGTAACGTTTGATGACATCAAAGCACCCTTCCTGTATTAGTGATTGACATGATCTCATGGTCTAAGGAATGAGGTTACTTCGTATGTAAGACATAACAACATAAACTAAATGACTTGATCATATTGTTATACTTAGTTTGGGTTTATGTTCATCACATCCTTCTCCTAATGACATGACCTCGTTATTAACAACATCCAATGTTCATGATCAGGAAACCTTGATCATCGGTTAATCAACGAGCTAGTTAAAAGAGAGGCTTTACTAGGAACGATTGTTTGTTTATTAAACACACATCTATCAATGTTTCCGGTTAATACAATTCTAGCATGAGAAATAAACATTCATCATAAACAAGGAATAAGATAATAACCACTTTATTATTTCCTCTCGGGCATATTCCCTTCATTTTCCCTTCCATCTGCTGCCATTATCCTTTCCAAAGGCTATGTTCACCTCTTTGGGTTTTGGCTATGCTTCTAGAGTAGCCTTTTTTCAGAACGGGATGCCTTTTTTTGGCTTGAACCAAAGCATCGATATTTCCGCCTCTCGCCCCGATGGCGTCTTTAGCAGCTTCATGCTCATTGGCGGTTGTCAGCATAGATCTGAGATCTTTGTGCTCTTTTGAACCAACCATGAATGGTACGAGGCCGGGTTTCAGAAATTGATGAAAGCATGCGTTGCTTGTACATCACTTACTACAGAGCAACTACTCTTCATTGTAGTCCATCTTGAGATAAAGTTGACATACAACTCATCTTCATATTGCATGAAACGGTTCAGCTGATTGATGCCCTTAGGTAGTTTATACGTACCCCGAAAGTGCTAAGAGAAAACTCTAGCCATATCCTCCCAGTTGTCTACTGTTCTTGACGGAGGTCCATTAATCCAATCTCTGGCTCCATCCAACAACATTAGGGGAAGGAACTTTACAACTTATAAATCTATCCCTTTGTTGATTTGGACGGCAGTATAGTAATCTGAAAGCCATGTATCTAGGTTTGTACTTCCGGTATAATTTTGGTAAGTTGGACCGACCTTGGCAAAGCCAGAGTGTAGACTGATTCTCCGGATCCTATCAATAAAACACTTTGGTCCAAAGTACAAATCATCTCTTTCCGTCTTATCGACATGTGCAGAATATCTTCCAGCTGAATGGACATAAGGGGATCTGCTCCGTTCTGGTCCATTGTTGCGCGAATGCGCTCTTCTGGGATCATCCCTATTTATTTCGACATCCCGTCCTTTGGAATAAGGTGGAGTTCTACTCCTTGGCCTTTCCTTGTTCCTTGGAGGGGTTCATGATCTCTCACGTCTGTGAGGATTGTCGTATCTTCCGGCTTTATCAGCTGGGTATCTCGGAGGCGGCATTACTTTTCCATCATTCCGGTTTTTCTCCTCCCGTTCTTTGTCGTCACGGGGTTTTGTATTATTTCCGCCTTTCGGCAGATGGGATCCTGTTCTGGATGCTGTATCCTTGTTATCCTGGATTTTCTTATCCTTTTTGGGATCTCCCTTCTTTTCCTTAGAATCGCCTGAATCTATGGGTTCGCCTGGGTCAGGTGCTCCAGCGGAGCACGTGGCAGTTTTGCACAAGGCTGAATCATCATGTGACTTGCCTGAACGTGCCTGTCCTCGCTGTTGCTGTTGTAATGCTTTCTCTAGGAAACCATACACTCCCTGCAACTTTTCATCATTGCAGTACAGATCATCGTTAAGGATGGCTAATGCAACTTCCACGTTTTCAGCTGCGGCTTTTTAGATGTGTTCGCCCCTAGAATTTGTTATGTTAACATGCCTTTGCCAAGATGGGTTTTCAAACCGCTTTCTTGCTTGCAGCTCTTTCGGCTTTGAAATCCCGGGTAACCTCGTAGGTTTAATTACAAATCTATTCCTTCTTTCGTATTCCTCTATTTCTTCCTGCTGTATTTTGATATCAATCTGGATTTTGAGGTGATTTTCCGAGTTCGGAATAGATGCTGCTACTGCCGCGTTATTGCTTGTCTCCTGGCTTCCAGCACTTCCGGGGGCTCATTACGTGTGACCGGGGTTTGGATCAGATCGATCTCCTCCTGTTCCAACATTTCGGGAATAGTGATTTCGGCTTTTTTATTCTCCGCATATTTTACACCACTGCCTCCTCCAACTTCCAGGTTTTGATTTGCGATGTCTGCCAGTTTTTTCACCTTTTCTTCTGTAGTTTGGATATCATCTTCTTAGAGGACTTCTTTTTCTTCTTGGAATATGGAGGTTTTCTGTTTGGTTCATCTTCCGTCAATTCCTTGACGTCAGGATAGGTCGGGCCAACTTCGCCTTCCACTTCTCCTTCTTCCTTATCATCTGGCGGAGGCATTTTGGGATCTTAATCTTCCTCGGCAACCAAATTTCCAGTCGTTTTAGCCATGAGTACTTCATAAAAGCTCCCCTGCATGGATTTGACCTTTCTTTCGAAAGCGTCTTCATATTCATCTTCGGAATCTGTGTCTGCAAGTCCGTTTCCGAGTCTAGCTTTGCCTCTATGGCCGCAAATACAGACTCAGCTTCCGAGTTTGTCGCCTGGTCGGCGGATGTCGGATCTTCCATGTTTCCTGTGAGATCATGATTTTCTGCCTTTTCCACGGGATTTTCGTCTTCCGTGTTTTTAGCGATCTCAGACTGCACCGTACCAATGAAGTGGGATCTGGCTGCAGGCATCTCCGAAGAGGTGGCGAATCCAGATGTATTTTGGCGATATGAAGCTATGGAAGCTTGATCTGCCCCAATGTATGAATAGGGTAGATCTGAGCAGAATCCGGCATTGAAGCCTTCATCTATTGGGCATAGGGTGGGTGGGATGAAATAACTTCCACCACGGAATCCCATTGCTTCTGCTGTTAAACCGATAAAAATGTTAGCAGATCCAATCGGTAAAACGTAGGCACTTACCAGATGATTCCGTGTCGGCATATAAGATCCGTTGTCGAGGAAGCGTCCGACATTTCCGTCGAATTCCAGGCTTCCGATAGTGATCGTGTTGCTGATTCCGCCGAATATTACCGCTCGGAACGTAACTCCCAACGCCGATGGCCCCATGGTGGACGCCAACTATCGAGACTTCGTAGTAAGGATTATGGACGAGGGTGCCATGAGCCTACTGGTAGAACCGCGGGGGGGGGGGGGCGTGGAAGAACTGTAAACGAGAACACGGTTTTACCCAGGTTCGGTATGACACAACTAGGTGGCATTCCTACTCTTGCAATCTCACTAAAATCAGGGATGAAGCCTGAAGTATATAGAGTACAATTGTGAGCATGGTTTTGCTAACTCGGTGAGGATGAACTTTCCAGCGAGTTGACTTCTAGCTAACTTGTGATCTCATATCTTTCTTTCGCTCCTGTCCGGCATTATATAGATAGCCGGACTAGGGCTTACAAGAAGGAAACCTAGAAGACTACGCAGAGTATCTAACTTGGAAAGTAAGGAATCCGGCTTCTCCTCCAAGTCGCACCATAGTGGGTCATGGTCCGGGTTCTTCTAGAATCCGGCTTCCTGCGCGTCAGCTTGCTGGGCCGACCAATGGACTTCGTTCCATTGCCTGTGGGCCACCATGGTAATCCGGCCTTCGGCCAATGCCGGATACACCCCTGATTGGCATATATCCGACAGACCGTTTGTCATTAGCAAAGCTATGAAAAATGGGTCATATTACCTTGTAGACATTCGGGATACTGAAGATGACCCTGAAAATTAAAATCGCAAGGGAAAATAAGCATACATGTAGAGCTAGGAGAGACAAACAGACCCTAGAGCATCCAGCAGTTACGTCCTTTCTATACCTAGTCTAATTCTATGTAAACATTATTGATATCGTGAAATAAAGTCTGATGGAAAAACATGCAATTTGTTTTCTGTCTTTGCTGTGAAAAGCATGTTCCGTTTTTTTCTATTTCTCAATGATCTTTCAATTTGCTTCAATAATTAACCCAAATTTTGCCTGTGTGTTCAGAGTTATAAAACTGAATGCTTTTTTGGCCTAAGAAGGCTACAGAACACCAGATTGTGCCTATGTGTATGGAGTTCATATTCTTAAAACTCCTTAATTTCCTAAGTATTATCTGATTGTTTGTTTTGCTGTGTCACTTGATCTAGTAAGTCAAGTACCAGAGTATGATCCATGATTCCGAGTTTCGACTGATTGGTTATTTCCACCACCGGTGGAGGTACCGTTGGTGGTACTTCCAAAATATCCTTCGGGTTGCTACTGGCGGAGGTACTCGCGGAAGTCACCGGTAGTACCGGTGGGCAGTAGTACCGCTACTACCACCGGTAGTACCGATAGTGCGGAACCAGGATCTCGGCAGAAGAGCAGTTGTGCGTTGTGGGCTCTGCCCCCAGCGGTGGTACCGGTAGTACCGCTACTTTGGGAAAGAGCCCAATGGTTGGTTGGATGAAGAGGGGTATTTATTGCCCTTCTCCTCCCCCCACTAGCTCAAGCTTCACTCTCTCTCTTCTGGCCATTAATGCAAGCTTAAACCTACTAGATCTCCCACTCCAATCACCCAATCTTGCCGAAACTTTGTGGAGTGCCGTAGGAGGTCTAGATCCATGATTCCACCAAAGGAATTACAAATTCACCCATCAAATCCTAGTGGATCTTGAAATCTCTTTAGGGCCTAGAAACCCTAGAGGAACCATTGTGCTTGGAGCTTCCACCTTGTTACAAGAAGCTTCAGATTGTTGAGAGACTCCAACCATCTTGTGGAGTAGCCTCAACCTTGTGTAAAGGTTTGGTCAACGCCTTCAAGTCGACCTCATAGTGAAAAAGAGAATCTCACTCACCGGAGAAGATCAAGGAGAATACTATTGGAGTGCCTAGGTGGCTCCACACCTCTCATGTAGACGAACTTCCCTTGGGAAGGAACTACGGGAAACATATCCTTATCTCCTTATTTACACTTGTGGTTTATCTTGTGCTTTACATATTTCTTCTGTTGTGTACTTTGTATCGTATCACATAGGTTGTTCACCTAGTTGCACATCTATATAACCTCATGTTTTATTTGTTTATCACAATCTAAAAGGGAAAAGAAGAAAAATTGTTAGTCACCTACTCACCCCCCCTCTAGTTGACTATACCGTACTTTCAATTGGTATCAGAGCCTCGACTCTTATATCAGGCTTAACCGCCTAAGAGTATTATGGCCAACAAAGATGACCCCGAGTATTCTAAAGAGGAGATCTCCAAAATGGCCGACACTATAGCTAACCTACAAGTGACGGTTGGAACCATCCAAACCGAATTGTCCAAGGTTAGATCTAGTGTTGGTTCATAGGTCTCTATGATTAATAAGATGTTGGAGGACATGATGGTTAAACCTAAGGGGCCCGAGGAACCTCCCTATGTTTCGGATGAAGTGAGTTCAGAAGATGAATCTATTCCGAACATTGCCGTAATGGAAGCTAACATTGCCAAAGCCAAGGCGAAAGCCGCAAAAAAGGCTAAGGTTGGGGAGAAATTCGGAGGCTCCAAGTCTCAATTGGCTAATGGTTTGGGGATTAACTCAAGAGTTCCACCACCTCCCAACTATGACACTATCCATCCATTGTTTCAATGCCACACATTTTTAATGTTGGACTTCCTCACATGCTTAACACTAATGAATTTTCCTCTTGGAAGTTTGAAATGGAGTCTCACATTTCTGGTTCATGCACCGCCTTGGGGAGAAGTGTGGTTCATGGATTCCGTCCTCATGATGCAAGCAATTTGACTCCAAGAGAGGACATCGAGTCTCAACTCAACAAAACCGCCCTCAAGATCATTCAAAAGGCTCTCCTGTGGGAGCATCTCACTCACATCCGAGGATGCAAGACCTCCAAGGAGGCTTGGGATAGCCTTGACACTTTGTTTCAACGAAATGAAAGCATCCAATCCTCCAAGTATGATGCTGCTCTTGACAAGGCCGAAAACTTTGTCAAGCAAGAGGATGAGACTCCCGAAGAGCTCTATAGAAGAACCGTCACCCTCGCAAACCAATTGAGGGATTTAGTAAAAGAGGAGATCACCGCTGAGTGGATCAAGAGGAAGTTTGTTAATGCCATCACTCCTTTCGAGAAGAACCTCGCCACTAGAATTCGTACAAGGGAGGATTACAATTCTCTCAATTACATTGGTGTTCTTAGTGATTTCATTGCCATATCTCTATCTCACAAGAGTGCCGATGATGCCCTTGCCCGCTCAAGAGGAACGTGAAAGTCTCCCAACCTAGCATTAAAGTCAAAAGCGGTTCCTCGAGTTGAAGAGTGTGATGATGACGAGGAGGACTATGAAGACAGATACAAGGGTGCTCACAAAGTGCATTTCCCTTGCTATGCATTGCTATTGGAAGATATGGGAAGCTAATAAGGCCAGTGCTCCAAGACCCCCAAGAAACAAGAACTATCAGAAGAAGGGGGAGTGGCCAAGAACATGCTACAATTGTGGAAGTGCAAATCACTTTGTCAAAGAGTGTCCTTTTGATCCAAAGAGAATAAAATGGAGGCAAGCTTTTTCGCAAGCACAAGACCAAGGCTCCACAAAACAAGAACTTCTCTATAAGAGTCCCAAGGGCTCTATATGTTCAAGAAGGGGTCGTGTTGGAAACATGCATATCCGGAGATGAAGGACAAGATGAAGTTTTAGGTGCGGCCCATGTATCCATAGCTATGTCTTCCTCTTCATCGGTCTCTCTATTTGAATACCCAAATGAGAACGCGCTTATCCGACCTACATTTCTCATGGCAAAAGCCACTTCGGTAATTTCTTTCACCTCCAAAATTATTGTCACTAATCCTCCTTCTCTATTGGATTGTGTTGAAATGATGGTGAGGAGGATGATGAGTCTAAAGAGCTAGGATCTTGGTTGGCTAGCCTTGAAGGTGAAACAAAAGAAAAGGTGAATGCCCTTTTGAGGCAACTTGATGATGCTAACTCTCTTGTAGATGAAAATGAAGAAATCATCATGACTTTAGAAAGTTATGGAGGAGGTCATTCTAGTAATGACAAAGAGCTTGAAGAGGCTCTTGAGAAAGAGCGTTCTATTAGAGCTTCTCTTGAGGAGAAACTATCTAGTCTTGAAGAGACTTATGACATTTGTGTTTCCAAGCTTAGAAAGGATAAAAACTCTCTCTTACTCTTGCTAAAACTCGTGAAAATGAAAAGATTGAGCTAGGAATTGCTCATGATAGACTTGTTGATAGTCATGAAAAACTAGAAAAAGAGTTCATGTCTCTTAAAGAAATCCATGACAAACTTACTAAGTCTCGTAATAAACTTCTAGCTCAACACTCTAACAAGCAGGTTGTAACTTCCTCCTCCAATGGTATTTTTATCTCATCTAGAAACTCTTGTTCTACAACTAACATTGTAGGAGGTGATAAAGTTCTCAATGATGCTATAAACTCTCAAAGAGTTACTAATGGAAAGGAGGGATTTAGCTTTGTTTCTAAGTCAAAGAAGAAGAACACGAAGAAGGAGAAGGTCACTTGTCCTTCACAAAATATTACCTTTGTGAAAGAAGGAGAGGTGACCAAGGAGAAGGAGACCAACACCATTGTGGGTAAAGTTCCAAAAAAAACATTGTGGGTGGTGAGATCTCTAGGGGGAGCACAACTCACAATGACTTTTCCGGAAAATATAACCCCTCTTATGTTCTTATGAAGTCTAGAGATGGTCATGTTTATGCTAAATATGTTGGTACTTATTATGGTGATAATTATCATTGACTATTTGGGTTCCTAAGACCCTTGTTTCTAACAAAAGAGGACCCATTGAAGGATGGGTACCCAAATAAAGAAATCGATCTCTTGTAGGGAAGTGCTTCCTAGTCGGGTAAATGGACGGTGGATAGTGGTGCATCCCAACATATGACCGGAAGCAAAGACGCAATGAGTGATCTCAATCCTCCCTTGACATATCTCAATTGCGTCACTATTGGTGATAACTTCAATACCACCCGACGTCTTCTACGAGGAAATTGATCAGCCCTCGATTAAACAAAAAGTACTCGCTACAGAAATAGTTGAGCACTCGAGCAAAAATCAAGAAGAACAGTCGGAAGAAGAAGCAGAACCTACACACATGGACATAGT
This sequence comes from Alopecurus myosuroides, assembly GCA_028641055.1. Taxonomy (NCBI): domain Eukaryota; kingdom Viridiplantae; phylum Streptophyta; class Magnoliopsida; order Poales; family Poaceae; genus Alopecurus; species Alopecurus myosuroides. Next base: position 185,753,900 of record CM054061.1, on the reverse strand, counting down.
CGAACACGTAAATCAAGTAGAGACCACCTGGATGCAGCCGCTATTCGACTACATGACTCGAAAAAAGCTCCTAGAGGATCCAGCTGAAGCACGCCGGGTGATGCATAGAGCCAAAGCATTTACAAAGGTGCATCACCCTAGAGGAAGGAAGGGAAATACTCCTAGACATACACCAAGGAACCTGTGGACATCACGTGGGGAGCAGAAATATCGTCCGCAAAGCTTTCCGAGCCATGTTCAACTGGCCAACAATAGAGTATGATGCCAAGGAAATTGTGCGAAGATGCGAAACATGCCAAATGTTTGCAACACGGCCAAATGTATCTGTCACAGAGTTACACATGATACCACTCGCATGGCCTTTTTCACAGTGGGGACTTGACATGGTCGGACCGCTCAGTCGATCATCTAACGGTGGTTACACTCGGCTCCTCGTTGGAGTCGAAAATTTCACCAAGTGGATCGAAGCCATGCCAATAACATCGCCAGACGTAGAATCAGCAGTACAATTCATCAGGTCCATTGTACACAGGTTCGAAGTACCTCACATCATCATCACAAATAATGGAAAGAACTTCACAGCAGAAGAGTCCCAAGATTATTGCAACGAGTTGGGGATTAAGGTCACTTACGCTTCAGTCACGCATCCACAAACTAATGGATAGGTGAAACAGTCAAATGGGCTAGTCACAGCAGGGCTGAAAAAACGACTGCTCACGCCATTGAAATGAGCAGCGGGTGCATGGGTAGAAGAGTTACCTTGCGTTCTCTAGAGTCTACGAACAACACCGAGTAGAGCAACAGAGTACACCCCATTCATCATGGTATATGGAGCAGACGCAGTACTACCAGCAAAAGTACGACACAATGCGCCTCGAGTCGCATATTATACAGAGGAGAACTCGAATGAAGCACTCGAGGATGCACTCGACCTGGCAGAGGAGGCACGGGATAAAGCACTTGCATTCATAACCGTATATGAGCAAGGCTTGCGCAATTATCATGCCCGTCGAGTGCACATCATAACTTTCAACGTAGGAAATCTGGTGCTACGAGTGAAGCAAGGAAGCCATGACAAGCTTACATCTCCATGGGAAGGACCATATGTGACAGGGGAAGTACTCGGGAACGGCGCATACAAGCTTAAGGACAAGAATACTGGGAACTTCTATAAGAACCCGTGGAATGTCTCGCAACTACGTCTTTCTATGCATAAAAGTTTATTATTCAGTATAATTTGTAATAAGGCTATCTTAGCCATTTATGTATCTCGATTGAACAAATCAATATTACCCCTCTGCACCGAGGAATTTTCTTCTGTCTGTTTTACAGTTATAATTACGAAGTTAGTCGCAGCATCACCTGGGTCTAAAGCTACGAAGTACAACTACACTCGGGGCTGCACGGCAAAACGTTTAGAAAGAAATCTTGGGGTGACTCCTAGCCGCAGTCACACTCGAAATACTCAGGGGCTGCACAACAAAACGTTTAGACACAAATCTTGGGTTGACTCCTAGCCGCAGTCGCACTCGAAATACTCGGGGGCAGTGCAGCAAAACGTTTAGACATAAATCTTGGGGTGACTCCCAGCCGCAGTCAGGGTCGGTCCTGAGATTTTTGGGGCCCGGGGCGAGACTAAATTTTTGGGCCCATTAGTAGCCAAATAGGAATCTAACGAGTGAAATGATACAATATTTTACATGAAAATTAAAGGAAAAGTTATATTTTCTTCTCTAAGGACATCATCAGTATTTGTATGGTAGCTGTTGGTATTTTTGCCACATAAGATTTTTGATGATGTGGCACGAAATAAATGAGGAGAGAGAGGGAGGTTGTATGTTCATGAACATACAACCCTTGCACAAGCTCCAAATTAGTATTAGAGAGAGGATTGTACATTCTCTTACCTCATATTGGTCAAACTACATACACACCATTAAAGTAGTTGTAAGATAAAATGTTGGTTGATAACATAACTAATTTTACCAACAAGCTGTTGGAGATGGCCTAATAGAGTAATAGGACCCTTCTCTGGAAATGTGTCCCTTGATTTGTTATCAAGATCGGTCCAATTCACCGTGTCATAAATATCCATATGAACTGGTTTCTCAACAACACTAGCTGATTCTATACGAGATGAATTAAATTACGTGGTCATGATCACTTACATTGTTATCATCTGTATCGACGTCTTCATCTTCTAGAATAATAGTTCTTTTCCCGCAAGAACTAGCGCAAATTCATCTAGGCTTTTTGAAGTGCTCGTGATACTCTTCAAAAAGTTGCAAATATATTGTCTATGCATTCCATCAATTTTATTTCATTTTTCTTTTCACACTACCGGATGGAGGCTTGATAATAGCGTTGAAAGAAACTAGTAACTAAAATTAGGGCATAAACCATGTGCACCCGGGCAGCGGCGGATCTACGTGTTAGATGTGGGGTCGGCCGACCCCACAACTTTTGAGCAAAACAGGCTAAAACACTGTACATTTACTGTTTATTGTGAAGAAAAAAATCAGAAAATTAGCAATTGTAACATCCCAAGTATGAAAACTCCATTAGAATGTTTGCTTTTTGTTAAATTATGTTTTGCATCATGTCATCATAAGCTTTGCATTTGTTTTCCTTTGTTTTCCATTTGTTTTCCTTTGTTTTCCATTTGTTTTCCCTTGTTTTTCCATTTGAATTTCAAACCAAAAATTCAAATCTTTGTTTCATACTTGTTCTGTTACAATGTTTCAAATAAAACTTGCAATCAAACCAATCTTTTGTTCATAATAAACTTGAAATTAAACACTTTTAAGTTGCTTCTTTCAATTATTCAATTAATTCAAATTTCACTCAAATTCAATTAAATTACAAACAGCAACACCATTTGAAATGTTTGAAAAACAAAAGTTTGCAAATTGGTGCTTTTGTAGGTAACAACCTATAAAAAATTATCACAAAAATTTAAACCCCCTAAAACCTTCCTTTTCTCTCCTTTTTCTTCCTTTTCTTTTTCTGCAAAAAAAAAACAGAATCAGTAAACAGAAAACGAAAAAAATAAAAAATAAAAGAGAGAGGGAAGGGGGCAGGCCAGCCCAGCCCACCAGCCCACGACCTGCTACCCCTTCACCCCTTACCTCTGTACGGCGCGCATCGCCGCTGCCCACGTCGATAGTACAGAGGAGGGAACGGCTGCGCGAGCGCCTCCTCCTCCTTATAACCATGCCCACGGGCTCCTCCCTCTGCCCTAGTCCCTCCTCCTCCTTTCTCTCTCACGCCGCCGCCGTCCAGCTCACTCCTCCCTCCTCTACTTCTCCCACTTCTGAACCCCACCTCCACCGCAGAGCTACAGCTGCCGGCGATCGCCGTCGACATGGACCTCCTCCGTGCGGGATAAGCACGGGAACGAGCTCCCCGTACCTCCCTCTTCCTCCTCGACACCGCCGCTGTGGCTGGAAGCCCCTGGATCGTCGCCGTCGTCCACCTCACCGTCGCTGTCGTCGACTGACGCCTCCCGAGCACCTCCACCTCCTTCTACCCCCTTCCGGTGAGCACGTCCCCCCTCGATCTCCCCTCTCTGCATCCTCGACATCAGCACGCACCCCTTGCACCTCCCTGCACCCACCACGAGCAGCAGCAGCGCGTAGACCACCGCCGGCGACCACCGCTTCCTCCGTCAGGTTCAGAAAGCCTGAACTTTTACAGTTTCAGTTAACAGCCACGGAGGGAACCTCAAAACTGCGCGCGCCTTCTATCTGACAAGAATCGCTCAGCAGCCCAACTGGCCAGCGCGCTGCGCACTCGCACACGAGGGCGAGGGTTCGATCTGATGCGGAGGGTTACTCCTAGATTGGCCCGATCTTCACGAATCGACGGAGAACACGAAGAACACGAAGAACTCGATGAACACACGAGGGGGAAATCGAGGGCAACGCAAACAAACACAAGGATAACTAGTAAGAACCGAAGAACCCCAAATCTTCCGTCAACTAACCCCGAGGGCCGCCTACGGAACGATCGATTCAACTGAGCTCACCTTGATTGAAACCGCTTTACACCCGTAGCCGGTCCACTACGCCAATAGAACCTCAAGATAATCGAGAGGAAGATTGGTCAAGTACTTGATAGAAACCCAAAGGGAGAGATCAAGTATTTGGATGTGCCTTGATACAATCCTCGACGATGTCGGAGGGATGGTTCCTCAAAGAGGGATACAAGAGAGCTGAGCTCCAAATGTTCTAAATTCAACTCTAAACCCTAGATCTAGCTTGGGGGTCTCCTTATATAGCCGGGGGTCGAAGTAGGTGGAAACTGGAGCGAAAACAGCACATTTCCGGGCATTTTCGGGTCCACCCCGGCCTAGGGGCCGGCCTGGCCGGCCTGGGACCCGGCCTGGGGCCAGGGTGGGCGCCTGGAGGGGCTGGCCGGCCTGGGGCCGGGGTGGGGTGGAGGCAGGCCGGCCCCCAGGCCGGCTGGCTCTGTGGGGTGCCCGGCCTGGGGCCGGGGTGGGAGGAGGGGAGGCCGGGTTGGAGGCCGGCCTCCTCTGGAGGGGGTCCGGCCTAGGGGGGGGGATGAGGCCGGCCTGGCCGGCCCCCGAGGCCGGGAGGGACTCCTTTCCCCCCATCTTCTCCGTCGGGACTCCGAATTGGACGCCGTCTTCACCGCTGTTCTCCGTATCTTCTTGCGCATCGTCTCGGGTACTTTTCGGTGACTCCGTGGTGGGTTTGAACCTGAGCACGCAAAGTGTGGAAACATGAGGTAGCGCACCATCCTCCATGTGACCGAAAGTATAGAGCGAGAGGAGCGAGTTCACCTTATCCTTGATGGCCTTTGCGCGTGATCTTGTCATCGGTCCACTTGGAGTAGATGGTTGGGCTACATCATCTCCCCCCCCCTTGAAAAAGAGTCGACCTCGACTCGGCGTCGTCTTCATCACTTGGGTATCCATGGAAGGGAGAGAGGTCCTTGACATTGAAGGAGTTGTGGACGAGGTACTTGGATTGCGGTAAGTCGAGCTTGTAGGCGTTGTTGTTGATGCGCTTGAGGACCTTGAAGGGACCGTCACCTCTTGGCTTGAGCTTGGAGTTGCGCTCTTCGGGGAACCGGTCCTTGCGCAAGTGTAGCCACACGAGGTCACCTTCTTGGAACACCATGGGTTTCTTGTTCTTGTTCATGATAGAGGCTCGGTGCTCGGAATGCTTCTCAAGTGTAGCCCTTGTGGAGGCGTGGAGCTTCTTGATGTAGTCGGTGCGCTTGTCGATGTCCATGTTTGCTCGCTCGCGTAGAGGCAAAGGGAGTATGTCGAGGGCGGTGTTGGGGTTGAAGCCGTAGACGATCTCGAAGGGACTCTTCTTGGTAGCTTGATGGAGAGCACGGTTGTAGGCGAACTCGGCGTGTGGGATGCATTCCTCCCAATTCTTCAAGTTGGGCTTGATCAATGCTCGAAGTAGTGAAGAGAGTGTGCGGTTGACGACCTCGGTTTGTCCATCCGTTTGTGGGTGATAGGCGGTGGAGAATAGTAGCTTGACGCCGAGCTTGGCCATCAATGTCTTCCAAAAGTAGGAGGTGAACTTGACGTCGCGGTCCGAGACAATTGAAGTAGGTACACCATGTAGACGCACAATTTCCCTGAAAAACAAAGTAGCAACATGTGAAGCATCGTCGGTTCGGTTACAAGGAATGAAATGTGCCATCTTAGAGAAACGATCCACAACTACAAAGATTGAATCCATGTTGGTTTTAGTTCGTGGAAGGCCTAACACAAAGTCCATGCTAATATCACTCCAAGGTGCATGTGGGATAGGTAATGGCATGTAAAGACCATGAGGGTTGGAAGTGGACTTAGCTCGGAGGCATGTGGAACATCTCTTGACGTGTCTCTCAACGTGGTGCTTCATCTTGGGCCAATAGTAATTGGTGGAGAGCATGGCATAGGTCTTGTCGCGTCCAAAGTGTCCCATGAGGCCTCCTTCATGTGATTCCTTCAATAACAACAAGCGAAGAGAAGACTCGAGGATACACAATTTGTTAGCCTTAAACAAGAAACCTTTGTGAAGATAGAAATCATCGAAACCTCGGTTAGGCAAGCACTTCTCAAATATAGGACCAAAGAAAGCATCGGAAGCATATAAGTCTTTGATTTCATCCAAACCAATCACATTGATGTCAAGACGTGTAAGAAGGCATTCTTTCCTAGACAAGGCATCGGCTACCACATTCTCTTTACCTTTCTTGTACTTAATGACATAAGGAAAAGATTCAATGAATTCAACCCACTTAGCATGCCTTTTGTTCAAATTGGTTTGGCTTTTCAAGTATTTCAATGATTCGTGATCGGAATGAATGACAAATTCTTTTGGCCAAAGGTAGTGTTGCCAAACTTCTAGCACTCTAACCAAAGCAAAGAGTTCCTTATCATAGATGGGGTAATTGAGTTTAGCACCATCAAGTTTTTCACTATGGTAAGCAACGGGGCGTCCGTTTTGCATGAGAACGCCACCAATTCCTATACCACTAGCATCACATTCAATCTCAAAAGTTTTCTCGAAATCCGGTAAGACAAGCAAAGGAGCTTCGGTTAGGCATTTCTTAAGTGTATCGAAAGCTTTTTGTTGCGCATTGCCCCAAACAAAAGGTACATTCTTTTTGGTAAGTTCATTCAAAGGGCAAGCAATAGTTGAAAAATCTTTGACAAAGCGGCGATAGAAACCGGCAAGGCCATGAAAGCGCCTTATCTCACCCACGGAAGTAGGGTTGGGCCAATTCCTAATTGCCTCAATCTTCTTGTGATCTACTTCAATACCATTGGACGAAATCACAAAACCCAAGAAAACAAGCTTGTTGGTGCAAAAATTGCATTTGGAAAGATTGGCGAAAAGTTTTGCATTGCGAAGAGCCAACAATACTTGTGAAACATGATCAAGGTGATCTTCCAAAGATTTGCTATAAATGAGAATATCGTCGAAGTAAACCACAACAAATTTGCCAATGAAAGGACGTAGAACTTCATTCATGAGACGCATGAAGGTAGATGGGGCATTCGAAAGACCAAAGGGCATAACAAGCCATTCATACAAACCAAGTTTTGTTTTGAAAGCCGTTTTCCATTCATCACCTATACTCATACGAATTTGATGGTAACCACTTTTAAGATCAATTTTTGAAAAGATAGTAGCACCACTCAATTCATCAAGCATGTCATCGAGCCTAGGAATAGGATGTCGATATCTAACGGTGATAGCATTGATAGGGCGACAATCCATACACATGCGGGAAGTAGAATCTTGCTTTGGAACAAGGATAACCGGCACGGCACAAGGACTAAGGGATTCGCGAATAAAACCTTTTTCGAGTAGCTCTTGGATTTGGCGCTCAATCTCCTTAGTCTCCTCGGGATTGGTGCGGTAAGGAGCGCGGTTTGGAAGGGGCGCGCCCGGAATGAGGTCAATACGGTGCTCGATTCCTCGAAGGGGAGGAAGGCCCGGAGGGAGCTCATCGGGAAAGACGTCTTCAAATTCCTGCAACAAAGGCAACAAAGAGGGAGGTAGATTTGTCATGTCGTTAGTTTCAAGTGCTTCCCCTTTGCACAATAGGACAAAGTGAAGTATGGTTGGGTCCTCTCTTAGCGCTCGCATCTCTCTTTTGGTGGCAAGTAAGGCAAAGCCTTTGGCATCACTCGTAATTTTTCCACTCATATTTGGCTTGTGGCTCTCACTCACTTTTTGGTGGATCACTCTCTCACCACTCATCTCACGAGATTTGAGCTCTTCTTGTCGACGTGCAAGAGTCTTGGCGTTGTCGGCGATCACTTGGCTAGGAGACATGGGACGAAGAACAAATGTCTTGTTGTTCCACTTGAAGCTATAGTGATTGGTACGCCCATCATGGATAGCACTCTTGTCGTATTGCCACGGTCGGCCAAGAAGAAGATGACACACGGTCATAGGAACAACGTCACAATCTACCGTGTCTTCATAAGGACCAATCTTGAAAGTCACGGAGACCATGTGTTGAATCTTGAAGGTGCCGGAGTCACTAAGCCATTGGACTTGGTATGGGTGAGGGTGTTGCTTGTAAGGCAATTTGAGCTTGTCGCAAAGTTCTTTGCTAGCTAAGTTGTGACAACTTCCACCGTCGATGATGACCTTGATTGACTTGCCATCAATACCGGCTCTTGTTTGAAAGAGATTGCACCGTTGATCTTGCTCATCTTGAGGAGAAGAAGTGAGGACTCTTGTGACCACTAGGGATGGGTTCTTGTCCTCATCGCAATACACACTTTCTTCATCATCGTTGGAGACGTCCAAAGGGTTGAGAGCAACTTGATGCAAGGCATAGTATTCGCCTTCGCTCATAGAATCACGTTCACCATCTTGGTTGACAATCATGATCATCTTGTTGGAACATTCAAAGGACTTGTGTCCACTACCACCACACTTGAAGCAAGTAATAGTGCTTGACTTGACTTGAGGAGCACTTGAGGATGAGGTTGGAGTAGCTTGCTTCTTGAATGGTTGGGAAGACTTGTTGGGAGCACTAGAGGCTCGCGGGTTGCTCTTGGTGGTAGTTGGAGGAGGAGCTTGTGTCATTGGAGTAGAGGATGATGGTCTTGAGTTGAAGAAGGCCTTTTGCTTGCTATATTTGAGATCTTCCGCAATTTGACGTTCCGCCTTAAGAGCTTGGTGGACAAGGGCCACAATGTTGTCATACGGTTGATACTCGACGATCTTCTTTATAGGATAGTTGAGGCCATTGAGGAAGCGGGCCATTGTTTGCTCTTGAGATTCTATCACATGAGCGCGGATCAAAGATGTCTCCATTTCCTTGTAGTACTCATCAACGGACTTCACACCTTGACGAAGTTCTTGAAGCTTCTTGAAGAGGTCACGCTTGTAGTGAGGAGGAACGAATCGAGCATGCATGAATTGCTTCATCTCATTCCAAGTGGCAATAGGAGCAACGCGATTGCGGACTCGTTCGGCTTGTAGACGATCCCACCATAAGAGTGCATAGCCTTCGAATTCCAAAGATGCTAGAGCAACCATTTTCTTGTCGGTGAAGTTGTGAATGCCGAAGATCTTGTCAACCTTGAGAGCCCAAGCAAGATAGTCTTCGGGATCATTCTCACCATTGAACTTGGGGACATTGAAACGAAGAGCACTCATGTTGTTGTCCTCTTGCGGACGATGGAGGCGCGCATGTTGGCGCTCATGGGGGTCTTCATCATATATGGGAGGTGAATCATCATAGGGGTCATCCTCATTGTCTTGGCGGTGGTGATCATGATGGGGAGGATGACGCCGGTGGTCATTAGGTGGTGGTGGTTGGTGGTGACGGAGCCTAGCTTCACGGCGTTCACTATCATCATGGCCATTGTGATGTTGTTGAGGACGTTCTTGTTCTTGGAGAGGTTGTTGAGGATGATCATGTTCTTGGCGGTCATTGTTGTTGGGACGCGCATGGCGCCTTGGTGGCCTTCGATGTTGACGAGCATCTTCCACGAAATCGTTGTGGCCATAGTCTTGAGCGTGGCCTTGTGGAGGTGGAGGATGATGGTGTTGTCGAAGGTACGGGCGTTGCGGTTGTTGAAGAGGGTCACCACGGCCTTGGCGATGTCGAGGTGGTGGTGATGGCGAGCTATCCTCATACCGATTGCGTCGCGGAGGTTGTTGATGTTGTGGAGGAGGTGGTGGTGCTTGTTGAGGTTGTCCACCCTCCTCCACGTTGTGGCGATCATGGCGATCATGGCGACGAGGTTGGTGAGGATCTTGATTGCGGTGGCTTGAGCGGCGAGACCTTGAGGACGATGATGAATGACGGCGATTGGCAAGATTAGCCAAGTTGATGTTGATGCGCGTCATTTGATCATTCATTCGAGCCTCTTGCTCTTGGAGTCGACGCTCATAGCGTTGCAACCCGTCCTTGACGAGTTCGCGGAGTTGAAAGTGGTCATTGTGGGTGACGAAGTTGGCGTAATCATTGTCGTTGTAGAATGGGTTGCCTTCGTCTTCCGAGCTCGGACTTGTGAATACTCCTTCCCTAGCCATCTCAAAAACACACACAAGGGTGATATTGAAGAAATGGACGCCTCACTTACCCAACGTTACCTTTCTTGGTCGTATTGAGGCTAGTGGACGAGCCTAGGTGTAGGGCGGTATGTCAAGAGCGAATCCAAAAGATCGAAAGAAACCGCAAACGGCAACACACACACTTTATATGGAAGGCAAATAGGTTAGGAAAGTGGCGAGGAAAAATCGACCAAAACCGAAGAAAAGTTTGTTGTCAATCGTGGAGAAAATTCAATGAAAAGTTAGCACAAAAACCAAACCTATAGGATGGAAATATGGTGGAACACACACACGCAAGGGAAAAATGGGGTTAGTGCGACCAATGGACGAGCGAAGAACGAAATGGCCCTAACGTAGACTAATGCTCAATGCCACACTAACACAAGGAGGACGCTAGCTCAAACCGCAAAGTTGAAAAGGCAACAAGATTCGCACCGTGGCAATCGGTCACTCTTTCTCTTTTGCGACGCAATGCTACACGTTCCTACAATGGAAAGCAATTGGCACCGATCCTTTTGCTTCTTTTTCTATTTTCTCTTTTTCTCTTTTTTTTTTGATTTTCTCTTTTTGATGGATTCCAAAGTGCCAATGCCTACTCGGTAGCTAATCTCTCACAGGCGCTAACTTCGCACTCTCGATGCCACAAATGCGATGCCAAGCGGTGTAGAAAGAACTAGTCCGATAGGTAAGTAACACAATGGGATGGGGTGGTGCAAGCGGAAGCAAGTTATACCTCTCTTATTTTGATGATCACGGACTTGCGGCCGTGGGGGAGTCGATGTCGTGGCGATCCGATGATGTGGAAGCGTAGGTGATGTCGTGGGCGTCGCGTAGCAACTCGTTGCACTCAATTTGGATCACAAACGACAAAGAAAAACAAGTTCCAAAATCTGCCGGAGAATCGAAGAGCTGAAATTTTCTGAGTTTTTGGCTCAAATTCGAAATTCCCACAAAATCAAGAAAAATTTTGGGCGAAATTGGAAAAATTGGCTGAATGGAAAGGTGTGGAAAGGTATTTGGCAACAAATCTATGAAGAAAAACCACGAAAAACGCAACGAGTCAACAGATCGGTCAAATTCCGTTTTGGCTATTTTTTGAGGATTTTCGAAATTCTTGGTGGAAAAAGAAAAATTGGTGGATGGGGAGGGGTATGGGTGTCGGATTCGTGTCAATCTAGCTCTGGATACCAGATGATGCGGAGGGTTACTCCTAGATTGGCCCGATCTTCACGAATCGACGGAGAACACGAAGAACTCGATGAACACACGAGGGGAAACGAGGGGGAAATCGAGGGCAACGCAAACAAACACAAGGATAACTAGTAAGAACCGAAGAACCCCAAATCTTCCGTCAACTAACCCCGAGGGCCGCCTACGGAACGATCGATTCAACTGAGCTCACCTTGATTGAAACCGCTTTACACCCGTAGCCGGTCCACTACGCCAATAGAACCTCAAGATAATCGAGAGGAAGATTGGTCAAGTACTTGATAGAAACCCAAAGGGAGAGATCAAGTATTTGGATGTGCCTTGATACAATCCTCGACGATGTCGGAGGGATGGTTCCTCAAAGAGGGATACAAGAGAGCTGAGCTCCAAATGTTCTAAATTCAACTCTAAACCCTAGATCTAGCTTGGGGGTCTCCTTATATAGCCGGGGGTCGAAGTAGGTGGAAACTGGAGCGAAAACAGCACATTTCCGGGCATTTTCGGGTCCACCCCGGCCTAGGGGCCGGCCTGGCCGGCCTGGGACGCGGCCTGGGGCCAGGGTGGGCGCCTGGAGGGGCTGGCCGGCCTGGGGCCGGGGTGGGGTGGAGGCAGGCCGCCCCCCAGGCCGGCTGGCTCTGTGGGGTGCCCGGCCTGGGGCCGGGGTGGGAGGAGGGGAGGCCGGGTTGGAGGCCGGCCTCCTCTGGAGGGGGTCCGGCCTAGGGGGGGGATGAGGCCGGCCTGGCCGGCCCCCGAGGCCGGGAGGGACTCCTTTCCCCCCATCTTCTCCGTCGGGACTCCGAATTGGACGCCGTCTTCACCAATGTTCTCCGTATCTTCTTGCGCATCGTCTCGGGTACTTTTCGGTGACTCCATGGTGGGTTTGAACCTGAGCACGCAAAGTGTGGAAACATGAGGTAGCGCACCATCCTCCATGTGACCGAAAGTATAGAGCGAGAGGAGCGAGTTCACCTTATCCTTGATGGCCTTTGCGCGTGATCTTGTCATCGGTCCACTTGGAGTAGATGGTTGGGCTACATCACGATCCCTCGCCTCGCGGATTAAATCCGCCCTTTTTGCTCCCTTGCCACGCTGTCCACGCAGGCCCACCTGCCATCGACCATGGTTGCCACGCAGCACACACACGCGCTCCACGCAGGCGCACAGCTGGGCACTGGCCCACTGCCAGTGACCCAGGGGGCCGCTCTGCTGCGTATAAAAGTCCCAGGGGCCTATTCTGAAGTTTATTTTCGCATCTAGGCCCCTGTAACAAATCTGTAACTAATTAAATCACATAATAGCCCATGTATTTAAAATTTGAATATCTTTTGCAAATCAAATCCAAATTAAATAAATAAAATATGTTTTCTGTACCAAATTTAATTCTCTACATGTTTAAATCATTTGTTTACTGTTTTGAACATTTCAAATGTTTTTAAAAAATTCAAATTCAAACAACTCCTTACAAATTTGGTCAAATTCATAACTAATTCAAATTTAATTCAAATGTCACATATAAAATATTTTTTTCATGCAAAATTAAACCACCTTTCCAAATATAAACTTTGTTTCCTGTTTTGAATAATTAAAAATTGGTTAAATAATTAAAACCTTGTTTAAATCATTTAAAATTGCTAAATTCATAACTTGGTCAAATTAAATTCTTTTTGAACACATAAAATATGTTTTCAAACCAGAAAAGTATAAACTTTCCAAATATGAATTTTATTAAATGTTTTGAACAAATAAAAATTCAAATAAATTCATACTTGAATTAAATTCATTTAAATCTTGTTTAAACTTGTTTAATTCATAATTAATTCATCTTAATTCCTTTTTCCACAAATGAAACATGTATTCCACCTAAAATTTTGTGTTCTTTCCAAATATGAATTTCGTTATCTATTTTGAACAATTAAAATTGGTGAAAACAACAAATGCTTGTGTAACTCCTTTAAGAAGCCAAAATTTCATAACTTAATAAATAAAAATTCAAAACTTGGTAAACCACATATCCAATTGCAGCTATTGTTGTTTTCCCATTGTTTTCCCCATCCATGCATCATCCTAATCAACTTTAACATGATGGTTAGTTGTAGATCATTTAATCCAACCTTAATTCATGGGCTTTCCATATGCAACCCAAATTGCATATAGGTCCATTTAATTATGTTACCATGTCATCTAGCTTACCTTTGATGCATCAATTAAATTGCCATGCATCATCCCATGATTGTGCATTATGCCATGTTATTGATTGTTTGTCTCTCTGCGTTGCTTGTTTGCTTCTTCTCGAATAGACGACGACGTTGAGACAGACGAGGTTTACGACACTACTTCTGAGGAGTTAGCCCAGTACCAGGCTACTGAGTTTGCAGGCAAGTATTCACTCACATGAACCATTGTGTGCTTTCCGCACTGGATACCGATACTTTCCGTTGTCTATTCTGCTAGCCCTAAGATTCGTTGCTTGTGTTCCGATCCTATCACATGTTATCCTGTAACCCTGATATAGCCTCACCTCCACACCTATAACCCTGTTGCTTGTTGCCTGTGTCTTACTAGCATGCTTAGGGTTGTTTATGCTCGAGTCTGTTGTCCGTTATTTCTTTTACCATATTTATTATGTTCTGGGGCTCGATGTTTAAACAACAACCTGTTAATGTTTGAGGTAATGCTAATTTGATGATAAGGCACCGGCAGGAGGCCGGGTATGGTTTTGAGGCCTGCTAGTGTCGAACTCAGGAAAAGTCTTTGTCCTCTGGATCCATGTTGAGCGCGCTAACCGCATGTGGGAAGCGTGTATGGGCGCCCCCCGCAACTCTGATTCGATTCGCATCTCGTCCAAATCGCCACACTTAGTTCGGGCTTTCCATTTGATGCATGCATATGCAGGTATGAACCCGAGGCCAGGGTGGAACTTTTGTAGTCGGCATTTAGGGTGGCGTGGTCTTCCAGTGCTATGAGGGTCCCCCTTATCTTCGTGGGGGCTCGATTAGCCGCGCACGCACAGCACGTGGTTCTTTGGGCTTGATGCGAAGAAGAGTTGGGTTGTGTTGAGTGCCTCGCTTGGTGGGTTTGATCCCCGTCTGGCGGGATACTCTTACGTGTACGGCCAAATTGGTGCACCCCTGCAGGGTTAAATCTTCTCGAGAAGCCGTGTTGTCCGCGGTTATGGATGACTTGGTGATAGGGCTGACAAACAAGGATTAGACAACTTACACCTAACTTAATACTAATGTTGACTAGTAATAGTCTTATTGACACAATAACTTGAACCATCATCAATCCAACTGTGTGAGTTATCCTCGGATTGCTTCTTTGGATAAGGGGCGAGATCCAGGATGGGTTTGTTTGAGGTTAGTGGTAGTTGGTTACGATATGCTATCTTATCCCCTTCTTTTAGCCGGATGTTGTAGCGTGTCTCTGTAGTTGGTTAGAGCAGCCTGCTGCCGCACTTTTGTATCACCTATTCTTTCGTTGAACCCAAAGCATCTGTACTTGGTGTTGCCAGGTACACTTTGGTATCTTGTGAGTCTTGCTTGCCAGTACTTGTCTGTACTGACCCCTTTGGGGCTGTGGTTTCCGCAGACTACGTTTCCGAGGATCCCCATGGTGGCTACTACGTGGAGTATGACGAGGCTGCTGACGAGTAGATAGCGGACCCAGGCAGGATCCGAGACATCGTGGATGGGCTCCGTCTTTTCGTTTCCGGCCTCTTAGGCCTATTTGGATCTTGTCTGTACTCAGACACTTTGGATGCTTCCGCTGTGATGTAATGATGAATTGTTGGGACATGTGTCCTCTGGATGATTGTATTCGCTATCTCTGCTCTAGTGAGAGCTAATTGCAACTTATTTCTATTTATTTGTGTCTTAGAGATTTGTTGTGATATCACTTGTTCAAATGCCGTTGACGTACCATGTGTGTATGTTATGAAGTGCGTCAATGGAAGTAGTCGGATTTCTATGGGATGGTTTACGCAGACGATGGATAGTAGAGAATGGTTGTCGCACGTTTACGTGTTGGCCTCCTCATATTGAGATGCGGGTGCCGGTATGCCCCGTAAGCCATTTATCTACTGTTTAGCGGACTGTGAGTATCCTCTAGAAGTCTGGATGCGACAAATGGTATGAGAGCCTGTCTGCCTGTAGGATCCCTTTTACTGGTCGCAGTTGAGTCTAGAAACTATTTTGTAGTTATATAGGAAAAATGAAACGTGAGAGTAGGAATTCTGTTCTTTTATTTCTTTCCCCACCCACCCTCCCTTTTTCTGGTAAGGAAGTGCAACGTTGTTTTCTCTTCTCATCTAAACTTTCAAGTTAGGATTTCACGTATCCTGGTTTCTCTAGGATAGTTATATCTACTAGACCATATGAATGGAGGTGGTTGTGACATGATTTATCATGTTGCCTACTCACGATTGAGAACGGAGGCGTGTAAGCCCCGGAAGCAGATCCTCTATTCCTTAAGCAGTAGATATTGATCCTTTAGAAGCCCGGATGGGTTTTCCGTAGTACCTCAGGAGTTTTTGGTCTCGTGTTTCCCGAATGTTGCTTCGATATCCTGTTCTTCTCAACATCCTTTTCGTCCGTTGAAACCTTGTTGTTGCTTGCCACTTCAGTTCTTCTACCGGCGTCTAATCAAAACTTCCCCGATCATCTGCAGATGGATCTCAGGTTCTACCCGCAGGTGGTTCGTATGACTCGTTGCGAGAGCACTGCCGGTTATCCGGAGATGCTGAGAGACATGGTCACTTTTCTGGGGTTCCGTTGGGCACCAGAGTACCAGGTCTACGAGCAGCAGCGAGAGTTTGACCAGACCTACTACCAGGCTATCGTCTACATTCTGTCAGATGATGGCATGAGCGTAGTTCACCGCTACGAGGCAGTGGGTTCCACAGTGGATATGGCTGTGCAGCAGGCAGCTTATGTGAGCCTCACCGTCCTTCGTGCTGACTACTGGGGATTTGACGATTCTATCTATCGTCACATTCCCCGTGGTTACATCACTTCGGAGGGAGCTCACTTCACTCTCTACGACAACTTGGATGTTTACGAGCATGATAACTCCAGGCTGCACACCACCGCTCAGTTTGTGAGGCACAGTGACGCAGTTGCTAGCACACTATCTCAGGAGTTGGCTTCAGTCAGAGAGCAGCTCTACCTTGCTTTGACTCGTCTGGCGACGTACACCACAGACTTTGTTGGAGACGAGCGCTTTGCACGTTTCGATCAGCCAGTTGGGCGTCGTCTGCCAGATGCTGGAGGTTACGAGCCGATCAGAGGTCCACTTCTTAACCTTGGTGCTGGTTACACTGGGATTCCGCGCTTTGGAGCACAGGGAGTCGACGCTATGTACTTCACCACACCTAGAGTCACTATCAGACCACGTCAGATCTATGTGGATCGTCGTTCTACCTACTTTCGTGGGCGTGCTCCTCACCGTACCTCTCGCCGTACTCCTAGTCGCCGTCCTGCGTGATGAGCATGGGAGTACCGATGTATCCATTCTTAGCTATGTTTAGTTATCCTTTGGCATTCGAACCATTTATGGTGTGTTGGATATTCTGATGTATTTTAACATGTGATGATGTACCTGTTGGTTATCTATTCATGCGTCGGAATAATCTCTCTTTCGGTTTCCAAGTCTATCCTTTTCTATTGTTGTGCTAAAATGCATTTCCATTCAGGATGCCGCCAACAAGGAACAACGCGCCTGAGCCACCGCCAATCGCGGAGCTGTTGACTCAGATGACCCAAGTCATGGCGCAGATGGCCCAGTTCCAGACTAATCAGCACAACAACCAGACAGCTCCACGGGTCAGCATCAAGGAGTTTCTCAGTCTGGGCCCAAGAGCTTTCGTGGCCACACGCGAGCCTCTGGACGCTGATGACTGGATCCGTGAGATAGCTAAGGCTCTGGAGATTGCTCACGTAGCTGAAGAAGACAAGGTCAAGTATGCCTCCTATCTGCTGAAGGGCCATGCAGCTACTTGGTGGGAGAACTTCCAGGCCATGAGAACCGGGATACCAGTCACGTGGAATTGTTTCAAGGAAGCCTTCCTGAAGCACCACATCCCAGATGGTCTCATGGAAAGGATGCGTGAAGAGTTTTGCTCACTCAAGCAGGGCAAGTTGGACGTAATCGGCTATCAGAGTGAGTTCAATCGCCTCGCTCGGTACGCTGGAGATGAGGTGTCCACTGAGGCTAAGAAGATGGCAAGGTTCCACAGAGGTTTTAACCCGGAACTCAAGTATGCCCTCACCAATATCAAGGCCAACAGCTTCGAGGATCTCGTGAACACCGCGCTCAATGAAGAAAACGGGCGCAAGGCATTCGAGGAGTCTCGCAAGCACTCGCGTGAGGGTGCTTCCTCCTCCAACATGACCACCCCTCCGCAGAAGCGCCGCATCTGGGTACCAAATGGTGTTGTCACTAGGGCTCCATATGCCCAAGCTTCTCCAGGCTTCGCTCCCCGCCCACCCAACCCTGCTCAGATGCATGATCAGAGGGCTTCGGTGGGGCAGCCAAGGCCAGGGCCTCCTCGTGTCGTCACTTGCTACAAGTGTAAGCAGACGGGGCACTACGCCGACAAGTGCACGCAGAGGCAGCTACCTCCACCACCACCTCGCCCTAACACAAACCAGGCAATGGTGCGCGCTCCCCCGCCTAAGGCCTTCAACTCCAACAACAGGCCTGTCGGGAGGACCGCAAGGGTGAATCATGTCAAGATCGACAAAGCTGAGGAAGCTCCTGACGTCGTTCTCGGTACATTTCCCGTAAACTCTATTCCAGCTAAAGTGTTGTTTGATACCGGAGCATCACATTCTTTCGTGTCAAAGATCTTTGCGACAGTAATTAAACTCCCTTTTGTTGGTTTGGGTTCCCCGCTAGTGGTCAACTCCCCTGGAGCAACTATGCAAACGTCCAAGATCAGTCACAAAAATCAAATTCAAATTGGAGGCCACATATTCCTTGCTTCTCTCATACTGCTTGGCAATTCTGACATTGATGTCATTCTTGGTATGGATTGACTGAAGACCAATAAAGCAAGGATTGACTGTGCTCAGAAGTCAATAACTCTGTTCCACCCTTCTGGCCAGATAATCTATTCTCCACATGAATCAAGTTCCATTCAGCTATGCACCCTCGATGCAAAACCTCTACCTTCACTTGAAAATGTTCCGGTGGTTTGCGAATTCCCTGACGTCTTTCCAGAAGAGTTGCCAGGGATGCCTCCGGACAGAGCTGTTGAGTTCGTGATCGAACTTGAACCAGGTACTGCTCCAATCTCTAAGCATCCCTATAAGATAGGAACTCCCGAGTTGAAGTTGTTGAAGGAACAAATTGATATGTACATGGAAAAAGGTTACATTCAACCTAGTTCCTCGGCTTGGGGTTGCCCAACTCTTTTCGTTGCAAAGAAGGATCACACAAAGAGACTCGTTGTTGACTATCGTCCTCTTAACGAGAAAACCATCAAAAACAAGTATCCAATTCCTCGTATTGATGATCTTTTTGATCAACTTGCTGGAGCCTCAATATTCTCCAAGTTGGACTTGAGAATGGGTTACCATCAAATAAAGATCAGAAAAGAGGATATTCCAAAGACAGCTTTCACCACTCGCTACGGTCTATATGAATTCACCGTCATGTCCTTTGGTCTCACCAATGCACCGGCGACATTCTCTCGACTCATGAATTCTGTCTTCCATGAATACCTCGACAAGTTCGTTGTGGTATATCTTGATGACATTCTTGTCTACTCAAAATCCGAGGAAGAGCATGAAGAACATCTTCGTCTCACTCTCATGAAGCTTCGCGAGCATCGTCTTTATGCCAAGTTCTCCAAATGTGAGTTCTGGATTTCAGAAGTTGCTTACCTTGGTCATGTCATCTCTGCCAAGGGCATAGCCATTGATCCAGAAAAGGTTAAAGCAATTGTTGATTGGAAACCTCCAAAGACGGTGAAGCAAGTAAGAAGCTTTCTTGGCTTGGCTAGCTATTGCCGTCGTTTCGTCCAAAACTTCTCGAAGATTGCCAAACCTCTCACTGACCTCACAAAGAAGGACAAGAAGTTCGTTTGGTCTCCACAATGTGATGAAAGTTTCAATCTCCTGAAGACTAAACTCACTTCTACACCAGTTCTGGTTGGCCCATATCCTTCCAAACCTTTCCAAATATTCTGTGACGCTTCTCTCCGAGGTCTAGGTGCAGTTCTTATGCAAGAACTTCAAGTTGTGGCTTATGCTTCACGTCAGTTGAACACACATGAGCTCAATTATCCCACTCATGACCTTGAACTTGCAACAGTTGTGTTTGCCCTCAAGAAATGGAGACAATACTTGTTGGGTAATCGCACTGAAATCTTTTCCGATCATAAGAGTCTGAGGTACATCTTCACTCAGCCAGATCTAAACCTCAGACAAAGGAGATGGATTGAAAAGATCAAAGACTTTGATCTTACCATTTCTTACACTCCAGGCAAGGCTAATGTTATGGCCGATGCTCTCAGTCGCAAGTCGTATTGCAATAATCTCATGATCATGGAAAGCCAACCTCCTCTTCATGAAGAATTCCAGAAGCTGAACCTTGGTCTTGTTCCTCAAGGCTATCTTGCAAACTTGACAGCCAGTCCAACTCTCGAGGACAAGATTCGTTCTGAACAACTTCGTGATGCTGAAATCAAGAAGATGGTAGAACACATCAAAGAAGGCAAGGAGAAATTTAAGTCCTTCTCAATTGATGACAAGGGAACTGTGTTCTTCGAAGGACGCATTGCAGTTCCTCAAGTTCAAAGTATCAAAGATGTCATTCTCAAGGAGGCTCATGAAACTCCTCTCTCCATACACCCTGGAAGTACAAAGATGTACCAGGATCTCAAGACACTGTATTGGTGGCCTGGCATGAAACGTG
The DNA here is from genome assembly GCA_028641055.1 of Alopecurus myosuroides. Classification (NCBI taxonomy): domain Eukaryota; kingdom Viridiplantae; phylum Streptophyta; class Magnoliopsida; order Poales; family Poaceae; genus Alopecurus; species Alopecurus myosuroides. The sequence continues at coordinate 185,733,717 of CM054061.1, read as the reverse complement.
AAATTGCTCAATACGTTTCTGAATGCGACGTTTGTCAACGTGTTAAGGCAGTTCATCAGAAAACAGCCGGTCTTCTCCAACCTCTGAAAATCCCTGAGTGGAAGTGGGACATGATTGAAATGGACTTCGTCACTGGTTTTCCAAAGTCCAAGAGAGGCAACGATGCAATCTTCGTTGTCATTGATCGACTCACTAAAGTAGCTCACTTCTTTCATGTCAAAGAAACAATCTCAGCTAGTCAGTTAGCAGAGCTCTACACAGCAAAGATTGTTCCTCTTCATGGTGTTCCATTGGAAATAAGCTCAGACCGTGGAAGCATCTTCACTTCTCATTTCTGGAAAAGCTTTCAAGAAGCATTGGGCACCAAGCTTCTGTTCAGCACAGGTTATCACCCTCAGTCTCAAGGGCAAGTCGAAAGAGTCAATCAGATTCTCGAGGATATGCTCAGAGCATGTGGTATCTCTTTTGGCATGAAATGGGAGTAATGTCTTCCATATGCTGAATTCTCCTACAACAACAGCTTCCAGGCAAGCCTAGGCATGGCACCATTTGAGGCTCTTTATGGCCGTAGATGCAGGAGTCCAATCAATTGGTCTGGAGTTGGTGAACGTTCACTCTTAGGCCCTGACATTGTTAAGGAAGCCGAAGAGAAAGTTCGCATCATTCGTGACAATCTCAAGATTGCTCAGTCTCGTCAGAAAAGCTACTATGACAGCAAACACAGGGATATGATCTATGCACCCGGTGACAAAGCATATCTCCGTGTAACTCCCCTCAGAGGAACTCATCGTTTTGGTGTCAAAGGGAAGCTTGCACCAAGATACATTGGTCCCTTCAACATTCTCTCAAGGCGTGCAGAAAATGCCTATCGTCTTGAACTTCCAGAAAAGCTATCCAAGGTGCATGATGTGTTTCACGTATCACAGCTCAAGAGGTGTTTCAAAGATCCAGGTCGTGCAGTTGATCATGATTCAATTGATCTGCAAGAAGATCTCTCTTATGAGGAGCACCCTATCCGCATTCTCGATGAGACCGAGCATAAAACTCGCAACAAGAGCACCAAGTTCTTGAAAGTGCAGTGGTCCCATCATTCCGATAAAGAGGCAATGTGGGAGACCGAAGAGGATCTTCGCAAGAAGTATCCGGACCTTTTCTCTTCTCAGTAGGAATCTCGGGGCGCGATTCCTTCAAGGGGGGGGGGGGCGTTTTGTAACATCCCAAGTATGAAAACTCCATTAGGATGTTTGCTTTTTGTTAAATTATGTTTTGCATCATGTCATCATAAGGTTTGCATTTGTTTTCCTTTGTTTTCCTTTGTTTTCCATTTGTTTTCCCTTGTTTTTCCATTTGAATTTCAAACCAAAAATTCAAATCTTTGTTTCATACTTGTTCTGTTACAATGTTTCAAATAAAACTTGCAATCAAACCAATCTTTTGTTCATAATAAACTTGAAATTAAACACTTTTAAGTTGCTTCTTTCAATTATTCAATTAATTCAAATTTCACTCAAATTCAATTAAATTACAAATAGCAACACCATTTGAAATGTTTGAAAAACAAAAGTTTGCAAATTGGTGCTTTTGTAGGTAACAACCTATAAAAAATTATCACAAAAATTTAAACCCCCTAAAACCTTCCTTTTCTCTCCTTTTTCTTCCTTTTCTTTTTCTGCAAAAAAAAAACAGAATCAGTAAACAGAAAACGAAAAAAATAAAAAATAAAAGAGAGAGGGAAGGGGGCAGGCCAGCCCAGCCCACCAGCCCACGGCCTGCTACCCCTTCACCCCTTACCTCTGTACGGCGCGCATCGCCGCTGCCCACGTCGACAGTACAGAGGAGGGAACGGCTGCGCGAGCGCCTTCTCCTCCTTATAACCATGCCCACGGGCTCCTCCCTCTGCCCTAGTCCCTCCTCCTCCTTTCTCTCTCACGCCGCCGCCGTCTAGCTCACTCCTTCCTCCTCTGCTTCTCCCACCTCTGAACCCCACCTCCACCGCACCGCAGAGCGACAGCTGCCGGCGATCGCCGTCGACATGGACCTCCTCCGTGCGGGATAAGCACGGGAACGAGCTCCCCGTACCTCCCTCTTCCTCCTCGACACCGCCGCTGTGGCTGGAAGCCCCTGGATCGTCGCCGTCGTCCACCTCACCATCGCCGTCGTCGACTGACGCCTCCCGAGCACCTCCACCTCCTTCTACCCCCTTCCGGTGAGCACGTCCCCATCGATCTCCCCTCTCTGCATCCTCGACATCAGCACACACCCCTTGCACCTCCCTGCACCCACCACGAACAGCAGCAGCGCGTAGATCACCGCCGGCGACCACCGCTTCCTCCGTCAGGTCCAGAAGCCTAAACTTTTACAATTTCAGTTAACAGCCACGGAGGGAACCTCAAAACTGCGCGCGCCTCCTATCTGACAAGAATCGCTCAGCAGCCCAACTGGCCAGCGCGCTGCGCACTCGCACACGAGGGCGAGGGTTCGATCCCTCGCCTCGCGGATTAAATCCGCCCTTTTTGCTCCCTTGCCACGCTGTCCACGCAGGCCCACCTGCCATCGACCGTGGTTGCCACGCAGCACACACACGCGCTCCACGCAGGCGCACAGCTGGGCACTGGCCCACTGCCAGTGACCCAGGGGGCCGCTCTGCTGCGTATAAAAGTCCCAGGGGCCTATTCTGAAGTTTATTTTCGCATCTAGGCCCCTGTAACAAATCTGTAACTAATTAAATCACAGAATAGCCCCTGTATTTAAAATTTGAATATCTTTTGCAAATCAAATCCAAATTAAATAAATAAATATGTTTTCTGTACCAAATTTAATTCTCTACATGTTTAAATCATTTGTTTACTGTTTTGAACATTTCAAATGTTTTTCACAAATTCAAATTCAAACAACTCCTTACAAATTTGGTCAAATTCATAACTAATTCAAATTTAATTCAAATGTCACATATAAAATATGTTTTTCATGCAAAATTAAACCACCTTTCCAAATATAAACTTTGTTTCCTGTTTTGAATAATTAAAAATTGGTTAAATAATTTAAACCTTGTTTAAATTATTTAAAATTGCTAAATTCATAACTTGGTCAAATTAAATTCTTTTTGAACATATAAAATATGTTTTCAAACCAGAAAAGTATAAACTTTCCAAATATGAATTTTATTAAATGTTTTGAACAAATAAAAATTCAAATAAATTCATACTTGAATTAAATTCATTTAAATCTTGTTTAAACTTGTTTAATTCATAATTAATTCATCTTAATTCCTTTTTCCACAAATGAAACATGTATTCCACCTAAAATTTTGTGTTCTTTCCAAATATGAATTTTGTTATCTATTTTGAACAATTAAAATTGGTGAAAACAACAAATGCTTGTGTAACTCCTTTAAGAAGCCAAAATTTCATAACTTAATAAATAAAAATTCCAAACTTGGTAAACCACATATCCAATTGCAGCTATTGTTGTTTTCCCATTGTTTTCCCCATCCATGCATCATCCTAATCAACTTTCACATGATGGTTAGTTGTAGATCATTTAATCCAACCTTAATTCATGGGCTTTCCATATGCAACCCAAATTGCATATGGCTCCATTTAATTATGTTACCATGTCATCTAGCTTACCTTTGATGCATCAATTAAATTGCCATGCATCATCCCATGATTGTGCATTATGCCATGTTATTGATTGTTTGTCTCTCTGTGTTGCTTGTTTGCTTCTTCTCGAATAGACGACGACGTTGAGACAGACGAGGTTTACGACACTACTTCTGAGGAGTTAGCCCAGTACCAGGCTACTGAGTTTGCAGGCAAGTATTCACTCACATAAACCATTGTGTCCTTTCCACACTGGATACCGATACTTTCCGTTGTCTATTCTGCTAGCCCTAAGATTCGTTGCTTGTGTTCCGATCCTATCACATGTTATCATGTAACCCTGATATAGCGTCACCTCCACACCTATAACCCTGTTGCTTGTTGCCTGTGTCTTACTAGCATGCTTAGGGTTGTTTATGCTCGAGTCTGTTGTCCGTTACTTCTTTTATCATATTTATTATGTTCTGGGGCTCGATGTTTAAACAACAACCTGTTAATGTTTGAGGTAATGCTAATTTGATGATAAGGCACCGGCAGGAGGCCGGGTATGGTTTTGAGGCCTGCTAGTGTCGAACTCAGGAAAAGTCTTTGTCCTATGGATCCATGTTGAGCGCGCTAACCGCATGTGGGAAGCGTGTATGGGTGCCCCCCGCAACTCTGATTCGATTCGCATCTCATCCAAATCGCCACACTTAGTTCGGGCTTTCCATTTGATGCACGCATATGCAGGTACGAACCCGAGGCCAGGGTGGAACTTTTGTAGTTGGCATTTAGGGCGGCGTGGTCTTCCAGTGCTATGAGGGTCCCCCTTTTCTTCGTGGGGGCTCGATTAGCCGCGCGCGCACAGCACGTGGTTCTTTGGGCTTGATGCAAAGAAGAGTTGGGTTGTGTTGAGTGCCTTGCTTGGTGGGTTTGATCCCCGTCTGGCGGGATACTCTTACGTGTACGGCCAAATTGGTGCACCCCTGCAGGGTTAAATCTTCTCGAGAAGCCGTGTTGTCCGCGGTTATGGATGACATGGTGATAGGGTTGGCTAACAAGGATTAGACAACTTACACCTAACTTAATACTAATGTTGACTAGTAAGAGTCTTATTGACACAATAACTTGAACCATCATTAATCCAACTGTGTGAGTTATCCTCGGATTGCTTCTTTGGATAAGGGGCGAGATCCAGGATGGGTTTGTTTGAGGTTAGTGGTAGTTGGTTACGATATGCTATCTTATCCCCTTCTTTTAGCCGGATGTTGTAGCGTGTCTCTGTAGTTGGTTAGAGCAGCCTGCTGCCGCACTTTTGTATCACCTATTCTTCCGTTGAACTCAAAGCATCTGTACTTGGTGTTGCCAGGTACAGTTTGGTATCTTCTGAGTCTTGCTTGCCAGTACTTGTCTGTACTGACCCCTTTGGGGCTGTGGTTTCCGCAGACTACGTTTCCGAGGATCCCCATGGTGGCTACTACATGGAGTATGACGAGGCTGCTGACGAGTAGATAGCGGACCCGGGCAGGATCCGAGACATCGTGGATGGGCTCCGTCTTTTCGTTTCCGGCCTCTTAGGCCTATTTGGATCTTGTCTGTACTCAGACACTTTGGATGCTTTCACTGTGATGTAATGATGAATTGTTGGGACATGTGTCCTCTGGATGATTGTATTCGCTATCTCTGCTCTAGTGAGAGCTAATTGCAACTTATTTCTATTTCTTTGTGTCTTAGAGATTTGTTGTGATATCACTTGTTCAAATGCCGTTGACGTACCATGTGTGTATGTTATGAAGTGCGTCAATGGAAGTAGTCGGATTTCAATGGGATGGTTTACGCAGACGATGGATAGTAGAGAATGGTTGTCGCACGTTTACGTGTTGGCCTGCTCATATTGAGATGCAGGTGCCGGTATGCCCCGTAAGCCATTTGTCTACTGTTTAGCGGACTGTGAGTATCCTCTAGAAGTCCGGGTGCGACAGCAATGACCCCACAGACTCATATGGCTGGCTTCGCCGCTGCACCCGGGAACAAATCATAGACAGAATCGACCGACGGTCGAGCTGTGTTACCGCGAGCGATGTAGGACTTTGGCGAGTAGGAGACATACAGGAGACGCGATGCAGATGTGATCGATGCGTTGGAGGAATAGAAGCTTTTTTTTTAGGGGAAGACGCGAACAACTAGCTATACGGAGACCTACTGATTGCTTGATCGAATCAAACTAGCGGTTGTATTCCTTTGCTCATCTTCCTCTCCGGGATGAACAGGGCCTGGAGCACAAATACACGGCCCAACTAATATTAGCTACCCTGCCATTTTCAGGCTATTTACCTTTTTTCACGTACGCGTACCCAATTTAATATTGGCTACTTTACTTTTTTTTCGAATGAATAACTAAGCATAGTGTGCGTATACCTGGGAGGGGGCCCCAAAATTTTTGGGCCCGGGGCGGCCGCCCCTACCGCCCCACCCTAGGACCGGCCCTGGCCGCAGTCGCAATCGAAATACTCGGAGACTGCGCAGCAAAACGTTTAGACATAAATCTTGGGGTGATTCCCAGCCGTAGTCGTACCTGACATACTCGGGGGGTTACTGATACGTCCAAAACGTATCTATAATATTTGATGGTTTCATGCTAATTTTATACTTTTGATAATTGTTTTTATTAAATTTATGATTTATTTGGACTAACTTACTAATAGTTGCAAAAGTGCACAATGTTCTTGTTTTATACTTTGATGTGTAGGAATTATCAAAAATACTAGAGGAAACCTTATTGGAGTCGAATTGAGACTTTCCTGAAATATGTCTGAAAAGTCTTTTTAAAGATTGTCACGTTACGGGTCGAAGACAATGTCAAATGGAAAACAAGTGCAGCGTGAAAGTTGTGGGTAATTTCGTGAGGAACATCATATACATAAAGCTTGGCCCAATCCGAGTCCGAACGGCGAATAAAAGCCCGATTTACCGCAACCCTAGATGGGATGACGGAAATTCGTGAGGCTATATAAAGGGAGGAAACCTAGGTCGTGAAAGACACCCCATACCACGAATTTCCAGCCATCAAAGTCACGTTTTTTCCTCCCCCATGCATCCCATCTCCATGGTGGAGGGCTCCCAAGAAGCCATGAAGGAAGAGGGCTAAGAGGGGGCGCTCCCCCATGATGCCGGGAGCGCAGGGAAGGAGTCCCTGCGCCCCGCGCTGTCCTCTCAACCGTCTTCACCGCCATCTCCATCGCCAATTCCTCCTTGTATACAATGGTTCCTTTTTCCACACAGCTCTGTACCGAACTATGTAAACATGGTGTTTGACGTTAAAAATTATTTGCATATGATCTATTGCATCTATGTCATATTTGTGTAGTTCCCTTTTGTCGTATGATTGATTGTTGAATCTCTATGGATGGTTTGAGCTATATATTGAATTTCTTGCAGTCCTATGGTTCCCATCATATTTTTATGCGCGCACGGATCACATCATAGAGTTTGTAGTATATGGAGAAAACTAGAGGGAGGTCTGCTTGAGTGACAGAAACATGAGCCCCGATCTAGTGATTGAAGCATATGAGATAAAGAGGACCTTTTGTTCTTAATGCTATGGTTGGATATTTTTACCTTGATGTATCTTTTAGTAGTTACGGATGTTTGCTAGAGTTCCAATCATAAGTACTTGCAATCATTGGATAGTGAGAGATTGTTAGCTTTGCCTCTCCCAAATAAAAGAGGAATATCAACCTTGTATTTGACTATTTGATCATCGACAAATCCATCACAATTATCACAGCCTTTTCACACTCATGGTACTGTTAGTTTATGGTTACATAGTATATTTTTTTTGCTGCAACACTAACATTTACTTTTTGTATTTATTATCTTGCAAAGTTATCTCTCATACCCGTATTATTGCTCTAGTATTATTTTCTAGATAAAGTCAACGTTTAGTGTGCGTAGAGTTGTATCAGTGGTTGATAGAATTTAAAAGAACATTTATCCTATCTTTAGCTCCTCGTTGGGTTTGACACTCTTACTTATCGAAAAGGCTACACACGACTCTCTGTACTTGTGGGATATCAAGACCTTTTCTGGCGCCGTTGCAGGGAGCAATAGCGTGGGTGAATATTCTTGTGTGCACTTTTTTTTGTTTGTCTTCAATTAGTTTTAATTTCAGTTGTAAGTTGTTTCTATCTTAGTTTTGAAAGTGTGAATTATAATTTTTTTTATTTGTACTTGCTATCAAAATCATTTTCAAAAGGAGAGTGATCGGAAAAAGGTGCAATGGTTAAGTAGCGTCGACCTCGAACACTTATTCATGCCTATGAAACCAAAGCAAAATTTTCCATGGAAGCTTCTCAGCTAAAAACTTGTATATATTGTAAATATTGTGTATATACCTCTATACATAAAAAATAAAGTGCTAATATTAGTCTCTAGTTATTTGAACGTGCAAAAGTTTGGTTTACTGTGCAGAAACAGATTTGTTGTGCTTCATCGTATAACTTGTTTAAAATCACTAGAACATTACTTGGATCTGCAAATTCTTGTGCATAAACCGGAGCCTAGTACCTAACTTCTATTAGTTCTGACTTTTCTAATTTGAGTTACGTAGCTATTTTGAAAAAAATTGATTTTCACTAACTTATTAGTTTTTGGTAGAATTCATATGCTTCACTATAAAAAAATCGTGATAAATCTTAGAATAGTATTTTGATCTGAAACTTTTTGTGCATAAAATGAAATTATGATCTTTATTTCATTAGTTTTAAGTTTTTTGATTTGAGATAAGTAACTATCTCATTGAGTGCCATCTTTACAGGTTGTTTAGTTTTCGCAGACTTCATCGTTTATTCAATGTTGTACTTAGTGTTCTTAGTTTCCTTTGTTTTTCGACGAACAACGGAATTTTATAAGAAACCTTGGTATATACAGTGGCTAATGTTTAATAAATATCATGAAACTTACCAATACTTGAACATGGGTGCATTTTATTAAATTAGTACTAACCCTACTAATAAATTTTGTGAAGTTTTATGTGGATATAGTTTATAATATCTAATCAATATGGTGATATGAGATGAACAAAAATACGCAAAATCTCATGCTTGGGGATGTTTATGTGCATCCCAAGAACATATTCAATAAGATACAATAATCTAAGCTTGGGGATGCCCGAGTCATCCCCCTATCCATCAACAAAAATGAGTGATGGCCCACAAGTATAGGGGGTATATCGTAGTACTTTCGATAAATAAGAGTGTCGAACCCAACGAGGAGCAGAAGGTGTTGACAAGTAGGTTGGATAGATGATTCACTATAAACACTACCAACCATGTTTTTGGTGGTTTTTGATTTAGAAGATAAATAAAGTGCGAGCAAATAAAAGACAATAAATATAATTGCAGCGAGTGTCCCAATCCTTTTGAAAGCAAAGGACAAACTGATTGTTCTACTTATGACTACCAAACGTTCTCGAGGACACATGGAAACTTCGTCAAGCGCTTTCATTTCACACAGTTGCTAATACATACTTGTGATTATACCCCTTGCAAGCATCCGCAACTACAAGAAAGTAATTAACATAAATCTAACCACAGGCTTAAACTCTGGGATCCTACACTCCCTCGTGCATCGGTTTCCTAACGGGGGTTTAGTTTTATGTCACTCTGGCAACCCCACAATTAGTAGAGAAATACACAATGCATCCCTCTAGGACCATAATGGTGAAGTGTCATGTAGTCGATGTTCACATGACACCACTAGAAGAATAACACCACAACTTAAATATCAAACCATTAGATATTACTTCAACATAATTCCACAACTAACATCTTGACTTCTCCCATGTACTCAAGAACTAAACAAACTACTCACGAGACATCTAATGGATCATAATCATAGGTGATATAATGACGAATAACAATCTGGTCATAACGTGCAAACACCGATAAATCTCACAAGCACCAAATACTAACAAGTAATCCACACCGGGAGAGATATCTAGTGAAGAACAGCGATATAGAACCATAATCGTTACATAGGGATGGAGATGGATGGTGAGGGTGATGGTGCTGGTGCTGGTGGTGAAGACGATGACGATGATGATCTTGATGATGCCCGGAGCGATGACGGTGACGATGGCGATGATTTCCCTCTTTGGGGAGGAATTTCCCCGGCAGATTTCTTCCTGCCGGAGAGATTTTCTCTCTCTGTTGTTTTCCGCCCAGAGGAGGCGGCGGAATATTTCCTCGATGGTTCCCTGAGGCTTAGGGTTCCCTGGGGGTCAAGTACGCGAAAGGTGGCGGCCAGAGATGGACCAGGGTGGCCAGACCACCCCCAAGGCGCGGCCAGGGGGGGCGCTCCCTGGTGGTGTGGGCCCCTGGTGACCCCCTCGGGTCTCCTCGTGGCTGGCTCCCTCTTCTAGACTTCTAAGACTCCTCCGATGCCCCCTTCTTCTTCTGATCTTCTGAAATAGGGTATCTTGACGGTGCTTTTTCCATCAGATTGTTGGTCCCGGTGATTATTCTCCAATAATTATTAAACATGCAAAATAAGATGAAATAATATAAGTAATGCGTCATAATATGAAATATATTGATGAATAACAGAAAGTTACAATATAAAATAGTGATGAAAAATGGACGTATCAACTCCCCCCAAGCTTACACCTCGCTTGTCCCCAAGCGAAACTGAACTCAGTAAACATGACCACAGGTTTATGGAGTGAGGTGTCGATAAATAAAATACGACAAGAAGCATCACATCTATTAATACACAAGTCATTCTAGACAACAACTTCCTCTTATATAAATTAACTTGAAATGAGTAGAGGGTGAAGGGAATATGCCCGAGAGGCAATAATAAAATGGTTATTATCTTATTCCTTGTTTATGATGAATGTTTATTTCTCATGCTAGAATTGTATTAACCGGAAACGTTGATACATGTGTGCTTAATAAACAAACAATGGTTCCTAGTAAAGCCTCTCTTTTAACTAGCTCGTTGATTAATAGATGATCAAGGTTTCCTGATCATGAACATTGGATGTTATTAATAACGGGGTCATGTCATTAGAAGAATGATGTGATGAACATATACCCAAAGAGAATATAGCAATGCGATCAAGTCATTTAGTTTACATTGTTATATCAAACATACGAAGTAACTTATTCCTTAGACCATGAGATCATGTCAATCGCTGATACCGGAAGAGTGATTTGATGGCATCAAACATCACACCGTAACATGGTGACTATAAAGGTGTCGTTAAGTATTCAGAAAGTATTAGTTGAGGATCATGGATCAAGAGTGGGATTTGTCCATCCAAATGACGGAGAGATATACTCTGGGCCCTCTCGGTGATATCACATCGAAACCGCTTGCAAGCACGTGATATGATCACAAAGGATGTTATATCATGGGAACGAGAAAAGAGTACTTGTCGGTAACGGGATTGAACAAGGTATGGTTGATACCAATGATCGAATCTCGCACAAGTAAAATATCGCGAGACAAAGGGAATAGTTCACGGCGTTGTTGGTTCACACGATCACGAGAGTCATCGTTGAATATATAGGAGTCATCACGGATCTCCAGATCCCGCTGTTGATTATTGATCGGAGAGGAGTCTCGATCATGTCTATCTTATTCGCGAACCGTAGGGTGACACACTTAAGGTTCGATGGCGCGTTTGAGAGGATACGGAATATCGAAGAATATTTTGGGCAGCACCGAAATTGTTTGGGGGAAAATTGAAATAGTTCAAGGGGTTTTTCGTCGAATGGTTGTTAATAGAATTAATAAATGATTCGAGGTGCTATATGCAAATGTTTGTTAATGGAATTAACAAATATAAATAAAGAAATAAAAATGTTTTATTTATTTATTAAAAGAAAACCTTTGGATTTTCCAAGTGGAAAATTAAGGGAGCATGAGTGGGTGTGAGTGGAGCTTCCACTCACATGAAGAGGGAAGAGGTGGGGGAACACCATGGCTGGACGCACCCCCCTCTTGGGCTGCCTCCCCCTCCCCTATAAAAGGAGGGTGAGAGCTCCTCTTCTCCACACACACTTGGCCACTTCCCTTTCCCTCCACCCGCTGCTCCATTTCATGGTCTTCGGCTTGGCGAAGCCCTGACCGTGGGATTCTTCACCACCACCACGTCGTCGTGCTGCTGGAGTTCCGAGGGATCCTCTACTTCCGCGCCCTGCTGGAACGAGGGAACGGAGGTCGTCATCAACCGTACGTGTGACCGGTCACGGATGCACCGCCGGATTGCGGTGCCCATCTTCTCGCTATCGGGATCGGTGTGAGTACGACTACGCCAACAACGAGATTTGATCTCGTACCACTTTGAGTCTTCGAGGGTATGTGTTCTCCTTAACCCTCTTGTTGCCCGTTGCACTTCGTCTCCTAGATTAGATCTTGGCCTTTCCGGTGTCTCTCGCGTAGGATTTTTTTTTGTTTTCTATGCAACGACCCCTTCAGTGGTATCAGAGCCGGATCTATGCGTAGATGTTTTGTACGGGTAGAACACATAGGTGTATGTGGGCGTTGATGATCATGTTGTTGCCTCCTTGAGTATTTTATGATCTTAGTGGCATAGTAGGATGAAGCTGCCCCAGACTAAGTTTACGTGTACTATGTACGCGAGAGTTGTCTCACTTGTGGCTAAGGGGGTGTCCGTTTCTCCTACTATAGTTAAGATCTAATATACGAAGGGTTGCTAAAAATATGTTTGTCAACGTTGTGGTTGATGTTCGTAGGTATGAACGGTTCTATCCTCGAAAGCCCTAAGCCACGTAAAATATGCAAAAATAAATTAGAAGCGTATAACTAGTTTTTGCTGGGCATGTGATGTGATATGGTCAATATTACAAATTTGATTATGAGATGATCTATTTTGTAAATTATTGATATACCGGAAGGTATCCATATGGTTGTCTTCTTATTGATGGACAATCAAGTTTGGGGTACCGTGGTACTTGGTACCACGCCGGTGGAATGATTGAGATCATACCATAATGCACATGATGGAGATCAAGTGCAAGAAGGACCATATCATATCACGTTATCCTTTCATGTGATGTCTGTGATGTTAATCTTTTTTATGCATCTTGTTTTGCTTAGATAACGATGGTAGCATTATAAGATGATCCCTCTCACTTAATATCAAGATAATAATGTGTTCTTCCTTAAAGTATGCACCGTTAAGAAAGTTCGTCGTTTCGAGACACCACGTGATGATCGGGTGTGATAGACTCAACGTTCGCATACAACGGGTGTTTTCAAGCCTAGCATGTACAGACATGGCCTTGAAACACACGCAATACTACGGTTCTACTTGGCGAGCCTAGCATGTACAGACATGGCCTCGGAACACGTAACCGAAAGGTAAAGCATGAGTCATATGGATGATATGATGAACATGTCGATGTTCGCCTTTAAAACTACATCATCTCACGTGATGACCGGTTTTGGTGTAGTGAATTTGGTTCGTGTAATCACTAAAGACGACTAAGAGGGATGTTGTTTTTGAGTGGGAGTTCATGGTTTAATTTTTGAATTAACTTAAACTTATTTATCATGAACAACAAATCAAAGTGAATTTGCACAAATTGTAGTATTCATTGGCATCCACATAACTACCTTACACTTAGATTGTTAATTGAGATATAACTGTTATGATCTGGTAAAAAACATTTAAGATTGGTATCGTATTAGTGAAATTTAAAATTGAATCCTATTGTAGATTTTCGGTATTTCCTACCTAGCTCTATATGATTAATGATTGATTGATCTAGAGAGCAACCAATTCCTACTTAGAATCCAGAGTCATGGTTGCTTCCATATTACTTTATCTTCAAAAGAATATTTTGGTGATCAAGGTGATTTAGGAACTGAAAAGAGTTGTTTTCAGAAACAATCAAGTGAAAGATATATTGATATCTGGAAACTTATTTGTAGCAACATGACTGAGTATAATTTAGCGTGACAATGTTTGCTTATATTATCTGAATATATGCAATGATTGAAGACGCTAGGCGTTTGAATATTCCAAGAAGTTGGGCGCTAAAAATTATCCTCTAAATCTCTTCCTTTGAGCTATAGTAGCTTAATCATAAAATTGTTATGATGGGATGGATTAAAAGTATGTGTAAAGTCGTTTACCTTACTTGGAGATTGCTAAGAGTGTAATCTAGAAGAATTCTGTTAATATGGTGATATTCGTAGAACAATCAAACTCAAAGTATGACTCAATGGGTGATAGTATATGACTAACACGCCAAAGAAAATGAGCTAGTACGGCTAGCATTGTTTGATGTTGAATGATTCTTCTGTAAAGGAAAGGGAACATTGAAAATAGAATTGCAAATAGATATATGGCAAAAAAGAAGATAACTGGAAAAGTCCAGCTCAGGAGTATATGCTTGATATACAAGTTATAGATGTATTACTAGTTAACAAAGTATTTTTGGGTATTTTGATACCACATTGGTTGGTATGAGTTGTCATACAAAGCAACACAATGCAAGAAATACAAGGGCCTAAAAGGAACTAGTAATAGATGTGGAATCGATTATGACAAGAACTTAAATAAAGTGTTATTGTGTTCATTGTAGTATCAAACCAAACATTCAAGATTTATTTTAAGAACTTAATAAGTTGTTATTTTGTTCTAGTCTTTTGTGAGAACAAATGAGATTGTTCAAACGATGACCATATTCCATAATTGATGGATATGTTAATATAAATCATGTTGGTAAAGTAAACATCTATAAGACTGAATGCTAAACGTTGCAAGACGTAAAAGATTTTCACTTAAATTGTGACACCACCATTTTAGTTCATATCGGAAAGGAAAACATGAAGTAACTCCATATTGATGGACTTCCGGAGTCATTTTGTTTTGAATAAATTGACGCTTGTGAGACCTCTTCCAAAAGATGACTAGAATTCCGTTCATAGGCCAAAGTAGAATGGACGACTAATTTAGTGGAGATTATACATATTGATGTATATAGTCCATTATGTATAGGCATGTATGGTGGATTAATTTTTCCTTCATAAAATTCTGTCGATGATTTAAGTAGATATGTGAGTATATATATTTAAAGGGAACAGAGTTTGACATTTTGAATTGGTTCAAAAGGTTGTTAATATGAAGTTAAAATCAATGTAACAAGATAATCAAGTATTTATGATTGGATCATAAAGGATAAAGTTTGAGTTAAAAGTTTAGCAAAACATCTGAGAAGTTGCAGAATTGTTCTACAACTTATACTTCTCGAATACCCCACATTAGATTGGAGTATTCAAAAGACAAAATCAAACCCTGTTTGACATGGTAAGATTAATAAAATTGCCATTATAATTTTGTAGTTTATACATTAAGAACAACCGCTTTTACACTGAAAAGAGCACAATCATGATCCGTTGAAATTGACAACATATAAGATATGGTTTGGGTAATGACCCGAATTGTCATTTTTCTTAAGTTTTGGTATGCATAGCATGTGTAATGTCGGATATATACCGAATAGGGGTATAGAAGATGGTAGACAAAGAGGCAGACTACCAGGGTGGCCTACATGGTAATGGGCTTAGGTCCATTGGGCGGCCCAGTAGTCCGACGCGCAGAAGCCGGATTCTAGAAGAACCCGGATCACGGCCCGCGTGATCTGGCTTGGAGGAGAAGACGGATTCCTTGCTTTCCAAGTTACAAGTTAAACGTAGTCTTCTAGGTTTCTTATTCTGTAAGCCCTAATCCGGCTATTATATAAAGCCGAACGGGAGATAGATTAAAACAAGTTAGGCACAACAGAGAAGCTCTACGCAACTCGCCGAGAAGCTCATCCTCGCCGAGTAGCTAGATCTACACCCTCACATTGTAATCCTGTTAAACGGGCTTTAGTCCCAATTAGTGAGAAGTGCAGGAGTAGGTACGCCGTATTGTCGCGACGTACCGAACCTGGGTAAATCCCGTGTTCTGTGTTACTACGCTATCCCGTTACCCCACGTCTCTACCGTAGTCTCATGGCACCCCCGTCTATGAAAACTACTACGATGTCTTGACAGTTGGCGCCCACCGTGGGGCAAACGACGTCAGGCGTGAAATTCCGATCTGGGATACTCGGCGGAATTGGAAGATCGATCACTGTCGGAAGCCTGGAGTTCGACGACGACGTCGGGCGCTTCCTCGACAACGGATCCTATATACCGGCGCAAAACCACCTGGTAAGTGCCTGCGTGTTACCGATCGGATCTGCTAACATCTTTATCGGACTAACTGCAGAGGCAATGGGGTTTTGCGGTGGAAGCAAATTTATCCCACCCGCCCTATACCCAGTCGAAGACGATTATGATGCCGGATTCTGCTCAGATCGCCGACAAAAAAGTGATACACACTTTATCGGCATGGTGCAATCCGAAATCGCTGAAAACACGGATGACGGAAATCCCGTGCAAGAGGCAGATAACAACCTACCCGTCATAGAGACGGAAGAACAAATACCCGTCACAGAGACGGAAGATCCGACATCCGTCAACAAGACGATGAACTCGGAAGCAGAGTCCGTGCTTGCCGCCATTGAGGCGAGGTTGGAGTCGGAAACCGGATCGGATAACTTCGACTCCGAAGACGAAGACGAGGATGCCTTCGTAAGAAAGGTTAAGTCCTTTCAAGAGGGATTCCATGAAGTGCTAATGGAAAAACCAGCTGATACAACGGGTGCCGGCAGCCAGGAAAGCCCTAAAACCCCTCCGCCGGTGGAAGAGAGAGAAGACGGAGAAACTTCTCCGATATTCCCCAATGTTAAGGAGATGACAGAAGATGAGCCTGTCAAAAAACCTCCCTCTTCCAAGAAAAAGCACCGTGCTTCTAAAAAACTCCAATACAAACTCCGGAAGAAAAAATCAGCCGATCTCGCTGATGAAAACCTGGAAGTTGGAGATGTTAGCGGCACAAAGCCAGCGGAAAAGAAATCTAAGGAAATCACTGCTCCGCCAATGACGGAACAGGAAGAGCAAGAGCTATTACAAACACCAGTGGGACCAGATGAACCCCCTGAGATGCTGGAAGCCAGGAGACAAGCTTTCCAACGGCAACAGCAACATCTGCTTAGATCTCGGCAACATCTCCAACAAACCCATAATGACATCAAAGTCATGAAGGAAGAAATAGAGGAGTACGAGAGAAAGCATAGATCCGCGTTAAAACCTACTAGGTTACCCGGAATTGCAAAACCGGAAGAACTGCCGCCAAAAGAAAGGTTCTATAACCCATCTTGGCAAAAGCAGTTAAACGGCAAAGATGCCAAAGGCGAACCAATATACAAAACCACAGCGGAAAACGCGGAAGCAGCGTTCGCCATCCTAAACAACGATCTGTACTCCAACGGGGAAAAACTCCAAGGGGTGTATGCTTTCCTAGGAAAAGCATTACAGCAGCAACAGCGAGGCCAAGAACGATCAGGGAGGCTGCATGATAATTCCGCTCTCTGCAAAACAGCTACTTGCGCTGCTGGAGCACCTGGACCGGAAGAACCCGGAGATTCGGATAAAAAAGAGGATCCGAGAAAAGACAGGAAAAACCCAGACAACCGGGACGCAACGTCTAGAATCGGACCTCATCTCCCGAAAGATGGATATAAACCACACGATCGGGAAGACAAACACCGGAATGACGGCAAAATAATGCCACCTCCGAGAAACCCAGCTGAAAAAGCTCTAAGATATGATATACCTCATAGACGTGAAAGGTCCCGGACACCTCCTAAGGATAAGGAAAGGCATAGAAGCAGAACTCCGCCTAAAGGACGTGAACACGGAAGAGATAGAGATAACCTCGGAAAAGCGCGTCCGCGCAACAATGGAAAAGAAAGGAGTAGATCCCCTTCTGTCCATTCAGCCGGAAGATATTCTGCACACATTGATAAAGCAGAAAAGGATGATCTATACTTTGGTCCTAAGTGTTTTACTGACAGGATCCGAAGGATAACCCTGCATTCTGGCTTCGCCAAAGTTGGTCCAACCTACCAAAAATATACCGGCAGCACAAACCCGGATACCTGGCTCTCAGATTATTATACAGCCGTCCAAATCAACAATGGGACAGACCTGGAAGCTGTCAAGTTTCTTCCCCTAATGTTGCTAGACGGAGCCAGAGATTGGATCAATGGTTTACCATCAAGAACTGTCGACAGCTGGGATGATATGGCTAGAGTATTCACTCAGCATTTTCGGGGAACATACAAACGCCCAAATAGCATCAACCAGCTGAACCGTTGCACCCAATTTGAGGATAAACCATACGTGGATTTCATCTCCAGATGGACTGCAATGAAGAATAGTTGTTCTGGAGTAACTGACGTACAAGCAATGCATGCTTTCGTCAATGGCCTAAAACCCGGACTCGTATCGTTCATGGTTGGTTCTAAACAGCACAAAGATCTCGGATCTATGCTTACAACCGCTAATGAGCATGCGGCAGCCGAAGATGACATCAGAGCAAGAGGAGGCAATATTGAGTTACTAATACTCGCCAAGAAAACCCCTCGTTCTGACAAAAAAGGAACTCCGGAGTCAACGACAAAGCCCAAGGAGGTCAACATAGCCTTTGGAGGAGAAAAGGTGAATAAGTGGAAAGGCCGCAGCCCAGATCCAATCAATTACACTCCCGAAGAATGGGAGAGAATTAAGTCGGAACCCTGCGTCCACCACTCGCAATTTGGGAAACCAACCCACACAAACGCGCAATGCCGGCTAAACAAGCATATGAAAGGCAATGCAGGATCCGGAAATAAAGGGAAGGGTTCCAAAAGGAAACCTGCCAAACAAAAGCCAGAAGCTGAGAAGGAAGACAGTGAATCGGACACTGACGACAAAATCCAGGAACAACAGCGAAAGGGCGAACCCAAATTTCCGAGAGTTGACGGAGAAGCAATGTTAACTTTCTTAGCAACCCCGTCAGCAAAGGTGGCCAAAAGAACACTTCGAGAAATAAACGCGGTCGTTCCTGCGACCCCGAAATTCTTGAAGTACTCCAACACGCCAATAGTCTGGGATCAGTCTGATCATCCTGGAAATATCCCTGAACCCGGCACACAAGCTCTTGTTGTTAGCCCTATTGTTCAAAACACTAGGCTAAGAAGAGTGCTGATGGACGGAGGATCCAGCATTAATATAATGTACCTGGATACACTGAAGCACTTGAAGATCTCCGAGTCCCAGCTCAATTACAACAATATACGCTTCCACGGCATTGATCCTGGCAGGCAAGCACGATCCCTAGGAGAAATTTCCCTAGATGTCACCTTCGGAGATAAAGATCACTTCCGGCAGGAAAAAGTATCCTTCGAAGTAGTGCCGTTCGAAAGCGTGTATCACGCAATACTCGGACGTCCAGCTTTCGCCAAATTCATGGCAAGATCCTGTTATATCTACAACAAGTTGAAAATGCCAGGACCCAAAGGAGGAGTAACCACCATAGCCGGTGATTTCAAGCTGGCAAACGAGTTGGAGAAAGAAAACGCCCTTTGCGCTCAGAGAGTTATAGCAAAGGAGGAACTGAAGGAATTAGCCAAGGAGGTATCGCCGAAAGAAATGCCGGCAGGAAAAGAAACTCGGAAGCCAACAGATAGTTTCAAGGCGTCCGAGAATACAAGACAGGTAATCCTAGATCCCAAAGATCCGACAAAATTTGTCGTCGTAGGGACTGGGATGACCGACAAATAGGAAGGCGAGCTCATCAAGTTCCTCCGTGAGAACTGGGATATTTTTGCCTGGTGTCCAGCTGACATGCCAGGCGTACCCAGGGAACTTGCTGAGCACCAACTCAAGGTTATTCCTGGATCAAAACCCGTCAAACAAGGTCTCCGTCGATTTGACGGAAGAAGACGGAAGGCTATTGGCAAGGAAATTATCCGGCTTTTAGCAGCGGATTTCATCAAGGAAGTAATCCATACTGATTGGTCCGCAAATCCGGTATTAGTGCCGAAGAAAGACACCACTGCTCTTAGAATGTGTATAGATTACACAGGATTGAACAAGTTGTGTCCGACAGATAGGTTCGCATTACCGCGGATCGATCAAATAATAGATGCCACTGCAGGCTCCGAGCTTTTATGCTTTTTGGATGCATACTCCGGGTACCACCAAATACGCATGAAAAAGGAAGATCAAATCAAGACTTCTTTTCTAACCCCGTATGGGACGTACTATTACGTAACCATGCCTTTTGGCCTGAAGAACGCAGGTGCAACCTACCAGCGTTGCATGCAACGCTGTTTGCATAGTCAGATTGGCAGAAACGTCCATGTTTATGTGGACGATATTGCCGTTGTAACCAAGGAAAAAGATACACTCCTTGAGGATTTGCGAGAAACCTTCGAAAACTTACGCACTTACAAGATGAAGTTGAATCCATCTAAGTGCGTATTCGGGGTTCCCTCAGGAAAACTTCTGGGTTTCATTGCTTCCCACAGAGGAATAGAAATTAACCCGGAAAAGATCAAGGCAATCTTGAACATCTCAAAACCTACATGTGTAAAAGATGTCAAAAGATTGACGGGTTCCGCTGCAGCCGTCAGCAGATTTATCAGTTGGCTGGGGGCTAAAACCTTACCACTCTACAAGTTGCTGAAAAAATTCGACAAAGTCAAGTGGATTGCGGAAGCCTGGGAACGTCTAGAAAGTTATGTACCTTTTCGTACTTAGTTCAATTCTATGTAAACATCTTTTGAGATCATGAAATAAAGTTGTCGGAATGCTGTCATCCATATTCTTTATAAGTGCAAAGTGTTTCCGCCTCATCTATTTCCCAATGATCTTACAAATTTCTCAACGTTAACCCGAATTGTGCTTACTCGGCGTTACAAAACTGAATGATTTTTCAGCCTGTTAATGGCTAAGGGAAACTTGAATTGCCTGCGTGCCCAAGTTTCACTTAAAACTTTCCTTCATTTCTCTAAGTCTTATCTGATTGTGTGTGTGTTGGGTTACTGGAACTAGTTAGTAAAAATGCCTTTAGCATGGTCCATGATTCCGAGTTTCAAAACTGCTTGGTTCGTCCCCAGTTACTCGGCATGAAGATTCATATTGCTATTTGAGCCATTTCAAACACTAAGGACAGTTAAAGCATATACACCAGAGAACTTAGAAGATAAAGGAATGATAAAAACCAAAAAACTTGCAAAGAATTTCATAATTTAAACTGCAAAAGACGGAAGTTTCATTCATACAAAAAGAAGCATTACATTTTGGATTACATTAAAAGAACAGTAATGCTCCTATTGTCTACTTTTGCTATCCAGGTTCAAGATAACCCTTCAAGCATCTGAATCCTCCTCGCTGCTCTCGTCTTCGGGGATCGGAGGGATCTCCTCTTCTGGATAGTTGACGGAGATATTCACCATGGAGGCAATCTGGGTGGCGTGGCCTTTGACTTCACCAAAGATGGTGTTTCGCTGCATATCCGTGTATCCTTGAGGGACACCGGACGCCACGCGCCAGGATTTGGCAGTGGGGTAGTGCATGCGCATGAGGCCGAGAGCCATGCGCGCACCACCCCGTGCAGCGGAGCGAAGAAGGGACTCCTTGGACTCCGCCACCTCCATGATGGCACCCGGAAGTTTTTCAACCTCCGAGCATTCCCCAGATTTTTCGGGAAGAAACTTGTCTACCAGCTGCGTTGCAGCAGCCTTGATCAAAGTCCATGTTTCCCCGAAAGCTCGGATGCCTGCAACCCGAGTGCCATCTGGGGTATCTCCTGGTTTTTCCAATAACACACCCAAAAGGGTTAGACAGAAAAACAGAGAAAGTAAAACATGGAAAGATGATAAATGACTCAGAAATTTACCGATGAGCTTGTCGATCTCGGAAACTTCCTCCAGGCGAAGGTTCAGAGCGTCGGTCAAATCCTGAATGGTGGATTTGTCCTTCTCCGCCTGTTCGGAAGCCTTGGAATTGGAAATTCCAAGGGCCACGTTGCTGGCTTCCAGGTCTTGTTGTGCTTTCACAAGGTTCTTGTGAAGCTCAACATTCTCCTTGCGGAGAATTTCGGCATTGCCAGAATCTTCCGCTGCTTGTTTAACCTGGGCTAATGCAGCTGAAAAGCAAGAAAAAAATCCGAGTTAGCCAGTTTTTCGGAAAAAACTTAGGCAAATGATTGAATCGAAAATTTCAGAAGGAAAATGCTTACCTTGCGTTTCCGACAGTGCGAGCTTAGATGATTCCAGCTCTGCCTCCCTCTCTTCAAGAATAGAAAGAAGGCTCCTAACTTCTTTATTCTTGATGGTGAGTTTCCTGAAAACTTCCATGTTGATGGCTTCGGAGGTTTGCTGAAACATAGCAAGGAGAAGAATGAGTATAAAAAACATCAAAGCAAAAAGCATGCATTTTGTTTAATGCTTGGGGGCTAGAGTTATATACCTGGCTCATGCGCTGCAAACCTGCCAAGTTTTCTTTAAACTCTTTCGCGTATTCCGCGAAGAGATTCCCGGCTGCGTCCAGGCCGTCGTTGATAGCTTTGAAATCCTTGTCAAAGGTGGGAATTTCCTCATCGAAAGTCCGAGAAAATTTTCCCACCTCTGGGGCCGCCCTTTCCCTCGTGTCCGTGTCGGACACAACGGGCTGGCTGGGCTCCGGGGGCTTGGTGGTGGGGGCTGCAGTAGGCTCTTCCGCCATTGTGCGTGGCGTGTCCGGGGCGACGGCGGGAGAAGGTTGGCTGCCTCGGCTGGAAGAAACCTTGTGTTTCTTCAGCTTCTTCGGCTTCAGGGTGGAAGGCTGCAGGCTAAAAACAAAAAACCCGGAAAAGTCAAAAAACTGAAGATGGAGGAAAAGTTCCCATAAAAGGAAACAGAACCCAGAAGAAAGAACCTGGAGGTGGCGACGGGGATTCCGTCAAGATCGATAATTTCTTCCGAGGAAGTTATCTTCTTGCGCTTGCGTCCACCTGTAGCGGCGGTGCGCAGCGCGTCCAGCTCAGCCTCGGATACCAAGTCCGAATCTGAAAGATCCGCGAACTGTCGGACAAGCAAGATCAAAATCATAAGCTAGGAAATCCGAGAAAAAAATAAAACTGTACCCAAATGACTGAAAAATTACCTTGGGAACCGGATTTTCGGCTGTGTACATTGGCCGACTCTCTGTGTATTGGTCGCGCGATGCGACCAACTGATTGATGCGCCGCCTAAGTTCCTTTGCGGGCCAATCTTTGGCGGATGTCCGCATTGGATCCTTGACTCCCGTGTATTCGCACAGGAGACGGCCGCTGTGGTTGGCTAGTGGCTGGATCCGCCTAATCAGCCAGCATAGAACCGTGTCCATGCCGGTTAGAGGCGGATCCATGGAGGTGAGCTTGGCGATGCGCCGCTTGATCTTTAGTAGATCTGGCGGCAGAACTTGGGTGGCTTCCGTTCCCCAGTTATCCTGGGGAACTGCGGCAGTGTTCGCGAGAGATGGAACCCCGACAGCTTCCTTAGGGAAAGGCACGTCGGGGTGATAAAAGAAGGAACCCGTCCAAAATTTGACGGATTCCGAGTTTTTATCTTGGGGAACCAATCTTCTCGGAATCTCCGAAGAGTGAAAGATATGGTCCCGCAAGTCGGGAGTGCGCCCTCCGAAGAGTTCCGCTTAACCCCGAAGCAGTAAGTCCAGAAATCTAACCTAGGTTCTAGCCCTAAGTAGCCCTCAAACAAAGCCTGGAAGCCGGCCATGTAGAGGATGGAATTGGGAGGAAGGTTATGGGGCTGGATGTTGTAGTGAGAGAGAACCTGGAGGAAGAAGGGAGATGGCGGAAGCCCCATACCTCGCAAAAGGTGGGAAGTAAGGAGTACCCTTTCGCCATTCCGTGGCGCTGGTTCGGTCTCTTCTTCCGGCAGCCGCCATTTGTTCTTAAGCACCGAGCCCTCCTTTTCCAAGTTTGGAAGGAGAGCCGGGGGAATACTGCAGGCACTCCAGTTGCCTGCAGATTCCGCTTCCTCGTCTCCTCCGGCAGCGGCGGCGGCGGCGGCGGCGAGCTCGTCGCCGAGGAGCTCGATCTTTTCCTCCGCCGTTTCAGGTGCGAACGGCGGGGTTGTCGCGGCACTCGATGCCGCTATGTCCGCGGCGACGGAAGCGTTTTCTCCGCCCGTCGCGGAGGCCGTGGTCTTCTCCGGTACGTCGCCGGTGAGCTTGGGCGATCCCGGCTGCGGATCCAGATCCCTGATCAGCTCGTTGATGGCGGCGCGGGTTGGTGAGGACGGCGAGGAGGCCATCTCGTTGGTGGCGCGTTGCGTTTTGGCGTGCGAGGAGGATGCGTGCGTTGGGACAGGGCTTGCTCTCGAGCTCGCGTTCGCAGCAATGGCGTGGACAGTGAGGGAGTGAGGAAAGGATTCGACGAGGACGAGGACGGCTATTTATAGCCGGAAAACCGTTTAGATACGTGCCAACGGCTCTTTCGACCGTTGGATGTTCGACGCGTGTCGCTCGCCGGAAAATCTGGGAAATATAACGACAGGGGAATGATGGCTATCTCCTCGTTTCCCGTGAGAATCTGTCAGAGATACGTTGCAGGGTTTCCCGCGTGAAACCAAGCGTCGCCTGCGTCAGCATGATTAAAGCGCTGACGTTAGAAGTTCCTTTTCCGCGAAGGATCGCGAGAAGAAAAGCCGGATTTTCAGAGTTCCGAGTTTTATGTTACCATCTCCTTTAAAAGGAAAGTAGAAAGAATCAAGACTGCTGAATCAAGATTTCCCGGACAAAATGTATTTGACGAAAGACGGAGAATCAGAGTTTTGATCCTTCCTGGGGGCTACTGTCGGATATATACCGAATAGGGGTATAGAAGATGGTAGACAAAGAGCCGGACTACCAGGTTGGCCTACATGGTAATGGGCTTAGGTCCATTGGGCGGCCCAGTAGTCCGACGCGCAGAAGCCGGATTCTAGAAGAACCCGGATCACGGCCCGCGTGATCTGGCTTGGAGGAGAAGACGGATTCCTTGCTTTCCAAGTTACAAGTTAAACGTAGTCTTCTAGGTTTCTTATTCTGTAAGCCCTAATCCGGCTATTATATAAAGCCGGACGGGAGATAGATTAAAACAAGTTAGGCACAACAGAGAAGCTCTACGCAACTCGCCGAGAAGCTCATCCTCGCCGAGTAGCTAGATCTACACCCTCACATTGTAATCCTGTTAAACGGGCTTTAGTCCCAATTAGTGAGAAGTGCAGG
Source organism: Alopecurus myosuroides (assembly GCA_028641055.1). Lineage (NCBI taxonomy): Eukaryota > Viridiplantae > Streptophyta > Magnoliopsida > Poales > Poaceae > Alopecurus > Alopecurus myosuroides. Next base: position 185,708,929 of record CM054061.1, on the reverse strand, counting down.
AGTAGGTACGCCGTACTGTCGCGACGTACCGAACCTGGGTAAATCCCGTGTTCTGTGTTACTACGCTATCCCGTTACCCCACGTCTCTACCGTAGTCTCATGGCACCCCCGTCTATGAAAACTACTACGATGTCTCGACATGTAAAATGTTTACAACAAAAATAGGATAAATATATGTTTATAAGGTTATCCCAAATAAAACATTGGGTATTTCTCCTATCACCGAACCAAAAGACAAATATTGTTTGTCAGAAAGGGTTGATTTCTCGAGAAAGTAGTTCTTGCGAAACAAGTGAGTGGGAGCACAATACAAACTCAACGAGATTAGAGAATCTTCGTTATCATGTCAAGAGTAGAGCAGCACTGGAAGTTGCTCCGGGGTTTACTATTTTGACTAAGTAGAAGACACTACAAATGTTGTAGATACTTCAAATGAGTTTGTGAACTGTACCAGAAAAGTCCAAAAACTTTGTACTTAGAACAACTTGTGGTTTAAGTGTAAAGTGTTGTTTTGACAACAAAAGGACCTGGACCTTATAAAGGAAGAAAATGATGGTCCCTGACTTCGTAAAATTGACTATGAGTCATTATATCCGCCATAGTATCCTTGTATGAATATCAAGTATGTGACTTGGTAGTCCTTTGAATAGGCATGATGCCTAACGATAGCAAAAGGGTCTATATAGTGACAAAGACATGGATACTTATCGAAAAGTTGTTTTCGACGAAGTTCAAAGAGTTGACTACTACAAGATTTCGATCTTCCGTAGTGATGCTTTAGTCTTTGCGGATAGTTCTAGCAAAAAGTTACATATTATGATATGGCAGTTGAATAACAAAACCAACTCTCCTCTCGAGGAAGTTTGATCAAGGATGTGTACTTGACACAGTCTGAGAGTTTTGTAAAATTCAAAAGGTTGCTAGAAAAGCATGCACACTTCAATGGTTGAAGTGAGCATAGCGAAGTTGAAATCTTTAGCTTAATGAAGTTATCAAAAGAGTTTGATTCCATCATGAATGATAAAGATGCTTGTAGAGTTACAAGAAATTAAGTGGGAGCGCTATGACATATTTCCAATACTTTATGTAGATGACATATGGTTGATTGGAAAATATGTATTTTAAATTAACACGGTTAATATTTTCGATTTCATATTGATGAAAGGCTTAGAAGATATTGGGCATCGATATCTATAAAAGATGGATTGACGCACCTGATATGATTGAAGCCAAATTACATAGATGAAATATTGAAGTAAGTCAATATGAAAATGACAAGAAGTAGTTCTTGTCACATGGAAAATAATTGAGCAAGATTCATGTGTTTTGACACATGATGAGCATCATTGAAATTGAGATTTCTAAGTCATGTTTCCATGCTATGTACACAACCAGATGAGTCCTATGCTATAAAATGTTATAGTAGGATAATTCATATGATGATTAGACAACAGTGGGAGAGATCCTTGTGTCATTTTAGAAATGCTAAGGATATGTTTTCCTATATAGTAATGACCAAATATTAGTTGTAATATGTTACACTACTAGTCTTGTCATTTATTCAAGTAATTTTATCTCAATTAAAATATGTAATGAAGGGTAGCACAATAGGATGGAAGAAAGTTCCATGCTGGATTTGAAAGAGTTTCAAAATTAAAATATTGTAACAGATACTACAACAAAGGCTAAAGTATATCGTTGTGTTAACAACTGATTATAAGCGTATTTTGTGTCAAGGAGTTCTTTATTGAACTTGGTGAATTTCCAAGAATGCTAAAACTATGAAGCTACATTTTCACAATGTTAGTAACATCAGTTTAAGCTGAGGAATTAAGGTATCACCAGAACTTGGTGAGTTTCCAAGAATGCTAACACTATGAAGCTACATTTTCACAATGTTAGTGACATCAGTTTAAGCTGAGGAATAAAGTTTTCACCAATTAACCATATATATACAAAGCCATCTCATTAGAGAATGAGTGATGCGTGTAGACGCAAAGAACATGCAAATACAATAGGACCTGAATAGTTCAGATCTTTTTGATAAAGTTTACCACATGCGAAGCATGGTAATAACACTGGTACGCCATATGTGTTAAAGTGCTTACAGACTAGATTATTGACTCTAGTGCAAGTGGGAGACTGAAGGGAATATGCCCGAGAGGCAATAATAAAATGGTTATTATCTTATTCCTTGTTTATGATGAATGTTTATTTCTCATGCTAGAATTGTATTAACCGGAAACGTTGATACATGTGTGCTTAATAAACAAACAATGGTTCCTAGTAAAGCCTCTCTTTTAACTAGCTCGTTGATTAATAGATGATCAAGGTTTCCTGATCATGAACATTGGATGTTATTAATAACGGGGTCATGTCATTAGAAGAATGATGTGATGAACATATACCCAAAGAGAATATAGCAATGCGATCAAGTCATTTAGTTTACATTGTTATATCAAACATACGAAGTAACTTATTCCTTAGACCATGAGATCATGTCAATCGCTGATACCGGAAGAGTGCTTTGATGGCATCAAACGTCACACCGTAACAGGGTGACTATAAAGGTGTCGTTAAGTATTCGGAAAGTATTAGTTGAGGATCATGGATCAAGAGTAGGATTTGTCCATCCAAATGGCGGAGAGATATACTCTAGACTCTCTCGGTGATATCACATCGAAACCGCTTGCAAGCACGTGATATGATCACAAAGGATGTTATATCACGGGAACAAGAAAAGAGTACTTGTCGGTAACGAGATTGAACAAGGTATGGTTGATACCAATGATCGAATCTCGGACAAGTAAAATATCGTGAGACAAAGGGAATAGTTCACGGCGTTGTTGGTTCACACGATCACGAGAGTCATCGTTGAATATATAAGAGTCATCACGGATCTCCAGATCCCGCTGTTGATTATTGATCGGAGAGGAGTCTCGATCATGTATATCTTATTCGCGAACCGTAGGGTGACACACTTAAGGTTCGATGACGCGTTTGAGAGGATACGGAATATCGAAGAATATTTTGGGCAGCACCGAAATTGTTTCGGGGAAAATTGAAATAGTTCAAGGGTTTTTTCGTCGAATGGTTGTTAATAGAATTAATAAATGATTCGAGGTGCTATATGCAAATGTTTGTTAATGGAATTAACAAATATAAATAAAGAAATAAAAATGTTTTATTTATTTATTAAAAGAAAACCTTTGGATTTTCCAAGTGGAAAATTAAGGGAGCATGAGTGGGTGTGAGTGGAGCTTCCACTCACATGAAGAGGGAAGAGGTGGGGGCACACCATGGCTGGCCGCACCCCCCCTCTTGGGATGCCTCCCCCTCCCCTATAAAAGGAGGGTGAGAGCTCCTCTTCTCCACACACTTGGCCACTTCCCTTTCCCTCCACCCGCTGCTCCATTTCATGGTCTCCGGCTTGGCGAAGCCCTGACCGTGGGATTCTTCACCACCACCACGTCGTCGTGCTGCTGGAGTTCCGAGGGATCCTCTACTTCCGCGCCCCGCTGGAACGAGGGAACGGAGGTCGTCATCAACCGTACGTGTGACCGATCATGGATGCACCGCCGGATTGCGGTGCCCATCTTCTCGCTATCGGGATCGGTGTGAGTACGACTACGCCAACAACAAGATTTGATCTCGTACCACTTTGAGTCTTCGAGGGTATGTGTTCTTCTTAACCCTCTTGTTGCCCATTGCACTTCGTCTCCTAGATTAGATCTTGGCCTTTCGGGTGTCTCTCGCGTAGGAATTTTTTTGTTTTCTATGCAACGACCCCTTCAGAGGAAATCACAATAAAGGTGCAAAAAGGAAATCATAATTGGTGAAGGAAAACTTCGTTCTTAGTCAGAGAACAATTAACAGATTGTACTTATCTTTCGATGAGAATCTTTATATTAGAGCTTATATTGCAGACTTTAACATGCTCAATCATAACAATCTCTTTGCAGTCATTGATAAGTTTCAAAGTGGTGTTCGTTCAGATAACAACATTATACTAAACAAGGAAGGATAAAAGACACGATTGAGTAAATCAACATATAGATGGATGGATCACAACAACGCAAATGCTTGCTTAAGACAAAAAGGATTAGGTTTGCTGACTCAACATAGAGGTAAAAGATAGGCCCTTCCCACAGGGAAGCAGGGATTAACTCATGTGCTAGAGATTTTCATTTTATAAACAAAGGTATTGAAAACAATTTTGAGAGTGGTGTATGTTTATGTCAACGAATGGCAAACATAAAATACAGTACGTCGCAAGCCAACTAGACCTTACAGGAGCGGCTCCCATTAAAGGACGCTAACTGAAATCAGCAGATCATCCCTCGTCTCTTTTGTTTACACAATTATGCTTTGACTGATAAATCAGGGGCAAAAATAGTGAAGAGAATTTTATAGTAACCAATTTTGGGGCTAGGCACCCCGCTGCTAACTCTTCTATCACTTGGATAAGCGGATGAAGCCACTAGTCTAGGTGTGTAAAGTCCAATCAACAAGTGAGATAAAGATTCTCTATTTGCGTCCTCATGAGCTAAAATAGGGGCACAAAACAGGTGTAATTTTGAAGGTTTAAAGGTAACACATAAGCAATTTACTTGGAGTGGCGGTTAAATACCACATATAGGTAGGTATGGTGGCCAAAAATGGCATGGTTTTGGGGCTCAAGGTTTGGATGCACGAGAATCTTTCCCTCTTAGTACAAGTTTTTGGCTAGCAAGGCTGGGTAGCAAGCATAAGAGTTTAGGGAAAACAAATAAATATACATATGATAGAGCCAATCATGCAATCTTCCTTGGAAGTACAAACAATATTAACTTAAGAATACTAAGCTTATGCACCAACAAGAAAGAAAGATCATGGAATAATATATCTACATACAACTCCCACTTTTCTACTTAAGCCTCAAAGTATTGTTGCTACTGACCAATTCTAAGTTTTCCAAAGCCAACTAGATTAACTTGATGCTCCAATATTTATATCAATACTAATAACAAGATCAACCATACAACAAAAATTGCAAACTAAAATAAAGTGTAGAAAGTAAATGATGAAACTTCTCATTAATATTCCATAACGGCAACTCAAACCAAGGGATACATCGATAACCAACTAAAAGAGAGATACTTCCATACTGCAAACCATCCTATATGATAACTTCTCTACTCATGATATGACTCTACTAAAAGGTAAAAAGGTGAAAGATAAAGGTGTGATACCGCGGCACTCCCCCAAGCTTGGAACAATCCTAGGGGATGCCAATACCAATGACGAATTAATTCTTTGTTGGTGGTGGTGAACTCTTCTCAAACAAGGCATGGAAACGCTCCAGCATCTCGCGAAATCTGTCGTTCTCCTCTTGAAATATCTCTACCTCTGTCCTTAGAGCTCGATATCGATCGCAGAACTCATCTGCGACTCGAAGAGCTTCCTCTACTTTAGAGATGGGGCTGAGACCTGGAACTGAACGTCTTGGTCCCTGCATATTACAAGAACAACCACTTCCAGCGTTATTTGATGACATCCTCTTTGCTTCCCTCTTGACGCCCTGGTCCATGTTCTTGCGCTTGGGAACTTGGGGATCATCTTCCATAGGCTCCTTCCCCTTGTTGTTGTTGGCTGAGGCCATAGTGCTTCTAAAACTGAAAGCACATCCTGGCAGAAACATGTCGAAATAGAAACACGGCGAGAAAACGATATACGAACCTCAGGGGGTTCGGGGGATTATATAGCAGAAATATACGTAACGAAAGGAAAGTGCAGGTCGAAAACGGGTCGGAGAGGGGCTCCAGGGCGCCCGCACCATAGGCTGGCATGACCAGGGGTGGGCCCGCACCCCAGGTGGTGTGGTGCCCTCGGGAACCGCCTCCTACCCTTCTTCTGCTCAATATTTTTCATATTTTCCCTAAACGATAAAAATATAAGTTGGAAAGTAATACGCAAACCTTTTCTTAACAGAACTGTTACCTATTCGAAAACGGACTCTACAGTTTCTGGAATCTTCCCTCTGATAAACTTCTCCGGAGTCACCACTTGAATAATATCAACATCTTCATTATAAGATTCTTCGGAAATATAATGTTTGAGTCTTTGCCTATTCACCACTTGTGTAGTGTTATCTTTAAGGGAAGCAATTTTGATTGCACCTGAACGATACACCTCTTCAATAACATATGGTCCTTCCCATCTAGGCGTAATTTTCCTGCAAAAAATCTGAGATGATACCTATACAATAGAACTTTCTCACTGACATGAAACTCTCTTTTAAGAATTCTCCTATCATGACATTGTTTAACTTTCTTTTTAAAGAGTCTAGCATTTTCATAAGGTTCACTTCTCCGTTCATCTACAGAACTCAAATCAAGCATTCTTTTCTTACCAGCAAGTTTAAAATCGTTATTAAGTTCTTTCACTTCCCAATAAGCTTTGTGTTCTAATTATAAATGCAAGTGACAAGATTTCCATAAACCATTTTATAAGGAGACAGACCCATAGGATTTTTATAAGAAGTTCTATAAGCCCATAAAGCATCATTCAACTTATCAGACCAACTTTTCCTAGATTTATTAACAGTCTTTTGCAAGATAGATTTGATTTCTCTATTTGATAATTCTACTTGCCCACTGGTTTGAGGATGATAAGCTGAGGCAATTCTATGATTAACATCATATTTAGCAAGGGTTTTTCTAAAACCACCATGAATAAAGTGAGAACCTCCATGAGTCATAAGATATCTAGGCACACCAAACCTACGGAAAATAACATCTTTAACCATTTTTAAAGAGGTTTCACCATCAGCGCATTTTGTAGGTATAGCTTCTACCCATTTAGTAACATAATCAAGAGCAACAAGAATATGAGTGTAACCATTTGAAGGAGGAAGCAAACCAATAAAGTCAAATCCTAGATAATCAAAAGGTTAAAAAAACAAGAGAATAACTCATAGGCATTTCATTACGTCTAGAAATATTACCAACTCTTTGGCATTCATCATGAGATAAAACAAATTTACATGCATGTTTAAAGAGAAAGGCCAATAGAAACTAGATTGTAGAACCTTCTGTGCGGTTCTATCTCCAGCGTGATGACCTCGTAAGCACTACCATGGCACTTTCTCAATATCTCTCTTTGTTCATGATCTGGAACACATCTTTGCATAATACCATCTAATCCTTCTTATATAAATGTGGGTCATCCCAAAAATAAGGCCTCAAATCATAAAAGATTTTTCTTCTTTATTGAGCTGTAAATGTTGGAGGCAAATACTTGGAAACAATAAAGTTGGCATAATCTGCATACCACGGACTATCTTGAGAGTTTATCTTTATTGCAGCCAATTGTTCATTTGGAAAACTATCATTAACAGGAATAAGGTCATAAGCAATGTTTTCCAATCTAGACACTTTATCAGCCACAAGATTTTCATCACCCTTCCTATCCACAATATGCAAATCAAACTCTTGTAAAAGCAGCACCCATCCAATAAGCCTAGGCTTAGCATCTTTCTTTTCCATAAGGTATCTAATAGCAACATCATCAGTGTAAATAGTAACGTTTGAATCAACAATATAAGGTCTAAACTTATCATAAGCAAAAACTACATCTAAGAACTATTTTTCAGTGGTAGCATAATTCTTTTGAGCAGCATCAAGAGTCTTACCAGCATAATGAATAACATTTAATTTCTTATCTACTCACTATCCAAGAACGACACCTACAGCAAAATCACTAGCATCACACATAATTTCAAAAGGCAAATTCCAATCGGATGGTTGAACAATAGGAGAAGTAGTTAAAGCCTTCTTTAAAGTTTCAACAATTTCCTTACAATCATCATCAAAAAGAAAATGTACGTCTTTTTGAAGAAGATTAGTAAGAGGCTTAGATATTTTAGAGAAATCTTTAATAAACCTCCTATAAAAACCAGCATGACCAAGAACACTATGAATACCTTTAACATCCCTGGGATAGGACATTTTCTCTATTGCTTCCACTTTAGCTCTGTCAACTTCAATGCCTCTTTCAAAAAAATTATGCCCAAGAACAATTCCTTCATTCACGATAAAGTGGCATTTCTCCCAATTAAGAATAAGATTAGTTTCCTCACATCTCTGCAAAACTTTATCAAGATTGTGCAAGCAGTTATCAAAAGCATTTCCATAGACGGAGAAATCGTCCATGAATACTTCCACAATTTCTTCAAAAAAACCATGAAAAATGGCAGACATGCATCTTTGAAACGTAGCAGGAGCATTGCACAAACCAAAAGGCATACGTCTATAAGCATAAGTTCCATAAGGACAAGTAAAAATTGTTTTCTCTTGATCTTGTTTCCTAACAGCAATTTGAGAAAACCCAGAATAACCGTCAAGAAAGCAAAAACGAGTTTTCTTAGACAACCTTTCTAGCATTTGATCAATAAATGGTAAAGGATAATGATCTTTCTTAGTAAGATTTTTAACTTTCCTAAAATCAATGCACATTCTATAACCAACTACTACTCTTTGAGGAATAAGCTCATTATTTTCATTAGGCACAACAATCGTTCCTCCCTTCTTAGGGACACAATGTACAGGGCTTACCCATCTACTATCATCAATAGGAAAAGTAATACTAGCATCAAGGAGTTTTAATACCTCATTTCTTACCACTTTCTTCATCTTAGGAATTAAACAGCGTTGATGTTCAACTACTGGCTTCGCATCAGGTTCTATATTAATAACATGCTGACATATAGTAGGAGAAATATATTTCAAATCATCAAGAGTATATCCAATAGCTCCACAGGGTTTCTTCAATATTTCCAATAACCTTTCCTCTTCTTCACCTGAAATTTTAGAACTAATAATAACATGATATGTTTTCTTATCATCAATATAACCATATTTAAGATCATCAGGCAAAGGTTTTAAATCAAAAACAGGATCCTCCTTGGGTGGTAATGTGGTACCAATGTCTTCCACGGGTAAATTGTGTTTCAATATCACCGGTTGACAAAGAAGAATATCAACAATCTCATTTCTCTCTTCCATAAAGACCTCACTTTCATGGTCCTCCATATATTGCTGCAAAGAATTGTTAGGAGGCAATTCAGATTCATAAGATATAGGCGGATTAAGATATGTGATACTTTTTTAGCTCTAGCAAATTAGGAGAAATTAAAATCATAAGTTTTTCCATCAAATTTAGTCAATATTTTCTCTTTCCTACAATCTATAACAGCGCCACAAGTGTTCAAGAAAGGTCTACCAAAAATAATAGGAGAAGTTTTACTAGCAACTTTACCCAATACTAGAAAATCAGTAGGATATTTAGTTTTACCACATAAAACTTCCACATCTCTAAGAATACCAATCGGAAAAACAGTTTCTATATTAGCAAGATGAATAAAGTGCGAGTAAATAAAAGACAGTAAATATAATTTCAATGAGTGGCCCAATCCTTTTGAGAGCAAAGGACAAGCCGGTTGTTCTACTTATGATTACCAAACGTTCTCGAGGACACATGGGAATTTTGTCAAGCGCTTTCGTTTCATACAGTTGATTAATATTTATTGTTTTGATAGGTGTTGTGTTTGTGAACCTATGCTAATGCACCGCCCAACTAGGACTAATACATACTTGTGATTATACCCCTTGCAAGGATCCGCAACTACAAGAAAGTAATTAAGATAAATCTAACCACAACCTTAAACTCTGGGATCCTACACACCCTCGTGCACGGGTTTCCTAACGGGGTTTTAGGTTTCTATCACTCCAGCAAACCCACAATTAGTAGCCAAATACAAAATGCATCCCTCTAGGCCCATGAAGGTGAAGTGTCATGTAGTCGATGTTCACATGACACCACTAGAAGAATAACACCACAACTTAAATATCAAACCATTAGATATTACTTCAACATAATTCCACTACTAACATCTTGACTTCTCCCATGTCCTCAAGAACTAAACAAACTACTCACGAGAAATCATATGGATCATAATCAGAGGTGATATAATGATGAATAACAATCTGGTCATAAAGTGCAAACACAGATAAATCTCAGAAGCATCAACTACTAACAAGTAATCCACACAGGGAGAGAGATCTAGTGAAGAACAACGATATAGAACCCTAATCGTTACAGCAGGACGGAGATGGATGGTGAGGGTGATGGTGCTGGTGGTGAAGACGACGACGATGATGATCTTGATGATGCCTGGAGCGATGACAGTGACGATGGCGATGATTTCCTCTCTCCAGGGAGGAATTTCCCTAGCAGATTTCCCCCCGCCGAAGAGCTTTTCTCTCTCTATGTTTTACACCCCGAGGAAGCGGCAGAATATTTCCTCAATGGTTCCCTGAGGCTTAGGGTCCCTCGGGGTCAAGTACGCGAAAGGAGGCGGCTAGAGGTGGGCCAGGGTGGCCACACCACCCCAGGCGCGGCCAAGGGGGCATGCAACCTAGTGGCGTGGGCCCCTGGTGCCACCCCTCCGTGTCTCCTCGTAGTTGGCTCCCTCTTCTGTACTTCTAAGACTCCTCCGATGCCCCCCTTCTTCTTCTTCTGAAATAGGGTATCTTGACGTTGCTTTTTCCATCCGATTTCTGGTCCTCGTGATTATTCTCCAATAATTATTAAACATGCAAAATAAGATGAAATAACATAAGTAATGCATCGTAATATGAAATATATCAATGAATAACAGAAAATTACAATATAAAATAGTGATGCAAAATGGACGTATCAATGAGGTTGTCTCGTTCATGTTATATATTACCCTTTTCACATGATATGTATTGTCTTAACATTTATTTTAATTTTCTTTCATTTATTTTTGGGTTTCTTTGTTGTTACTATGAAGTTTAGTTCTTTTTTATCCTCTTTTATTTGAGTTTCTAAAAAAATAAAGTACCAAGTTTTACGCATTTAGTTTTAGTTCATGCATATTTAAGGGCTTTTTCTGTTTTCAGCATTTTCTGCTCACTGTACGATTTTTCAAACTTTACTGAAAACTCAAAAAGTCACGAAACTTTAACTGGTTATGTATCATCTAACCCTCTGCATGCACAAAAATTGGCGAAAATTTATGACATGTTTAAGTGCACCTAATAAATACGTTTTCCAGCTATTGTTTTTTTGGACAGATTCTGACTTTTGTTGTAAGAGTGACCTCTTTTCATTTTCATTTTAATCTTTTTGGGTCTTCCCTTCCATTTATAAGTTGGTAACTTAAGAAATCTTTCTATAATTCAAAAAAAAAATTGATTTGGTTTAATAGCAGCACTTTGGGAACATTATCGGGCCTAGCTGAAAGACGTTAAAGAAAAACACTTCTTGGGAGATAACCCATGTTTTTATTTTTGCAATGTTTTCTTTGAGTCAAGGTGTTGATTATTACTGTAGAAACCCCTTTGTATCTTTACTTTCTCGTATTTGTTGTGCCAATAAAGTCTCTAGTGAAAAGTTGGTGCTAGATTTGGATTTCTGCGCAGAAATATATTTTTGGTGTCCACTGTTAAATTTGTATAAAATTCTAAAAAGATCAAAATGACCTGAAATGTTTTGTGCTTAATCCTCAGATATTTTTGAAACCTTTTCTAGTTTGAATTTTTTTAATTTGATCAAAGTAAGTGCCTCGAAAAAAATTCGTCTTTACAGACTGTTCTGGTTTTGACAGATTCTGCCTTTTTACTTTGCATTCTCTCTTTTACTATGTTGAGTGGATTTCTTTGCTCCACAAAACATCAGTGGCTGTAGCTAAATTTTAGGAAGTACTGATAATTCTTGTGTCCATGGATAACATGTGAGTTTTTGATTATGCACTAACTCTCTAATGAGAATTACTTTGAGTTTGGTGTGCAGGAAGTTTTCAAGGGTCAAGAGAAGAGGATGATATAATGTGATCAAGAAGAGTGAAAATCCTAAGCTTTCGGATACCCCCGTGGTTCATCCCAGAAAATTTCAAGTAGACTCAAGTGTCTAAGCTTGGGGATGCTCAAGGCATCCCCTTCTTCATCAGCAACTTATCAGGTCACTTCTAGTGAAACTATATTTTTATTCGGTCACATCTTATGCACTTTACTTGGAGCGTCTGTTTGCTTTTATTTTGTTTTCTTTTATTTTCCTTGCTGCAATAAAATTAGTTGGAACCTAGCATTCTTGTGTGGGAAAGAGACACGCTCCGCCTTTTCATATGAATACTCGTATTCCTATCATACTCGTATTCTTCGTTTTTCGTCTAGCTGTTGCAACTCCTCCTCTTTTTGGCTCTTGTTTTTCATGCATCTCTTATTCAGAGCTATTAGTTCTTGTAGAGTATTGTTACTCTATTGTTTCATTGATATATCATTTCGAGAGTTTTTGTTTAAATAAAGTGATGGTGTTGGAAAGAAATAAAATATTTCATGCTTATAACGGTGCAAAAATATGCTTGTTTAGACTATGGCTTAGACTTTATCATATCATGTTGGATATCATTTTAATTCTATGCTCAATAGTTATTGATGTAGCATGACTTTTATCAAACATCTAAGAGTTCTTAATGTGTCATTGAAAGAATCATGAATTGTTTTTATCACATCGAAGCATAATATTGTGGTATTCTCCTTCGAATGCTTTATTTGGTTGACTTGGAACATGCTTACACTATGTTATGACTACAAACCAGTCACTTCTAGCCTCTATGATTATTTAGTTTTTGACTTGTAATACCGTTTATGCTTTGATTCATAATGTCTTTCTCGCTATGCATGATTATGACCATTATTGCTCTCTTAATTTGTCGCTCCCAGTCTTTTGCTAGCCTCCAACTATAGTGAGTATGAGCTCTATTCGTGCATCCAACTCCCAAAATCCAAATTTTGCCAAATGTGTCCACCATACCTACCTAAATATGGTATTTAACCGCCACTCCAAAGTAAATTTCTCATGTGCTACCTTTAAAACCTTCAAAATTATACCTGTTTCGCGCCCCTGTTTTAGCTCATGAGGACGCGGGTAGACAAATTTATCTCACTTGTTGATTAGACTTTACACACCTGGACTAGTGGCACATCCGCTTATCCAAAATCTATAAGAGCTGGCAACGGGGTGCCCAGCCCCAAAATTTGGTTATTACAATTCTCTTCATTCTTTTTGCTCCTGATTTATCAGTCAAAACATAATTATGTAAACAAAAGAGAAGAGGGATGATCTACTGACCCTAGTAGAAAGAACGTCCTTCAATGGGAGCCGCTCTTGTAAAGTCTATTTAAATTGTGACGTAATGTATTGTATGTTTGTCATTCGTTTACATAAACATACATCTCTCTAAAAAAATATTTTTAATACCTCTGATTTAATAAAATAAAAACTCTAGCACATGAGTTAATCTCTGCTTCCCTTCGCGAAGGGCCTTTCTTTTACTTTTATGTTGAGTCTTCATCTTCTAACTTTATGCATAATTAAGAGAGTATAGTTGTCATTCTTAGTATAATATGCATCAGTACCAAAGATTATTATTGATTGATTCATGATATGTTATCACCTATTCTCAGATTTTTTTTTTAGTCACCACTTGAACTTTGAAGGTGTCCTGACATTTATGTTTTCCTCTCACTTTTAAGGACAAGCGGAATACCACTTTGCTATGTTTTCTTTATGTACGAAACAAACATATAGCTTTCTAGTGCATTACTATTCATGATCTTTTGTTTGTATTACTTTTTATGTTGCAACATGGTTACTACGTTTCATTGTTAGAATTATGTCTATCATGCCTATCTTTAGAGTGATACGATCTTAGCTTACAAATGTTTTTACAAATATGATGATCAAGATTATGTTGGTAGCATGTCACCTCAATATTTTTTTGTTTTTACCATTTTACCTACTTGAGGACGAGTAGGAACTAAGCTTGAGGATGTTGATACGTTCAAAACGTATCTATAATTTTTGATGGTTTCATCCTACTTTTATGCTTTTGATAATTGTTTTTATATTAAATTTATGATTTATTTGGACTAACCAACTAATAGTTTCAAAAGTGCACAATGTTCTTGTTTTACAATTTGATGTGTAGGAATTATCAAACATACAAAAGGAAACCTTATTGGAGTCGAATTGGGACGTTTCTGAAATCTGTCTAAAAAGTCTTTTAAAAGATTGTCACATTACGGGTCGAAGACAATGTCAAATGGAAAAGGTGCGGCCGTGAAAATTGTGGGGAATTTGGCGAGGAACATCATAGACATAAAGTTCGGCCCAATATTAGTCCGGACGGCTGAGAAAAGCCCGATTTACCGCATCCCTAAATGGGATAAGTCCATGAGGCTATATAAAGGGAGGAAACCTAGGTCGTGAAAGACACCCCATACCACGAATTTCCATCCACCAAAGTCACGTTTTTTCCTCCCCCATGGATCCCATCTCCATGAGGGAGGGATCTCAAGAAGTTATGAAGGAAGAGGGCTAAGGGGCGGCGCTCCCCCATGATGCCGGCAGGGAAGGAGTCCCTGCGCCACCGTCGGCGCCCGCGCCACTCTGTGCTCCGCGCTGTCCTCTCCACCGTCTTCACTGCCATCTCCATCGTCAATTCCTCCTTGTATACAGTGGTTCATACTCCCACACACCTCTGTACCGTCCTATGTAAGCATGGTGTTTGATGTTATAAAATATTTGCATATGATCTATTGCATCTATGTCATATTTGTGTAGTTCCCTTTTGTCATATGATTTATTGTTGAATCTCTATGGATGGTTTGAGATATATATTGAATTTGTTACAGTCCCATGGTTTTCATGATATGTTTATGCACGCATGGATCACATCATAGGGTTTGTAGTATGTGGAGAAAGCTAGAGGGAGGGCTGCTTGAGTGACAGAAACATGAGCCCCAATCTAGTGATTGAAGCATATGGGATAAAGAGGACCTTTTGATCTTAATGCTATGGTTGGGTATTTTTGCCTTGATATATCTTCTAGTAGTAACGGATGTTTTCTATAGTTCCAATCATAAGTATTTGCAATAATTGGATAGTGAAATCTTATTAGGTTTGCCTCTCCCACATAAAAGAGGAATATCAACCTTGTATTTGACTATTTGATCATGGACAAATCCATCACAATTACCACCACTTTTTCACACTCATGATACTGTTAGTTTATGGTTACTTAGTATATTTTATTTCTGCAGCACTAACATTTACTTTCTCGTATTTATTATCTTGCAAAGCTATCCCTCATACCCGTATTATGGCTCTAGTATTATTTCCTAGATAAAGGAAATGTTTAGTGTGCATAGAGTTGTATCAGTGGTTGATAGAACTCGAGAGAACATTTATCCTACCTTTAGCTCCTTGTTGGGTTTGACACTCTTACTTATCGAAAAGGCTATACACGATCCCCTATACTTGTGGGATATCAGCTACGCAACAAAACGTTTAGACAGAAATCTTGGGGTGACTCACAACCGCAGTCGCACTCGAAATACTCGGGGGTTGCGCAGCAAAACATTTAGACAAAAATCCTGGGTGAATCCCAGCCATAGCCACACTCACAATACTCGGGGGCTGCGTACCAAACAGTCCATATAGAAAGCTTGGACTAAATTATAGCTGCGGTCGCATCTGAAATATCCAAGAGATGTGCACCAAAGAGCCCGAATAGAAACTGCGGAGTAATAAATACAAGTGTTGTACAAGGGAAAATGAGCAAGAATACAAAAGATACGAGACTAAGCCATCATAAAAATTGGGTCCCTCATTGGAATAAATAATTACAGAGTGATTTACAGGCACGATACAAATAACTACGTCTACAATTGCGGAGTCCAGCCACCTTACAGCTGAATGTCAGTCTCTTTCTCAGCCAAACGCATGAGCGCAAATGCTGCAGAAGTCGCTGCCTCATATCGAGCAGTCATGTTTACACGCTGACGACCAAGAGGCGCATCAGGATCTCTACCAATATTCAGTAGATTCATGTGCGGGTAGTGGGTTTTGGCAACAGCTAAGGCAACTTTTGCTCAACCGACTAACTGGCGACAAACCAACGCCTTAGCATGATCAAAACTACTGAATTTTTGCATCAGATTGAATAATCCTTCAGGTAACTTGTTGAGTGGAAAGAGAGCCCTATAAATATTGCAGAATGCTGCATGACAGGAGCAAATCGCTCCACCAACTTGTTGAGATCGAGTTCTCAAAGTCAGAAGCACTCGAGATTTTTAAAGATCGGTCCAGAAAGATGACGAACTATATGCAGAAAGCTTCAAGCGTTCTTCTTCAATGTATCGAGTCTCTTCAACAACATTTTCTTCGACACCTGCAGACATAGTCATTTTCACCCGCTCAGTAACAACCAAGACTACTCGCGACAAAGCAGGATACGGATACTTGAGATCTTACATGTTAAATCAGTTGTTATTGTTGCCAATTCAGCCAAGAGGAAATCTTCACGATCTCCGTCAGTTTGTTTTTTTTTCTTTGCAGCATCGAGTTGAGTTCTCAAAGCTTTTACCTCCTCCTCCTTGCTTAAAATCTTAGCGCTTAGTAATTGCACTAAGTTAGAAGAGGAAGAAGTCGAAGGAAGGAATAGAAGTCGAAGGATGTGCAGAACTGGAACCCTCGGGCACCTAGAAATCACAGAAGATACACTTGGTTACTATTTTATTCGAGTATTCAGCAGAAGCATCTTGCCTCATACTCGGGGGCTACTCCCATCAGGAGAAGGCACGCGTACAAAAGAAAAATTCGGTACTACAAACAAAGCAATGGAACACTTCAGATATATAGCGGAGAAGCCAATTTTTTTTCATCAAAGCAGTGCACAAGGTTCATTACAAAAAAGAGGCGGATTTACTGCACTAAGGCACAACTACTACTGCTCGACAGAAAAACATAATTAGGACTCGGCAGATGTCTCCTGAGTGTCCCTAGCAATCGCGGCAGCTTTAGCAAGCTCAACAGCTTCAACAGCCTTAGCTCGAGCTTCAAGCATTTCTAGAAGACCATCAGCCAGCCTAACGGACTCCGGGGCGAAGAGATTGAGGTCTACCACTTGACCATCTGAGTCTAGAGGAGGTCCACCCAGCGCAGATTCAAAGTCCCCTTCAATGCCGTGCGCTCGGGCGAGCGTCAACACTGTCCCCGCGCCAGATAAAGTTTGCTCCCGACTGAAATCAGCCAGGACATTGGTGTTATGAAACACATCCAACAATGCATCCAGAGTGGCAGGAACCTCTTCTTTGGGGAAGAAGCAGACTCGTGGCTTTCTCCACATGCTTCTCAGAAGAAGTCACCGCATCCAGTAGCGGGCCCTCCCGCAGTCGGCGAGATAAAGAAGGAGGACTCCTTATAACGGCTGCAACAATGTAAAGTAACCATCATCTAAAATACAAGAACACTAGAAGAAATTCAATTTAGAATGAAGAAAGGATGAGTACCTCTCAAGTTGTCTATCAAAGAGTTGAATTGAGGGACAAGGGTCTCTTCTAGATTAGAGAAATGCTTGATGGCCTCTTTTTCCTTCTCCTTTGACTCATCGGCCTTCCGGAGAGCAGCTTCAGTCCTCTTTTGAGCAGTGGTAGCTTAGAGCCGAAGAGCAGCATTCTGCGCCTCGAGTTCTTTCACTCGAGCCTTAGCAGATCTTTTCTCGGCAGTAGTCGAGACCAAGAATTCTAAAAAAAACGAGTGAAACAAATCAGTTAAAAGTGCAAGACTAGCCAAGAATGCAATGAGAGAAATTCATCGAAGAAAAATCTTACCCTTTGCTTTGGAGAGGTCGACCAAAGCAGAATCCCTTTGCATCCCCATGCCAATGAAGCGGGTGCGCAGGTCCTTCATGCTTTCCAGGAAAGGATGGAGTGGTGCAAGAATCAACAACCGAGTTAGATACTTGAGTCTGCGCTCGCCTGCGAGCAGCCAAACCCAGACTCGGGGGCTACTCCCACCGGGAGCGCTGATCGCGCACCCGACAAAACAAGCATAAAAAAATGGAAGAAAGGCAAAAGAAACTCACATGGTCTCTAACCTGGAATTCAGGAGCCAGTGTATCAGTCTCCGTTAGGTCCACTACACAAGCCCCTGGGCCTGTAGGTCTGCCTTCTGCCTCAGGAAAGACATGGTGTCTGTGGGCGCCTTCCTCCATGATCCCCTTGTCTCGAGTCCCCTGCGAGCAACCCGAAGCTGTGGGAACGTTAACTTCAGGAGAACCTGTCCTTCCGTGAGTAGGAGGGGTGGGTGCAGCAGTAGAAGGATCCGCCGCGGAAGAAGGAGGAGTCGGAGCCCTCAAATAGCAATAGTTTAAAACTAAAAGTTTGACTAGAAAGACTAGGAAGAAAAAGGGTAAAAGTTTAACTTCCCAAAGAACCCAAACCATACACTCGGGGAACTTTCTTAGTCGTGGGAGCTGCTGGTTGTTGAGGAGCAGGCAGATGCATTGAAGAAATCAGAACCGCTGAAAATGGGTTCCTCAATTCATTTCCTCGGGTTGCACTCAAAGAACTCGAGTCCCTAGAGGTAGCTTCCTCAACCTCCATTTCTACTCGTGTACGTTTGGGAGGCACTTGAGACTCTTCAGCAGTTTCCTCCTGAAAATCTTCGAGATCGTCCGTCTCTCGAGAAGAATTCGTTGTGGCGACCGAAGGAATAGATTCCAAGTCTGCCGCAGCAACCTTAGCCAAATCGTCCAGGAACAGGATAGAACCCGCCTTGGGTGGTTCGCTGGGAAGAACGTTCAGATTCTAAAAAGGAAAACAAGAAGTCGACCAGAGAAAGGAAAAATTACTCGAAAACAATAGAGAAGAAAGAAGGAAATAGAAATAAGTAAACAGAAGGGAAAACTCACCTTGGCACGTTCAGTCAAAGAACAGAGTGGGGGGAGAGCTGGAGTCGAATCGACCGCTTCGTTCTCCTTCACTCGAGTAATCTGAGGCAAACACTGCTCGAGTTCAGTACTTGAGAGTTCTTCATGGCGCATAGATGAGTCGATTCAGCACTTTAATAAGCCCACATAGGGATTACCCTGGCTTGAAGTGGCTGTACTTGACGCCTGAGGAATACAGTAGCCAGGTTGGTTGAAGTGAGCCCCTCAACCTTCAGTGTGGGCACTTGGGACACCAGATCTTCAGTCTGTGTAACCTCTTCACCAGAAAGCTAGTTCTTCCATGAGCTCTTGAGAACCACCGGTTTTTCCAGATCCACCAGAGGAGAACCATTGGTGTTGGGGGAGTCCTTTGCGTAGAACCATCGACTCCTCTAGTCAGTGACAGAGTCGACGAAGCCCATCGAGAAGTAGCCCGACTTCGGGCTAATTTGGATGTTGCAACCTCCAACCTCGTGCGGTTCGCTACCGCTAGGCCGCGCCTTGACCTTGAAGTAATGTTTGAAAAGGGCCCAGTGCGGCGTTACCCCGAGGTAGCACTCACACAACGCGGTGAAGCACGCGATGTGCTGCACCGAGTTTGGCGGGGCGTCATGCAATTGCACGCCGCACCGCCATGAGCGCAAGAAAGAAAGGGGTGGAGAGGAAAATATACGCCCCGTGATATGTGGTCCACGAAGGCCACTCGCTCGTTGGCCTCCGGGAATGGGCGTACCTTTGAACCAGGGCGCCTCCATGCACCGGTTAAGAGCGGTCCTTCGCGTTCAGCGGCAGTAATGAACTTGGCGGTGCTGACCGATTTGGTCCACTTCCCGCCTTTCCGTTGTCGGCCCTCCACTCCGCCAGCCGCTGAGGAAGCACCGTTCTTCCGGGTGAACACCATGGCGTGTAGTTGGAGGAGCTTGAGGAGCATAGTAACAGCTCTGGTGTAGGAAGCTGGGAGCGGATGCGGGTGCGAGGAAGAAAAAGGGGAAATTTACCCCTCCTCCCCCGCAGTATATATAGCCAGGTAAAACCATCCTCACTGTTTTTTTCCCTTTGGGCTAGATCGGCCCTACACGTGGCGGAAAGAGGCAAACCGCTCCGCCTCCACGCCTCCCACTACGCGCGATAATCTAGGCATTTACTGACAATCCCTAGATTATCGCGCACCGAACGGTCAAAAAGTGGTCAATCTCCACTCGGGAAAGCCGCCATCTGACAAGATAAATTCACATCACAGAAATGTCTAATCCCCTGACAGAAAAACAGGGTGTTACGTCACTGCTGACGACTAATACTCGAATAAAAAAGGCCCTCGAGTAACCAAAAAGTTTACTCGAGGCATGAATAACCTTTCACGAGGGAAAATTTTACTCGAGTGAGCGTGTAAGTTGAGGTTTCCTCCTTCACCGCACTAAAAATTGACTCGAACGAATCAAGCTTCGAGTACCCCCGAGGCGTACAACTACGCCAAAACTCTGGATGCCATGCTCATAAGCATGAAGATAAGACCCACAGAACATTTCCAACGGCCTGAGAGTTGCACTATTGCTGCGCTACCTGGTATTTTCCCGTACCAACAGGTATGATGAAAATCCTGATGGACGCATCGCGTAAAACAAACGGATAACTGGAATTGAACTTGGTAAGACATCAGCAGGTCGAGTCGGGTTACCCCAGGATTTTCCAGGATCGAGCCAGAGGACTCGAACCCTGAGTAGATTAATCGGTGTCTTCTCCCGAGCGAGATTAATTGACCTCGACCCATTGAGTAGCTCAAACCCGTGATAATCGTTTTCCTCCCAAAAAGATTGTTTGCAGGAAAGGCACCCAGAGTAATCTGCCTGAGAAGTTTGAGTCCCTAGACCGAGTCTTTGACTCCATCAGGCACTCGAGGGCTACTGTTGTGGGGGTACCCGAGAGACCCTCCCTTAAGGAGGTACCCGGTGCGGCCCACTAAGGGGTACTGCAAGACACCTCGAACAATGTGTGCAAAGGCCCACGAAGATCCGGGTCGCGACAGAAAGAAAGACTCCATCAGAAAGATTAGGAAAGTGTAGTTACCGACTTAGAGTCAAAGTCCATCTCATGTACGACCCCTGAGACCCCTGCTACCTATATAAATCATGGGAGGGGGTCACGAAGAAGACAGACAACCCTAGATTCTAGCCGAGATCCAATCTCCGGAGAGCACCCCCTATAATCGACACTTTTCACCTCATCGAAATAAGCTCGACGGGCAGTAACCCGTCAAATCGAGTAGTCCACCAATGCCCTCTTCCTTTATCAAACCCCGGATCCCTCACCACGGGAATTGTTGAGCTCTCATCCTCAACAAGTAGCATGGGATATTGTATGTTCTGCTCCATCCCCATCTTACGAGCTGATTGAGTTGTCAACATCAAAGAAAACCCATGACTTAGCAAAATTATATGCATAACTCTGTTCAAACAAAAAAAAGAAAAAAGGTTTGGCATTTTTAATATTTTTTTAGCTTTTTTTGTGTAAATGCAAACTATAAACTACAATCGTTTCACACATTTTCTCAATTTTATTTTTCAACACAACATGTTTTTTAACATCACAACATGTATATAAATTTCATCTTTTACATGCCTAACAACATTTTATTTTGTTTACATAATTTTTGTGGCACCTCTAAAATTGTGTTTTCAACACAGAATATAATGACCATGACTATGCATTGATTCAAAACAACCTTTGAATCATTTGTTGATGTTTTATAAACCATGCACTGTATTTGTACTACATCATGTTTCTTAGAAACATATTATAGAAGCTTAGAATTTTGTTTGCAGCATCAAAGTGATCCAACACAGAATGTATGCAAAGACATCTAAAAATTAGTTTGTTGCAAGATCAAGTTGTTCAACTGTACCCGTTAGTGCTCCGCAACAATCTAGAAACTACACAAATAGTAGCATCGCGACATCTAGGGTTTGGGGGCGGAAATTACTTGGGCATTGCTGGCAGATGCTTGGCCAGATGTTGCGAAGACAACCGGAGGGTCCTGAAACCTCACCGGAGCTCGCTGTCGGCCTTTTATTTGTTTCGACGGGGTCAGAATACGCTTGCCGCGGAGGGGGCTGAGGCCGCCGAGATCCCTCACCGGGCGCGCTCTGATACTCCGGGAACAGGATGTCCCGGAGGAGGTGCGCGATAGCTCCACGGACTTCTGCTACGGCTTCTCTGGCAACGGCGGGGACGACAATGCACCGGAGGCCTGCCCGCCGAGCGGCGCTCTGTTGCCAAGGAGTTTTGCTGGGAGGAAAAATCGCAACGTTGTTGCGATACAACAATGCAAAATGTTGCGAAGTAACGGTTTGCGGATACTTAGAGTTACTCTAAAGGAACCCGTAAAAAGGGCAAAATATGTAAAACTCCGACAGTCCAGAGCAGAGACCGTAAAAGTTTGTGGACCCGTAAACGTTTTACAGCCACCGAAAATGTGAGCCTCTGACCTCCATGTTCGACGTTTGGAGGGCAGTATACGGGTCACAAGCTGGCCAGAATTCTCCCCGCGCTGCCGTCCGTGTCCAAAGCTTCAGTCGTCGGTTTCTCACGCCTCCGGCAAAATATTCGAAAATTGGCACTCGAGCCGTAGACGTCTGTGCTAGCGGAGCTGGCATTTTCGTCCCTGTCGCCGGAGCCACAAGAGCGCTCCCTACGTAGGGGGCCATTACGCGCGGGGGGCTTTGTCCGCTACTGAAGCCATTGATCGATCGATCGTTGCTTGTACCGGACTAGTCCCAACCCCACCGTAGCAAGATAGCTACCCCGTGTGAGTGCTCGTTGACCCTGGGGAGGCTTCGTACCTGCTGTCGCGTACGGAGCGGCCATCGGGCTTCGTCCCGGCTCCGTCCAGGACAGCCACGGGGGCTTTGGCCCTGCCGTCGTGGTTCCCGTTTCGGCCGATGCTTCCATCCGTGTGTTGTTCACCGTGATTTCGTCGCAATGATATTTAGGTACTCGGTATCTTGGTGGCACCAGAACATCTTTGCATGATACGTTGGGATACTTGCCTTTGATTGTTTCTACAAACTTCATTTTACTTCAACGAAAAATTCAGAAAAATTTAGGACAAAACAATAAAACAAAATAAAACATAAGAAAATTATGGGAAAAAAACAAACAAGTATAAACATAAAAAAAACTTCAAACGTACATAATCATATAAGTTTGAAGAGTTGTGCACTATAAGAAGTTATGCATTAAGTAACTACTAACATACATATAACTACAAAGGGAGCAAATATGACACCCCTCCACATACATCCATTATATATTACAAGATTAGACACCATATACCTAGCACAAAGTATAATGCATCTATTGCCTAGCATTTAGTACCTAATACAAAATTTAACACCAAATACCTATCATAAAGTACAATTCATATATTGCCGACTATTGCCTAGCATTTAGTACCTAATGCAACACTAAATAACAAATATCTACCACAAAGTATAATTTAGCCATACATGACCATTCAAAAAAACGTAGCCCACATAGTATATCCCACATACATGTACTACTTAAGTTCTAAATCTTCCGAAATAAACATTAATTACACAATTGAATAAACCAATTTTTAGGGTTCTATAAATTACAGCCGAAATGAAGAGTAATTTCATAGTAAAATGGATGAAACCAAGGAGATCTAAGAGAGATTACCTGTTAGAAGGGTTGCCATGGTCTTGATTGAAGAAAAACAAGAGATTTGAGGGGGACTTGAACTTTGAGGCGGAAATAAAGAGAGAGAGAGCTTGGGACGACTGGTGGGAGGGGGAGGGGGAGGGGGAATGGAGGGAGCAGGTCGGGTAAGATGCGCGCACAACTTAACCCTAAGGGTTCGGCGCCACCCTGACAGGAGCCGACCTGTCGGCCGAAAGTTCAAACGGAAATTCAGAAAGCCTCGCGCCGTTCTGAGATGACAGATTTAGAATTAGTTTCCAGGAGGGGCCAGTCTTGGTGTTAGTCCACGAAAAGGGCCAGTTTTGACAAAAAAAAATACTCCACACGGTGCACACGTCCTAAGGGAAAGAGAAGGGAGGGAAACAAAGACGTGCCGGTGTCCGGCGGGTGGCTGGTGCTGGAAAAACAGCGGGAATTAACATCAGACCGCCCAACGACCCAGGTTTAAGGTCCATCCGCGTTGCAAAAGTCAGAATCTCAGGTAGAACGAACAAGTCAAGCAGTGGCTCTGCTCTGGCCTTCATTGCGCCTTATGTCAACGTATTTTTGTAAGGCTTGATCGACTGACCAGGTCAGACCACGCAGCTATAGCTTGGAGTCGTGTTGTTAAGAGACCACAGTTATCACCAGAAGTAGTAATGCTACTGCGGCACTGTCTGTTGGTCCGGAACCAAGCAACGTCGTCGCTGTTGTAGTTGGAGGGAAAGCCGTTGGGGATTTGGGGATGCAGTGGTTGACGCGGGATTTCGCTGCCGTGTGGGCGATCTCAAGTCAGAACCAGAGGGACAGGAGCTGACGCTGACCGAGCGTCAACTGTGAGATGTCCACATGCCCACGGAGCGATGCTACGTTACAGCTGCAAAGTGCTGTGTCGAGAATTGAAGGATGTGTGAGTATATACATCAATTACCGCTAGGGTCACTTCATAGGACGGTTCGTCTATTTTAGCCCGGTACCCCATTACACCGTAACCTCAAACCGTTAATCTTGTTTGTTTCACTTTGCATGTAAACAAGTCCCATGTAAACGGATTACACGGTAAGTCAAAACCAATACCCGTCACCACCCGGCGGAACCGATTGTTACCGCGGAAGAGCGGTCTCCCTGATCTAGATCTCCACCCGCACAGCCGCACTTACCCTCTTACGCCGAGTTTCGGTGCTGGCTCCTCGCCTTTATTCCGATCTTCTCTAGCGCATACCTTCCTCCGACGAGGTGCGACGCCGGTGCCGACGCCAGATTCCCCCTTGGCGTTCCTCCACTACCAGCAACGGCAACGGCACCATTGCCACTGATCTCTTTTTGAGGCAGTGTCGTTTTTCAGATCCTCAGACGCGTGCTCATCGTCATGCTGCTCCTCTTGCTAGCCATCCATGACCTCTCCGTTCCGATCTGTACTTACGTTAGTCTTTTTTTTTCCTTGTCCGTGTGAATTCTTGTGTATCGTGCAGGATATGAGCAGCTGTGGCTCTAGCTGAGTTCAGATTGCTACTCTATCGATTTGTTCTTCTATGTACTAAAGCTCGATTTCTGTTTCACGGAGAAATATTATCTCTGTTCACCTTTTATTTTCTGTTAGTAGTTTTCTGATATCATCGGAGCCTAATTGTGGCATCGTTGTGTTGTACTCTCAACGAAACTGTTGGTAAAGTATCCATTTCCGTTACCTACATGAACCAAGCAGATTTGGATCTTTTCCTATTCCGTTACCGGTGCCCCTGTGATCTGATTCCAATACCGTTTACGTTAACTAAGTTGAACCAAAAACGTCCATAGAGTCACTTCATAGTTCATATGAATGGATCTACACAACCCGGCCATCGTCCGAATTGACGTCAAGCCGGCACCAAGTTCTAATACTCCTACTTATACAGAGAAACTTACGAAACACGACATACGTTTTGGAATTTTAGAACTTACCTTGTTATTTGTATTTTTTTAAACACAACACATTGTCATATTATTTCGTGGAAATTTACGGGTGCACTAGGGAAAGGGAAGCCTCTCGCAAGATTACCGGAGGCCACCGCGAGGGATGAACGCGTCGCGGGGTGAAGCGTACAAGGGAGGAAGCGAACCAATACGTTTCGTTGCACGTATTTATTTTAACATTTGTTTTTTAGAAATTAAATATCTTGAGAACCGTATTTCGGAATCACAAACTGATTTTATATTTGAGATCCTTGCGTCGGGATCTTCAAAACTAGATCCCCATATTGATAGGTTTCGAGAACTTTTTTTAAGACACTCTCTCAAATCGGTGATGGTGTAGCTGTAAATCTAGCAATATGGATCGGTAATTGCTGGAACCGAAACCCTCTTCGTTTTTCATGATGGCTTGGAAAGATCATATTTTTATTTGGGATCATCGTTGTGTGCCAAAAAATAGAGTTGGGCAGGGGGATTGAAAGGGCAGAGGGTTGAGAGGAGAATTCACTACTACAAAATAGCTTATAGCCACCAACACGTTAGTGACGGGAAAAAAATATGCATGTCACTGGTAATACGTATCAGCAACAGACAGTAGTACGCATGTCACTGGTAAACCTTGGCAGGTCGTTGTAGAACGTACTAGTGACGGTAGAGTATCATTCTCCTGTCACTGGTAATTTCATATAATACTAGTGACAGGTCTGTAGACTTGTCCGTCGCTGGTCATGTTCATACCAGCGACAGACATATTTTTGTCTATCACTAATGTGAAATTGCTAGTGTTACTTGTTATCAAATATATTGATAAAACGATAATATAACCGACCCGCAATTACCATGCCATGTAGTCATGCGAAAAGGAAAAAAGAGTATCGTCGGTGTGGATAGTGTTGTTGATGAACAGGATTATGACCAATTCGATGACCCGGACACAGATGAAGACGACGAAGCTACCCAAGACTCCGAACCTACATGACGGCATCGAACTACATTACCGTCCCTTCAAAATACATAGTCACTTCGAGGGTCTAACATATACTAGGAAGAAAATCAAAACTACCGTTGAGAAGATTGTTCGAGATGCCAAAACCGAAAAGTAATTCATTTTGAAGCAAAGATGTTATGAGTTTTCCAATATTTTCGTAATTTTCATGTTTGTATAAATTAAATTCTGTACAATTTGAGTCTATTTGACACTGCAATCATTTTCAATCTTGAGAATTAAGGGTCCTAATTATTTGCTAATACATATTTATCATAAGTATAGCACATATGTGCTTATTGAACTCAATCAGTTTAACATGCCAAAAAACAATATCATGAAAATATGTTTGATGCGGGGCTACAACAAATTCAAATCAGTTTGTCCTTCATATTAGCCTGAACTCAGGTCGTTAACGGAAAAATACTAGGCTAAACCAGATTTCCATCGGAAAAAAAAACTAGCTGCACATCCCCACGATCCTAAAATTGCGGATCGCTCTATTTTCTCCCCAAGCCGTCCCCAGTTTTCTTCCTAACCATCTTTCTCCCGCCGCCGCCGCCGCCAGCCCGCCATCAGTCCTTCCCGCCGACGCCGCGCGGCACGGGCACACCGCCGACGACGCCATTCCTCCCCGTCGCCTACGCCGCCGTTCCTGGGCTGCTGCTGGTTTCCGCCTCATCGCCGGGACTGCTGCTGGTTGCCCCTCTTCCACCTTGGATGGAGGACTGCCACCTTCGATGGAACCGACGGTTTCCCCCCCTCTCCTCTATGCCCTGTGTCCGGCCATCTGTGTACACTTCGTCCATGCTTCATGAGGCCAAGGGCAATGGATCCAGTTATTAAAAAGAGAGCGGGTTTTGCAATTCGTCATGTCTGTAGCTCTTTGCTTTGATCCAGGCAGTGAGACGTGATGATACGCTTAGGCAAAACATTAGAAATAAGAGATGTCACGAAACTGGTATACATTTTCTATCATTGTTGTATAATTCCTTGCCATGTACGGCTAGATGTGTTTTTCAGTAGGGTGATAGCATTCCCTGATGCTAGCATAGGCCTCACGGTGCTGAGAAGTTAGTCTTACTCAACTGATGAATATACTTTTAGGCGTTGGAGTATTCCAGGTCCCTTAACCCCTTGCTCACTTTAGTTAGTCTTACTCAATCCACCCATACACGATCTAAATTGAATGAATGAATGCCATTATTTAACTTCTTATTGGTTCAAATATTTAAATTTCAAACATAAGTAACTATGGCGTTCATCTAAAATTAAGTATAGAATTTATTTATAGTTTTCCATTTTTTACAACTGCATGGCCATTTATAATTAAGGTGTAGTCGGTCCTTACACTACCTGCAGCCAGTCCCATTTTTCCTGCAGCCATTTATAATCAGGGATTTACTTTGCTTATCATACAAATAATTACAACCTCCACATGCTTATTTGATGAAATACTGAATGATAACAAATTATATTCTCCTTGTAGAGATAACAAGAATTAAGCAAGCAAAGGCTTGATCGAGCTATTCTTACCTTTATGCAAAGGCTTGCAGAGATATCAAGCCTCAAGCAAGCAAAGTCTTGCACAAGAAAACCTAAGTATAGGTAATTACATCTCATTGATCGCAAGAGAATTATCTATATGCACAACTGAACTTTGTGTTCTATGCAGCAGAACTCAGTGGCGGAGCTTAGTACAAGTCAGGGGGGCCACCGCCCCCCCACCCCAACTTTGTACTAGTTTGTGAAGAATTTTTTTCCGGGAGGGTTTAGATATGAAAATATTATTCATTAGCACCCCCCCCCCCCAATATTCATATAATGTACCCGTGCTCTGCTCTCTTGATCCAAAGGTGAACACTACCATGCTAAGCCATACACACTTATAACTTGTGATGTGGTGTGTGCAACAGTTTTGAATGCACTGTGAATATGTGATGAACGAATAAGTGAACATTAACTTAGTGTCAAATTATGTTATGTCTGCATATATATCTCTTAGATGCTTTGTTATCGTGTTTGCATACCTCTTGGCTCCTTTGTTATTGTTCTGTGACGCACTGCTTTGTCCTTATTTCTTTTGGTTTTTGATAATTCACATCTCAATTGTTCTCAACTAGTACGATGGTACATCACCTTGGGGTTACTCCGTTTGAGTCTAAGCTAGCTATAACTTTTCTACTTCAAAAAGAATCATAATATAAATTACCGGAACTATGCATCTTTTGATATTTTTATTTAACAGATCAATCATATGATATGCTTTCCTCAAATACCTTTGTTCTTTTTTTAGGATCTGAGCTGATGAGTCCTATGATACTGTCACATGGTGGAAGCTTTGATGTTTCACAAGAGTTGGTCATTTCTATTTTACATGTTGGTTCTACCGAAGCAAATTGTTTTGGGTCTTGTGCTATCGATGTTAGTTTTACTTTGTAGTATTTAAGAACACATTTTATTTCCTATGAGTATATGTCATCATATCGTGTCCTCGACATGCAAATGCAATATGAAATTTTTATTTGTATTTTTTTATTTCTAAAATATATACTAGCGACAGGCAAACTACCAAACTAGAAAACCATCCTGCTAAGCTCATGCAAGTGCAACCGTGAAAACATACTAGTGACGGGCATAAATAAATGTTGGTCACTAGTAGAGACATTACTAGTGACGGGCGCTTGCCCGTCACGGGTAACGTATTACCACTGACAGGCACATTGCCCGTCACTAGTGGGTCTTTTGGGCCCGTCACTGGTAGACTATTCTGCAGTAGTGATTGGGTGGATTGGATGAAGTTAGGGGTTTCACTCTATATCCTGGGATTATCCCCACTAATCCCCTAGAACCCTCTAGTAGTAACAAACATGGCCTTAGTGTTAGGGTTGCTAGGACCGTCAGAGTTGGGTCATTTTCGCATCAAATTTTCTATTTCTAAACAAGGCGGCGTCGTACCGAAATCGTGATAAGATGTAGAGGTCCCCTGCAATCATGATGGGGTTAAACACTTAAACATGATTGAACCAACATTATGTCGGCCACGAGACCCCGCGGGCACCGGCCCGAGCCGTGAGCACCATGAGAACCCAACGCAACGCAAGAGAGCTTAGCTTACTTTCTTCAAACACAGGGGTCTTAGCCGACCCAAGTTTGGTAAGCACATACCTTTCGCAACGTGGCCTACCAAGAAGTAATTGATTGAGCTGAACCCATCCATGCGTTGCGTACGTGCAAGGTACTCTCCTAGGGGCGTTATCCAGAACGGCCGGCTCTAGCCGATCGATGGACGCGAGGCTCCTGTCGACTCCTGACGTGTCCGGATCAAGATAGATGCGAATTAAATTAATAAACAATCAGAGCCATGTATTATGTGTATGATGCACCTGCTTCTAGCTAAACAAATTAAATTGTTCCTCCTAGCCGTTTTTGAAAACGTTTCTCATTGCAAGTTGGCACGCAGGACAGATTTTTTTTTTTTTTTAGGGTATGCAATTGCATACCTGATTTTTATAGGAGAAGAAGAATTGTAGTTACAAAGAGAGCGACAGCAAAAGTTGCCAGCAACTCAGCTGTCGTCACACTCCCACCCCCACTCACACCTAAACGATTACTCCCTAAACAAAACTCCCACTCCGGCTCCGGCCTCCTTCCAAAGCTTCAAATCCTCGAAAATCCGAGAAGCCAACTGTGCTTCATTCTTGAACTGATTAGTGTTCCCAAACACTCTGGCATTGCGCTGTTTCCAAATGCTCCAACAAACCAAGGTCACAAACGAATCAAGGGCTTTCCTCTGTTTGTCTCTACGGCCCTCCCTCACCATCTGCCACCAGCTTTCTAAGGTGTCCAAGCAGGTAGGCAGAGCAATTGGAGATAACATTTGCTGGGAAGCAATCCACCAAATATGTCTAACAAAGACGCACTGTATCAAAAGATGATCAGTTGTCTCAATCTCTTGTAAACATACCTGGCAAGCATCCGGCTGATCCTGTAGTCCGTGTCTCACTCTCCTGTCCGAGGTCCAAATCCTGTGTTGTAGTGCCAGCCACATGAAGATCTTGCACTTGGCCGGCGCCCAGCACTTCCAAACTCCATTAGCCAGAGGGAATCTCGTTTGCCCCTGCATGAGCAATTTGTACGTTGCACTGGCTGAGTAAACCCCTGAGGTAGACGGCCAGCTGAACTCGTCTTCCCTCTCCTCTTCCCTTGGCCTCCTCTGTATCATCAACCAAAGGTCGACACATTGCGCAACCATCCTGAGGTCAAATGGTGCCCTCACGTCACTTATCCACTTATCATCTCTCAAAGTTTCAAAGACAGTCCTCTTATTAGCCGTTCTGATGTTGACTGCCGCCACCAAGAGAGGTTCAACGTCATCCACCGACCGCCCATCCAACCATCTATCCTTCCAGAAAAGTGTCCTCCTCCCATTTCCTACTCTGATGCGCACTAGGCTATTGAACACCTCGGCTGCCATAGTGTCTCTCATGACCGGCAACCCTTGCCAAGGTCTAGACTCATATGTTCTCCTCAGCCACTCCCATCTGACTCTGAGAGCTAGACCATGCATCCCAAGGTTCTTTATCCCCAAACCTCCGAAGCAAACAGGTTTGCAGACGTTCTCCTATGCCACCAAGCATTGTCCCCCCTGTGCATGCTCTGAGCCTGACCAGAAAAGTCCCCTCATCCACTTATCAATCTCCTCTAACAACCAACACGGCGCCTCTGCAACCAGTAATTGGTGAACTGGTCTGGCGGTGACCACCGCTTTGATCAAGGTTAGCCTTCCAGCCCTAGCAATCATGATTATGAAGGCACTTGTTAACAGAACAGAACAGTAATAGTACTCCTACAAAATTATGAAGGCACCATGCATGCACGCAAACGGACACACGGGGAAAATGATAATCCGTGCGATCGCAAACGCATCTGCGCGCGGCGGCTCAGCGGTCGTTGCTGATAAGCCCGAAACATTTTCAGTCGGTCGTAATCTCGTCTCCATCCAAACCGTGCAAGCCTAGCCGCCACTTCCGTCCTTATCCCTTGGAAACAAATCCCAGTCGTTTCCCCGTCACCACGTTCGACTCCTCCTCTTTTCTGCG
This sequence comes from Alopecurus myosuroides, assembly GCA_028641055.1. NCBI lineage: Eukaryota > Viridiplantae > Streptophyta > Magnoliopsida > Poales > Poaceae > Alopecurus > Alopecurus myosuroides. The sequence continues at coordinate 185,677,359 of CM054061.1, read as the reverse complement.
CCCAAAAGAAAACTCTTCCGCAGTTATATTAAGTACCTAGTAACGACAGCTGAGCTAGTGAATCACCGGTGTTCATAAACGGCAGCCGCGTGTACGTTTTTACACGTGCCACGTGTCCGGTCGATAGGACGTGGTTTATCCTAGTACCACTTTGCTGGCGCGCCCACAGCGCGGCACGCGTATCCATTCCAGGGTCGGTGGCCACACCCAACTTTTTGTGTGCTTCCCCTCCACTCCAGCGACTCCACGTACGAGCGCAGCTTCGTCCCAAGCCCCAAGCGCGTCGCGCGCCCAAAGACATCCTGCTGCGTCCCAGGTACGAGACCGACCGCGGCCGTTTGGTTTCGAGGCAGCAGTCGGCACCAAGTATACATGCACTGAGAGCATGGTTAATAATACAGTCGGCTGCTGGCTATAAGTCATTGCCATGTCACATATAGCCAGCTTATAGTCAACATGTACAATAGTTGGCTATATAAATGAACTAGTTTATCAATATATGGCCCACATGACACTCTCACATAGTGCCTAGGAGCACGTGCTGCAGCTGGCTACTAACTTACAGCCCGCTTTTCTTCTCTCTCCTCATCTCTCTCCTCCACATAAGTAAAGAAATATTATTTAAACCCTTATAGCCCGCTTAGGGCATGTTCAATCGTTTAGACGATTGCCGTCTATAATAACGTGCCATGTCAGATCTAGGACGTTTTACAGACACTTTGTACAATAATCTGTCTATTTGGTTGCCTATACGAGCCATAAAAATAGGAGTAGGAATTGCGGATCGTGGTGGCTGACTACACTGAAAATAACTACCTATTCTAGACATCGACCATACAATGGGAGATTAGCCATCGTTAGGCATCGGATTTTATGGGACTAGACAGTCTGCAATTCTGCAGACGGACTATAGGATTATAGGTGTTCTCTTTCCTCCACGTATGAAAAAAGCTTAGGTGGCAAACATTAGAGACATCTGACTGGACATTGTTGTACATGCCCTTACGTCACCTTATTGTACTTGCTCTGATGCACCTAGCGCCCACCCAGCCACCCAGCCATAATAACTCGTACGGTACTACTAAACCGCAACCGGCCAACCTGCGTGCGTGCCGCGTCGGGTATAAAGCACAGCTCTAGCATCCGCTGATCGCAAGAATCCTCTGTTCTGTTCTCTTCTCTTCTGCTCTGTCCTCTCGCAAACGGACCACTCGGACGGAGAGTAACGCACCTCGCCTTCAAGCTCGATCGATCGATCCACCCATGGCCGCCGTCCCGCGTTCGATGATCCTCGTCCTCGTCTTCTTCTTCTTCCTCGTCGGCCTGTCTCCGGCTTCGGCGTGCGACCGGTGCGTGCGCCGGTCCAAGGCGGCGTACCGCGCCTCCTCTCCCGCGCTGCAAAACGGTACGTACGGGGATCGATCGCCCGGCTTTGCATCGCCGTGCTTTGCATACATATTGCTGAAATCGGTTTTGCTGAATTGCGCGCGCGTGGCTGCAGCCGGTTCGTGCGGGTACGGCTCCCTGGCAGCGACCTTCAACGACGGGCTCCTCGCCGCCGCGAGCCCCGCGCTCTACCGGGGAGGCGTCGGCTGCGGCGCGTGCTACCGGGTCCGGTGCACGGACGCCGAGCTCTGCAGCACCGCGGGCGCCACGGTGGTCGTGACGGACCAGGCACGCAGCACCACCGCCAGCACGAACCGCACCGCCGACCTCGTGCTCGGCGGCGCGGCGTACGCGGCCATGGCCCGGGGCGGCGCCGGCGCGCGGCGGCTCAGGGAGAGGGGCGCCGTGGACGTGGAGTACAAGCGGGTGCCGTGCGAGTACGCGCGGCGCCGCAACCTGGCGGTGCGCGTCGAGGGGAGGAGCGCGGCGCCGGGCGACCTGGCGATCAGGTTCCTGTACCAGGGAGGCCAGACGGACATCGTGGCCGTGGACGTGGCCACGGCCGGGTCGTCGAGCTGGAAGGCCATGGCGCGGGAGCGCGGCGGGCCGGCGTGGAGCATCAGGCCAGGCGCCCGCGGCGCCGCTGCAGCTCAGGATGGTGGTCACCGGCGGGTACGACGGCAAGTGGGTGTGGGCCGACGGCGAGGTCATCCCGCCGCGGTGGACCGCGGGCCGGGTCTACGACACGGGGGTGCAGATCAACGACGTCGCGCTGGAAGGGTGCTCCCACTGCGACAGCCAGGAGTGGAAGTGACGCGCGCGCGCACAAATCCCGCTCTGTACATTCTCCGCTTTTGATCTTACTACTACTAATTCTCCTTCTTTTTGGATGAACGGAACGAAACGAAACGAGATGAAATGGCGTCGAAGCGTGTCGTTGCCTTGCTGTTTGTTTTATCGAGGTCATGGCGAGCAGCAGCAGCATCTTCATAGCGTGCACGATGTGAGCCGCGTCTTTGGTGCGTGCCAACTTGTGATAGTGTGTGCACGACGATAGGATCGACGTCATTATTCGTCAACGATGGGTGCCACTGTACTGGGGAATGGTGACGGGTCCAAAGCTAGGCGCGTTTCGTGTGATCCGCGGCGTGATGGCCGTGCGTCCCGTTGGCGTCATGGACCCATGCTTGGTTGCGCAAAACCTGCCTCTTCTGTGCTCGTGCTCGTCGTTGCCAGCAATTTGGCACTCTGCGATATGGTCTTCCAGAGCAAGGGAGGATCCGTTTTATCAAGTGGCGGTTGGACAAAATGATCCGTTTTATGCAGTACATGCTATGTGCGTTATGTACATCGTCTAGTTAAATGCATAGTATGTTATTCGCTTTTCAAGATCGTAACAGGTAAACGCTTACGAGTGCAATGCACGTATTGACTTACAAAAATAAAACTGCAACTATTGATAGCACAACTATTGTACTCCTAGAACATAAAACGATCCCACTCATCCTAAAAAGACATGTTGTGTGATGTTTGTTACTGTCTCACAAACAAAATCATTTCTGATGCGGTAGTACAACTTGCCCTCTTTCGTTCACATGATTTTCAAAATACATGAATAGGGACGACATAGAAGTAAGATGCCATGATACAATTAAATCCCATAAAAATTCAAAAAATGTAGAAATCCGGAATAGATGTCGGTATTTTTTGACGAGTCAATAAACTTAAAATAAAGTTTTTCCTTGTGTTGGGGCTCAGATGAATTTTTTTTCCTGGAAATTGCATAAATAGTACTCACTCCGTTTCTTTCTATTCGGCGTATTAGGATTGTCTTACGTCTAACTTTATAAAGTTTGACCAAGTTGATAGACCAAAATACCAACATTTGAAATATCAAATCGGTATAATATCAAAATATATTCATTGATGAATCGAATTATCGGGAAAAAGGATTTACAATCCTAAGAACTTAGGTCCTAAAACTAGATTTTACAGGTGGAGTGAATACGAAATGCTCGGGGAATCCTGAAGGAAATATGCCCGAGAGGCAATAATAAAATGGTTATTATCTTATTCCTTGTTTATGATAAATGTTTATTTCTCATGCTAGAATTGTATTAACCGGAAACGTTGATATATGTGTGTTTAATAAACAAACAATGGTTCCTAGTAAAGACTCTCTTTTAACTAGCTCGTTGATTAATATATGATCAAGGTTTCCTGATCATGAACATTGGATGTTGTTAATAACGGGGTCATGTCATTGATAGAATGATGTGATGAACATAGACCCAATATCAAGATAACAATATGATCAAGTCATTTAGTTTATACTGTTATATCTTGCGTACGAAGTAAGTTATTCCTTAGACCATGAGTGTCGTGGTGTGGAGAAGACAGATGCCATAGGGTGGCTAATGTTTGGGGCCGATAGACGTTGTAGGTATTCGGGGAGGGTTCGCACGTCGAGTAGACGCGCTCAGAGACACTGCAAACACCAAGATCTACCCAGGTTCGGGGCCCTCGTGTGGAGGTACTCCTGCCTACCTCTCTGTATAATGCTCAACCGAGTAGCGAAGTTACAAACACTCTGTGGCATACTCAGAACCGGGTAGCCAACTGCTAGCTCTCTCTCTCTGATGCTAAGACTCGCCATAAATGCGCCTGGATCCAACGTCCCTCGCGCAGGACGGGGCTGGCCACCTTATATACTGGTGGCCAGTGAGTAAACTGCACTTAAAAGTACACGAAGTGACAACACCACTGTGCAAACGTCGCACGCCTCCGTGTTCCCGTTGACGTCGTGCCGAAAGTCGCCGCGTTGTCCGGCTGACAGGTCTTGTCCACCATGTCAGGCCCTTAGGGTAGGTCACTGACATGTCCTGTCCCCCTTATTAGTGACAGGACTTGCAGGCGCCTACCCACACTGTACCCATGCCTCAGCACAGATAATTGTGCTCCTAGTAAGTTGAACCACACGCCTGTACGGCTGCGGGATACGCGGGATCTCCCACAACGGCTCCATTGACTTTGTGCCCGAGTAGCATAGATTTTCATCTACTCGGATCATCTGAGTTCTACCCGATCTATCCAGAACCCCTCACTTGTTATCTTCTCCTGGCCTCCAGCACTCATCACCGAGTAGCGCCTACCGGATAACGAGTACCCGGGTAGCCGGCTACCCGGCAAATCGTACATTCATCACTGTTTTTCCACCAGTCTTACCCCTACTCGGGGGTAGCCCCCCGACATTAGTCCCCGAAGCTGGTAGAGTCCCGCGAACTTGTTCGTTGGGCCTTGCCAGCTTAAACCAAATTGCCTCTACGAAGAAGTGCGGCCGAGTTGCTCCTCAACTCGGACGCCCATAATCTTACTCGAACTTCTCTTATCATGGCTCTTGGAGTTTTCATCTCGGCACCGAGTAGACCACGCGATGCTGAGTTCCACCGAGAACCCAACACTTAGTGAAATTTCCCGCACTTCGCCGCTCGAACCAGAGCGGCTCTATCTTCTCGTGTCCAGGGTGGGCACGTGTCACGCAGTCGTACCCCCGATGCCTCGGTTCTGGCGTTACTGCGAGGCACGCGCCCATCACTGCGCCCAGGGCCCACAGGCCGTTGCGTCACCTCACGCAAGTACTCGAGAACCCACGACGCGCGTCGTGGGATTAACTGTGCCCGTTACGCGCGCATTTCGCGCTGTGTGCGTTTCTAACGGGCACATTAACTCCCACTCCGCACGACTTCGCCCACGATTAATCCCAAATGATTACCACAATCGAGGCGAGATAAATACCCCCGCGCCGCCCCTCTTACCTCTTTCCTCGCACTTTCCTCACTTCGCGCTTCCCTCTTCGCCTTCGCCTCCACAGCAGAAACCAGCGCCGCCGCGAGATTACAGCGCACCGCCGTTTCACGCGTACAGGGAGAGAGAGACCACTTTCGCGCGCTTCCGCCTTCGCCATCGTCCTCGTCCTCGACGCGCCCGCCTCACCACCGAAGGAACTGCCATGGAGACCGAGAATGCCGCCGGAGATCTGCACGAGGAGGAGGTGGCGCCAGCGCACGCAGGCTGGGAGGGCTCCGACGTGACGGCGGCGGACTGCCAGTGGCTAGTCAACACACGCCGGGTCCCTCCCGGCGTCATCTGCCGCCCCCTGGAAGGGAGCTCGTCCCCGCTCCTGAACCCGGTGAGTATGTGATCCTCTTAAGCAACTTCAAGCGTGGGTTCAGACTTCCTATCTCCAAGTTCATGCAGGATTTCCTGCGCCATTTCGGCCTCCAGCCACACCACCTTCCAGCCAACGCAGTAGTGATGCTCTCCACCCACGCCGCCGTCTGTGAAGCTTTCCTCGGCGTTTATCTCACCGTTCACACCTGGACCAAATTCTTTTTTCTCCGCCAGCAAAGTATCCCCAATCCTTCCAATCTCCAGCGCTCCACTGGGCACCACCCGCGGGTACTCGGCCTGGAGACTTGCCGTAAGTGGCAAATGGGCTTTCTCTATGTGAAGAATGCTCCTCCCGCAGAAGGAGAGGAAGCCGTGGACTTGATAAAGCTTCCCGAGTTCCGGAACGTCGCCCCCGAAGAGATGCGGAATTGGGGTTACCACCCCAGGAAGACGGTGAAGGACGCCAACCAGGTTGACGACCACCTGCAGATGCTGGTGCAGGAAGGGCTCCTCCAAGATGATCCTGTGGCCTGCTGGGTGAAGCCCCGGGTCTTCCCGCTCCAACACCGAGTACACAAGATGTGCTATATGGGCGGCCCCTGCGACTACACCCGGACGACCACCTTCGAGCTCTCCAAAGCGGAGGTGGCGATCTGGGCCAAGTCCATCCTCCGGACCACGCTCACGGACAACTGGTTCTACGGCTTCGTGCCGTATAGCCGCACCAAGCGCATTCCTCAGGTAAGTTCCTTCGTTTGCACACTTGCTGATCCCAATTCTCTACTTGTTAGCTGTATACCGGGTAGAAACTGCCTTAGCCTCTTATCCCGATCATGCTTTATGTTTGCATTTCATACCGGGTAGGGCTCCTCTGTTAGAATTTTAGCTTAACTAGAGGCTGGGGCGCGCCCTGGCGCGCCTCCTCGCTGGTAAGCTGCGGTCTAATCACGACTCAGTTTGTACTTATATGTCCTGGTTAGTTCGGACAGTTTTCGCTGCACGGAATGATAAGCCGCTCAACTGCTGTTGTTCTGGGTGATCACTTGTTCTGGATCTCAATACGATTATCTTCCGTAAGCTGTTTTGGGCTGGCCATGTGGTTCAGGCACCTTGACAAACAATCAATACGTGCAGCTATTAAAAAAAAAGGTGCAGCAATACACGGTACTTTCCTTATTATGATTTGTTTGCCCACAAAACTGTTGATAGATGTGTTCTCGAAAACAACGGAAGATATTTTTTGAGCATTACACACACTTCACACTTAGTTTTGCTTGAAAGAAAATTAATACTACTCCTACAGTTAAGACTTTCTTTGCACAGGGAGAAGGCTGGACTGTTCCCTAAACTAAATAGCACTGTGACTTGCATTACCATCGCAATAGATGCTTACATGAAAAGAATTAGGAGGAAAGCTGGACTGACTTTTGAACTAAGCCTTGCTTCGGTTGAAGTACCAAAATCACAGACACATGCTTGATGTCATATCTTGCAATTACTATAGACCTGTTATAAGCTCTCGCTTTCAGCGCCTCAAACCAGTGGCAACTGAACCGCATAACCAGGGAGGGCAGCAATATCATGGTCCTTTGTTAGGCATGCAAATGTAACGGAAGCACTACCTCAATTTATGCTAGAGAAATCCACGTTTATTCCCATAGCTGCAAAGAAAATAGCAAAACTGTCACCCTCGGATTTCTAAAAAAAAAAATGAAAGTTGTGTGAATGTAAAACTATTGACTTGCAGCGAAGAATGGAAAGAATGGTTGACAACATGGAATAAGTTACTGTAACTAAGAAATTATATCAGCTACCGCTATTTTCATTACAAGCTCTCATCTGGCACCTAGCTGTACCATTGAAATTAAACCAAGATTGGTCACAATGTAAAGTCTAGAATATTACTCATTAAGTGCCCCTCAAAAACTACTCCAAATTCTAGTTAAGCCAAATCTAAAGTACCAGTTATGTTTGACACATGTATTGAAGTGCTCATTTTACTTATCTAAATTGTTAATGTTTGCCACGAAAAATTGGAGAACTGAGAGAAAAATACTTTACAGAGCTCCCGACTCCTGATGACTTCTCTGATTTTCTGGATATAAACAAGGATGGATTTCTCATGCCACTACAGATTTCAAAAGACATATTACATCAGAGGGGTTTCGAATACATGCTTAAACAACGACCTTTTGTAGTTGTAGTCCTGGTAAGAAATTGAATCTTTCGATACCTATTAAATATCCTACCACTTGGGGTCAAAGTAATACTTGGGAGGGATAGAGGTAACCGACAGAACTGAATGTTACTATTGTTGCTTGAATTCAGCATAACCACAAGATGTATACATCACTTCAATTAATCAGTCATTTCCTTGAAATAAGCAATAAACCACATGCTTATAAAAACATTTTAAGAAATGCATACATCCTTCTCTCATGAAAAGAAGAAAATAAAGCATGGTTGCCACTGAATTCAAAAAGAAATATAATACATCCTTCTCTACATATATATGTTGCTAGTCACTGACCTGCTGGGGCCTCATAGTTTTATTGTCAGGGTCATCAAGTGACTCCTTCCAATGTGCTAACAAAACCATCCATGCTAGGAATTGCAAACAGAATATGGAAAAAAATTGTACAAAATACAGTTGTCCTGAAAATCAACGAGTCGTGATTTAAGCACTACAATAGCAATAGTTGGACCAGGCTAGAAAATAGACCACCAAGTTAGAAGAAGCTACTGATGTACCTCTATATATTATGACATACAAAATTCACTATTCGATACAACCTACTCTTGATGAAATACTTGTCTGACCGTGCTGACTTCTCGAGACCAGATGTTGTATCAGAAATTCAGAATTCACCATAAGGGTGGGTTCGTTTAGGAAAATCACCATTACAGTTGTGCAAGATAGTCTGCTTGTATTTACAATCCCCACAAAAAAACATGATGTTATTCTTCGGTCCTTGTTGATAGCAGAACTCTTATGAAAATGAAAGGCCATCAGACCCTGGAGTTTTAAGCCATATGTAAACCTTCCTATAGTAATAATCAATCAATACTGGGCACATCATGTATGAAATTATGGAATTAATTAGACTTAAATATAACACTTTAATATGTTTATCTTTTATTAAAATAAAGGGATAAACCCCATTCTTATGTAAAGCAGTTAAGAAATGCATACATCCTTCTCTCGGGAAAATAAGACATATAAATCAGGTGAGCACAAGAAAAATTGAGAATGAAATCCGATATGCTGTATTACCTCATATATGATCTCTAGTGCACTCTTGGTTTTAAGCATATCCTTAATATCTTTAACAAATAGGTTGAAAAGACTTTCAGTGACAAATCACAGTAGCAGTACAACTTGATATTTTGAATATCCTAGCAATCAAAGAGATAATTTGAATCCTTTCCAGTAAAGAAGAGGAACCTGGATAACAACCAAACATTTTTTACATGATTTCTTATGTATCACAGTGCTATGTTAAAATATGATAGCTAATAATCAGATCATAACAGTATTGACAAAATTGATCTATCAAAGCACTTCATGTGTGTATATATATAAATTTAATGACAGGAGAACTCCAATGATAAGTAACAAAATTAGGAGGGTATAACTAATTACTTATCACGGTTTTCTGAAACAACAACAAGGTAGAAAAATCGAGTTACCTTCTTTTAGGCTCCATCAGATAAGAACACAAGTTTAAGCAGAAAGCACATGAGTGTCCATGACTCTTCTCATCTATCTGTAAGAGAGCATGCCAAAGCCTACCAAATTTTAATCAAGATACATTTACTCATAGATTCATCCATATTTTTTTCATTTCAATTAAGAACATCAGTTCTAAACATAAAGACCATTGTATAAAAAAAAACCTGATAACTATGCGAGCACTCAGAGCTGCATTTAAAAAAATTATACTACGTTTCTTGGAGATTGCCCCCTCTAGCCAACAAAAAAGGAACATTTTCAGAGATGTACCAAGTACACAATATGGTACATCTCATATTAGTAATCATCACATGCTCTACACCCATAGAAAGAAACCTTGAGATACCTTGGAGCTAGCGACATTTATAGATCAACAAACAATGCATGTACGTTTTGAATACTGCTCCACTCTGGTGTCATCGGCATCTCGGGGCAGCGTGAGTTTATTTCTCACCTACCATTGCGCTATTGATGGTGACCATCCCGTTATTGAAGTTCCTACTCTCTAGGGGCTAGCTAACCTATGCCTCACAACAAGAACAGAGAAATGATTAGACCAATATCATCACTATGAGATGTTAATGAGACAGATCAATGCGATGTCATAAATCAACTTGCTAAATCAAAAATCGAGCTTGTAGTTAAATACCTGGAGAAGATGAGGCTCCATGCAAGACCACCATTCCACACGGCGACGACAATGAGCTTGGCTTTCTTGTTGCAAAAAGAGCATTTTTAGAGCAGTTCCTCCATGAAGTACAATAGTTGATGAGACGCAAAAGTGACTAACTTGAACCTACTTTAAGTACATGTTCAGTAAGCATCTCACCTGTTTCCCAGATTAAAATTTAAATATGGCTCAAAATACATGCATAGTCTAAAGTGACTGAACTGTGTTAACAAGAAATCTCCAGTTCCCCACCTCGGTCATGTATGTGACTATAGAATTACCTTGTTAGTTTTCATTTGATTATAAGCAACCTTGTAGCGGATTATTGTCGGCCGATTTCCAATTCTTGATAGGTCCTTCTCAACTAAAAATGAATTGAGTAAAAGAGAAAGATTAACATCACTTCGTAAATGGCAACAACACAAGATAAATCATTCTCATGAGGGGAAAAGGTGCCTCTATAGGGTTTCAGACTCCCTCGCTAAATTGGAGAGAAATTGTTTTGTGTCCTGGTAGTAGCAATAATAAAAGTAAAAGCCAATCTGTAGAAAAAATAAAGGGTGGGAAGAAAAGCTAATCAGGAATTAAACCTCAATCGTCGAAACGCATTTTTTCTGCTAAGATAGTATCCTCCCATCAAGTATTCACAACACCTGTCAGCACAAGGAATACAGATTAAGAAAACCTAGTACAATACTAATTAAAATCACAAAGTGAAGGTTAGTATAAACCTGATTTGGAAGGTTGGGAACTTAATCCAACTGACCTCTATCTCCGCTTCATTACAGAACTTACAGTAGCTACAAATAAAACAAAAACATTTTAGTGCAGTACAAAGAATATTCATGCATGATGGTATAGTCTATATATTCTCGAGTTGGTTTGAGAAACATATATTTTCTATGCAAAACAGTTTACTTATGAACAACTAAATTAAAAACAAATGAGTACATAACATAGCATAAACATTACAGAGAGTAATCTTCCCAGCAGCATTGTTGAATTTTCATCGAACAACTTGTAGGCATACAAGAGAATATTGCACACAGAAAAACAATATATTCTAGGGATTAAAAGAAGAGAGGAGTGGAAGAGAAAGAAAGAGAGGAGTCTGAGAACTTTCTAGAGGCCCCTTACGGCAAGGTCGGATGGAGCCGATGTGCAAGGTCAGCATGGGCAGCGTCTTGCGCTCCTCCTGTTGAACTCCTAGGTAAAGGAAAAAAAAACGAAGTCACAGGTGAGCGGCAACTGGAGTGGTGGGGGCGACAGCCAGAGTGGGCTGTGGAGGCGGAATGGTCGTGCGGACGAACCATAAGAATGAGAGAAGAATCAGAGAGAGCCTTCTCACTCGTACCGTCATTTCCTTTCCTCTGCTCCGCAGCTCCACTCTCATCCTTTCAGGCGGTGCCGGTGATGTCGACCGGCGGCCATGATTTGACTTGTCTGCACCCAACTAAATTGTAAATAGGCTATCGTACCATGCCTAGCAGTGAGACCTCCATGATAGTCTGCTGGATAAAAGCACCCTGCTTTCTATAACAATAACTTGGAATTTTAGCACAATATGTGCTAAATGTGCTGATTGTTTCTCCTTTCTTCACCTGCAGCAACAGAAGATCAACGACACATAAAAGAAGAAAAATAACAGCCGTAAGAGAAAAAAACCATTCAATAAGGAAATAAACGAGTATACACTGGATTGTTCCATCTTGTAGCAAATTTCATAGGACAAAAGCATTGCATGCTAATTGCATCAGCCAACTCTATCCATTAACAGATAAACAGGCATGCTAAAAAAAGGTACCCTTACATTTAGCACAACCTCCATTGAACGAGAAAGAAACCAGAGATTAAGGTGAAACACCAGTTGCAGTTTTGCATCGCCTACCCTGCATCTCGTGGCCTTCTTCTCGTCAGCTTTAGTCCTCTGTCACCATCGCATTCTCCTGCAGAGAGATGGAGATGGGTCAAATCAGATAAAGGAGCCCAGCTAGAGAGGAAAGATTTGAGGGTGTCCATTCCCGGAGGCACTGCTCTCCATTCCCCACCACCACACAGGAGATAGGAGAGAAGATAGGGTGGCAGATGAGAGTCTTGCGCCACTTCTCGCTGTTCCTCGCCACGAGATAGGAGAAAGGACATGGAGAAAGAGGATATACCAGGGAGAGGATGCACATACGAGCCCTCCCGTTCTGCTCCGCGGGCTGTCCGCTGCACCCAATAGTCGCTGCCGCCGCCAGGGAGAGCGAGACGTGAGAGGCGGCGGTGTGGCAGCGCAGGAAGGGAATCCGGCTAGGGTCTCGCCGTCTTGCCGCCCTCTCTGTCTCCCACTCCAACAAGATCTGCATCCCCATCCTCCCCATCATGATCTAGTCCATAGCAGCCCGTCCGGCACACAGAGAGAGAGAGGATAAGGTCAGGTGGCGGGCTGCGACGGACCTACGGTTGCATCCCGAGTGTGTTCTTCCTTGAGAGGCATCCGTGGTCCTCCTGCTTCCCCGGCCGCGCGGCGAGGAGGGGCGGAGAGGATGAGGCGGAGCGGCATGTCGTGGTCCTCCTGCTTCCCCGGCCGCACGACGAGGAGGCGCGAAGAGGATGAGGCGGAGCTTGGCCAGCGTTGGTGTTCCGCCTCCCCTCTTTCCAATCGCGGCCCACTGCTTGAGAAGGATATGCAGCGGAGAGGAGGCGACGGCTGCCGCATCCTGCCGTGCCATCCTCCGTCGAACGACGACATCAGATCTCAGGAGACTGAATTGGAAGAAGACGTGCGAGGGGAACAAAGATGCGAGGAGAAGCGGGCGAGGTAGGCGCCCAAAGGACGCGCTTTCTTTCACTCGCTCGCTATGGAAAAGGACAAAACGAGAAGGCCACGTGGGTAGGCGCAGTAGGCCGGCAGGGGGTTCGCGATTAACTTGTTTAGATTTCACCTATTTTTTTTCTCCAGCACCCATTCGCTCGCTATGGAAAAGGACAAAACGAGAAGGCCACGTGGGTAGGCGCAGTAGGCCGGCAGGGGGTTCGCGATTAACTTGTTTAGATATGCTTTATGTTTGCACGTTGTTCAGAGTAGAGCTTTCACCAGTATACTTTTCTAGGACCTCTGTTTGCTTGTTATGCCGAGTAGAACTTCTGCTCGCGTTCTTCTTCTAGGACTTAGCATTTTGTGCTTTATGTTTGCACGCTAAACCGAGTAGAATACCTACTCGTTTCTCTCTTCTAGATCTTAGCATTCTGTGCTTTATGTTTGCACGCTAGACCGAGTAGAATACCTCTGTTGGGACTCTACTTAGCGTGCTTTACGTTTGCACTTTCAGCATATCGCTCGTCAAAAACGGGAGGACCACGCCGTCTTCGAGAGGAGCTGGAAGCCGGACCGGACGGAAGACGAAGCGAGAGCGTTCGACGTCCAGGATACGCTCTGTATCCCCCGCGCTGGCCAGGATGGTAAGTCCCGAGACTATGCCTCTTTTTGGGACTGGTCCGATGATGAAGAAGGTGACCGAGTTCACCTGCTTGCTTGCTTGCAGCGCACCCTGACTTTCTCTTTTCTCATTTTGACCTTTGCTTCTTTCAATCATAGACGAACCTGAACTGGGAGAGGGGGAGGAACCACTTGACGTGGCACCTGTTTCTGTGGAATACAGGACGAGAACGGGTAGCGGGGCACTGGAGCCCCCTGCCAAGAAGATGAAGAAGAAGGCATGCAACAAGCAGACTGCCACGTGCAAGAAGCGCCCCACTGTCGACGGGTAAGTGCATCCAGGCTATCCTCCTCACTTGTGTTTCATATTTTTCTCTGTTTTCCTTTTGCTCTTCTTCTTCTTTGCACCCCTTTGACTCTATTTCTCCTCTTTTTGTCTTTTCCCAGTGAGGCACTCGATGCCGAGGCCACCACCGCACCGGCCCCCAAGAGAAGCGCTCCACGAGACGTCGTGGAGCTCTCCGATGATGAGGGGAACAAACAACCAGAGGGAAGGACGTAGATGTCCTCCCCTCTTCGAGAAGAGCAAGACCTTGGCGTCGAGAATGCTGGCGCTGAGATATAGACCGATCATGCTCCAGAGCAGCCGCAGCCGAGCCCTCAGCAGGCTGCCGAGGAAACCACCACCGACGGACCACCATCGCCCCCTGCGTCCTCCACTGAGGAGCCCAGAGACAGCACTGCCGAGCAGCGGCAAGGAGAATCCTCCATGGAGCGGCCAGATCCCACTGCCGAGCAGCGGGAAGAGATTCCCATCGACCAGCCGCAAAGGACCCCGCCTGCGCAGGACCGGGTTGCGGAGCAGCCATTACCTCGGGACCAAGTACAGCCAGATGTTGCGCCGGTTTCATAGCCGTAGGCGCCGCCAACCAAGAAGATGCTCCGCCACGATAGCAAGCTCCCGAGCCCATCTCCAAGAAGCAGCCAGCACCCTCAACAGCAAAAGTGGCTCCACAGCCAATCAGGGTGCAACCCAAACGGGGTACAGGGCAAGCCGGTCCGCCACCACCCGAGAAGACAGGCACTCAGAAAGGCGGGCAACCCGCGCAGCAGCTACCGCCACCCAAGAAGACTGACTGGCCCCTCAACAAGCTTAAGCAGGCAAAGGCTCCTAATCCGAACACCAAGCTGGTACAAACCAACATCAAATTTGCCCCTGCTGAAAAACAAGCTCCTGGCTCGGGCGCCAGTGTCACCAACAAGCCTCCCAACTTCCCGGAATATTGGGTCGAGCTGCAGGAGCTGCACAAGGTCAAGATGTCGCAAGAGGCCGAACGGTTGGCTGATCTGAAGCAGCAGAAGGCCCAGGCCCACTCCAGATCCAAGGGAAAGGACACTTCCCTGACCATCCGAGATAACGCTCCCCGCGCAGAGGATGAGTCCGAGTTCCCAGAAGACCTAGATACTGTCCTTGACCAGATAGGATTTATTGAGAGGGACTGGGACAGCAAGAAATTCGGCCGCCCCGAATGTGACGACGTCCAGCTGAGGAACCTCGACAACTACCGGCAGGCGTGGAACAAGGCCGATATTGGTACTGTTACCATGGCAATGGCCTCCAACAGCAGCACCCTGGCGCATAAGTTGTTGAACCTGCGCAAAGTTGCTGAGGATATTGAGAAAACCAACCGGGTAAGTGCCTTTCCTTTTTTGACTTTTCCGAGTTGCCAGCTTTTCCTCTTTACTCCTTCTCTTCTAGCCACCACCTAGTCCCCGAGATTCGGGCCGAGTAGATAAAGCTCAACCGAGTTGTCATCTATTCGGGCCAAATCTTACAATATTTCTTTCGTCCCTGCAAGAGGTCACTCAAACTCGGACCAAGGTTTTCCGCCAGCTCCTGTGGTCGCACCGGTCTGTCAGGGACAAGAACCGGGAGTTGGAGGCCGAGAAGGGCGAGAGGGCGATTCTGTAGAAGCATGCCACGGACACTACCATTAAGTTGTCCTCTGTTTAAAGTGAGTACTTAGCATTTCGGTTTGTGCGTTTTTTGTTTACGCCCGTTTTTTGCTTTTGTCTAATAGTTGTCTTCTCTGCAGGTGAGCTCAAGGCGCTCGTTGACAGGCACCAAGACTGCGAGGTCATGGCTGCATCAGCTCAGAGCAAAATATCCTCCTTGGAAGGTAAACTAATCCTTCTCTTCTCTTTACTTAGCTTCGGCTGCTTGTCCATGCTGGTAAACGAGTTGCTCTCCCCGTAGAAGAGTACAAAACCTTCCGAGAACAGCACCTGAAGTGCCTCACCCCGGCTGAAGCGTATCATCAAGTGCAGGTCCGAGAGGCCCAGCTTCAGCAAGAATTGGATGCCGGGAAGTATGAATTTGAGAAGCTCAAAGTTGAGCTCACTGACGTACTCAAAGCTGCGATTACAGCCGGGAATGAGAAGACGTCAGTGATGAACCGGGCTGCCGCAGAGAAGCAGGAGCTCGAGAGGGAGATCAGATCTCTGAAAGAGAGAAATCAAACTCTCGAGGGCATGGTCAACGATTCACGCCGTCTCCAGGACAGGCACATCCGACTTGCCGATGACTGGAGGTTCCGACTAGGGGCCCTCGTCCTGGAACTGAGCTGTGAGTTCTTGCTATCCTTCATTCTATTCGGTCTTTGCCTTTTTGACTTCCTTTACTTGTTTTTTCTTCTTCCCGGTTCTCCTCTCTGACTCAAACTAGCATGCCATGACCCAGATACTTTCCCGGGCCTCAATGATGCCGCTGAGACTGTTGTGGAGAAAGCAAGAAGGGCCAGGGCAGCTTCTGGCCTCGATACTGATGAGTCCGCCAGCATCGATGATCACATCGTCAACATAAAAACCCGGGTGACATCCCTCAAACATCTGGGCACATTCATGGTATCCGCTGCCATGAATCTGCACAAGTTATTCTGGCCAGAGCGACAAGTGCCAGACACAATCAACGAGATGGCAGCCAACCTGGACCACGTCAAGGAAGAACTGAAGAAGTGGCGTGCCTCCGCAGCCCGGGCTGGAGCGGATGAAGCCCTGCACTTCATTCTATCCTGGTACGAAAACCTCGACCTTGACAGGATTGGCTCCCTCAGGAATGGCTCCAAGTGGACTGGCCGGGATGAATGTGTCTTGCGCCGAAAGGAGGTGGCCTACGAGCTCGCATCTTATGGCCGGGATGAATGTGTCTTGGCCCCACCGAGCCGGATACTGACATCGAAGAAGATGATGAGGAAGAGGAAGAAGCTGAGGGTGGTGAAGACGCTGGCGAAGACAGCAACCTAGGTGACGAGGAGGCAGAGCACGAGGAAGCTGAAGAAGAAGGGACCGAGCAGCACAACACTGCTGAGGAGTCCAGGATGGAGGCGGATCCGGAAATCATCAAGCCAGCCGCTGGTTCTGAAGAGGCCCGGGATGAGTCGCAGCCCGCTGCACAGGAGCAAGTTGTCACCACCGAGATGGTGATCGACGATCCTGCTCCCGAGTTGGGCGCGACCGGGGCCTCAACTGAGAACGTCACCCCTGAGCTCTAACCTCTTCCCAGTGCCTCCACTGTTTAGGCCACCAACTCTGCATCCGAGCCGGCCTCCGCTACTCCAACTTCATCTACCCCAGAGCATGTTTCCACAACTCCTGTGACCGAGCCCGTGGCGCCTACCAGCACCGAGACGGACACTACCTCATCCACTGTTGTTTAAATTCCTGCATCTTTATCCTCAAACACTTATCAGATCTCCGGGATGCCGGGTGCAGATGTAACAAATACATTTATGGTTCCTCTTGTTACTCAGTTTTAATTTTTTCTTTAGCAAGACTGGCTCAATGCCGGATTGCGTTAAAATGCAGGTCCCCGAGTTGCTTTTTTCATCCACTTAGCTTTTTTGTCTTTGCTCTTACCTGCCACTTGTGGCTTTATTGGTAGTCGAGTCACAAGATTCCAAAAACCAAGTTTCAGATACTTAACCCCTTAAAAATTTGCATGTTAACACTACCCACCACTTAGCCGAAAAGAAAAACAGAGAAGTAAAAACACCCTACTCGGTTTTTGTGCTCTTCTTTCCTTAGTAGTTTTTTCATGTGTTCATTGACCTTTGGCTCGTTCTCTTGCTTGCCATGAAGCCGGGTTGCGGACAGCAGCAGAGTCGAAGAGTTGGCCCTTGGGTTTAAACACACAACTTAACGTACGCGTGAAAATTTGAGTAGAAGAACCGAGTAGGCAAGGGAAATAAAGTAAATGACACAGAACAAGTTTTTAGCACAGGCAGTCCCCGAGTTTGAATTCGGAGTGCCGACTTGAATTTAACTCGGTTGAAGAGATACATACAATGTTTGCCCATGAATGAAAACGGCGGAGTAGAGCTACATTCCAGGGACGTTTGGATTCCTCTCCGGATTTATCTGCCCTGTTCTTTTGTGGTGCCTATGCGTCGATGAGATAATAGGCATCATTGTGTAGATCCTTGCTCACAATGAAAGGCCCTTCCCACGGAGGGGACAGCTTGTGCATCCCGGCTGTGCGCTGCACGAGACTAAGGACCATGTCTCCATCTCGAAAAACCCTTGGTTTTACTTTCCGGCTATGATACCTCCTCAGATTCTGTTGATATACAGCTGAGCGGGACAGAGTTAACTCTCTTACTTCATCAAACAGGTCCACATCATCTTCTCGGGCTTCTCTTGCCTCCGCCTCAGTATAGAGGGTTACTCTTGGTGAGTCATGCTCAAGGTCAGTGGGCAACACAGCCTCAGCTCCATATACCAGGAAGAATGGTGTGTATCCGGTTGATCGGTTAGGGGTAGTCCTTAGACTCCACAACACCGTCGGCAACTCGCCCAGCCAACAACCAGGGGTTCGCTGTAATGGCTCAATTAGCCTTGGCTTTATTCCGGATAGGACCATGCCATTTGCTCTTTCAACTTGCCCATTGGAAGCCGGATGGGCGACTGACGCAACGTCTAGTCGGATCCGCTTCTCTTTGCAGTTACTAGCAAAGGCTCCCTCCGCAAAGTTTGTTCCATTGTCCGTGATGATCCCATGCGGGTAGCCGTATCTCAGGATGATATCTTTCAGAAAGCTCACAGCTGTGTTTCCATCACACTTCCGAATAGGCTTCACTTCAATCCACTTGGTGAACTTGTCCACCATGACCAAGATGTGGGTCATGTTGCCTCTAGCTGGCTTGAAAGGGCCCACCATATCCAAGCACCATACTGCAAAGGGCCAAGTGATAGGGATGGTCTTTAACTCGGAACCTGGCATGTGAATCTTGCTTGCATATCTATGGCACCCATTGCACTTTCTCACTAGATCTTCTGCTTGCTGCAAGGCAGTGAGCCAAAAGAATCCATGCCGGAACGCCTTTTTGACCAGAGCCCGAGATGAGGCATGATGCCCACACTCTCCTTGATGTATTTCTCTTAGGATCTCTTCTCCTTCTTTTGGCTCAACACAGCGTTGCATCACGCCAGTAGGGCTTCTATTGTGCAGCTCCTTGTTGATGATGGTGTAGCCTTTAGATCTTCTCTGTATTTGCCTAGCTGTGACCTCATCACTCGGCAATGTGCCATCCGCTAGAAAGGATAATATGGGCAAAGCCCAACTCGGTGTCTCCCGGGTAGGAAACACTGGTTCTTCCACTTCCATTGGATCAGCAGCCATGACTTGCTCCGAGTTGGAGACGAGTCCTCGAGTTCCCGAGTACTGAGAAATAATCCCCTCGATGAATGCGACAGTCCCCGGGTTTGCAGAGGCAGCCCCCCGGGTTGGATGGAGCAGTCCCCAGGTTCTCTTTTGATACCTCCCAATCAATCTCCATAGGAACAACTTCAGAGTCGAGCAGCCCTGGAATGTATATTGATTTGGAGTTGGGAGATGGCTTGATGTATGGCTTCCTCAAATGCTCCAGAGCAATCCCAGGCGGGATGAACTGCCGAGAAGATCCCAACATGGACAGAGTATCCGCTGCTTCATTTTCGGCTCAGTGGATGTGATGGAACTCACACCCATCAAAGAATCCAGTCATGCTCTGCACCAGAAACCGATAGGACGCCATGTTGGCATCCAAGGTATCCCAAGTCCCCGACACTTGTTGAACTACCAGGTCTGAGTCACCATAGCAGACAATCCGTCGAACCCAATCTCCTTGGATACTCTCGGGCCATGTACCAGTGATTCATACTCGGCTACATTATTGGATGCCGAGAAGTGGATCTCCAGCACATACCCGAGTTGATCTCGCTTGGGCGAGGTGAGCACCACGCTAGCACCGAGCCCTTCTTTTACTTTGGAGCCATCAAAATGCATCTTCCGGAAATTGGTTTCCAGCAAGGGAGGCTCATACTGCATCTCGGCCCAATCTACCAAGAAATCCGCCAGGGTTTGTGACTTGATTGCTTCTCTTCTCGCGTACAAAGGGGTGTACGCGGCCATCTCAATCGCCCACTTGGCAACTCGGCCACTCGCATCCTTGTTGCCCATGATCTCCAAAATGGGAGCGGTGCTCACCACCGTGATGGGATGCTCCTGGAAATAGTGCTTGAGCTTCTTGGCACCCAGGTAAACGCCATATGTCATCTGCTGGCAGTGTGGGTAATTCTGCTTGGAGATGGATAGCACCTCGCTGAGATAATACACCAGCCTCTGCACGGTCTTCCCTTCCTCTTCTCATTCTACTACCACCACCACACTGACTACTCGGTTGGTGGCCGCAATGTACAGCAGCATTGGCTCCTTGGGCAAAGGGCTTGCCAAGATGGGAGCGCTACCCAGCATGGTCTTGAGTTCTTTGAAGGCCACATCAGCTTGTGGTGTCCAGACAAACTTGTCACTTTTCTTCATGAGCTGATAAAGAGGCAGCGCCTTCTCGCCCATTCTTCCCAGGAAGCGGCTAAGAGAAGCCAGGCACCCGGTAAATTTCTGCACATCCTTTAGTGATCTCGGCAAAGACATGCTCTCTATAGCTTTTATCTTTGAAGGATTGGCCTCAATGCCCCGACTGGATACCAAGAAGCCGAGTAGCTTGCTAGCCGGGACGCCAAATGTGCACTTGGTTGGATTCAATTTCATTCGGTATTTGCGCAAGCTGGCAAATGTTTCCTCAAGATCTCTCAGGAGAGTGTGTTTTTCTTTCGTTTTGATGGCAATGTCATCTACGTACACCTGCATATTCTTGCCTATTTGGTCATGCAAACACTTTTGCATGCACCTCTGATAAGTAGCCCCAGCATTTCTCAACCCAAAACACATGACAACATAACAATAAGCCCCGTATGGGGTAATAAAAGCAATATTTATTTGATCAGCCGGGTTCAGAGGAATCTGGTGAAAACCAGAGTAGGCATCAATGAAAGACAAAAGTTCGCACCCGCCAGTGGAATCGATCACC
Source organism: Alopecurus myosuroides (assembly GCA_028641055.1). Classification (NCBI taxonomy): domain Eukaryota; kingdom Viridiplantae; phylum Streptophyta; class Magnoliopsida; order Poales; family Poaceae; genus Alopecurus; species Alopecurus myosuroides. The sequence goes on along the minus strand of CM054061.1, from coordinate 185,656,576 downwards.
TGATCTATGCGGGGTAGCGGGAACGGGTCCTTGGGGCAGGCCTTGTTCAAGTCGGTGTAGTCCACGCACATGCGCCAGGGCACAACAGCCTTGGATCCTCCTTCTTCTTCTCCACCATGACCGGATTGGCCAACCAATCCGGATGCAGCACCTCCATGATAAATCCACTTGTCAGCAGCTTTGTGATCTCGTCACCAATAGCTTGTCTTCTCTCAGCCGCAAAGCGGCGCATTGCCTGCTTAACCGGCTTAGCGTCAGGGCGCACATGCAACGAGTGCTCAACCAACTCCCTCGAGACACACGGTAAGTCCTGATAGGGTCACCGAGTGCATACATATCAGCAATCTTGATTGTCTCAGCGAGGGTACTCGGCATCTCCCTCTGCAGTTTCTGCCACAGCATGCTGCCATGTCGGCAACCTTGCGCAAACCACGCAATGGCCTATGACTCATTCACACCCTCGCAGGTGTTCCTCAGAGTACTCCACCGAGTAAGGTACTCCCGGTCAGTTTCCTCTTCTCTTTGCTTGCACGCTGAGAGCTGTTGCGGCCTGTTTGGCCTCTTGTAGGTGCTAGTGAAGTTGCCGATGAAGGCTTCCGAGAAGTCAAGCCAGCAGTTGATGCTGTCTTTCAGCAGATTATTGAGCCAGATTCAGGCAGGGCCCTCCAGCATCTGAGGCACATACCGAACTGCCCATCTCCTGTTGCCACCTGCGACGTACATGGCAGTCACATAATCATCCAACCAGTCTTCTGGCTTGGTGCTTCCATCATAAGTCTTGGTCCCTCTAGCCAGCTGAAACTTGGATACGGGTGGCTCCCCCATGATCCTGGGACCAAAACAGCTCGGCCCGGGTGGGCCTCTTGCTTCTATCTCCTCGGACCGGTAGAGCCGGTCCAGCTTGTACCTTGCGTCACTTGGTTCCAACATTCTTCCTCCCAACCGGGTTGGGAGATCTCTTGGGTCGGCGTACCTGGCTCGCTCCATTGCCGAGTACCCGTCATTGTAGCGGTCTTGGGGCACAGGTCCGGGTTGAACAACCGGGTTGGCCACAGTAGCAACCACATTCGGCTGAACAACATGTTGGACTGGGTTAGCAACATGCTACCGAGACGGGCCTTCTCGGTTTTCTCCTTGCCCCTCTTGATGAACTCTGGCGGCCTGATGGCCAGTACCTGCAGCGTTGTGTTTTTGGCCGGGTTGTCGCACTGCAGCGTGCTGTTTTCCGGCGACAGCCGGGTCGTACACCTGCATCTGTTTGTTCCTCCCAGAGTTCACACTCTGGGCCCTCTCTCCACCGGGAAGCGGCGATGAGGCCTGGTCCACTGATCTTGCCCCATGCGAGTGAACAACATGAGACGCACCGCCTCTCGGGTTGGCCTGTTGAAAGGCCTCAGTCTGCCTACCCGCTTCCAGAACAAGCTCATTGAGCCGCTCCTGCTGCCTAACATGGGCCTCGCCAGTGAGATGCGGCAACTCAGCAGCAACTACCTCTGCAGCTCTAAGTGTTTTTGCAGGGGAACTATATTTCGGTCTACCAGCTATGTTTTGACTGGCAGACTTGCTAGCAGTTCTACCATCTCTAGCTAGCTCAGCGCCTAAGTTGCGACGAATAACCCCTATCTTGCTAGGATTTCTAGAAATAGGAGTAAAGCCATGCGCTCGATTGTACTCATTTTGGTCCAAGTTAAGCTAAAGCCTAACCTTCTCCAGCTCCTGGGCCTCCTGCAGCAAGGCGAGTCGTTGTTGCTCGAGCTGCACCCTCGCCACAGCCGGATCCACATCCGTGGCGATAGGCATGCCGAGCTGCGCGACACCAGCACGAGCAGCCGGTATCACAGTCGATGTAGAAGGATCCACGTAACCAGGTTGGTTCCGCGGCATGTCGTAGGTCTTGTGACCCCTGGGAGCAGCCGGCTCCTCGATGACTTCAGCCGCAGTGGCCGCGCCCTTCCCTGAGTCGATGACCGGGCCCGTCATCATCACCTCCACGCTGCCCACAGAGCAGCCAGCCGGCTTCCCGCGGACAACGAGAACAGCGGGGGGATCGTCAGCGACGAGCACCACCTCGGGGTACTCGCGGATGACGGTGGTGGCGACGTACACTAAATGCGTGCTGAAGGAAAGGACGGAGCCGCCTGCAGGAAAGGGTATGTCGCCGAAATCAACGACGTTGTTGCTGACGAAGTCGAAGGAGCCGAATCTGTGGACAAGGCCACAAACCACGCGCTCCCCCGACGGAGAAACCGGTCCCGTCCGAATATGCACCCCAGCCAGCGCCGCTGCTAGCCCCACGGTGAGCGCCAACTGTCGTGGTGAGGAGAAGACAGATGTCATAGGGTGGCTAATGTTTGGGGCCGATGGACGCTGTAGGTATTAGGGGAGGGATCGCACGTCGAGTAGACGCGCTCAGAGACACTGCAAACAACAAGATCTACCTAGGTTCGGGGCCCTCGTGTGGAGGTAACACCCCTACTCCTGCCTACCTCTCTGTATAATGCTCAACCGAGTAGCAAAGTTACAAACACTCTCTGGCCTACTCACAACCGGGTAGCCAACTGCTAGCTCTCTCTGTGTGTGATGCTAAGACATGCAATAAATGCGCCTGGATCCAACGTCCCTCGCGCAGGAGGGGGCTGACCACCTTATATACTGGTGGCTAGTGAGTAAACTACACTTAAAAGTACACGAAGTGACAACACCATTGTGCAAACGTCACACGCCTCCGTGTTCCCGCTGACGTCGTGCCGAAAGTCGCCGCGCCGTCCGGCTGACAGGTCTTGTCCACCCTGTCAGACCCTTAGGGTAGGTCACTAACATGTCATGTCCCGCTTGTCAGTGACAGGATTTGACATGCGCCTACCCACACTGTACCCATGCCTCGGCACAGATAATCATGCTCCTAGTAAGTTGAACCACACGCCTATACGGCTGCGGGATACGCGGGATCTCCCACAACGGCTTCATTGACTTTGTACCCGAGTAGCATAGCTTTTCATCTACTCGGATCACCTGAGTTCTACCCGGTCTATCCAGAACCTCACTTGTTATCTTCTCCTGGCCTCCAGCACTCATCACCGAGTAGCGCCTACCAGATAACGAGTACCCGGGTAGCCGGCTACCCAGCAAATCGTACACTGATCATTGTTTTTCCACCAGTCTTACCCCTACTCGGGGGTAGCCCCCCGACAATGAGATCATGTCAATCACTGATACCGGAAGGGTGCTTTGATGTCATCAAACCCGTAACAGAGTGACTATAAATGTGTCGTTAGGTATTCGAAAAGTATTAGTTGAGGATCATGGATCAAGAGTGGGATTTGTCCATCCAAATGACAGAGAGATATACTCTGGGCCCTCTCGATGATATCACATCGACACCGCTTGCAAGCACGTGATATGATCACAAGGATGTCATATCACGAAAACGAGAAAAGAGTACTTGTCAGGTAACGGCATTGAACAAGGTATGGTTGATACCAATGATCGAATCTCGGACAAGTAAAATATCGCGAGACAAAGGGAATAGTTCACGACGTTGATGGTTCACACGATCACGAGAGTCATCGTTGAATATATATAGGAGTCATCACGGATCTACAGATCCCGCTGTTGATTATTGATCGGAGAGGAGTCTTGATCATGTCTATGTTATTCACGAACCGTAGGGTGACACACTTAAGGTTCAATGACGCATTTGAGAGGATACGGAATATCGAAGAATGTTTTGGGCAGCACCGAAATTGTTTCGGGGAAAATTGAAATAGTTCAACGAGTTTTTCGTTGAATGGTTGTTAATAGAATTAGTAAATGATTTGAGGTGCTATATGCGAATGTTTTTTAATGGAATTAACAAATATAAATAAAGAAATAAAATTGTTTTATTTAATTATTAAAGGAAAACTTTGGATTTTATAAGTGGGAAATTATGGGAGCATGAGTGGGTGTGAGTGGAGTGTGCACTCACATGATGAGGGAAGATGTGGGGGCACCACCATGGGACGGCCGCACCCACCCCTTGGATGCCTCCCCTTCCCCTATAGAAGGAGGGTGAGAGCTCTCCCTCCTCCACACACTTGCCCACTTCAATTCCTCTCCACCCGCTGCTCCATTCCATGGTCTCCAGCTTGGCAAAGCCCTGACCGTGAGATTCTTCACCACCACCACGCCGTCAGGATGCTGGAGTTCCGAGGGATCCTCTACTTCCGCCTCCCCGCTGGATCGAGGGAACGGAGGTCATCATCAACCGTATGTGTGACCGATCACGGAGGCACCGCGGGATTGCGGTGCACATCTTCTTGCTCTCGGGATTGGTGTGAGTACGACTACGCCAACAACGAGATTTGATCTCGTAACGCTTTGTGTCTTCGAGGGCATGTTCTTCTTAAGACTCTCTCTATGCCCGTTGCTTTCATCTCCTAAATTAGATCTTGGCCTTTCTGGTGTCTCTCGCGTAAGATTTTTTTTTCTATGCAACGACCCCTACAGTGGTATCAGAGCCGGATCTATGCGTAGATGTTTTGTATGGGTAGAACACATAGGAGTATGTGGGCGTTAATGATCATGTTTTTGCCTCCTTAAGTATTTTATGATCTTAGTGGCATAGTAGGATGAAGCTGCCCCAGACTAAGTTTACGTGTACTATGTACGCGAGAATTGTCTCACTTGTGGTTGAGGGGGTGTCCATTTCTCCTACTATAGTTAAGATCTAATATACAAAGGGTTGTTAAAAAATACGTTTTATCAACGTTGTGGCTCTTGTACGTAGGTATGAACGGTTCTATCCTCGTAAGCCGAAGCCACGTAAAATATGCAAAAATAAATTAGAGGCGTCTAACTTGTTTTTGCAGGGTATGTGATGTGATATGGTCAATGTTATAAATGTTATGTATGAGATGATATCTTTTGTAAATTATTGACATACCGGATGGAGACATATGGTTGTCTCATTTTTATGGCATGCGTGTTGTATATCATATCCATGTGATATATTGTAATGGACAATCAAGATGGAGGTGCCACGAACTTTTGTGCCACGCCGGTGGAATGATGGAGATCATACCATGATGCACAAGATGGAGATCAAGTGCAAGAATGACCATATCATATCACATTATCCATGCATGTGATGTTAATCCTTTTATGCATCTTATTTTGCTTATATCACGACGGTAGCATTACAAGATGATCCCTCTCACTTAATATCAAGATAATAATGTGTTCTTCCTTAAGTATGCACCGTTAAGAAAGTTCATTGTTTCGAGACACCACGTGATGATCGGGTGTGATAGACTCAACGTTCGCATACAGCGGGTGTATTCAAGCCTAGCATGTACAGATATGGCCTTGAAAGTTGAAACACACGCAATACTACGGTTCTACTTGGCGAGCCTAGCATGTACAGACATGGCCTCGGAACACGTAACCGAAAGGTAAAGCATGAGTCATATGGATGATATGATGAACATGTCGATGTTCTCCTTTGAAGCTACATCATCTCACGTGATGATCAGTTTTGGTGTAGTTAATTTGGTTCGTGTAATCACTAAAGACGACTAAGAGGGATGTTATTTTTGAGTGGGAGTTCATGGCATAATTTTGAATTAACTTGAACTTATTTATCATGAACAACCAATCAAAGTAAATTTGCACAAATTGTAGTATTCATTGGCGTCCACAAAACTATCTTACACTTAGATTGTTAATTGAGATATAACTGTTATGATCTGGTAAAAACCATTTAAGATTGGTACCGTATTAGTGAAATTTAAAATTGAGTCCTATTGTAGATTTTCGGTATTTCCTACCTAGCTCCATATGGTTAATGATTGATTGATCTAGAGATCAACTAATTCCTACTTAGAATCTAGAGTCATGGTTGCTTCCATATTACTTTATCTTCAAAACAATGTTTTGTTGATCAAGGTGATTTAGGAACTGAAAAGAATTGTTTTCAGAAACAATCAAGTGAAAGATATATTGATATCTAGAAACTTATTTGTGGCAATATGAGTAAGTATAATTTAGCGTGACAATATATGCTTATATTATTTGAATATATGCAATGATTGAAGACGCTAGCAGTTTGAATATTCCAAGAAGTTGGGCGCTAAAAATTATCCTCTAAATTCCTTCCTTCGAGCTATAGTAGTTTAATCATAAAATTGTTATGATGGGATGGATTAAAAGTATGGGTAAAAATCGTTTACCTTGCTTAGAGATTGCTAAGAGTGGAATCTGGAAGAATTCTATTAATATAGTGACATTAGTAGAACAATCAAACTTAAAGTATGACTCAATGGGTGATAGTATATGACTAACACGCCAAGAAAAATGTGCTAGTACGACTAGCGTTGTTTGATGTTGAATGATTCTTCTGTAAAGGAAAGGAAATATTGAAAATAGAATTACAAAAAGATATATGGCAGAAAAAGAAGATAACTTGAAAAGTCCAGCTCAGGAGTATATGCTTGATATACAAGTTATAGATGTATTAGTACTTAACAAATTATTTTTGGGTATTTTGATACCACGTTGGTTGGTATGAGTTTTCATACAAATCAACGCAATGCAAGAAATACAAGGGCCTAAAAGGAACTGGTAATAGATGTGATTATGACAAGAACAGAAATAAAGTGTTATTGTGTTCATTGTCGTATCGAACTAAATATTCAAGATTTATTTTAAGAACTTAATAAGTTGTTATTTTGTTCTGGTCTTTTGTTAGAACAAATGAGATTGTTCAAACTATGACCATATTCCATAATTGATGGATATGTTAATATAAATCATGTTGGTAAAGTAAACATCTATAAGACTAAATGCTAAACGTTGCAAGACGTAAAATAGTTTCATATAAATTGTGACACCACCATTTTAGTTCATATCGGAAAGAAAAACATGAAGGGAACTCCATATTGATGGACTTCCGGAGTCATTTTGTTTTGAATAAATTGACGCTTGTGAGACCTCTTCCAAAAGATGACTAGAATTTCGTTCATAGGCCAAAGTAGAATGGACCACTAATTTAATGGATATTGTACATATTGATGTATATAGTCCATTATGTGTAGTCATGTGTGGTGGATTAAATTTTACTTCATAAAATTATGTCGATGATTTGAGTAGATATGTGAGTATATCTATTTAAAGAGAACTGAGTTTGACATTTTGAATTGGTTCAAATGGTTGTTAATATGAAGTAAAAATCAATTTAACAAGATAATCAAGTATTTATGATTGGATCATAAAGGATAAAGTTTGAGTTACAAGTTTAGCAAAACATCTGAGAAGTTGCAGAATTGTTCTACAACTTATACTTTTCGAATAACCCCACATTAGTTTGGAGTGTTCGAGAGACAAAATCAAACGTTGTTTGACATGGTAAGATTACTAAAAATTCCATTATAATTTTGTAGTTTATACACTAGAGACAATCGCTTTTACACTGAAAAGAGCGCCATCATGATCCGTTGAAATTGACACCATATAAGATATGATTTGGGTAATGACCCGAATTGTCTTTTTCTTAAGTTTTGGTATGCATAACATGTGTAAAATGTTTACAACCAAAATGGGATACATATATGTTTATAAGGTTATCCCAACGAATCCGTTGGGTATTTCTCCTATCACCGACCAAAGACAAATGTTGTTTGTTAGAAAGGGTTGATTTATCGAGAAAATAGTTCTTGCGAAACAAGTGAGTGGGAGGACAGTACAAACTCAACGAGATTAGAGAATTTTTGTTACCATGTCAAGAGTAGTGCAACACTAGAAGTTGTTCTGGGGTTTGCTATTTTTACCAAATAGAAGACACTACATGTGTTGTAGATACTTCGAATGAGTTTGCGAACTGAACCACAAAAGTCCTAAAACTTTGTACTTAGACTAACTTATGGTTTAAGAATAAAGTGTTGTTTTGACAACAAAGGATCTTGACCTTATAAAGTAACCAAATGATGGGCCCCAACTTCGTAAAATTGACTATGAGTCATTATATCCGCGATAGTATCCCTGTATGAATATCAAGTATGTGACTTGGTAGTTCTTTCGATAGGCATGGTGCCTAACGATAGCAAAGAGTCTATATAGAGACAAAGACATGGATTTTTACATCCTTTGAAAGTTGTACTTATCGAAAAGTTGTTTTCGACGAAGTTCAAAGAGTTGACTAGTACAAGATTTTGATCTTCCGTAGTGATGTTTTAGTCTTTGCGGATAGTTCTAGCAAAAGTTACATATTATGATATGGCATTTGAATAACAAAAACCAACTTTCCTATCAAGGAAGTTTGATCGACGATGTGTACTTGACACAGTCTGAGAGTTTTGTAAAATTCAAAAGGTTGCCGAAAAGGTATGTACACTTCAATGGTTGAAGTGAGCATAACGAAGTTGGAATCTTTACCTTAATGTAGTTATCAAAAGAGTTTGATTCCATCATGAATGATAAATATTCTTGTAGAATTACAAGAAATTAAGTGGAAGCGCTAAGACATATTCCCAATGCTTTATGTAGATGACATAAGGTTGATTGGAAAATATGTATTTTAAATTAACACGGTTAAGATTTTTATATTGATGAAAGGCTTAGGAGATATTGGGCATCGATATCTATAAGAGATGGATTGAAGCGCCTGATATGATTGAAGCCAAATTACATAGATGGAATATTGAAGTAAGTCAATATCGAAATGACAAGAAGGAGTTCTTGCCACATGAAAAACAATTGAGCAATATTCAAGTGTTTTGACACATGATGAGCATAATGAAATTGAGATTTCTAAGTTACATGTTCCATGCTATGTACACAACCAGATGAGTCTTATGCTATAAAATGTTATAGCAGGATAATTCATATGATGATTAGACAACAGTGGGAGAGATCCTTATGCCATTTTAGAAATTCTAAGGATGTGTTTTCCTATGTAGTAATGACAAACTATTTGTTGTAATATGTTACACTAATAGTCTTGTCATATATTCAAATAATTTTATCTCAATTAAAATATGTGATGAAGGGTAGCACAATAGGCTAGAAGAAAGTTCCATGCTGGATTTGAAAGAGTTTCAAAATTAAAGTATTGTGACGGATACCACAAAGGCTAAGTATATCATTGTGTTGACAATAATAATAAGAGTATTTTGTGTCAAGGAGTTCTTTATTGAACTTGGTGAATTTCTAAGAATGCTGACACTATGAAGCTACATTTTCACAATGTTAGTAACATTGGTTTAAGCTGAGGAATTAAGGTTTCACCGGTTGACCAAATATATACAAAGCCATCTCATTAGAGAATGAGTGATGCGTGTAGACGCAAAAAACATGCAAATACAATAGGACCTGAACAAGTTCAGATCTTTTTGATGATGTTTACCATATGCGAAGCATGGTAATAACACTGGAACGCCATATGTGTTAAGTGCTTACAGACTAGATTATTGACTCTAGTGCAAGTGGGAGACTGAAGCGAATATACTCGAGAGGCAATAATAAAGTGGTTATTATCTTATTTCTTGTTTATGATAAATGTTTATTTCTAATGCTAGAATCTTATATTTACTAATTGGAGGCATCATTAAAGGCTCCACGTTAATCCTAGAAAACCATCCATAAATAGCCGTAGGATCTAAATTATGTGGTTATGATTTAATGAGAGCTAAAAGAGATCTATTGTTGTACGTTTGGAATCCCTTCAGCCGGAATAGGTGCAAACCGAACAGCCTTCTATCTGTAACATATCGAATTAAAAAAGTTCCAGCTTTCCATCCATAACACGTCCATGAGAGTCTATGCCACGTACATTTTAATTGCTCCATCCTAATCTTTCGATCTTTCAAAAAAAAAACCTTCGACCAGGATGTCTACCCTCTCCCATCTGATTAAACTCTCCACATCCGATCAAAAATAAATAAATAACGACTCACGTTCGCACGTCTGTAGATAGATTTCATCATCGCTTCAACCGATCACCTGCTACTGCATGTAGCTTCCGCTCCCCTCGCACACCGGCCGGGCGCCGGTGGCAACACGCCCGAATCCGCAATTCTGCATGTAGCTTCATCTCCCTCGCACCCCTAGACGCTGGTGGCAGCACGCACGATTCAGTCGGGGGTTATTGGATTCTCAATATAGCGGTGCAGAGGATTTGATCAATGATTTGGAGTTTCTCCTGTTCTGTTCAGCAGCTGCAACTCCTATTAATATTATCCCAGGATCCTATTTGGATCATTGGAACGATGCTGCATGTGCATCGTATAGGCTATCCCATCAGCAGACTACATGTTCTGCTTATCTCCATGTTCAAGCTCTTTAGCTACTCTACGTCGTCCAGATCTCATTAGTTAGATATGTGTGGAAGCTGCCATTACTGCTAGATGTTATCGTGCAATTTTGTAAGATTTTTTCAGATCTTATTTGGGTCTGAGGTGCTTGCATTATCCCATTTTTTTCTGCTTCAATTTTCTGTATATTGCTACCTTGATCCTAGACGTGTTGGTTTAGGGTTGCTGAAGTATGCCTGCTCGCATGATATCCAGCAGCCATGAATGCCAATCTTCTGACGTTAATTCATAATATGATGATGCAAAGGTGGTCACGTCTCGCCATGCATCTCTGGCATATTCCCATTTCAAAAAAAAAAAAAAATGCATCTCTGGCAGCAGCCACCAATATTTGTGCAAAAGCCTGACATCTCCGGAAGCATTGGCTGCAAGCGACCAATCTGGTAATAGCTGTGCATATTATCCGGTAAGTCACTTTACCAATTTCTGATCGGATCCAAAGCGTCTCCAAACTGCCGAGTGATGGCATCGCTAGCTGCACCAGGTAGATGAATTCTTTTTTTCAACCATATCTGATTCTGCACACCCACCACTTGCTCTGATCTCATCGCTGCGGCATATATTATGCCCAGGATATAATTCTCCCCGCAGTCCTGCTAATCAGAGACCTCTATTATTAAACTTGTTTTCCAGAAACTCTACTATTTAAGTTATGTGGCTCATGTGCAAAATTTATATTTTCTTACTGATTTAAATTTAAAGTATGAAATTGGAGTATGCTTATTAAAGTTAACATAAGTTCTCAGGTAGACATAGATACATTTTATGTCACTGCACATATTAAAAAAAAATCTTATTTGCACAATACAAGAATAGAAATTTAAAGCAAAGGATTGATGTGTTATTGGTACTTTCAATAGAATTCATGAATCATTCAGTTTTCGAGAAAAAAATAAGTTGCTTACTTGGACGGATTTGGATGTATATATAGGTAAGTTATTATTTGGTATTTTTTGTAGTCTATTCTTAAGTACAAATATCTCATTAGTATTTGATCTTGAAGAATATGTTTCATGTGAGAGATATACTTTTTTTATTCATATTTTGTCCTCCTATTAGTCCCAAAGTATTTGAAACGATAAGTTTCATGCAAGAAAAAAAAAAAATTGCTTCCTATTTTCTCTTCCAATAGTTCCACATTACAAGAATGGAATTGCTTAGTAGGTTATCTGTCCTTAAAGATGACTTACCACCATCGTCATAATTGCTACCAAATCAGTATACATTAAGTTATGGTTCCTTACCAATCAATCAAGGTAAAAAAATCTTCTGTGTTCTAACTTCATAATCAATTTATATAAATTTCCTAGAAATATCAGGAGAACCGCCACGTACTATCATATAGATAAGCATATTTGTGATTGCAAGATTTACTGGCGAATTTACTTGCTTCTAATGTCAGACTGTATGTCATATTTTTCTTTGAAATGGACTGTATGTCATCTTGACTATCTATAGAACTGAGGCCTGGAAAGTAAGTTATATTCCAGCTCCTTGGGTATATTTCTCTGCATAGAAGATTTCGGCACTGACTACATATAATGTTTATGTGTCAAATTCTGAATTTCATATATATTCTTTCTTACATATCTAATACTGACGCCGTGCGGGTGCACGGGTTTACGACTAGTTGTATTAACCGGAAACGTTGATACATGTGCGTTTAATAAACAAACAATGGTTCCTAGTAAAACCTCTCTTTTAACTAGCTCGTGGATTAATAGATGATCAAGGTTTCCTGATCATGAACATTGGATGTTGTTAATAACGGGGTCATGTCATTGGTAGAATGATGTGATGAACATATACCCAATATTAAGATAACAATACGATCAAGTCATTTAGTTTATATTATTATATCTTGCGTACGAAGCAACTTATTTCTTAGACCATGAGATCATGTCAATCACTGATACCGGAAGTGTGCTTTGATGTCATCAAACGTCACACCGTAACAGGATGACAATAAATGTGCCGTTAGGTATTCGAAAAGTATTAGTTGAGGATCATGGATCAAGAGTGGGATTTGTCCATCCAAATGACGGAGAGATATACTTTGGGCCCTCTCGGTGATATGACATCGACACCGTTTGCAAGCACGTGATATGATCACAAGGATGTCATATCCCGGAAATGAGAAAAGAGTACTTGTCAGGTAACGAGATTGAACAAGGTATGGTTGATACTAATGATCGAATCTCGGACAAGTAAAATATCGCGAGACAAAGGGAATAGTTAACGACGTTGATAGTTCACACGATCACGAGAGTCAGCGTTGAATATATAGGAGTCATCACGGATCTCCAGATCCGCTGTTGATTATTGATCGGAGAGGAGTCTCGATCATGTCTATCTTATTCACGAACCGTAGGGTGACACACTTAAGGTTCAATGACCCATTTGAGAGGATACGGAATATCGAAAAATGTTTTGGGCAGCACCGAAATTGTTTCGGGGAAAATTGAAATAGTTCAAGGGTTTTTCGTCGAATGGTTGTTAATAGAATTAACAAATGATTCGAGGTGCTATATGAAAATGTTTGTTAATGTAATTAACAAATATAAATAAAGAAATAAAAAATGTTTTATTTATTTATTAAAGAAAAACTCTTGGATTTTCTAAGTGGGAAATTATGGGAGCATGAGTGGGTGTGAGTGGAGTGTCCACTCACATGATGAGGGAAGATGTGGGGCACCACCATTGATGAGGACATCCCTAGTGCTTCTACACTTTCTCCCATTGAAGATGTTGCTATTAAAGAGAAACATGATGAAGTGAGAATTGGACCAATGACAAGATCAAGAACTAAGTTATTACAATAGCAGGTGAATTCTCTCTTATTAGAATATGATGTTTGTTTTCATGAGAATTTTATACTACCTAAATCCATGCATTTATGTATACTCAGGTTTGTTGATAACACAAGCATGGATGGAGGTGCACTTCAAGAGGAGATGGAAAACAAGATCACTATGGTGAAAACAAACATGGAAGAAGGTGAAAACAATTATACAAGTGTGGGAAACAATTGCTAGTTTGTTATTCCACACTCATAGATGGTGAAAACAAGAGGAGAGCGCCCACAATCGATATCAATGCGCCATAGAGAGTCCTAGTAGTAATAGATATGGTGTGTATACCATTATGGCCGCACCCCCTAATGTTTGGGTCGGTTTGTATCAAGTTGGTCCGAGTCCAAAGTGTAAACAGAGTCCAAAGTGGGTTATATTCGGGTTAGGGCTGGTTGCTTGTGCAAGGCACCTTGTGGCCGCACCATACCCCCCATATAACCCCCTTGGTGCGAATTAGATAGGTTAGACTACGATAAAACATAAACCCTAGACTTCCAGATTGTATTGCTCCAAGCATTCATCTTGAATCATATTACCTTTGCAAATCTGAGTGTATTCTGCTGTTCCATTGGGAATAAGGAGAAACAGGACCACTTGTAGTCGGTGGCTACTTGTGCAACAGTGTGGAGTCTTGAATATCCGAAGGGGTTGAGTACTGTTGCAATTGGTAACAGGGTTTAGCCAAAGGAGAGATCGAGGTATCACATTGGTTATCATCAAGTTCACTGAGAAGATTGGGATCCCCTTATCATCTTGGTATCAACCATGGGCTGGCCACACTCACCCCTTGGCTGCCTCCCCTTCCCGTATAAAAGGAGGGTGAGAGCTCTCCCTCCTCCACACACTTGCCCACCTCAATTCCTCTCCACCCGCTGCTCCATTCCATGGTCTCCGGCTTGGCGAAGCCCTAGCCGTGGGATTCTTCACCACCACCACACTGTCGTGCTGCTGGAGTTCCGAGGATCCTCTACTTCCGCCTCCCCGCTGGATCGAGGGAAGGGAGGTCGTCATCAACCGTACGTGTGACCGGTCACGGAGGCACCGCCGGATTGTGGTGCACATCTTCTCTCTCTCATGATTGCTGTGAGTACGCCTACGCCAACAGCGAGATTTGATCTCGTAACGCTTTGTGTCTTCGAGGGTATGTTCTTCTTAAGACTCTCTCTATGCCCGTTGCTTTCATCTCCTAGATTAGATCTTGGCCTTTCGGGTTGAAAGATCGAGAGGTTAACTAGAGGGGGGTGAATAGGTTAACTACAAATTTTAACTTGTTTTTCGAGTTAACAAGATAGTGCTCAAATATAGATTGTCTAGATTATGCAACTAGGTGAACAATCCTATATGTTGAGCAAGTACAACTAGCACAAGGTTAATATATAACTAAGCTAGTAGCAACAAGTAAAGATAAGTTGAGGAATAACCGAACACAATGACGCAGAGATGTATCCCGAAGTTCACTTCCAAATGGAAGATAATCTCCGTTGGAGCGGTGCTGTGCCACCAATGTGGAACACCGAGTAGCCCTCAAATGGCACACCGTATCTCCTTCGAGTCCTTCCACCGATGTGGAGAGGCTCGAATCACTATGTTGCCATTGAGTTTGATAACTAGAACCTTTGCAAGGATGAGGCACACTCCACAACTTTGGAGTGTCCTCACCAAATCCCGAGAGCCACCAAGACTCCGAGAAATAAGATCCACGAGCACAAGAGCTCCGGGGACATCAACAAGGCTCCGAGCTCCGATGGGCTAAGAGCAACAAGGTTCTTGGCTCCGATGAACTAAGAACTACAAGATCCCGAAGGGATGAGTGGGGTGATTTCTAATCGGCTTGGTGGAGTTGTAGATCGGGGTTGTCTCCTCCAAATCCCAAAGTATCACGAGCTTTGGTTGGGGATTTGGGGAGATGCTTGAGCTTGGTCAATCAATGGTGGAGAGAGTAAGTGTGATTGACGCTTTCTAAAGGTAGAGGATAATGTCCTTTTATACCGGAGAGGGAAAACGGTCGTTGGGGGAACCCCCACCCTTCACAGCATCGCACCCCGGCCTGGGAGGGCCGGCCAGGCCAGCTAGGGAGGCCGGGGCAGCATCACAATCCCACCCCGGCCTTGAGCCACAGCGGGGCCGGCTTGGGCCCGCTCTGGGGTCGGCGCCCCCTTCCCACCCCGGCCTGGGGCCGGCGTGGTGAAGGGCGAGACCGGAGCAGCGGGTGGGGCACCCGACCTGGGAGCCTGCCCAGGCCGGCGTGGAGGCGATCTGGGGTCGGGGCAGCGCCCGAAGGCCCCAGCTGGGGCCGGCTCGGGGAGAGGGCAAGGCCGGGGCGGCAGCGAGCAACCCGGCCTGGGAGCCCGGCCAGGCCGGCGTGGTGACAAGCTGGGGCCGGGGAACCGCCCGAAAGGCCCGGCCTGGGGCCGGCTCGGGGAGAGCTGGGGCCGGGGAGCCGCTCGAACAGCCCGGCCTAGGGACCCGGCCAGGCCGGCCAGGGAGGCCGGTTCCCCTGTTTTCTCCTCTCCTCTCCTCGTTTCTTTTCTTCCTTTTCTCTTACCTTTTCTCCATTTTTTCTTTCAATCGTATGGATGTCCAGGGAGGTGTATGATTGCATTTATCCATGATAGTTTCTGAATCATACTTAGGGAAACCATTAGATCTTCCAAATGTTTTGATCAAACACCAAAAACAAGATTAGGAACAAATGTCCTTTCAATCTCCCCCTTTTTGATGTTTGATGACAACATATGGATTTGCATTACGGATAATTATCATGGCTATTTGCAAGGAGATAAAAATTATAGGGGTACTCCCCCTATTTGTGTGCCCAGTCATGAGATATATATATATTAGGTGAACACATAGAATCCAAAGATTATATTTCTCCTCTCCCTCTATGTTTTATAGGACAATAGGATATGTGATGCTAGCATGATATACATATGTGAAGTGTGAAGATGATTCGAACATGATCTAGCACTATAGATGGATATGTATAAGCAAAGAGTTTGTTGAAACAACTTTGAAACTAAGTAGTGATTATACATGTATAAGCATAATGTCATCTTTATATAAGTGATTGTATTGCGCACAAAATAAATCTCACCATAGCATTCTTCTCATAGTGGTAGATAGATACAGAATAGCCTCATTATGACTTCATCACATCAATTAGTGGGTAGATAGATAGATGATAACCTTACTATGATCTTCAACACATCAAATATCACATCACATAGTACATAGATAGATAGTACGATAGATAATAGAAACATAGTCTTACAATAGTAACAAAGTTCAACGAAACACACAAATAGTAAGATCAACTAAGATCGAGGAAAGTAATGGCGTTGATAAGACACAAATGGATGCATGATATGAAATGCAATGCGTGAATATTTCTCCCCCTTGGCATCAAGACACCAAAAAGGGAGAAAATGATGCACGTCCAATCACTCGTCATCATCCATCTCATCATCCGGTGCGGGAGAGTCCTCGGAAGGTGCCTGACTGGAACTAGCAGCTGCTGCAAAGGAGGCCCCAAAGGGGCCGAGAGAACTAGCATCATAGCCAAGCCAGAAGGTGTGGTGTGACTTCCATGTGTCCTCCAGGAGCTCATCCGAGCTAGGAGAGCTGAGTGGAAGCTGAAGTGCTGTCATGATAGCCCGCTGGTTGCGACGAGAGGCCTTGCCCTTGCGATAGGCTTGATAGTCCTGCTGCTGCTTGTCAATGAAGAAACAGTTCATCTTCTGAAGTGCCCGCATGATGCTGAAAAGTGCCAGAAGCGGGGACAGTAGGCTCTGGAGAAGAAGAGCCAGGGATACCATGGGATGTACTAGGCGCCATGGACATTGTGCAGGTACGCTTGGGGCGTTGAGCAGCAGCTAACTCAGCCTCAGCAGCTGAGAGAAGAACATATTGCTTGGGAGTCACCTTGGAGTAGTTGTTGACGAGACCAGCTGGGATCTTTGACTCAATGAGTATCTGAAGGTAGGAGCCATATATGGGTATCCTCTTATCACGAACCACGAACCTCATCTCGTGCCACATGAAGTCCATAATATCCAAAGGCTTGTTATTCCTCATAGCATTGTGAATGTGAAAGAGGAGATTTACCAACCACTTGCGTAACTCGCCCTTCTCACCATACTTGACATTGATAGTGTGCCGGAGAATGGTGTGCACAGTGTACCAAAATTCAGTGAAGTACTTGACCTTGGGAATGTGCTGAGATCCGGAGCCTGGCGGGTAGCAATGACGCACACCATCTTTAGCCTTCATAAGATACTTCGGATCACCATGGATGCGAATGTGGGTCATAGCATTAAATTTGATCAGGGGAACACCAACAAGAGAGCCAAACTAAGTCATGGTAGCAGTACATTGGACACCAGCACTCATCCAAGTCAAGGTATAAGGGCCCTCAGTGGAGAAGAAAACAGTGGCATAGAACTCCTTAAGCAGCTCGGGGGCAAATGGGTGAGAGTTAGTAGTCCCCATGAGAGGAGTGAGACCATGAAAATCCACAAGCTCCATAACCTCTGGCCAATGCGTGCGGGCTGCGTCCACATCAAAGAAATGCTGATCAACATAGCTGTCCTGACGTTTGCCAAGGATGAAATCATACATAACTTGATGCATCTTGCAGAAAAACCGGAGGTCGGCACAAGTACTCTGTCCAAAGGCATATGGATTGAACTTCAACCTAGCATTCTCAAAATCAATGGTACTCAGACCGCCCCAATTAGTGACCACTGGCTCAACTGGATTGACAGGAAGGGGAGCACCCTGTCTCTGAGAAGGAGTAGAGCCAGCAACAGAGGCAACACTTTTCTTGCGAGGACGAAGAGCACGTTGTGCATCGGAATCACCTGAGAGGGATGGTGCATGGATATGGACAATTATAGTAAGTGCACATGGTCGTTGTTGTATATAAAAAATGTTCCATGGTGATGAGTGATAGTGATATGAGGGAGAAACAACAATAATCTAGTGAGTACGACGTGGATATATCATAGCATGGCAAATTAGGACTACACCATAGCATAGTATGAGAGAAAGGAAATTGTTGTACATATTTTTTTGATGACAATAGTAGAGTGGCAAGTGTGAACTATATCATAGCATGGCAAGTGATTATGATTCCATAGCATAGCATGAAAGAAAATAGTGTTGTATTTCGAGACTACATCGTGAGTAACACAACTAGATGAAGGTGATTAATCTAGGGTATGGCTAGTGTGACATATGAACTATGTGAGATCTATCATGAACACTAGTATACCGATAGATATAACGCACATAAAACACGGTATAGAAGAGGGGCCCTAGAGATTACCCGAGTTGGAGGCCATCTTAAAAAAAATTCCACAAAACTTCAAGTGAGAGGATATCCCCCAAGAGTGCACCAAGGAGAAATCCACGGGGAGGAGAGTGTGGAGGAGGTCGAGGGCTTGCAGATCTGCGAGTTTGGGTGGTAGGGATGGGCTAGGGTGTTGGGGGAGGGGGCAAGAGAGCTCCAAGGAGGGGATCCAATGGTGGTGGTTGGTGGGGAGGAGAAGGGAGTGGGGGAGATGATCGGGTGGGGGGATGGGTGCCCGTGTGTGTGTGCGTGTGTGTGATGTGTGCGCCCCGGCCTGGGGGGCCGGCCAGGCCGGCGTGGGCGCGGCGCGAGGCCGGGCTGGTGGCCGAGTGAGTCGGCCTAGCCCCCGGCCTGGGGCCGGCGCGGGAGGGGGCGGGGCCGGGCGCAAGGTAGTGGCAGACGGCCTGGGGTGCCGGCCAGGCCGGATTCGGGTTTTTTTTTGTTTAAACCCGGATTCGTTCCCCCTTTTTTTATAAAATTCACGTTTATTTAAGCGAGCGATACAGCAGTAAATTTTCCATATTTTTTGTTTAGCAAGTTTTACTCGACCATGTGCACAAATAAAATGAATATGATGAAATGAGTATGATGATTTCCATATGCATCCAATGGAGAGAAAAGGAGGTGAATGAAACAACATTGGATGCAATATGAAATATGAGGAACAAAAATGCATATGAGTGGAACACAAAATTTCTTATCAATATGAAAAACAAACAACACTCGAATCATGAATTTTGGGCGGTGGCCTTAGCCACCATGTATGAGTATGTTCGATATGACACCGCGAAGATATATCTTGGGTGCATTGTCGAGACTCATCATTGAAGCACATTATGTCATTTGGAATGACCATTATGCATGATTTGTTTATTTATGCATTATAGGAGTAGTGTTGGCTCATGGATTGAGCTACACTCCCCCTATGTCTATGCGTACATCTAAGATCCAAATAAGAGTCAAGTAGGGGTGTGTATGCAAGATTTTCAACCAACTAAAATTGCTTGCACATACGATATTGAGATCAGTCCTTAATTTCTTGAATCTCTTCACATCTAGAGGTTTTGTAAGGATGTCGGCAAGTTGATCTTTGGTGTTGACATAGGAAAGTGAGATATCTCCATTGGCCACATGATCCCGAATGAAGTGATACCGAATCTCAATATGCTTGGTCTTGCCATGAAGTACCGGATTGTGACCAATGTTTATAGCACTCTCATTGTCACATAAAAGAGGCATTGTCTTAATCTCAATTCCAAAATCCTTAAGACATTGCCTCATCCATAAGAGTTGAGAGCAACAACTAGCGGCGGAAATATACTCCGCTTCCATGGAGGAGGTGGCAATGCAATTTTGTTTCTTGGAAGATCAACACACGAGCGACCTACCAAGGAATTGGCAAGCGCCCGAGGTCAAAAGTTGTGTTTGATGGATACCAAAGACCATGTGTAGGAGTGTCAACCAAGTATCTAAGAATCCTTTTGACCGCAATCATATGGCTTTCCTTGGGGTTAGATTTAAATCTTGCACACAAACCCACACTAAACATAATATTCGGTCTATATGCACAAAGATAAAGCAAAGATCCAATGATAGAACGATAAAGTTTTGGATCAACCGGTATACCTTCTTGATCCATAGTAAGATTCACGGTTGTTGGCATTGGATAAGGTAGTGGCTTGGCATTGTTCATATCAAATTTCTTGAGCATATCTTGAATATATTTTGCTTGACAAATAAAATTCCCTTCATAATATTGCTTGATCTCAAAACCAAGAAAGAACTTCAATTCTCCCATCATAGACATATCAAACTCACTTGTCATTAGCTTGGCAAATTGGTCTACAAAACTCACATTATAAGATCCAAATATAATATCATCAACATATACTTGATATACAAAGAAATGTCCTTTTTGGTAAATAGTGTGGGGTCAATTACCCCAAGTACGAAACCACGATCCACTAGGAACTCCTTTAAATGATCATACCAAGCACGTGGGGCTTGTTTGAGTCCATACAAAGCCTTATGGAGGTAGTAGACATGGTTAGGATACTTGGGATCCTCGAACCCCGGAGGTTGTTTAACATATACCGATTCATTTAGAGGACCATCTAGAAAAACACTTTTAACATCGAGTTGATGCAAGATGAAATTATGACTAGTGGCAAATGCAAGTAATATACGAATGGATTCAAGTCTAGCTACGAGAGCGAAAGTTTCACCGTAGTCAAGTCCTTCGACTTGAGAGTAGCCTTGAGCAACCAATCGAGCCTTTTTGCGAATCACTTGCCCATGAGAATCTTGCTTGTTCTTGAACACCCATTTTGTTCCATTGACATTGTGATCCTTGGGTCTTTCCACTAGTGACCATACTTTGTTTCTCTCAAAATTATGGAGCTATTCATGCATGGATTGAACCCAATCTTCATCTTCAAGAGCATCATATACTTTGACATGTTCAACATGAGAGACATATGAATGAATACCACAAAACTTGAGCACTTGTCCACGAGTGGAGACACTTCTTCCCAATCCACCAATAATATTATTTTGATAATGTGACTTTTTTTTTGCAATCTTGAGGCTTGACGAGTCATGATGCGAACTAGGGCATCATCGGGATTCTCATTTGGAGGGATATCTTCATCATTTCCTTCATCAAGACCATGATCCATCCGGAGTGGAGTTCTTGGTGAAGCATCACCAAAATCATTTCAACCGTTATCATTGGGTGGATCTTGATCACTCTCTTTATGAGGAGTATCCACTTGAAGGTCTTGTTCTTGGTCTACCATTTGATTGGTGGTTGATGTAGAGGGCTCCACTTGCGTAGAGCTAGTCCCATCCGCATTTTCCACAAGGTGTCCCTCAATGGGTATAAGTGGACCTATACCCATTCTTCCTATGGCTATGGAGGAAGGTTCATCACCTACATCATCACAATCAATTTGCTCCACTTGGGAGCCATTATCCTCATGAAACTCCACATTCATAGATTCTTCAACACACCTTGTGGATATGTTGTAGACTCTATAAGTGTGAGAGTTCGTGGCATAACCAACAAATATACCTTCAAAAGTTCTAGGATCAAACTTAGACAATCTAGTTCCCTTAATGTAAACTTGACATTTGCATCCAAAGACTCGAAGATACTTGAGGTTGGGTTTGTTACCGGTTAGGAGTTCATATGGAGTCATACCAATCATCGAACAAAGGAAGAGTCGGTTAGATAGTATGACAAGCGGTGTTGATGCCTTCGGCCCAAAAGTTATATGGGGATTTAAACTCGGCCATCATGGTTCTTGCCATATCAATAAGTGTGCGATTCTTCCTCTCCGCTACACCATTTTGTTGAGGGGTGTACGCAGAGGAATATTGATGTCTTATCCCTTCTTCACTCAAGAATTCATCCATGGTGTAGTTCTTGAACTCGGACCCATTGTCACTCCTAATTGACAAGATATTGTTGTCATATTGACGTTGCACTTCCGTGGCCCAAGATATGAACCTTTTTTGAGTCTCACTCTTCTTCTTGATATAGAATACCCAAGTGTATCTTGTATAATAAAAAACAATCACCAAACAATACTTTTTGCCACCGAGACTATTATATGTGGGAGGCCCAAATAAGTCCAAGTGAATACGCTCAAAGGGCCTTCTTGTGGAGATTATTGATGTCTTGGGATGATTCTTCTCATGCATCTTTCCAGCAATACAAGAGCTACAATGGCGATCTTTGGAAAAATTCACACTTGTTAGTCCTACCACGTGCTCACCCTTCACAAGAGTTTGTAAATTTCTCATACCGACGTGGCCCAAACGGCGATGCCAAAGCCACCCCACGTCGGATTTAGCCATTAGACAAGTGGCGATATGTGTAGTTTCTTTCAAGAAATCCACTATATACATACCGTTTTCCACAAATCCAAATTCCAACAAAGGCTACTTTAAGATAAATAGTGTGATGAACAAGCACATGATGTCGCCCAAATAAACATGTAAAATTGCATTCACAAAGTTGCAAGACAGAAAGAATATTATAGCCAAGGGACTCAACAAGGAGGACTTTCTCAATGGATGAATCCGGAGAAATGACCACCTTGCCATGTCCCAATACCTTAAGTTGTGAGCGATCACCAATAGTTACATGAGCAAATTTGAGAAGTTGGAGTTTTGAATCATTTAACACTTCCTTTCTTCCGGTCATGTGTGTGAAACAACCACTATCAATCATCCATGATGTTCCACTGGAAATACAACCCTACAATGAATCAACTTCTTGTCTTAGGTACCCATTTTTGGATGGGTCCTTTCTTGTTAGTCACAAGGGTCTTAGGAACCCAAATAGCATGCTTGTAGTCATCACCATATGAGGTGCCAACATATTTTGCATAAACATGATCGTCAATAGTTTTAAGAAGCACATAAGATGGGTTATACTTTCCCGCAAAGTTGTTGTGAGTAGTAGTGTTCCTAGGAACAACACTCTTAGCAATCATGTCAAACTCATCTTCATCACTAGCCAACTCCCCCTCCTTCACAAAAACAATAGAATTGGTGGAGGGAGTTGACTTCTTCTTGTAGGACACCTTGGAAGTGGAACCAAAACCAAGGCCTTCCTTGCCAATAACTCTCTTATGATTACTCAAAAGATCATTAAGGTTCTTTTGCCCTTGAATGCATGTGGCGAGACCTTTGTTGAGTTGTCCCTTCAACCTATTGTTCTCCTCAATGAGAGTTGCCTTGACACACAAAGGGTTAGTAATACAAGAGTGTTCATCCACATTTTTTTAACCCTTTTAAGGTTTTGAGCTCATTTGAAATTGTTCGATAATCAATTTTAAGATTATCAAAATCCTTAATGAGTTCATTGTAACCTTGGTTAGTTGCATCATTTAAGTTCATGAATTCAGTTACCTTAGCAGAATCATGCTCACAATGAATTTTTTACTTTAGCTATGTCAATAGCAAAGGTTTCCTCTATGATTTCTCTAAAGGAATGTAATTCATCTAGAGCTTTCTCAAGCTTCTCAATTTTACTAGCATCATCACGAGCAAACTTTTCAAGTAAAGTTATTTTATCCTCATGTTCATTAATGAGGCCATGTGCCTCACTTAATTTATCCATGAGACAGACAAAGATAGCTTTAGTTTCTCCTTCTAGTTTCCCCATAAAGTTTATCAAGGGGTCTTCCTCGACACAATTTAATAGTGAAGGAGTAGAAGATTTTGCAAGTTGGAGTGTAGGAGTCACCTTTGGGGATATACCCTTGGCCATGAAGAACTTGTGACTCGAGGGACCCTTGTTGTCATTTGGGTTGGAGAAGAGAGAGCTTAAGTTAGGAGGTACGACGCCCCTAGCCATGGCCTCCATGCCTACTTGTTCACCTTCACCATCACTCTCTTCACCACCGGACGTGTACTCAACTTCTTTTGCAATCAATGACCTAGGAGGGCCTCTCTTGATGAAGTTCTTGGACTTGGGAATGAAATTGGATTTATTGATAAGTCTTCCACCATTTTCAATTCTACTCTTGAAGGGGCACTCGGCAACAAAGTGCTCGGAATCTGCACAATTGAAGCAAGTTCTTGCCTTCTTCATACTTGAGACTTCCTTCCCTTTATTCTTGGTGGCATTTGATCTAAAGTCTCCCTTCTTCCACCACTTGTGTTGAGCAAGAGCCAAGCACTCTTCATGTGATGTCTTCATTTCTTTCTCGGAGGCCTCATGAGTAGATCCACCATCATCAATTGAGTCATTTTCTTCATGGGGAATGGCCTTGGCCTTCAAGGCAAGAGAGGGTCTCTTCATTCCGTTTACACGGGCCATGACATCATCGGAGGTTTGCTTCATGACTTTTAGAGTGATGAAGAGACCCAAAACATCATTGGGGGATAGATCCAAGTAATCGGCCCTTGATTTCACATTCATAACCATGTTTTCATTATATGGAATCAAGGTGAGTAGAAATTTCTCCTTGACCCAATCATCCGTACAATCCTTGAAGCCACAATCTCTCATGTCATTTACAAGATCCTTGAGTCTTCTAAACATGTCTTCAATGTTCTCTCCATCACCCAAATGGAAGTGTTCAACTTTTCTTTGGATGATTGACTTCTTGGATCATTGAAGATTGATGTTGTCGTCATACATATCGACAAGGCAATCCCAAGCTTTCTTTGCACTTGAGAAGGACCGGATGTGCTCAACACCTTCCTTTTACATTGCCTTCTCCAACATGTGCATGGCATGTGCGTTGAGTTGCTCATCAATGATGTCACTTGAGCTTAAGTTCTTGGGGTCCTTTGGCTCATATCCCTTATCAACAATTCTCCATATTTGCATTGAAGAGCTGCACATGTAAGATTTCATGGAAGCTTTCCAATTAGTAAAACGATTCCTATCTACCATAGGAAGTGGACCAAGATGATTAACATGTGGATGTTGAACATTAGGAGCATTGTTATAAGGAAAGCCAAAAGAATTTCCACCACTACCACTTCCGGGTGCCGATGTTGCGTACCCTTCCTTAGATGGAATGGGGTTCCCATGTTCATCCAGGAAGACATTTTCTTTAGATTGACTAGATGAGGATGCCAATTCCTTTATTAGTCCCTGCATCTTTTTCTTGGAGTTATCAATCATAGCTTGGATTAGCTTTTGAATCCCCTCCATGGTGACGGGATCATCGGCCATCCTTTCCCCCTCTTTAGGCGGTAAAGCCTTTAATAAAGAGACGAGGCTCTGATACCAATTGAAAGATCGAGAGGTTAACTAGAGGGGGTGAATAGGTTAACTACAAATTTTAACTTCTTTTTCGAGTTAACAAGATAATGCTCAAATATAGATTGTCTAGATTATGCAACTAGGTGAACAATCATATATGTTGAGCAAGTACAACTAGCACAAGGTTAATATATAACTAATCTAGTAGCAACAAGTAAAGGTAAGTTGAGGAATAACGAACACAATGACGCGGAGATGTATCCCGAAGTTCACTTCCCAATGGAAGCGAATCTCCGTTGAAGCGGTGCGGTGCCACCAATGTGGAACACCGAGTAGCCCTCAAATGGCACACCGTATCTCCTTCGAGTCCTTCCACCGATGTGGAGAGGCTCGAACCACTATGTTGCTATTGAGGTTGACAACTAGAACCTTTACAAGGATGAGGCACACTCCACAACTTTGTGAACGGACAACGACGTCGCCTAGAGGGGGGTGAATATGCGATTAAAACTTTTCCGGTTAAGGCTTGCTAAATGCGGAAATAAACTAAGTGTTTAAATTAACAAGCATACAACCTAAATATTCTAAGGTCAACTAGGTGCACCAACAACTTATGCTAAGCAAGACGAGCAACAAGGTGATAGCAAGATATATAACTTCAAGCTCGAAGGCTATCACAATGTAAATTGCATAAGTAAAAAGCTCGGGTATAGAAATAACCGAGGCACACGGAGACGATGATGTATTCCCGAGTTCCTCCCACAAAGGGGAGTACGTATCGTTGGAGGGATGTGAGCTCTCCACAAAGGCCTACTCAACGCCACAAAGGCCTCACCCTATTCTCCGATGAACCCCGCCACAAAGGCCTAGTTCACCTTCCACTATTGGCAACCTTCAAACCCGAGGCACGCATCCACAACTTAATTGGAGGCTCTCGGTGTCACCACAATCTTGGGGAACACAACCACAACACAATTGGAGGCTCCCAAGAACACCACAAGTCGTCTAGGGTCCAAGACCCAAGAGTAACAAGCTCACAAACTTTCAACTTCCACGAATCCTCGTGGAGAGAGCAAACCGATGCAACCTATGCAAATGGTAAGAGCACAAGTGCTCAAATCCTTCACTATCAAATTCCAACAAAGCAACAAATGCTTATGGGGGAATAAGAGAGGAAGAACAATGGAGGAGAAACACCAAGAACTCCAAGATCAAGATCTACTAGGTTTCCCTCACTAAGAAGGAAGATGGATTGGTGGAAATGTAGATCTAGATCTCCTCTCTCTTTTCCCTCAAAGATATGCAAGAATAATGGGAGGAATTGAGAGAGGGGCTAGTTTTCCAAGGTCAACAATGGAGGAGAGAGAGGGGAAAAATTCGTGCTTAGAAGACCTAGCTCTTTGGGGAAGAAAGGGGCCTTTTATAGGTCCCCACGAAAAAGAGCCGTTGCAGGAAAAACTCACACCGGAGACTCCGATGTGAAGACCGGAAACTCCGGTCTGAACCGGAGACTCCGGGCACTCTCCGGACCCTATACAGTGAGTGACACCAAGGGATCAACCCCTGGGGGAGTTTTTGGTCCGGAGACTCCGGACTGCACACCGGAGACTCCGGATAGCCGGAGATTCCGGCCCTAAGTCCGGAGACTCCGGACTGACCAAAACAGCAGAAACACCAATACTAAAACGTCCATAACTTTTGCTTCCGGACTCCGTTTTCGATGATCTTTGGCTCGTTGAGTTCGCAATGAAAAACTATACAAGATCATGCAGAGAAACATCACTGCCCGATAATGGAAATTAAAACCAAATGTAGAAATGTTTAACCTCTCTAAAAGGAACAACCGGTAAAACCTCCATCACCGAAACGAACATAACTTTTGCGAATGAACTCTGAAAGAGGTGAATCCAATTGGGTTGGAAAGATAATAGCAAGGAGTATCCAAAGAAAAATGAATGGAGAAGTTACCACACATGGAAGGTGTGGAAACATTCTCAAAGCTGAGGGAATAAGAGAGGAAGAACAATGGAGGAGAAACACCAAGAACTCCAAGATCAAGATCTACTAGGTTTCCCTCACTAAGAAGGAAGATGGATTGGTGGAAATGTAGATCTAGATATCCTCTCTCTTTTCCCTCAAAGATATGCAAGAATCATGGGAGGAATTGAGAGAGGGGCTAGTTTTCCAAGGTCAATAATGGAGGAGAGAGAGGGGAAAAAATCGTGCTTAGAAGACCTAACTCTTTGGGGAAGAAAGGGGCCTTTTATAGGTCCCCACGAAAAAGAGCCGTTGCAGGAAAAACTCACACCGGAAACTCCGGTGTGAAGACCGGAGACTCCGGTCTGAACCGGAGACTCCGGGCACTCTCCGGACCCTATACAGTGAGTGACACCAAGGGAGCAACCCCTGGGGGAGTTTTTGGTCCGGAGACTCTGGACTGCACACCGGAGACTCCGGATAGCCGGAGATTCCGGCCCTAAGTCCGGAGACTCTGGACTGACCAAAACAGCAGAAACACCAATACTAAAACGTCCATAACTTTTGCTTCCGGACTCCGTTTTTGATGATCTTTGGCTCGTTGAGTTCGCAATGAAAAACTATACAAGATCATGCAGAGAAACATCACTGCCCGATAATGGAAATTAAAACCAAATGTAGAAATGTTTAACCTCTCTAAAAGGAACAACCGGTAAAACCTCCATCACCGAAACGAACATAACTTTTGCGAATGAACTCCGAAAGAGGTGAATCCAATTGGGTTGGAAAGATAATAGCAAGGAGTATCCAAAGAAAAATGAATGGAGAAGTTACCACACATGGAAGGTGTGGAAACATTCTCAAAGCTGAGGGAATAAGAGAGGAAGAACAATGGAGGAGAAACACCAAGAACTCCAAGATCAAGATCTACTAGGTTTCCCTCACTAAGAAGGAAGATGGATTGGTGGAAATGTAGATCTAGATATCCTCTCTCTTTTCCCTCAAAGATATGCAAGAATCATGGGAGGAATTGAGAGAGGGGCTAGTTTTCCAAGGTCAATAATGGAGGAGAGAGAGGGGGAAATCGTGCTTAGAAGACCTAACTCTTTGGGGAAGAAAGGGGCCTTTTATAGGTCCCCACGAAAAAGAGCCGTTGCAGGAAAAACTCACACCGGAGACTCCGGTGTGAAGACCGGAGACTCCGGTCTGAACCGGAGACTCCGGGCACTCTCCGGATCCTATACAGTGAGTGACACCAAGGGAGCAACCCATGGGGGAGTTTTTGGTCCGGAGACTCCGGACTGCACACCGGAGACTCCGGATAGCCGGAGATTCCGGCCCTAAGTCCGGAGACTCCGGACTGACCAAAACAGCAGAAACACCAATACTAAAACGTCCATAACTTTTGCTTCCGGACTGCGTTTTCGATGATCTTTGGCTCGTTGAGTTCGCAATGAAAAACTCTACAAGATCATGCAGAGAAACATCACTGCCCAATAATGGAAATTAAAACCAAATGTAGAAATGTTTAACCTTTCTAAAAGGAACAACCGGTAAAACCTCCATCACCGAAACGAACATAACTTTTGCGAATGAACTCCGAAAGAGGTGAATCCAATTGGGTTGGAAAGATAACAGCAAGGAGTATCCAAAGAAAAATGAATGGAGAAGTTACCACACATGGAAGGTGTGGAAACATTCTCAAAGCTGAACCGGATATTTTCACCACCGAAAACGCAACTAGTTTTTCTTACCAAAACCGTTTTCAATAAACCTTGGCTTGTCATGAAGATCACGATTGCAATAAAACCCAAAGGATACAAAAGCCAAAATAAGAACCAAGAAAGATGATATGCAAAGTATGCAAAGGTTTGAGATCTCCATAACGATTCGATCAAGTTTCTCACTTGAGAGCCCCTTTTGACAGTACGACTATCTATCCTATAACCCGGTCTCCCAAAGACACGAGACTGGTAAAATAGAAAACCAAACAATATTATACCTTTGCCTTGAGCATTCCACTTGAGCTAGATGATGACGATCTTGACCCTCTCAAGTTGGATCTTCTTTCTTGAATGCGCTTGCTAGCACAAGCTCCGCTTGATGAAGACTTGCAAGTTGCTCCCCCATACACCATTATGAGAGAGACTAGCTCCCCCATACACCATTATGGGAGAGACCCTTCGGCAAATCTTCACAAGGCCACAATCTCCAAAAGGGTGGCAAGCATCAAGCATAGGATATCTTCTAGATGCTTCACTTGAGCTTCCACGTCAAGCTAGATGACGAACACCGCTTGACGACGACAAAGACCATGGGCTATATGAAATCTTCCTTTTGGTTCAAGCCCATGGAAAGATACCTAACCACACATAGAGATGCGACACACACATATCATGGGTTAGTTCACAAAGCTATATTTACAATTGCTTACCATACCATGAGATACACAATCCCACTTGGTATATCTTGTAGCTTTGTGTGTTGATCACTTGCTTGATCAACCTTGTATCTTTGCTTCTCACTTCAAATCATGATGTCTTGAAGATGATAATGAAAGATCACCTAATCCTTTTCTTCAAGACATACTAGCAATAAGCTCAACTCAAACTATGACCATTCTTCATATAAATCCTTGAATGTAACAATGGCCATCAAGGAAGCTAATAGAGTTCAACACATGAACTCCATTATTTACTATGGACAAGATCTACAAGGATAACTCAATGCAAACATTAGTCCATAAGGATTATCATTAATTACCAAAACCACATATGGGGGAACCATGCACTTTCAATCTCCCCCATTTTGGTAATTGATGACAATCCCTTTTTACGAGGGTTTATATGATGAATAAAGCAAACATGCTAAAATAAGAGCAAGGATGCAATAGCATGGAAAGGAAAATGCTTAAGAACGAAACTAAAGCATAAACCAAGTTCCCTTAAACCGTCTAAACTTCTCCCCCATTGGCATCCATTGCCGAAATGGGCAAAAAGGTTAGAAGGCCAATATAGTAAGAGCTCCCCCATAGTGTATGCATTCTTCATGATATGAGTGAAATCAAGTGCATATCTCCAACTATGAATAGATGGAGGGAGATCAAACTATATTGAGGATCCAAAGATTTACAAGAAAAGTCAAATTGAAGGGTACTTTCACAAAGAAGCAACCAATCAAAGGATCCAAAAAACCGATTGACCAAAATCAATATTTTGATAAGATCAACCAAGTGTTCTAGAAAATCAAGAGGGAACTCCCCAAGGTACATGGACAATGTTAGGTTTGAATTACTATATATTGTGCACAACATGGACTCATCACTCCCTTCTAGATAATTTTGAACACAAACAAGTGCAAGAGAATATATTGGAAATGAAGCAAAGAAACTTGAAAACAAACAAAGTTGAGCAAAAGAGATCAATAAGTGACAACTAAAGACTTACTCAACCGAAATAGATGGGTGTGACAAGGAAAAACATTTTTAGGAGACTAATAGGATGATAATCATCAACATAGTCTTTCAATATATAAGGCACATAGTGCATATCATGTCTTTCCCATACACACAAACCATCAAATGATAAAACACATAGGTCCACAAGCTTATTAAGATGCAAAAGAAATACCAAAAGAAAAGCAAAGCTTGTGCCTTTTAGGAACCACCAAGGAATATAAAGCAATAAAACATGGTCACTAAAGAAATAGAATATCAATTAAAGATGTAACTATTATCGTGTGTATAAGTTTCTAAGTGGACAACAATCACAAAGATATATATCCACAAAGAAACATGCACACACAAAATAGGTACAAAGGTGAAGAACATGATATCCAAGAGAGGTTCATAAATATACCAATAAGATTTTTGCTTGAAAGCAAAGCACTAAGCTTAGTTTAATCTTAAGGGGATATAGATGAACACACAAAACTCATCAAAGCATCACAAATATCACAAGGGAAAAGTGATAGTTGGAATGCTTCGAGAAAGGTAACGCATATCACAAAAGATTCAAATGGTTTTTGAGAATTCATCAATATTGAATATGAGATACTTCAAATAGAAGTTGCTAGATTAATATACTTGGTATTGGTGAATCATGAAAATGAATATAAATATCCCATTAGTATGTAATCATCCCGTCTTACTCATAGTTGTAATAAAGATGTTTTTATTATAAGACAATTGCAAGAACCAAAAGAAATGCAACAAAGGGAAATCATGCCAAAAGGCAACCTACACAAGGTTGAAAGCTAGAAATGTATGCATGAGATAGATACTTGTTACCGAGACGACATTGGTGATGAAGAGGATGCGAGTTTGATAATCATCGTAGCTTGACTCATATAATATCATGGTGAGAACACCTTCCTTATGAATGGAGCAAGCAACCAATGTATCTCCATTGTAACTAAAAACAAAATTCAAGTACAAAATGGTACCCAAACTCATTGGGTCCAAAGTAGTTAGAACAACTACAATACATAGGACAAACTCCACATAAATATGTGCATATTAATATGAATTTGAATTTCATGCACATCTTAGCCATTTAGGATTTGATGGAGTTTATCCTATATATTGGATCAACAAAAGTAAGCATGCCAAAAGATATACATATTAAATATGCATGCACAAAACATTCAAGAACCAAAACAAGATACAAGTTGGACAAAGACCCAATTAAACCAAGAAGCCACTCATAAGAGTGAAAAGAAAGAGAATTTTCCAAATTATATCAAGACCCCAAATCAACACATGATTGAGGAAATCAAATAGAGAAGATAACAAAAAAACATCAAGGAAGAAACAAACCCTCTAGACTTTTCATGATAGCACACAAAGTACCAAGACGAAAAATGTTCGTCTTCCAAAGAGACAAGTCATTGGGATAAAATACAAATTCAAAGACAACAATTGTTCAAACGCATATAGGATAGTTCTTCCAATAATAGTACATTATTTATGATCTTGCATTTGAATACAAAATGCACACAACGGAATCATTACTCTCCCTATATATTATTCAAACACTAGTCATGTTTAAATAAAAACAATTAGATGCAATACCAATATAAAGAACGATGATCTACTCAATGTAGGATAGCTTCCCCAAGAATAGTGCGACCCAAATAAGTATGACTTTGAACATAAGTGCACAAGTATGGGATCATTGCTTTTACCACAAGAAAGCACAACACAAATTTTAAGTATAGCAAGGAAGACACAAGGGAATTAAACCAAACAAAACATTGGCAAAAGAACAAGGAATTTTTTTTGAGCAACGGCCAAAGTAAATATGATCATTAAATTACCACAAATTATTATCACTTGTCAAGGACAAGAGATGTATGGAGATATTTCTCGGTGGTAGATTTGTTCACAATCATATTCACAAAACATAAGCATGTGACAAAATATAGGAATAGAAAAGCATGCTTAGATAGAGATTCTTGAAGGTTTCAAATAAAACCCGAAAAAGAAAATCAACAAGAAACTCTCTTACAAACAAGATACCAAAGAAGAGAGACACAAGATATCTTAAGCAAATATGGAACTTGTTTGAGCAACATGCCACAAAGGAACAAGATAACTAACAATATCAATTCTAGGTGGCAATACCTCACATGTTCACATTGTATAGGCTTGTAATATGCACATAGCTTATTACTCCCCCATAATGTGATAATCCATTTTTTTTAACAATAGGTAAAGAAAATAAATCCAACTAGAGAAAGTTAATGGAAATTAGAATTTGAATTTCTCATGAGAAAGACATACCACATAGAGACAAGATAATATTGATATATCAACACTAAGTGGTATTCCTCATGTACACACATTTTAGGATAGTAAAGTGCCAAGAGCGGATTACTCCCCCAAAATGGGATAGTCCATTAAACTCTCGAAGAGCCAACTAAAATAAGAAAGAATTGCAATGAAGGCTCAACACAAAACACACAAGTACATGGAGTGCAAACCAACAAACATAACTAGATTACTCAAGATAGGTAAGTGGTAAGCACAACATATACAAACACATGCTAGAAACAAAACTAACATATGCAAGGGAGCATGCAACTTTCAATGTATATATGAATTAAGTACAAGTTATCGCATGGAGGAACATTGGATAAGAGATATATATAATCCAAGTGACTTGGCTTGAGGAAATATGATTGATAAAGATCCCTTAATTCTTCATGAGATAGCCAAGTATCCAATGCCCTCCAACCACACCTATTGATCAAGTTTGAGCTTGTTGGTCCCCAACCAAGTTGGGTCCTAAGAGGTTAGTCACAATAGGTTTGGCAACCCAAATGGTTCTTTTCTTGACACCACTTTGAGTACCAACAAACTTGGCAAACCCATTGCCCACATTATCCTTCCGAATGGAATCAACAAGGATAGGGTTGGATAATGTACCATTAGTGCATGAAGAAGCAAGGTGACCCTTCTCATGACAAAGGTAGCAACATCGACTCTTCTCTTTCTTCTTAATAGGCTCCTCAACTTGAGGAGCATTGGCTTGAGTCTTCTTAGGAGGTGGTTGTTGTTCAACTCGTGGTTGAGCATGAGATTGAACAAGAGGCCGCTTCCCTAGTTGCTTCTCACTTAGAGACTTCTTCTTCAAAGGGCAAGATCTAACATGGTGCCCTTCAATCTTGCACTTGAAGCAAATAATCTTGGTCGGATCTTTGACTTGTTCTTGGCCCTTCTTCTTTTCAACCATGGACTTGTTCTTGATATTGGAGTTGAATCCAAGTCCACTCCTGTCATTTGGAAGTCTTCGCACTCTCAACATCTTGTCAAGGGTGGAACTCCCTTCATGACACTTTTCCAAGTCTTTCTTCAAAGAAGTGACTTGGGCCTTGATCTCTTTAATTTCCTCTACATGGTTAGAATCAACACAAGATCTAGAGGAAGTAGATGCTTCATTGTTAGAGAAACAAGGCAAGGAAAGCAATTCATCACAAGATGTAGAAACATTATGGGAGGATGAATTACCAATACGAGCACAAGTCAATATAGCATTACTAGAAGATATTGTGCTAGTACCCACATGAGGCTCACAAGATGTTGCCTTTGTAGTCATAGCCTCAAGAGCTAACTTTAGCTTGGTATGGGATGCTAGAAGATCCTCATGAGAGCTAGATAGCTTTTCATGAGTTTCTTCCAATTTCCCACACTTGCTAGTCATCAACTCAAGTTGAGCCCTTAGCTCAACATTCTCCTTCAAAATAGATGCTTCACAATATGTGGAGTTAGTAGCACAAGCATCATTAGAAATAGAAGAAGACAATTCGGCAAGCTCATTATTCAACCTAGAGTTTTCCTCAATTAGATTAGCATTGCCAACAACAAATTCAACCTTTTCACTTTTAAGCACTTTATATTTAGCATTAGTATGGTCACGTGCTTTAGTGAGATAGGCTATTTGTTCATTATAGAGCTCCTCAATAGATTCAAGTTTCTCCTCAAGAGTAACTCAGAGCTCATGCTCTTCCTCAAGAGACATAGTGAGGGATGCCTTTTCATCGGCATCACTTATTTCAATTTCACCTTTCTTTTCAATGATTTTAGATCTATTAATAGAAAAAGGAAAGATTTCACCCAAGGGAGTGATAGCTTTACTACCTTTAGGGAGATAAAGAAGACCCAACTCACCCTTCTCCATTAAAGAGACCTCATCCTCAAGCTCACCATAAAATATATCCTCATCCTCATCATCACAAGATGTAGTGGGTTCCAAAGGTGGAGATACCTTTGAATCCCTAGCCATAAGGCACACATGAGAAATGGATAACGAAGATGAAGATTGACTTGAAGCACCAATAAGGTCCATGTCTTGTCCCACCACAATATGGGATTCCTCTACATTGTTAGCCTTACACGTACTAGTGGAAATGGAAGCATTGTTTTTATTAAAACAAGACATAAGAAGCATATCATCATGAGATTTAGTTAAACAACTATTACATGATATGCAAGGACTATCAAGACTAGAATGTATGGAATTTTGAGTGCTACAAGATATTAAGTCCAAAGATAGATCATTGCAATTGGATAGAGATGAAGTATAGTTAATAGCAAGTTCACTATCCACAATGCAATTTCTATCACCACTAACCATATCATTACCTTGTGACAAATCACATGTTGGTGGAGTGGAGAAAGATGTGAACTCATCACGACCGGAAGTGGATGGAGAACAATCATCGTCAATAATGTTGGACACATCATATATAACTTGATGTTTTGTCCATAGCTCATGAGCGTTCCGAAAAGGCATGATTGATTCAATAACTACATCGCTCAAAACGGACAAGAGACCATTAGATACAAGAGTATCGAGATAAGAATTTTCCTCATCCTCTAAAGATAAGTCTTGAGAATTCTTTGGAGGAGAAAAATCCATATCTACAATTATCTTAACATACTTTGGACCCATGTCCGTAAGAAAATTAAGAATGAGAATTTTCCAAACATCATAATTTCAACCATAGAATATAAAAGCGGGATCATGCTCTATTTCTTTAAACGACATCGTACTCTCTAGGATGTAAAGCCTAATAAAGAGAGACGAGGCTCTGATACCAATTGAATGGACAACGACGTCGCCTAGAGGGGGGGTGAATAGGCGATTAAAACTTTTCCGGTTAAGGCTTGCTAAATGCGGAAATAAACTAGGTGTTTAAATTAACAAGCATACAAACTAAATATTCTAAGGTCAACTAGGTGCACCAACAACTTATGCTAATCAAGACGAGCAACAAGGTGATATCAAGATATATAACTTCATGCTCGAAGGCTATCACAATGTAAATTGCATAAGTAAAAAGCTCGGGTATATAAATAACCGAGGCACACGGAGACGATGATGTATTCCCGAGTTCCTCCCACAAAGGGAAGTACGTCTCGTTGGTGGAGTGTGAGCTCGCCACAAAGTCCTACTCAACGCCACAAAGGCCTCACCCTATTCTCCGATGAACCCCGCCACAAAGGCCTAGTTCACCTTCCACTATTGGCAACCTTCAAACCCGAGGCACGCATCCACAACTTAATTGGAGGCTCTCGGTGTCACCACAATATTGGGGCACACATCCACAACACAATTGGAGGCTCCCAAGAACACCACAAGTCGTCTAGGGTCCAAGACCCAAGAGTAACAAGCTCACAAACTTTCAACTTCCACGAATCCTCGTGGAGAGAGCAAACCGATGCAGCCTATGCAAATGGCAAGAGCACAAGTGCTCAAATCCTTCACTCTCAAATTCCAACAAAGAAACAAATGCTTATGGGGGAATAAGAGAGGAAGAACAATGGAGGAGAAACACCAAGAACTCCAAGATCAAGATCTACTACGTTTCCCTCACTAAGAAGGAAGATGGATTGGTGGAAATGTAGATCTAGATCTCCTCTCTCTTTTCCCTCAAAGATATGCAAGAATCATGGGAGGAATTGAGAGAGGGGATAGTTTTCCAAGGTAAACAATGGAGGAGAGAGAGGGAAAAAATTCGTGCTTAGAAGACCTAGCTCTTTGGGGAAGAAAGGGGCCTTTTATAGGTCCCCACGAAAAAGAGTCGTTGCTCCCGTGTGAAGACCGGAGACTCCGGGCACTCTCCGGACCCTATACAGTGAGTGACACCAAGGGAACAACCCCTGGGGAGTTTTTGGTCCGGAGACTCCGGACTGCACACCGGAGACTCCGGATAGCCGGAGATTCCGGCCCTAAGTCCGGAGACTCCGGACTGACCAAAACAGCAGAAACACCAATACTAAAACGTCCATAACTTTTGCTTCCGGACTCTGTTTTCGATGA
Organism: Alopecurus myosuroides; assembly: GCA_028641055.1. Lineage (NCBI taxonomy): Eukaryota > Viridiplantae > Streptophyta > Magnoliopsida > Poales > Poaceae > Alopecurus > Alopecurus myosuroides. The sequence continues at coordinate 185,619,497 of CM054061.1, read as the reverse complement.
TCTTTGGCTCGTTGATTTCGCAATGAAAAACTCTACAAGATAATGCAGAGAAACATCACTGCCCAATAATGTAAATTAAAACCAAATGTACAAATGTTTAACCTCTCTAAAAGGAACAACCGGTAAAACCTCCATCACCGAAACGAACATAACTTTTGCGAATGAACTCCGAAAGAGGTGAATCAAATTGGGTTGGAAAGATAACAGAAAGGAGTATCCAAAGAAAAATGAATGGATAAGTTAACACACATGGAAGGTGTGGAAACATTCTCAAAGCTGAACCGGATATTTTCACCACCGAAAACGCAACTAGTTTTTCTTACCCAAACCGTTTTCGATAAAACTTGGCTTGTCATGAATATCACGACAAGCACTAAAACCCAAAGGATACAAAATCCTAAATAAGAACCAATAAAGATGATATGCAAATTATGAAAAGGTTTGAGCTCTCCATAATGATTTGATCAAGTTACTCACTTGAGAGCCCCTCTTGATAGTACGACTATCTATCCTATAACCCGGTCTCCCAAAGACACGAGACCGGTAAAATAGAAAACCTAACAATATTATACCTTGGCCTTGAGCATTCCACTTGAGCTAGATGATGACGATCTTGACCCTCTCAAGTTGGATCTTCTTTCTTGATTGCGCTTGCTAGCACAAGTTCCGCTTGATGAAGACTTGCAAGTTGCTCCCCCATACACCATTATGGGAGAGACTAGCTCCCCCATACACCATTATGGGAGAGAATCTTCGGCAAATCTTCACAAGGCCACAATATCCAAAAGGGTGGCAAGCATCAAGCATAGGATATCTTCTAGATGCTTCACTTGAGCTTCCACGTCAAGCTAGATGACGAACACCGCTTGACGACGACAAAGACCATGGGCTATATGAAATCTTCCTTTTGGTTCAAGCCCATGGAAAGATACCTAACCACACATAGAGATGCGACACACACATATCATGGGTTAGTTCACAAAGCTATATTGACAATTTCTTACCATACCATGAGATACACAATCCCACTTGGTATATCTTGTAGCTTTGTGTGTTGATCACTTGCTTGATCAACCTTGTATCTTTGCTTCTCACTTCAAATGACGATGTCTTGAAGATGATAATGAAAGACCACCTAATCCTTTTCTTCAAGACATACTAGCAATAAGCTCAACTCAAACCATGACCATTCTTCATATAAATCCTTGAATGTAACAATGGCCATCAAGGAAGCTAATAGAGTTCAACACATGAACTCCATTATTTCCTATGGACAAGATCTACAAGGATAACTCAATGCAAACATTAGTCCATAAGGATTGTCATTAATTACCAAAACCACATATGGGGGAACCATGCACTTTCACTTTGGAGGGTCCTCACCAAATCCCGAGAGCCACCAAGACTCCGAGAAACAAGATCCACGAGCACAAGAGCTCCGGGGATATCAACAAGGCTCTGAGCTCCAATGGGCTAAGAGCAACAAGGTTCTTGGCTCCGATGAACTAAGAACTACAAGATCCCGAAGGGATGAGTGGGGTGATTTCTAATCGTCTTGGTGGAGTTGCAGATCGGGGTTGTCTCCTCCAAATCCCAAAGTATCATGAGCTTTGGTTGGGGATTTGGGGAGATGCTTGACCTTGAGCTTGGTAAATCAATGGTGGAGAGAGTGAGTTTGATTGACGCTTTCTAAAGGTAGAGGATAATGTTCTTTTATACTGGAGAGGGAAAACGGTCGTTGGGGGAACCCCCACCCTTCACAGCATCGCACCCCGGCCTAGGGGGCCGGCCAGGCTGGGGCAGCATCACAATCCCACCCCGGCCTTGAGCCACAGCGGGGCCGTCTTGGGCCCGGTCTGGGGATGGCGCCCCCTTCCCACCCCGGCCTGGAGTGGCCCGACCTGGGGCCGGCGTGGGGAAGGGCGAGACCGGGGCAGCACCTGGCCTGGGAGCCCAGCCAGGCCGGCGTGGAGGCGATCTGGGGCCGGGGCACCGCCTGAAGGGCCCGACCTGGGGCCGGCTCGGGGAGAGGGCGAGGCCGGGGCGGCAGCGGGCAACCCGGCCTGGGAGCCCGGCCAGGCCGGCGTGGTGACAAGCTGGGGCCGGGGAACCACCCGAAAGGCCCGGCCTGGGACCCGGCCATGCCGGCCAGGGAGGCCGGCTCCCCTGCTTTCTCCTCTCCTCTCCTCGTTTCTTTTCTTCCTTTTCTCTTACCTTTTCTCCATTTTTGTTGTCAATCGTATAGATGTCCAGGGAGGTGTATGATTGCATTTATCCATGATATTTTCTGAATCATACTTAGGGAAACCATTCGATTTTCCAAATGTTGTGATCAAACACCAAAAACAAGATTAGAAACAAATGTCCTTTCACGGGTGTCTCTCGCGTAGGAAACTTTTTGTTTTCTATGCAACGACCCCTACAAATCCAAGTTCTCGGCGATGAGACTAGCGAGGTGCACGACAGAGAGAGACACACGAGTTTACCCAAGTTCGGCCCCTCTAGCAAGGTGAAGACATGCTCTTGCTTGTCCGGTTGCACTGCTTTTAGAGGGTCACCGTACAATGGTGGTTAAGGTTTATGCGTTGTGACCCTTAGCTTGGTGGCTGGGCTGCCCCTTATGTAGTCGCGTTGGCTCCTCGTTCTTGCTCATGGGTGGGAAGGGAAACCACAAGGCGACGAGCGAAGGACAACCCAAATCCCTAAGCTACAAGTGGACATAGTCCACCGTCGATTAAAGCGTCGATCCATGGCAGAGGGTGGGTGTCGAATATTCGACTCGACATATCCCCCGGGTTGCATACTGGGGTTTTGAGAGTAGGAAACAGGGGAGAGCTGGTGATCTCGTTGGCTAACAGGGGGAACGATTTACCCAGGTTCAGGGCCCTCGAGGAGGTAAAACCCATACTCCTGCTTGTCTAGATTGTATTGATATGTGATTACAATGGAGGGCGCTCTAGTCGAGAGATTGGATCTCGGGAGAGCCAGCACCGATGGTGGCAACGATGAATAGATGCATACAAACTGTGAAGGAGAGTTTATTTATTATTGTTATGGATAGATGCATACAATCTATGGTGGGAGCCTCTCTTCGAAACTCTGTTTAGCATGAGAATATTGAGTTACCTATTACCAGTCGTTAACAAAGACACACACCGCTCATTTTTTTTTCATATATACGTTTTAAAATGAAAAAATCTCCAGCACATGAGTGATCCCTACTTCCATCTGCAAAGGGCCCATCACTTACTGTTATGTTAAGTCACCACCCTTCTTTGAGCCACTTAGGAGAGTATAATTGTCATTCTGAGTATAATGTACATTGTCCCAAAATATTATTGATATTATGATATTGGTTATTCTTAAATCTTTATACCTATCACCATTTAAGCTTCGGAGGTGCTCATCATTTATGTTTTTTATTTTCAAAAATAGCAAGCGAGATACCATTCTACCATATCATATTATGATCATTACAGCTTTTTTTATGCTTATAATTTCATATTATTATCCCCTAGTTCATTGTGATATTTTCATAAGTCAACATGGTTATTAAGTTTCATTATTCTTATAGAATTTGTCATGCACTTGCTAAAACATGATCATAGTGTAATCCTTTGAAAATCATATGAAGCAAATGTGTTTTTAAAGTTTTTTTATTGCGGTTAGTTTGTCAACTGAATTGCTTGAGGACGAGTAGTAAGCTAAGCTTGGTGGAGTTGATACATCCCAAACGTTCTAAACACTTTTGTTATTGTTTGCCTCTAATTTGCAAGATTTTAATGGAACTAACATGGACTGACGTTGTTTTCACCAGAATTGCTTTTGTGTTTTATTTTTAAAGAAATAAAGTTCCATGGAAAATTCCCAAAAAGAATAGAAAATAAGTTTTTGGACCAGAAGAGCCACAAAGCCAGAAGGGTACCCGGAAGGGGGCGACCTGGGGAGCGCCCCCACCTTGACCCCCGCCCTCAACCCTCCTGGGCCCACCACGCCCCTCTCGGATCCCATTTGGCTTAAATTCTCCCCCTCAACAGAAAAACCTAAGCACGCCGCCACTTTTCTAATTACCAATACGGATCCGCCAGGCCCCTCTGTTCTTCATCGGAGAACTAATCTGGAGGATGGTTCCGGCCTCTAGAGAGGGGAGATTGTCGACATCAACATCACCAACGTCTCTCCATACACCAATTATGATTTCCGCCATCCATGTGTGAGTAATTTCATGTTGTAGGCAAATGGGATGGTAGAAATTGAATGAGATTATTCATGTAATAGATTTTCATATTGTTAGGGTATGATGCCTAGTATCCACTATTGATGTTAATCATTGTTGTTACAAATTGTAATTCTTGATGCTTGTCACTAGGGCCGAGTGCCATGATTTCACAACTTAACATGTTATGTTTTCATGAATATAATCGTTGTTTTAGTTCTTATGTGCAAGTTGTATGCACCTATTATAGTCCGAAACCGGAGATCCCAACGTGGCAAATTGGGATATCGAAGGGTAAGGGCTTTAATTTGAGAATTACATGTATCCATATAGTGTTAATGTTTTTTTGGGTGCTTTGTTAAAGGAGTTCCTTAATCACAATTAGTTCCATGATTTCCCCTGGTGAAACAGAATGGTAGGACAAAATATGTGGTGCAACTTCTTATAACAAACACGTACAACTATACTTGAGATACATGCCTATGAATGATTGATGCTTGGATGCTTATTTAATATTAATTGTGTCATGCCCTATGTTATGACTATTACATGAGTTCCATGCAACGCTCGTTCACCCATCTCTATGTCTACGGTGCTTTTAACCCTATTGTTTACTATGATCACTCTCATCGTTAATATTGTTGTTCTTTTTTACTTTGCTACTGTTACTATTACACAACTGCTGCCATTATATCGTTGTTGCTACTAATAATTGGGTCAAGCAAGTATATTTCTAGGTGTGACCGAATTGGAAACTTAGTCGCTAAGGCTTATAGGTTTTTTCTTGGCTTCCCTTGTGTTGAACCAATAAATTTGGGTTATAATACCCTCGAATAATATTGTGATCCACTACACTTGTGGGTCACCATATGGCGATGGCTAGTCGATGTTTCATGGAAAATAATTCTCTTCTCGAGGTTTTTAGGTCAAGGGGCAACTTATAAGCGAAGAGACGACTTTTGGGGAGTCTCGGAAGGCCCACCTAGCCCCAAGTCTGGGGCTCGCCCCTCTCCCTGGTGCACCTATGAGGCTTCCCTTTGGACTCTGTCTTTGTCTCGGGAAACCACCCCTCGAATTTTCATGAAATTTTCCTCGTATATTTTTTTAATACTTTTTTGTAACTTAAAAACAGAAAAAAAAGGAATTGGCACTGGACATCTTATTAATAGGTTAGTACAGAAAAAATCCTAAAAAAAGTACTCCCTCTGATCCCATATAAGTGTCGTGACATTTTCAGAATTTTGTACGTGCATAGTTGATCTTTTGCGTCACTTATTCTGGATCAGAGGGAGTAGTTGAAACATGTATCAATGATATAAAATAAGTATGGAACAATTAAAAAAATGTAAATACGCGAGACACATATTAGCATTCCCCAAAGCACCTCCTCTTTGATGAGAAAAGATGATATCCGACATATATGGATATGGTATAGATTCTTAAAATCCGGGGCGGAGACTCTCCAGGGCAACATGGGCCGCGCCAGTGCATAAAAAAATTCCATGGTAACTTTTGTGATACGAAGATTTGGATTAGATATTGTTTGGTAATCTGGCAAAAAAAACGAAAAAGACAACTCATCTATTGATTATCAACAACAATACAAAAAATTCCAAAAGTAATAAAAATTACAAATAGGTCTTTAGACTACCTAACAACAACTACAAACGCTAGAGTGAGCCGATGGCGCGCCTCCATCCTCACCCCTCCATCACCGAGTCAGACAAAAGTTGTCGTAGTAGAGCTTGTTATAGTAGATAGGCGGGGATTCTTTGTGCTAAGCCCTTAAAGGACCACCGCACCAGAGCAGTAACCATCATCAATGATGACAACCTTAGATCGAAAAAGTCAGACCTACAATCACACAAACGAAAATGAAAACGAACATGACCCCAGGAGATCCGCTAGACACATAACTTCATGCATGCTATGCCTGCGCTAGACGTACCACCGGGGAAAAAATAGAACTGAGAGGACCTTATTCTAACTTTAGGATGGCCGCTGCCACACCATCCCAAAGGAGAAACTGAAACAGTCAAACAAGCTAAAAAAGAAACGGAAACCTTCCTGTCGACGAGGAGTCGCGATCTGCCATAGCTCTGAGGCCCCAAGGGCAGGCATGAGGATTGGCAGCTTCGCCGGAGGCAGGAGGCAAGAGGGACGGAACCCTAGCTTGGTTTCTTTTTCCGGATCAGACCCTAGTAATCTAGCAATTTGAAGCTATGACGCCGGGTTTCATGAAATTGTGGCTCTGCCCCTATTGGCAGCGGGTATCTTTGCGGCGAGCAACCAGCTTCAAGTTAAAGTTTTTGGTTTGTGGCTTTGTGAGACGTCAACCTTTTTTTTCTTTGACATTCTTTTTATTTTTAGTTACGTTAGAACTACACCACAAAGAACGCCAGCCCTATATAGCGCTTACTGCGAGCACTAGTTCGGACTCGCCCACTGACGACCCACTGACGACACCTCCACTGGGCTGGCCCATTAGTGTTGTGTTTAAAGAGAAAATGAAGGAAAATAAGAGGGAAAGCTAGGTTTCAAACTCGCGACCAAGGATTTGATGTCAAAGGAGCACAGCCACCAGGCTGACAACATGTTCACATATAGACTTCGTGTTTAACCTTTTTATTGTCTTTTTTTTAGTTTTCAAATTTGTTTCTTCCATTTTTCTTTTATGTCTTTTTTTTTGTTCACCGAAATTTTTGGTTCACAATTATTTTTGGTTCAAACTTTAAATTGTTGATATTTATATTTTTTTCAAATTTGAAATTTGTTTGGATAAAAAATGTTCAAATTTAAAAATTGTTCAAATGGAAAAATTGTTCAAATTTCAGAATTGTTCATATGTAACATTTGTGCATATTTGAAATTGTTGATTTTCGAAAATTGTTCAAACTTAAAAATTGTTCGAAATTAAAAATTGTTCATTTAGGAAAAAAAAACTGTGTTAGAGATTCGGTTAAAGGGGACCATTTCTCATCCTAATGGGCCGGCCCGTTCTCTCCTCTAAGCAGCCGCTCCGTGCGGGCGAGCTGATGCGAGAGAGCTGCATAGGGGATCCCACAAAGAACATTGTGGAGAAATCACTATAGTTGTCATCGATAGCCCTTGGCTCTTGGCCTTTTTTTCCTAAAAAGTAGGACTGTCGGCCTGGTACCAGTATTTCTAGTTTTTTTGGTTGTTGAGAATTTCCAGTATTTCTAGTACTCCCTCCAATCCGAAATTTGTGTCGGCGGTTGTGCAGGAAATTGCACTGGCATATTATTGTTTTCCGACACTTAATCCGGATCGAATGTACTTGTTAGAGATATATTCCGGTACATGTATTTGGTAGTATAGGATTTGTAATCCATCTCCTACTCTATCTCTACGAGGCTTCTTGCCCTCCAAGTTTGTACCCCAATATATACTAGCCCATGAGGCTCAATAATACATCCATCATATTCCGCCAATCTCATCCTTCTACATGGTATCAGCCTAAACACGATCTAACCCTAGCCGCCGCCGCCGCTTCCGCCTCGCGCCACCCCCGGGACGGATCTATGATCGTCGCCGGGGGCCGCGCCGCCCGTACCTAGGGTTCGTCCGCCGGTCCCGTGGATCGGCTGCCCTAGAGCGTCTTTCTCTCCGCCGGTCGCTTGGTCAGCGTTTTCTTTTTTGGTTTTCCGATTCAAGATCGGTTTGCGTCGCCCGCCGCCACCGTCGATCCTCACGCGCCTCTACACCGACACCGGCACGACTACCGGCCTCTTCACCGACACGGCGGGGTCACACGCCACGCGGCGGCCGTAACGGCCATTGTCCATGTGGCCTCTTCGCCGCCTCGGCGGCTTCGCACGATGCGACGGGCTTAACGGCCGCCTTCCGCACGTCTACCCGCCTGTCGCTTTGTGTCGGTCGTCATCGCCCTGCTCCGATCGGGACTCCTCCACTACCTCGCCTTCACCGTGGCTGCCTCACGCACAAAGCTGCCTTGGCCGCTCAGGCACGGCGCTGCATTCGCCGCTCGGCCTCCACCACCCAGCCTTACGTCATCATCATCGTGCTGAGCGGCGCATCCTCCACCTCGCGAGCAAGCGGATTGATCACCCGTCCGCCCGCGATTCGTTCCATCCAGGCTGCGCGGCCAACCCGTACAGTCGTCTGCGTGCGCCTCCGCAGGTTCGCGTGAAAACCGTCCCTGAGTGTGCGTCTATCACCGATCGAGCAAACGGGCTGCCGTTGCGTCGCCTCATCGGGCCGCAGCGCCGCCGCCCCGTGGTTCTCACCGCGGCTGCATCACCCCGCGCGTCGCCGCTGCGTCGCCCCTCCGGGCCGTAGCGCCGCAGCACGCGGTCCTCGCCGCCGCCCCGAGCTGTTCCCGCGGTCTTCTCTGCCGTCGCCCTGACACGCGCGTCGCCGCTGCGTCACTCCTTCGAGCCGTAGCGCCACGACATGAGGTCCTCTCCGCCGTCCCCGTGCGTTGACCTCTTCGTGGTATGCGCCGCGCCGCCTCCCTAGGCGCGGGAACGCCACCGTCCGCGCCTGGTCTTTTTCGAGTCGTTGGGTTCTTCCTCGCCTACTACGAGCATCGCCACCGCGCTTCTACACGTGACCACCGTGGCCCTTCGCAGGCTACCGCCGCCGTGTCGCTCCTAATGGCAACCGACATGGCCCCCCCACGGGCTGCCTTTGGTTCCGCCGACTACATCGCCGTCCACCTCTTCCTCTGCTCCGACAACCGTGGTTGACATCGGCACCTTCTCCCCCACGCCGACTGGCGCTGCAACCGTCGTCGAGCCTTCGTCCACGACGTGTCCCCGGGCCCGGCAAGCCTGGTGCGACGCCTCGTCAACATCGACTTCGTCCTTCTACGCATCGCCGTCATCTTCCTCGACCACTTCCTCTGCTCCGACAATCGTGGTTGACATCGGCACCTTCTACCCCCACGCCGACTGGCGCTGCAACCGTCGTCGAGCCTTCGTCCACGACGTGTCCCCGGGCCTGGCAAGCCTGGTGCGACGCCTCGTCAATATCGACTTCGTCCTTCTACGCATGCCCGGTGCTGGCAACACTGGCGCGTGCCTTCGTCCACGACGCGTGCACGGGCTTGGCAAACCCGGCGCGACGCCTCGTCCATACCGTCTTCTTCCCGGCGCATCACTACTTCAACACCACTGCGCCTATGTCTAACTTGGCGCCTCCTTGCGCCCCGCGTCTACACGGCGACTACCTCGACACCGGCTACCCCCACTCGACATCGACCCCGGCAACCCTCGCACGGCTACCTCGACCACGGCTACACCACCCTACGCTGTCGGCAACCTCGACCTCGGCACAAAGGGCTATCATCTCGCCTTGAGCACTCATCAGCTTCCTCTACGGTCCAAGCTCCAGCGCCGTGACACCGTCCACGATGTCAGCCCACTGGATTCTACTTCGGTTTCTCTCCAGTCTGACCATCCGCGACGCTCCTTTGTTCGCAATGCTACCGCTACGACTGCGGGGGTATGTTAGAGATATATTCCGGTACATGTATTTGGTAGTATAGGATTTGTAATCCATCTCCTACTCTATCTCTACGAGGCTTCTTGCCCTCCAAGTTTGTACCACAATATATACTAGCCCATGAGGCTCAATAATACATCCATCATATTTCGTCAATCTCATCCTTCTACAGTACTCCCTCCGTTCTATAATATACTCTCTTCGTCCTAAATTAATTGTCTCAAAGTTGGACAAAAATAGATGTATCTAACACTAAAACATGTCTAGATATATCTATATTTGTCCAATTTTAAGACAATTAATATAAGACAGAGGGAGTAAGACTTTCTAGCTTGCTAAAAAGGATTAATTGGGAATCACGGCTAAGCCTGCAGGGAAGTGTCTCAACCGGCTCGGTGAATAATCCGGCCCGCATCAGATGATCAGTATGGGAGCTGCAACTGCCCGTGTGAAGCCAGCCCATATTAAAGTATGGCCTGAAGCCCTGAACTGCATTCTCTTTCTCATTTTTTTGTGAGCGAAGGCCTGAAGCCGTGAAGCTGGTCTAGTTTTTTTTTTTTTGAGAATCTCTGAAACCTGTGAAGCCAAACTGAAAATGAACAAACTTGGCTTAGGCTGGTGCCAGTGCATCGCCCGTGACAGCGAGGCCACGTCAGGTTTTACCCCCACTCTCATCCCATTTTTACCACACTCTCACTCCACGGTGCCACTGCACGGGCTGTAGTGCCAGCTCTTACTTTTCTCTCCTCCACATCAGCATTTCTTTTTCAGATTAAGTTATTTCACTCGCTTTTGTTTAGACATTCAAAATAATTGAAAAGAATTATTTTATTCAACTAAAAATGTTACCGATTACATAATAATTAATAAAATTGCATAATAAATTTATAAAATTACATAATAAATAAAATAAAAATTCTAATCCTCCTCCTCGTCATCCTCATCATCTTGCAGCCCAAGCTCTTTTTCCACCATTTTGATGGCCTTCCCATGAGTGCGTTTTTCTGCTTCGTCCATATCGGCGGTTGATCGGTCCTTCATTTTGTTCCATTGCATGAGTAGTTTAGCCTTCACTAAACCATTCCACGTGTTCTTCGTTGCGAAGGATTTACATGCTACCTCACTGCTTGATGAGGATTCCTTCCCCTTCCTCTTTCCCTTCTCCCTACGTGTCGTAGCCTTGGCCCTATCGCGGCCCATTGGACGGTCCTCCTCCGTCGCCTTGCCAGAAACTCCTAGACGGCTTCTCTTGGCAGTGGAATCGGATCCACTACCAGGACCATGTTGTACTTTCCACTTCGCTTCATTGCGAACAGTTTGCCACCAGTGGTGCCGTCTGAAAGGCTGAGTCACTCTTATGTCATTCTCGTACCTCGCCATTGCCGCCTTCATGACCATTGCATCGTCTGCTCCACTCTGACGTAACCCTTCTTCTTGGATGTGGTATCCATTGAACAAGGACACCTCACGGTTGTAGACGTTCCAATGATCCTTCAGCTGCTTCGCGGTCCGATGACGGGAAGGTTCCGAGGTAGAGTTGAAGGTTTCAGCTATCTGACCCCAAAAACTAACGCCGGTCTTGCTATTACCGGCGATAGAGTCCTTGGAGTGAAAAATCCAAGCATGAACCTACCCCGAAATAGATATTGTTAGTCATATAATAAAATAAAATTCCATATTAAATATGTGACGGGTAAGTAAATTACCAGTTTTTCCTCCTCCGCAGTTGTCCATTCAAGCCTCTTTGGACGCTTTGGTAGGATTGTTTCCGCGGTTTCGGACCCGGAGCTTGGAGCAGTGCCTTCAGGAGGTGGTGGGGGGTATGGACCATATGGCGGGTATGGAGCATATGGAGGTGGAGGGTAAGGACCGTACGAAGGTGGTGGGTACGGAGGTAGAGTCCAACTCCCGCTACCTGTAGGTGGAGCATGTGGAGGTGGTGGCATACGGAGGCAGAGGGTATGGACCATATGGCCCCGGAGGTGGAGGGTATGGACCATATGGCCCCGGAGGTGGTGTGCCGGAGGGGAGTAATACTCGGGGATGCGGCGAAGAACCGACATTGGAGCGACGATGTGTCGGAGAGATATCATCTAGGGGAGGGGCTGGTGACCCGTCGGACTTCAAGAGATCGGTGAATGCGGTCAAATATGGAGTCCAATCAGACATGGTGGAGAAGATTTAAGAGAGTGGAGAAGAGAAATGAGATGAAGTGGGGTGTGGAATGAGTGAAACCGGGTGGGGGTATTTATAGGGGGTTGGGGATGAAATTTGGAATTTTTTGATATATTTTTTCGAATTTTTGGAGGCTGCAACGGATACTTCAACGGCTAGCTGACGTGGACGAATCACAACTCGTCACGTCAACTAGCCGTTGCCCCGCCGGCCTATCGCCTCCCTCTCGCCCCACCTCGCCAGAGCGTCGCCCCGCTCCCGCCTCCTCCTCGCCGACCTACCGCCGCCAACGCGGGCGACGGATCCACCGCCCGCCGCTGCCGTCCCGCCTCGCTACCGCCTCCCTCTCGCCCCGCGCCGGGCAGTACCGGCCGCGCTCCCGCCCCCACTAGCACCAGCCTTATTACATACCAACCATGCCTTGCTTCCTGTTTTTTAAGACTACCATCCACTGACATGTTACTCCACACCCCATGATTCAGGACCCCCAATGGTATGTAGCAGGGGCTAGCAGATATATAATCTAGTAATTAGCCTAATTTTAATCCTTCCCGTCCACCGTGGCCGCATGCTAATTTGTTTGGGCCAAAGCCAATGCATCTAGTCCCTAAGACCATAATGACACGCACATGTACCATACTTGTAGATTGCACGGCGTGCACGCAATTGGGCAACCACAATCGCATAATCCATATTGCATGTCTGTCGAATTCTATTGAGCGACGCTGCCGCTCTCGCTGCAAGACACGTCTACATATTCGAAACGAAATATCAAGGAAGCTCAATTGACGACGGCGACCTACTGTTGCCACCGTCGCATGCGCGGCAGCCCCAATATCAATTTTCTTACCTGATCTGATTCGGTGATCCCCCAAGCTCCAAGCTAGGTATAATATATCTGATCCTTGATAACTTGTTTAGCTAGTTATAATGGTTTAAATTTTTTTTAGTAGTATATATGTTTGCTACCAAGAAGAAGATGCCGCCAATTAGTAATTATTTCAAGACGATTGGTTAAAATTTCAGTTATGAGGCCAAAAATACAAATCTATCCAACCAAACAACGATTCCGGTACAACCTACTATACATAATGAGCACGGCCTGGCCGGGAAAATCTAGGACCCTATGCGAAAGTATAAAGCTGAGCCCTATCTCACATAAAAATTGAACTAACAAACAATTTAATGTATATGAAATAATATTTTACAAAACAATCGAATATATTGAGAATCATACCTATTTAACTTCAAGCTGCAAAATGTTTATTTGAACATCATTATATTTTTTTGTGTTCTTAAATTTGACTATTAGAGATTAAAATAAAATATGTTTCTATCTTTGACAATAAGATAAACCATCTAGCTTACATAGTCTATAAGACGATTGTTGATCGAGTTGGCCAAACCGATTATCCCTGCCGAAATCGCTAGTTCGCCGTTAAGCATAGTCGCCATATAGAAAGGGACGGGAATCTGGAGGCAGGCAACTGGAATAGACGTCACGGAACTTGAAAAGCAGCCGATTCTTTGCAGCAAAATCGTGAGGAAGGGACAGAAATCGTTGTCGCTGGCGTCAGGGAATTTTACTACTGAAATTTGGATTAGATTTGAAATTGCAGGTGACAAACGACGGGTGTGGCGCGCCAACCCGATCAGGCGACGAGCGACGCATTTGACAGGGATCGGGCAGGATACGTGCATGCGAGCGAGCGACGCGTCTAGTGGCCCAGCACAACGTTCAGGAAGGCAGCGCCTGGTATATACTCACTCTGATCTATAAAAAATATGACTTAGTACGAAATGAGCGACACTTTTTACGGATCGAAATAAATACCGTATATAGACCTAAGTAATATTTTTTGTGGCCCCAAATTCATGGGCCCGGTGCAGTTGGCACTTTTGGCACAACTATGGGCCTGGCCCTAATAAAGATACTTATAAGACTTGATCTGGATTCCGTCATGCTCAAATCCTGGATTCGCCCCTGACTCTACGGGTTGTCTTTGTAGCAGTACCATATAATCTAATATCGCTGACTATTTCCTCCTCGTTCTGTCAACTACACCCGTGAAGCAGAGACCAGAACAGGTTGACTTGTGAAGCTAGCAGCACTGATGACTGATGTATACGTCCGGATCAACCTCTTGGGCAAATCAAGGCCGCGTCGTTCAATTGATGCATGGGCAAAGCTTGCAGTGGTTGATACTTGACACGGGCGCACGAGAAAAGCCCACCGCTCGCCCGTGAGCCCGTGAATGCGAGTTTGCTTGTGACGTGCGTGCTGATCTAGCCGACATGGGCAACAGTAACCTGGCCTGGGGTTGACGTCTGGTTTAGTCTTTTTCAATGTTTGCTTTCGTGCCGGAATCAAGTTGGAACATACGCTTGGACTCACTAAACCTGAAGGTAACCGTGGGACGTCACTGCCAACGAGATAGCAAGATGCTGCGCGCGCATGCACTGCCTAACGGCTGCTCGGCTATTTAAACATTCGGGGTTGTCGACCGCAAGTGGCTTCAAAAGATCCAATTCTAGAGTATCATGGCCGTGTGTGTCAGCAGTTCGGCGTAAGACGTCCATCGGTTGGCTTTTGAGCGACAGCGACACATATATGTAAGGAACAGGTAGAAACAGAGCCGAACCTTACCATGTCACAGAGAGGGTATGTACGAACGCATAATGCAATGAGTCAGCAAACGGCACCTGCTTTGAGGTCGATCGGTCAGATGGTTTGTATACAGTGACCATTATACGCACAGCCTGTCAGCTGATTGCATGCATTGATGCTGTTTTTTCTTTTCCATGTTGGATGCATGCATGTTAGATGTTCACGTTCATGCATGCATCGTGCCACGGCGGAGCCGGAGCTACAGGGCGGTTCATGGCTCCGTACGCGCGAGGCCCCGGGCGCGCGGCGGCATGTCTCCCAGCAGGTCCCATATACACACACACCCCCTGCCGCTGTGGACACAGAGGAGACTCATGAGAACGCGCGCATTAAAAACACGTGAACGGATCGTGGCCTGAGCAATCTTATCGGAGGAGCACTAACGTCGCGAGCTCGCGGATTCGCCGGAGTAAAAAGTTCCGACGGACGGATCGACGGGGAAGAACCGGACTGGGCGATCTGATCCACGGGCAAGAAAGTGAAGGGAGGACGAATCGATCAATCATTTGTTGGGTGCAGCGCACCCGTCGACTCGACACAAGCCGCGGCCCACCGCGCACCGGAAAAGAGAACGATGGGGGGCCGGCCGCCTCGCCGTGGCGTCGCTCATAACTCGCCCTGGCCTCTGGCTAGCTAGCTAGGCGCGGGAGATGGATGGATGGAGCGACGGGTGAGCGCAACAGTGCCCGCGGTGCGGTGCCAATCAGTGCGGTGGGCGGGCGGGCGGGCGGGGACGGCATGACATTGGCATGGGGGTAGGCGGGTGCGTGTGCTGGCCGGGACCGGAGGAGCGAGCGCGTCTCCGCCGTCTCCGAGGGCGAGAGAGTAGCGGATCGTGCTCCACGTGTCCAACCCGGATCTGGCCGGGCACTGTCACCGTTGCTCGCAGTGCCGAAGCTTACATCTTGGCGTCTTGCGTTTCAGCATAATTTGTTGAGATAATCGTCGTGAGGTTATTGCTGGAAATGATGACGATGTGCATGCAGTCCTCCGATGTGTAGCCTGCACTTTTGAACTGGCTTCTCTGTCGATTCCTGACCGGTGAAAACTGTCTACTTTTAACTTCGTTAATGAAAGAGATAAATACACTCGACATACACAAACTCGTCCCCTATGTGCAATTTCATACAACAACTCAATTCCCGTGATGTTTTCGTACTACACAAACTCCCATGCGGATTTGATATAGGTCCATGGCATATCGTGAACGGGCACGTGTAAGTTCCAGGTGGGATTGGCCCACGACATGTTTTTCTTGGTCACCCCCTAGAATCTTTTCAATTCGCAGATACATCCTTTTTTACAGAGAGAAGAATCCCCAAAATCCCATCCCCACGGAGGCGACGAAACCCTAACCCTAGCAATTGGCGATGACGGCGGGCTTGTCGGAGTGAATGTCAACGTCGCGTGGGAGAGACGTGAGGCGGGTTGGAGTCGGTGATGGTATCGACGGCGAGCCGTGGGCGCGGGAGACAGCCGTGGCCGTACTGGAGCAGAGGAAGTGCGGAAGCGACGGCGACAATTCCGTCGATGACTGCGACGGGGAAGGCGAAGGTATGCTACTGAGAGCCCTCTATACCTCCCGTGTAGCTCCCGAGACCCCTCTCTACCTCCTGTGTAGTTTCTGAGACTCTATTTCTAGCTCCCGAGACCACTATTAATCTAGTTAAAATGTAGACGATTTTAGGTGAATTTAGTTCATCTTAGCTCTGAAATTGTATGATGCAATGGAATTTAGCTCTTAGGTTGTGGAGAAGTAGCTCTTAATTTTGCTCATTGGTTATGTCGATTATGCTCTAAATTTTCATATGTAATTGTGCAATGCTAGTGCTCTGACCAGAATGTGGAGAAGAAATATGTTGAATATGTGAAGATGGAGATGATGAAGACAATAGAAAATCTTGAAGCTGTGATCAACTTTCAGAACAAGGAGATGAAAGAAATGAGGAGAGCTCATAAACTTGAATTGAAATGGAGGGACAAGAAGGAGTCCATCTTTCTAGTTGTTGTAGGAGGATGTGTATTATTGTACTGTGTGTGTGCTTTGTTAGTTAGAGGTTTTGTGTGAGTTATGGCACAATTAAGGGATTAATGATTTATGCCAAAGCCCGAAATGTTCTGCAATCATTATAATAAAATGCAGAGAATTGACTATCACTGAAAAATGCAGTAGTGCTTCACTGCTAGTAGTTTCTTGGTATCGAAGTACCATATTATTACATTTGTCTGTCTCATAAGGTGCACAGAAGTGCAAAACAGGAAATTGTATCAAAATCTGATGTATTTAAACACTGTCTCAAATTACACATCTTCTGCATTCAAGTCTGGTAGCACTTGTGAATTCAGATCAGGAATTGGTTCTCCAATTGGATGCTGCACCTGATGTTGCATGTGTTGCATCTGTTGCTGGCCATCATCACCAAAAAGCAGGTAATATGCACCTCTCCTTGTTCCTTTTTCTGTTGCTCTTCCTGAAGTGCTCGCATCTGTTTGTTTTTTCTTTTTATTCCTCTCCCCCTACCATTGATTGGTTGCTCAGCATTCCCTTCCAGAGGTCTGCCCCTGCCAGTTGATGGGTGTTGTCCATGAGATGTCCCCTCATCAGGTGTGTTCCTTCCTCTTCATCTCCCCCCAATCTTCATTTCCCTCTTAATGTTGCAGTTGTTACTCTTGCCCTAGCTTGTGGTAGATTTTCTCTAGCTGCCTCAACAAATGATTCTCCTGTGGCAAAGGACCATGTGACCTATTGGGAGGGACATGAATCTGATGCATACAGAAAAAAGGACTCATTAGTATGAATGGATGCATAGCAAAATGGATGCATTTAAATCGTCGCCTTAGAAAAATTGATGCATTTAAATAAATTTAAATAAAAAAAGGGACTCATTAGTATGATCATTGATGGTTGTTAAGAACCCTCGACGGGTTGTCGACAACCATAAAGGACTCATTAGTATGGTTAGAGTCATTTATGGTTGTCGACAACCCTCGAGGGTTGTCGACAACCATTGAGCACTCATTATTATGGTCATTTATGGTTGTCGACAACCCTCGAGGGTTCTCGACAACCATTGAGCTCTCATTAAAACAGCCAATAAATGCAGGAAACATACCTCCTGTCCTAATTTGTGCACCATGGAATTTAATTGTTGGGTAGGGTCCAGTCTTGGGTCTTGATCTTGCTGGATTATGTTTTCCAAATAACTTGGATCATCAAATTGTCCATCATCTTTTGGAGGATCTTCATTGTGCTCAACTTGTGGACCACCTTCCTTGTTGGGAATATGCCCTAGAGGCAATCATAGATGATGTAATTCCCAATGTATTCATAAAGTTATTAAGTTGTCTTTTGGTTTGAACATCTGATATATGTCATTGAATATGTGATTCGATTGTGGAACTATGTATTCATGTTGTTCATACTAATTGTCCTTGGTCGTTAAGGTTGTGCTGGACACACACCCTAGACTAATGTGAGTGTTGGCTGATGACACGGTTCCACTTGTCATGGGCATGGTGATGCCATTCCAACGTTCACGGACTTGGCTAAAGAGTTTAGCAAGTCGGACGGCATGGCATTGGCATGGGGCTAGGCGGGTGCGTGCGCTGCGCTGGCCGGGACCGGAGGAGCTAGCGCGTCTCCGCCGTCTCCGAGGGCGAGAGAGTAGCGGATCGTGCTCCACGTGTCCAACCCCGGATCTGGCCGGGCGCTGTCAGCGTTACTCGCAGTGCCCAAGCTAGATCTTGGCGTCTTGCGTTTCAGCGTAAATTTGTTGAGAAAATCATCGTGAGATTATTGCTGGAAATGATGACATTGTGCATGCAGTCCTCCGATGTGTAGCCTGCACTTTTAATCTGGCTTCTCTGTCAATTCCTGAACCGGTGAAAACTGTCTACTTTTAATTTCGTACGCGCATACGGACTTGTTTATCTAGTTGTTTAGTATCGTGTCCCATACCTTCTACTCTCTCCGTTTCAAAATGTAAGACGCTTTGGTTGTTTATTACAGATTTGTTAGTAAGTGCCTTGAACCATTCTTTAGCCCTTCCTACCAAAGAAAAATTAAATACTTTTAATATAACAAAATCCTTGGACACTCCTTTAGGCTTGCATGTCTTACAATAATAATCACGATTGTTCAAGTGGCGTTGTGGATCTTCATCATCAAGTTTTAAAAATGTGCTCTGCATATCATAGTTAATGATGCCAACATCTATATCATAGGAAGCATATTTAGAATATGGATTAATAATAGGATTTCTTACATACTTTCTAGATGGGGTATTATAATCCATCGAAGTCTTTTCCTTACAAAACACTAGATCATGTAGGCGCGCGTTGCCGCGCCCGTCTTTTAGGATTATAAAATGGTAGGAATTCATAAAAATATAATTTAAACTGAAGAGAGAAGTTTGATATATGTTGTCAGGTTGAATACAATTATCTCAACATACCTAAAATCTGCTTGAAAAAAATAGTGAATTTCATGTGTTGGCTCTTAATTTAGCAAGGTTGCTAACGACCTTGCTAACCGGTCGTTCATATCCAAATGACATGGTTCTCCAAATCACAATTCCAATGACAGACATACATGGATACTTTCCAATAAAAATTCTTAAAAAAATAGACATGGCAGAATAAAATGTTGACTTATCATGAAGCCATAACATCTCCATTTCAATCAAAAATTGGTTACCTTACATAGTATCAAAGCCAATACAAATGTGCTTCATCAAATAAGCAACTGAAGTGTAACTGTCAAGCAAATACAAAAAAATGGCACATATAAAACACGGTCATATTTTCGCCACCACTGAAATCAGTGATTTTGGTCTCCAAGTCAGCCAAACAACTTCACTTTTAAATTCAAACAAAATCCAACAAGTTTTCTATTAAAAAAAGTTAAATATTGCAGCACCAACTGAAATCAGCAAAGTTCCCAAAATTTCAGTGAAGATGATAGCACTCAAACCAGTCCATCCTCGGCTATGTAACTCAAGTGGTGAAACAACCTCGCAACCGTCCACAACCGGTACAGCTAACTAAAGTTCATGCACGGCTATGCACACACAGGCAATCAAGTTCTAACCGTGACGTGTGAGTTAGTGAACCCAAACCCTCCATTAATGCTCAGTTGAATATCATGTATATAATCTCCCTTTAAGAAAAAGCTATCTATATATATTGAATGTCTATAGATAGTTAGGCCTTCCGTAATGGGCGTATCTTGGCACGATATCATAGTCATATTGCTTATGTGGCACCATATTAATTGAAGAAAGAGAGTGTTGTTGTATCTTATTTAGGATACGGCTCTTGCACGAGATCATAGGCAAAAAATATGATTAGACCAATTACATGCAAGTATGAGACCAAATTCATTAAATGCTAGTCCTCTTAGATACGACGGTTAAGAAACCATGCAGTAGGATGGTTGTCTCTTGTAATACAATAGTACCTAGGATACTACGCTAAGAGACGATGCATTACGAAAGGCCTTAAAGAACGAAGCGATCAAGTGACATGCAGGATAAAATATCAAATCGGTCTAGACCTATTATTCCCACCCAAACAGGATACACATGATCTGATAGCGCTTGAGAATATGGAATTTTTATTCATTAGCTTCTTTGATTAAATTTCACTAAGACGTTGTGTCAGCTATGGATCTCTATAGGGGGATCACGCAATTTAAAAAATTTAGGGATCTGACCGAAAGTAAAATGGACAAATAATTTTCTTTTCAAACTGAAGAACATCATTATTCAACTGGGATTTTTTTTTCTTTTGTCGGAAAAATATACTTGTTTCAGTAACTGTCTAAGTAAAGGTGATCAGGAGGTAGATCTATACCAAGTTGTACTGCTGATCTGATGACACCCAAACAACCACGGGAACTGAAAAATTCAAACGATGCATGTCATTGCGAATTTGAAAAAAAAAATGCATGGCTAATGTACTTTTAGCTTGGCCTACAAAAATTCTGGTACCATTCAGAGAACCATCCAGTACTATTACTAAGCACAGCAGGGTGCATCAACCATACACCACAATAGCACACAATCAAGACGCATATTCATACGTTCCATCCAAGACACTTGCAGCTTGCAGGAAAAATACTAATAATGCCCATATTCATACATCATCAAGCAAGTGAGTGGCATACAGGTTGGATACTTTGCAGGGGCCGCTCCTGATGACGATGTAACCGTACGTAAACGCTGCAAGAACAGAGAAAGACCATCCATTAGTGGTACAGAAGACAAATTTTCAATCCTTTGTAATCAGGGATCCTTGTCCCCAATTAAATAGGATCATGTAATTTTGTTCATCGCACCATGCATAAATCATGCAAGCTTTCTAATTTTAGCAGTTACCCAACCGCTATACCTAAATCAACCAAGCAAAATACACATCAGATGAGACCTCCCATCTATAACCAAAAGAAGAGAAGTGAATCCAAATTATAGGAGGCATTGACCTTAAAGTAGTCAGCTAGTCGCAGATCACGTGGAGTTTCCCTTCGAGTGGTCAGTCAGGCTGGCGTTGTTGACGCCGAAGAATAACAAGACGGGCCGCCCAATCCGCTCCCTTTCACAACTCTTCCTAGGGTTCGTTCTATGCCGCGCGAGGTAGGTGAGCGCCCAGGGAATGCAACGCCATCAGCGATGTTGGCGCGTTTCTGTAGAAGCTGCTGCTGGTCTGGTGGCGGCTGGGAGGGGAGGAGGCGAGCCGCGAGCGCTGCTTCGTCGGGGTAAGCTGACATGGTCCAAGGCTGTGGGCTTTACCAAGTTATTGGGCCCAATGGACAATTTGATGGGTAGTGGAGCATCCGCTGGGATATCTGAGCCAGTTCGGCATCCAACAAAATCAAACGGCTAAAAACATACTAAGTACGGAATCGGACGGCCAAAGCTGCCCAAAACGCGAGGATGCGTGAGATTGCTTACTTTTGTCTCAGTTTTAATATCCCTAATTGTTACTGTTGGGAATATGCCCTAGAGGCAATCATGTATGATGTAATTCCCGCTGCATTCATAAATTTATTAAGTTGTCCTTATTTTGAACATCTGATATATGTCATTGAATATGTGATTCGATTGTGGAACTATATATTCATGTTGTTCATACTAGATTGTCCTTGGTCATTTAGGTTGTGCTGGACACACACCCTAGACTAATGTGAGTGTTGGCTGATGACACGGTTCCACTTGTCATGGGCATGGTGATGCCATTCCAACGTTCACGGACTTGGCTAAAGAGTTTAGCAAGTCGGACTGATCCACATTGAGATGCAACGAGCAAGTCGTCATTTGCATGTCTCAATCAATGTAATCCTTAGACCTGAGGTTGTCGCATAATCCGAGTTGTGAATCACCGACTTAGGTTCTGTCAAACGTTGTTCTGTGACAAGACAGCTATAAAGGCAGAGTTCGGGTCGAATGAGAAGCAAGTTGCGTGATGTGGATAATCAAGATGGGATTTTGCCCCTCCGAATGGAGAGATATTCTCTGGGCCCTCTCGAGTGATATGATTCAGGAAGCATGGCCATGCGCGACTCAGTTAAGTGTTAACTGTGTCGGTTGACTAAGAGTTAGTCAGATGAATCACATGTCACAGATCGAGAAGAGAGTTGAGCTATTTAAGGGATGACGATAAATCGCCTATAGCTCGAGAAGGTATATCGTGAGGCAAAAGGGACTAAGATGAATATCACATTGAAAGGTATGTCGGCATGACTCAATGGGACTTGGGAGTCGGCACGTTCTGCTAGGAGCCGCTACCGATTGATCGATTGAGAGCAGGACTCCAATCGTGTCCAAATCGCCATGAGTCTGCAAGGTCGCACACTTAAGAGCGGGAGCAATTGTTGGTCAGGGTAGACCCGAACAGGAAATGGACTGAATTTGTGAGTCTGACTCACAGAGGGAATGTGCCACAAGTGTTGTCAAGCCCACTACCATTTGCTATATAAAGAGGGGCGCAGGTTGCCCAGCGGGCACGTTAGTCCACTCCCACGCATTGGGAACCCTAGCCCACTCAGTCCAGCTGTCGCACCAGACCTAGCAGTCTGACGTCGGAGCTCCTCCTCGTACGTGTGGATACCGGCAGAGGTGATGTACGTTCAGCACTTCGACATTCGTGGATCGGATCGGCTGGATCGGATCGTGGGACTGCACTGCCCCGACGTGCTGCATCGATAATCCGCACCTGCGCGTCTAGTGGTAATACTCGTGGCCTTCTACCTCGGCTAGATCTTGGAAGCATGGCGTAGGAAAAGTTTTCGTTTATCTCTACGCGTTCCAACAGTGGTATCAGAGCGGTAGCTTCTGGTATTAGGCCCGAGATCCGTACATATATGATATGTAGTTAGCGTTAGATGTGATCTAATTGCTGTTTTGGTGGTCGTTCTATGAGATAGATCGGTTTTGTACAAGGTTGATTGGATCAATCGTACTCGGGGTTAATGGATGACCAGGTTTCCGTGATCATACTGCTAAGGTCGTGAAACAACATACCCCTACCGGTCGGTTTCCGCCATCGGGGTATACCGTGACACATAAATCCAGTTGCGGTGATCGAAGATCAAAGAGTTTGGTCGAATCGGAATACGGATCAGATTCGGGTAAAATCGTTTTATCCGATGAAGAAATCCATGATTGGAATGCAGATGAGATCTGCGTTTTCCGAAACCGCCGGCTTCGCCCTGTCGTAGCGCCTTAGATGTCATTGCGAGTTTCACAACGCCGGTAGATATCATATCTATGCATAACTTGTTTTTGCAGGAAGTTGTGAATGGTATGGCTTATGTGCATGTGATGTGTGTAATCCATACATGATCTGTGTATCATGTTTTTGTCAGTCGGCTGGAGCCTAGGTGATGTCATTTTATTGTATACCGGCATGCGTGTCGGATTCTCTATGTAATCTTTGATTTACTAGCTAGTGTAGCTTGCTGGAGAACCCGGTGGCATGCAAGTCGATGTACAAGTCGGCTACATGGAGTAAGATGGCACGTGACAAGAGTTGGCACGAGTCGACTTACAAGCTTTGTGGAGATGGAGATCATCATGAAGAGATCCATACCATTTCACATTATAATTGCTTTATTTGTGTTATTGTTATGTCTCTATTTACCTCTATTTAGATAGTTGGTGGATTCTTTAATCCCTCAAAGAAGGTCTAGTCGGTCGCCCCGCCAGTGCTGCACCATCACAAGTCGGACATTCTTGGTAGTGGGCTCATAAAATTGAGGTGCTACCAATTCTTTCCGGTTAGGTGGGTTTGAGTCGGACTCTTACAAGCAGAAGCACTTGGTAATCTAGACGAGTCCATCACAACGGTTGTGGGGCTCGGGGCGAGGTAGGTTGGGAGCCGGGGCATGTGATGTCACCCAACTAACAGGAGTCGTATTGGATACGATTGGCAAGGTGTTGCCTACCTAGATCACTTGACGGATAGCAGTGATGCTAAATCTCACTAGTCGGCTTGCTTATTTAGTGTCTTGAATCACTTAGCAACCATCGGAGGGATGTTGGTTCTAGTGGGAGCATAAGTATTAAAGCGTTTAATATGCCTGCTCTTTTATGAATACATGTCTTAAATGTTTTTGCGTATTTTCTGTTGTAGATCAATGGCACCTAGCAACCTTTCTCAGTTGTCCGTGTTTGCGTTGAGGTCGATCCTAGAGAAAGATAAGCTTAATGGAACTAATTTCACCAACTGGTATCATAATCCGAGGATAGTCCTAAAGCATGACAAGAAAGAACATGTTCTAGAAACTCCACTTCCAGAAGAGCCAGATGACGATGCGACTGTCGCTGTCATAAATGCCTACCGTAAAAATAGAGATGAGTCTACGGAAATTAGCTGTCTTATGCTTGCACACATGGAACCGGACTTGCAGCAGCAGTTCGAAAATGTTGAGGCCCACGATATGATCGAAAGCCTCAAAAGTATGTTCCAGGCTTAGGCAAAGACCGAGAGGTATCAAGTCTCTCAAGTTTTGCTGGGCTGTAAGCTGAAAGACGGCGATCCAGTGAGTCCGCATGTAATCAAGATGATTGGTTACATACAGTCTCTGGATCGGCTGGGCTTCCCAATTAACGAAGAGTTCGCTACTGATATAATTCTGAACTCTCTTCCTAGTGTGTATGGTCCTTTCATCTCGAACTACCATATGCATGGTATGGATAAGAGTATCACTGAATTACATGGGATGCTCAAAACGGCAGAGGCTCATATCAAGAAAGGCGCCAGTCAAGTGTCGATTGTGCAGAATAAGGCTAAGTTCAAGAAAGGTTCTGAAGAAGAAGGATAAGTCAGGAGGTAGCGCTCATGGTCCTGTCCAGAGTGCTTCCTCAAAGACTAAACCTTCTCCTACAGCCGGAGCCAATTGCTTCTATTGCAAGCAAGATGGCCACTGGAAGAGGAACTGCACCAAGTATTTGGCTGACAGAGCCAAGAGTGGAGGTGTGACTTCCAACTCAGGTACGCTTGTGTGCAATGTTATAGACATTTATCTTGCTGATGCGCCTAATAGTTCTTGGGTATATGATACCGGATCAGTTATTCACATATGCAACTCGTTGCAGGGACTGATAAGAACTAGGAGCCTGGCAAGAGCAGAGGTTGATATTCGGGTCGGCAACAAGGCGAGAGTCGCTGCGTTGGAAGTCGGCACGATGCAACTTCATTTACCTTCAGGATTTTTATTGGAACTGAATAATTGTTATTATGTTCCAGCGCTTAGTCGAAACATTATTTCCGCGTCATGTTTGATGAGACAAGGTTATGAGTCGAATATTAAGAATAATGGTTGTTCTTTATATTTGAAAGATATGTTTCATGGCTTTGCACCCGTTCAGAACGGGTTATTTATTTTAAATCTTGATAGTGAATCGGTCTATAACATAAATGTTAAAAGGTTGAAACCAAATGATCTGAATATGACTTACTTCTGGCACTGTCGGCTTGGTCATATAAGTTGGAAGCGCATGAAGAAGCTCCATGATGATGGACTTCTAACTTCGTTTGACTTAGAGTCATTCGAGACATGCGAATCATGCCTACTAGGCAAAATGACCAAGACACCATTTGCAAGGAGTTGTGAAAGGTCATCCGACTTGTTGGAACTAATACATAGTGATGTATGTGGACCAATGAGCACGACAGCTAGAGGTGGTTATGAGTACTTCATTACCTTCACTGATGATCTGAGTAGGTATGGATATATCTATTTAATGAAACACAAGTCGGAAGCCTTTGAAAAGTTCAAGGAATTCCAGAGTGAGGTACAAAATCAACTCGGCAAGAAAATAAAGTTTCTACGGTCGGACCGTGGAGGCGAGTACATGAGCCATGCGTTTGATGACCATCTAAAGAGTTGTGGAATAGTTCCTCAACTCACTCCGCCGGGTACACCGCAGAGAAACGGTGTATCGGAACGGAGAAATCGGACCTTGTTGGACATGGTACGGTCAATGATGAGTCGGACAGATCTACCTTTATTATTTTGGGGTTATTGTCTAGAAACTGCAGCTTTCACACTAAACAGAGTACCATCAAAGTCAGTAGAGAAGACACCACATGAGATGTGGACTGGTAAAAAGCCAAGTTTGTCTTTTCTTAAGATTTGGGGTTGTGAAGCATTTGTCAAGCGACTTCAGTCGGACAAGCTCACGCCCAAGTCGGATAAGTGTATTTTCGTGGGGTATCGAGGGAAACCTTTGGGTACTACTTCTACAACCGGGAAGAGGGCAAAGTGTTTATCGCTCGGAATGGTGTCTTCCTTGAGAAAGAGTTTCTCAGTCGGGAAGTCAGTGGGAGCACGGTGCAACTCGAAGAAATTCGAGAGGAACCAGCTAGGGGCGAGTCGACAATGGCCTTGGAGGCTGAGTCGGTCGTGGTACCTACACCGGTTACAGCACCTGAACCTCGGAGATCTGCCAGATTACAGAGTGCTCGAGATGTTTTACTGTTAGATAGTAATGAGCCGGCAACTTATTCGGAAGCGATGGTGGGATCTGATTCCGAGTCATGGCTTGGAGCCATGGGATCCGAGTTAAAGTCTATGGATGAAAACCAAGTTTGGAATTTGGTTGATCTGCCTGACGGTGCAAGACCCGTCGAGTGCAAATGGGTCTCTAAGAAGAAAACTGATATGGATGGAAATATTTCCGTCTATAAAGCACGACTTGTCGCGAAGGGGTTCCGACAAGTTCAAGGAGTTGACTACGACGAGACCTTCTCGCCCGTAGCGATGCTTAAGTCAGTTCGGATCATGTTAGCCATAGCAGCCTATTTCGATTATGAGATATGGCAGATGGATGTCAAGACGGCTTTCCTTAATGGAAATTTAACTGAGGACGTGTATATGATACAGCCCGAAGGTTTTGTCGATCCAGCTAACGCTGACAAGGTATGCAAACTTCACAAATCCATTTATGGGTTGAAACAAGAATCTCGGAGTTGGAACATTCGCTTTGACGAGGTAGTCAAATCATTTGGCTTCATCAAGAGTGATCATGATTCTTGTTTATACAAGAAGTTTAGTGGGAGCAAAGTAAACTATGTGGATGACATATTACTGATTGGAAATTATGTCATGATGTTGCAAGAAACCAAAGAGTCATTGGAAAGGAGTTTCTCAACGAAAGATTTGGGTGAGGCGACTTACATATTAGGAATCAAGATCTATAGAGATAGATCAAAGCGGCTCATTGGATTGAGTCAGAGTACTTATTTGGACAAGGTTTTGAAGAAATTGAAAATGGAAGAGTCCAAGAAGGGATTCTTACCGATGTCCCATGGCATAAAACTTAGCAAGACTCAGTGTCCTTCGACAACTGATGAGCGAAGTCGGATGAGTGTGATTCCGTATGCTTCGGCAATCGGATCCATCATGTATGCCATGATTTGTACTAGGCCAGATGTTTCCTATGCTCTAAGTGTTACAAGCAGATACCAGGCTGACCCTGGCGAAACCCACTAGGCAGCGGTTAAAAACATCCTTAAGTACTTAAGAAGGACTAAGGAAATGTTCCTAGTTTATGAAGGTGATGAGGAATTCAGTGTAAAGGGTTACACGGATGCGAGTTATCTCACCGACTCAGATGATTCTCGTTCGCACTTCTCTTGTATGATGTAATCATGTATGATGTAATTCCCACTGTATTCATAAAGTTATTAAGTTGCCCTTGTTTTGAACATCTGATATATGTCATTGAATATGTGATTCGATTGTGGAACTATATATTCATGTTGTTCATACTAGATTGTCCTTGGTCATTTAGGTTGTGCTGGACACACACCCTAGACTAATGTGAGTGTTGGCTGATGACACAGTTCCACTTGTCATGGGCATGGTGATGCCATTCCAATGTTCACGGACTTGGCTAAAGAGTTTAGCAAGTCGGACTGACCCACATTGAGATGCAACGAGCAAGTCGTCATTTGCATGTCTCAATCAATGTAATCCTTAGACCTGAGGTTGTCGCACAATCCGAGTTGTGGATCACCGACTTAGGTTCTGTCAAACGTTGTTCTGTGACAAGGCAGCTATAAAGGCAGAGTTCGGGTCGAATGAGAAGCAAGCTGCGTGATGTGGATAATCAAGATGAGATTTTGCCCCTCCGAATGGAGAGATATTCTCTGGGCCCTCTCGAGTGATATGATTCAGGAAGCATGACCATGCGCGACTCAGTTAAGTGTTAACTGTGTCGGTTGACTAAGAATTAGTCAGATGAATCACATGTCACAGATCGAGAAGAGAGTTGAGCTATTTAAGGGATGACGATAAATCGCCTACAGCTCGACAAGGTATATCGTGAGGCAAAAGGGACTAAGATGAATATCACATTTAAAGTTATGTCGTCATGACTCAATGGGACTTGGGAGTCGGCACGTTCTGCTAGGAGCCGCTACCGATTGATCGATTGAGAGTAGGACTCCAATCGTGTCCAAGTCGCCATGAGCCTGCAGGGTCGCACACTTAAGAGCGGGAGCAAGTGTTGGTCGGATTGGACCCGGACAGGAAATGGACTGAATTTGTGAGTCGGACTCACAGAGGGAATGGGCCACAAGTGTTTTCAAGCCCACTGCCATTCGCTATATAAAGAGGGGCGCGGGTTGCCCAGCGGGCACGTTAGTCCACTCCCATGCGTTGGGAACCCTAACCCACTCAGTCCAGCCATCGCACCAGACCTAGCAGTCTGCCGTCGGAGCTCCTCCTCGTACGTGTGGATACCGGCAGAGGTGATGTACGTTCAGCACTTCGACGTTCGGGGATCGGATCGGCTGGATCGGATCGTGGGACTGCACTGCCCCGACGTGCTGCGTCGATAATCCGCACATGCGCGTCTAGTGGTAATACTCGTGGCCTTCTACCTCGGCTAGATCTTGGAAGCATGGCGTAGGAAAAGTTTTCGTTTATGTCTACGCGTTCCAACAGTAGCTACATCAATATTCTCAGATTTATTAATGTTATCAATAAGTTATGGGATTGTTCCCTCAAAAATCTTTTTTTGTAGTTCGGTAGATAAGTTCTACCTGAGTGTGTTGATCCTCTGTCTTCAACAAAGAACATTTAAATAGGTCAAACCTGCAATATGTTAAAAGAAAAAACCCTAGACACTTAGCTCCCGAACAACAACGTCAGGAAATAGCTTGATACATGTAAGTGCACATGTTCGTTATTACTCGGTTCGTGGTAGCATGGTATTTCTATTTATATCATTACCACGGAGAGCTGATGTGGCAGAGAGTTTTTAAGGGTTGTCTTTTTTGCACAAAAGGTGTCAAACTTATGTGAATTGACTCACAAAGATTGACTCACTTAAACTATGGTAGTGAAATAAATAGAAAGAAATAAAATACGGTAAAGGGGTGTTTTACTGCTTATGGATGAAGTAGACCCAAAGAGATTTCACTTCATGGTTCCTATGAATCTTCCAGATAGATGGTAGCGGATATGTGATACATATTATGTCTATTAAATAGTTCGTAGGAGAGTCACCCTTGAGTAGTTAAACATATCCATGTATTGATATGTTTATCACTATTGTCCATACGTTCCTGCTCCATTTACCATGGTCAGTTCAACAATTAAAACCATGATATTGGACCAATGCTTTAAATTTGTTGGTTCCCTTAATCCTCTTGTTGTCTTCACTCCACCTTGATATCTCCACCTTTCACTTTGGAGGTCGCGGATTCGTTGAACAACAAGTACATGTCTATGTAGGCCTTATAGATCATGTTACGTGGGCCGTAGATACCAAGCATTATGCAAACCATACACAGATATGCTATAATCAATATCTAAAAGATATTCAGAAATATGATGGAATAAATAGGTACAAACATATCTCACCAATCCCTTACATCTCCCACACCTTGGGGGATTTACTCGTGCATGAGAGACATATCATGCATAAACTCAGTGATTAAAAGGAAAAAGTGCAACTCAATATTACCGTAGCAAGCCACAACAATACGTGGATCAACAAGTACCAAACCAGAAGTTCAATCTATAGGAAGGTTTTCTCAACCATATTCTTATTACAACGGATCTCTCTCTATATATATACGGTGGGATGGTGATGGAATGGATGTTGTTGGAGAAGATGGTTGTTGCTTGATGGCGTGAATCACACACACTCATTGGGAAACCCCAAGTGGTAGGTATGATGTAGCGTTGCGGCAAATTTCACTCAGTTAGAAACCAAGGTTATCAATCTAGTAGGACTTCAATGTATATCAGCAAGGTGCTCGTGGCACGTCAAGCGTGAACCTACACACAAAGCAGAAACTCCCTTTCGTCATCAACTTTCTAGGAAGGTTGTCAAGCTTACCGTCTTGCTGAAGACAATCATTTAATTGAGTGGTTGAAAGCAATAAAAGTAAAAAAAATAAAAAGTAACATCAAACAAGTGATGGTGATGAGAAAGTGATGCAGCACGACCCATCCCACTAGGCATGTCTCACACTCCATCATACATCAAGTCACCATGGATTCAAATGGTGAACTCCTTCCTCAATGAGCCCTCATATCGTACGCCTTTGGATTGTATACTACTTGACCATCGACCCTCTTGCATTGCTAGGTATGACACAATGAGTACAGACGTGCGGGAAGATGTCGAGGAAGCCCGAGACTCAAGGCCATCCAAGGTGTACGCACGGAAGAGAAGGAGGAAGCGTCAAGATTAATGGGAGGTTGGAGAGATCGGAGTCTCTAGCCCTCCTAACCCCAGAGTCTTCGGCCTGAGCGTGACTACCCATCGCTACCAACTGGCGTGACTCATAGATGCCTTATCCGGAGTATGCCCAGAGTCTCCGGTACGAGCAACCATACCGGAGTATCCGCCGCAACAAGACCAGAGTCTCCGGCCCTACCAGATCGGAGTCTTTGGTGTAAGTGACTCAGTGACGAGTGTTTGTAGTATGGTTTATGGAAGGGGGTGCCATAAGCCTGATGGTAGATCGTGGGTGGAAACGTGGGGAAGTTGTCGTAGGCGGGGACACAAGTTTACCCAGGTTCGGTACGTCGCAACAATGGCGGCGCCATACTCCTGCAATCTCACTAAATCTGGTCTAAAGCCTGAAGTATACAAAGTACAATGTGACTCTAGGTTTTCTGCCTTCGATCTTCTGCC
The DNA here is from genome assembly GCA_028641055.1 of Alopecurus myosuroides. NCBI lineage: Eukaryota > Viridiplantae > Streptophyta > Magnoliopsida > Poales > Poaceae > Alopecurus > Alopecurus myosuroides. Next base: position 185,588,293 of record CM054061.1, on the reverse strand, counting down.
CTGAGATGGATCCCGTCCGACTTTATATATGTAGCCGGACTAGGGCTTACAGGAAGGAAAATGTGGAGTCTAAGGAAAGTATTCCTATTCTTGGTGTGCAAGTTGTCCGACTTCTTCTCCAAGCCGGATTGCGTATTGGGCCGTAATCCGGGCTCTTCTAGAATCTGTCTTCCTGTGCGTCAGCTTACTGGCCCGCACAAGGGACTATTGCTCCATTACCTATGGGCCACCCGGGTAATCCGGCCTTCGGCCAATGCCGGATATACCCCTATTTGGCATATATCCGACACTCGGCCTGCATGCTGAATAGGGAATATTCCCTTGTATACCTCTACCTACCCCTCTACTATATATAGGACCTCTTTCCTTCATACCTAGGCAGAGAAGAGTTGATGTGAGATAGAATTGAGCTTTTTCTTCCCTCCCATGTGGAGAACCTCCCCCATGGATTTATGGCTACTCCATAGATTCATCTCTTCGATTGTATCAAGATCTCTCCAAGGAACTACTCTTTCACTTCGTGACTCTAGTAGGACTAGCCAATCTCTCCCTTGCGGTTTCTATTGGATCGGTGAACCGGCCGATGAGAGGAATCGGTTCCAATTAGCGTGTTGTTGATTTGGGTTTGGGATCTCTTGTAGGCTTCACAAGTTATCCCCTTTGCGTGCGTGTGTTCTTCGTGGTGTTCGTCTGTTCTCCGTGAAGATCGGGCCATTTAGAGGCCAAGCCTATAACATCAAGTAAACGAGATTGTAATGTAAAACAATGGACCGGGGGCCATAGGTTTACTAGTGGTGTCTCTCCAATAAATAAAATACATGTTGGGTGAACAAATTACAACTAGGCAATTGATAGATCGTGAGGCATAGTAATGAAATTATGATAAGAGAAATGTTCATTGTTCTATTCGTGTAGGCATTACTTCAAAATATATAGACTGCTATCTAGCTGCATCTATAAGTAATAATCCATCTTAAGACCGCTATCCGGCATGCATCTCGTTGTATTAAGTTGCGCGAAATAACAGACTATCGCACTAAACTCAATACATAATGTAAGCAATATTCATATGTATAAAGAGACATAAACACCGTTTATTTACTCTTAGTAGCAACATCACATCCTCGTCCTTAGACGTTTCTGTCACGCGTGCTCAGGCACGGAGGAGACACGAACCTACTATCGAGTATAAAACTCTCTCTTGGAGATACAAGTAACTACTTGGCCAAAGAAACTACAAGTACTAGAGAGCATGCAAGAACATAATAGAACATTGTTACAACAATAGTAACAAGATCATATAAAATAGATGAACAATCTGATCATAACTTCACCATTTAACAAATCCTAACAAACACAACACATAGCAATTATGATATGACGATCTTAAACATGTTAGGCAGCTCACAAGATCGTAGTATGAAGGCGCAAGGATGAAAGACCACCATCTAGCTACTGCTATATACCTGTAGTCCAAAGATGAACTACTCACGCATCTGTCCAGAGGCAATCATGGTGATGTAGAGGCCTCCGATGATGTTTCCCCCTTCCCGCAGTGTGCTGGAGCAGGGCTCCAAAAGCCCTAGATTGGATTTTCGAGGTGATGGCAGCTTTGGATGGGTTTCGTGGAAAATAATCACTGCCCTCGACGTTTTAGGTCAAAAGACAATTTATAGACGAAGAGAGGTGCCGTGGGGGGGGGGGGGGGACACCCCAGCCATCAGGCGACCATGGGTGGACCCGTGCCTACCAATCGCCTGGTGTCTGTGGGCCTCCTCCCGGGCTCCCCTTTGCACTCCTTCTTTGTTCCGGATAAAACCTTCCCTCTGTGGATTTTTAGGACTTGTTATTTTAAGTCCTTGGTCAAGTCTTAGACTCTTCGATTCCACCAAGCACTCGGGGGATACTAGCGTGGGGATGCCAAATGGGTCCCTATGCTGAGCATACTGGTGGCGGCCGAACTATGGGGACCTTCGAGAAGGCCCGCAAAGCCTCCTGTCCGGGGCCCAATGAAAGACACAGATAATGAACCGACTCAAAGAACTTACCTTACGGGTCAAAAGCACAATAAGAAACCGACTTGAAAGGTTCCTATTCATGTACAAACTCCTGAGACCCGGGCTGCTATATAAAGTCTGGGAGGGGGTATTAGCAAGGGGAAGATCAGAAGAGAGAGAACCTTGCGCCAGACCATATTCTAAGCCGCAACCCTTGTAACCAAAAAGTAACTCGCTGGAATAAAGTGACATGCAGGAAATAGGAGTTCTACCTTCCTGAATGGCCCTAGAACTGGGTAAACGTGCCCTCGCTCTATGCTATCAAGACGAGTAGTCCATCACCGCTTATCTCCCTACGAAACCCTAACCAAGTAAGTATGTGATATGACGTGGTACCCCCACGACATCTACTAAGTGAAAGGTGATGAGGAATCCACTCAAAGAACCGAAAAATGACCTAGGCCTATTGTTAACACTGTATGTAGTAGCCACCATGCTCCAAATATTAAAAACAAAATGAAGGATTGTCTCTACTCTTGAACAAAGCTAACATTTGGTGTTTCCAACCAAAACAATTTGGCCATATTATTTTCAGTATCAATTGCATTAAGTCGTGTCAGCCAGAGCCAAATCTTAATTTTTAGAGAAAGTTTTAGCTAGCTCTCCACATATTTTTTTAAAAAAGGGTCTATCAACACCTTTGTTGGACTTTACTGTAAACTTTCCTAACTTGGTACATTTCTATTTAGGAGTATCATTATCATCATTCAAAGCAGCAATGGTAAGCAAGTTTTACAACCTTCTCGTATGATCTTTCGTATCCACACCTAACGATCTTCCAACGAATTACGAGCCATCACTTGATGCCCAATAATTACCGCAAATGGGCTAGACATGCATACACACGCAACTGGTGATCCAGGAGGCCCTAATTTGTGAGGCTTTGCAAGTTATCACATTGTTCAACTGCACAAGGTCGCCCTACCACTTGACAAACTAGAATTAAAAGAGTTTCCAACCTTGGAACCGCACCGCTTCGCTCTCGAGAGGATAAGCCAGGGTTGAGAGTCGACCTCCGTCGTCGCCGGCCGGGCCGATCCCGGATCTGCTCTAGCGGCGACGCCGCCTGGAGTTGGGATGGGGGAGGACCGCGCTGTCTCCGTGTACAGAGTAGCCATAGGTTTCTTTGCTTTCTAGTTCTTCCCTCGGTGGAGTTTGGCGCGATGCCGGAAGGGGGCTGGCGATGGATGCATCCGGGCTGCATCTTGTCGCTGCTGGTGTGGTTGCTCCTTGCTCAAGAGCTTCGATGGTCGGAGCCAGAGGGAGGAACGGCGGCGGCATCACCTCTTCATAATAAGCTCGTCTTTTGCAGGGACATGGTGCTCGGTGGAAGGCAATTTGTGTTCTCTGTTTCTTGCCGCGGTGGTGAGGAAGGAGATGACGATGCGCTGCCCACTGCGGTTTGCATGGATCTGCAGCAGGGGAGAGATGAAGCTTCTCCCAGGAGGAAATCCGTGGCGTTTCCAAGATGGACGCCACCTCTTCAGGTCGAAGGCCGACCCCTCCACCCCCTTTCGTCGGTTGGAGCTTGCTCTGACCATCGATGCGAGGCAGACGCTACCTCCAGGCCATGGCGCCATGATGGAGGCTCTCAAGGCTGTTCGCCGTTGGCTCCCGGAGCTTCGCCCCAAGTGGTTTCGTCCCCGGCGGTGAGGTTCTTGGCTGTTGTGGTCGTCGCAGATGCAACGGCGGAGGAGCTGGACCCGATGGCAATCTTAGGTTTAGGTCTAGGGTCTGTTGTGCTAATTTCCAGGGCCTTGTTGTCATGCTTTTTCTTTCTAGGTCCTTTTTGTAAACTGCTGTTCATCTATCAAAGCTTCTAGGTCCCTCGGGGACCATCCTCTGTTCAAAAAAAAAAAAACTACACAAAACACTCCCTCCCACACCAAAAGATGTTCCAAGTGAGGGAACAAACCTCATCACGAATAGTAATTTTTGATTACTTTAGCCTCCATAGCCCTCTTCCTACTGCCCTTTGTAGTGTAGTGCAGCTCAGCAAAGTAATACAGCTTCTCCCACAAGTTGGCTGGCTTCGCAAGCATCTTTCTTCGGCATCAAGCCAACGAACTCGCGCGCGCCCGCAGTCAAACGTGTTCCACAGCAGCATCACTGGCCAGCGCACACCACCCGTGCGGGCTCCGCCTCCGCTTCGCTTCACCCCCTCCACGTCACATCACTCCCCGTAAACCAGTATAAAACACCACCTCCCCATTCGGCAGCAGCACACCAAGACCAAGCCACGACCAGCGCTCCCAGCCCAACAGCCGAACAAGACCAGGGGAGTCCTCCTTCTCGAGCAACCAGAGGCAGCGAGCGATGGCAGTCGGATTCCGCCGGACGCTGCACGCGCTCACGTCGCCCCGGCCGAAGGCGCCGTCGTCCCTCCTGGACTGCGCCCGGCCCAAGAAGCTCTCGTACGCGCGCGTCCGCTCCATCAGCCTGCCGGTCCGCCTCCACCCGCTGGTGACGGAGCTGCACGACTCGGCGCGCGCGCTGCTGCGATGGGCGGACGAGCCCGCGATGACGGGGGCCACGTGGGTGGCCGACGGCGCCGAGCGCGCCGGGAAGGTGCTGGTGGGGCTGGCGGGCCTGCTCCACCACCCGCAGGCGCGGGACGCGCTCCAGCGGCCCTGGACGGAGCAGCTGCTCGACGACCTGCTCCTGCTGGCCGACTTCCACGGCTGCTTCAGGGAGTCCCTCGTCGCGCTCAGGCAGCTCCTCAACGAGACGCACGCCGCGCTCCGGCGACGCGACGGCGTCCGCCTCGCCGCCGCGCTCCGCGCGCAGCGCCGCGCCGCGCGGGAGATCTCCCGCCTGGCGTCCTCCGCGCGGGACCTCTGCCACCGCGCCTCCCCCGGCGACGACATCGACGAGGTCACGATCGCGGACGCCTTCGCCGCGGCCACGGCCGGCGTGGCAGCCGCCTCCGCCGCCATCTTCTCCGGTCTGTCGTCCGCGTCGGCCGAGTCCGCCGCGAGCGCCGCCCCGTCCCCGAGGACCCCGACGCCTTACTCGCCCGCCCGCGCCCCGGCCAGCCCGATGTGGCTGGTCACGGACCTTCTCCGCCGGCGCAGGACCGCGTCGTTCTCGTTCGAGGACTACTGTAACGAGGAAGAGGAGGAGAGGAAGGCGGCCATGGGCCGCGTGCGCGGGCTCGAGGAGTGCGTGGCCGCCGCCGAGAACAGCGGCGAGCAGGTGTACCGCGCGCTCGTGAACGCCAGGGTGTCGCTGCTCAACCTGCTGACGCCCACATTCTGACGACGCAGCCCTGCCTCCGATCTCTTCTTTCCGGCCCGTGTTAGGCTGATTATTTTTCTCGAGAGCAAGGCTGCGTGCGAGCCTGTGAGATTAGTGCTAGTGATTCCATTTTGATTCGTTTGTTGACTCCTGTGTGTACATGATGTAGATACTCTGAGACTGCAATGAAGAAAAGTTCCAATTAATTAGCGCAAACCATCCTGCTGAATCGTCAGTCTCTTCCTTACAATATTCTCTGCAGTGGCGGCTTCTCTGAAGAAGAAAAAACTTTCTGAATTGCTTGTGAATCTCTTCCTTACCCCACTGGACCCAAATTTTATTGCCCTTTTTGTTCTTTGAGCAAACGAACATTGTGCTGTCTAACTGCCGGGAATCAACTGATTCCATCCACAGCTCTTCTTCCTCACATGCATCATGCATGCATGCAAGGAACATCGGCACATTTCCGTCAGCTGCGTGCATGCATGCATTCATTGGCAAAGAAATCTTTCTGTTGCTTGGGCGCTTTCGCCGGGTCTGGCATGGATTCTCGTGGTCTCTGTAGAGTTAATGTGCCAAGCTGGAGCGGCCGATCCATCAGTGACCAAACCCTTTCTGGCCAGCTTATCTCTGCAGCTGAGGCCGACGTCCATCCAGACGCTACCCAGCTACTCCTACCATTATTCAAGGCCTAACTAAAAATAACTAGCTAGCTGCGCTTTCTAATTAGAGTAACTAGGTTGGCGCTTCGTCACGCCGTGCCAGATCTCAGAAACCAAAATTACCTTCATCCAGGAGAGCTTATACTGCCACCAGGAACCAGTAGGTGTGGCTTGTGGGCGTCTACTTCTTTCTGCTAAGAAAATGCTATCACATCTACCACCAACGAGCGAACTTCTACCATCCAGTTTCTGCGAAGGTCGACCGACGATATTATCAGCTCGAGTTCTTGGCAAAGCTTGCCGTACACCAATCTAAAAGGGGAAAGCAGCCCGGCACCAGGCTAGGCTCGATCTCGTCTGAATGCTAGCTTAACCAGAAAAGTGGCAGGCCTCTTTTGGCACTGGCCAACCCTAAACCCTACACTAGTAATCCGGTACAGTTGTTAATTATTAGCTCGATCGGGCGCGTCGGCGTTCGCTTGTATATTGCATTTGCATGAAGCATGCCCACATGAGCGAAATGAATGTCCTCTACAAATAATTGGGAGGCGGCGACCTAATTTGGAGGGATCCATCCATGCATGATGCATGGACCCCCCCGGCCTCCCCGAGCTGTGCATGGGCTTCTGGTAGCCTGTTGAAAAACCGAACCCCAGATGGAGCCCGTGCGGGACCAACCAACCAAACGGCTGAAACACACTAGAAGCCCCTCTTTCCCTCTCCTCCTCTTCGGATAAGGTTTGAGGGTCGACCCCCGTTGCCGCTGCCCGGCTCGAACCCGGACCAGCTCTAGCGGCGCCGCCGGCCGGAGTTGCGACGGGGGAAGAGTGCGGCGCACCCCTGTAGATAGTAGGTGTAGGATCTGTTGTTCTTTAGTTGTTTCCTTTGTGGAGTTTGGCTTCATGCCGTCGGGGGTTTGGCGAGGGATGCACTCGAGCGGCATCTTCTTGCTTCCGTGGTGGTCGCTCCTTGCTAGAGCACTCCGGTGGTCGGAGTTAGAAGAAGGAGAGGCGGCGGCGGTGATCCCCCTAATAAGCTCGTTTATCGCAGGGACATGGATCGCGGCGGATGGCCAACCTTGCTCTCTTCTCCTTGCCGTGGTGGTGAGAAGGAGGGCGACTTTGTGCTGCTCGCTGGTGCTGAGGTGGCTCTGCAGCAGGGGAGATTCGAAGCTACTCCCAGGAGGAAAATCATGGTGGTTCCGTGTGAGACGCCATTTCTTGAGGTCGAAGGCCGACCCCTCCATCCCCTTTCGTCGGTTGGAGCTTGCTCTGACCAGCGATGCGAGGCGGACACAACCTCCAGGCCATTGAGCCATGAAGGAGGCTCTCAAGAATCGGCGTCGTTGGCTTCCGGAGCTTCACCCCAAGTGGTTTCGTCCCCCGATGGTGGAGTTCTTGGCTGCGGCGAGTGACGTAGATGCGACAGCGACGGAGCTGGACCCGATGGCGTTTTTAGGTTTAGGTCTAGGGTCTTCGGTGCATATTTCAAGAACCTTGTTGCAATTCTTCCTTTATTTTGGTCCTCTTTGTAATTTGCCGAGCATCAATGCAAACTTCTAGGTCCCTCTGGGACCATCCCTCTGCTCAAAAAAGAAAAGATGGAGCCCGTGCTGTTAATAACAACTGAAATCTAATCCATATTCCACCAAACGCGTGGCATAATTTCTGGTGGTTGGATGTGGTAGACCACTGCTGGTGTTTGCCCATGTGGATGCATGGATGCGATCCAACGCCACATGCGTATGGATGCGTCTTATCAGATGATCGATCCGAGGGAGCAGCGAGTTTAATCAGCCTGCCCGACAGCCCGAGCGCTCGTGCCGATATGGCCATATGGGTATTGGATCAAGGAAGTGAATTTTTTGATTAGGACGTGCATGAAGAACGCAGGCACGCGTACATATATACTGGAGTGGAAGATGGCGAAGTGTCCAAGTGTGCGGAAGTCGGATAGAATCTACTTTTCGCTTGCATGCACAACACGATTTTTGGCGGTGGAAGTAAAATGATGTGGAGAAGAAGCCATGCTTTTCTTCTAGCCAATCGCGGTGCCAGTGACGGGCGGAGTACAAAAGAGAGCAAAAAAAATAAAAAAAGAGACTTAAAATGAACCACTTGTTGCCCGTGTAGTTACTTTTGCGACGAAAAGAACTAGGACTCGAAGAAATGACAAGTTCAATAATTTTCACCTTTCGCCGTTGCTTTGGGCCCTCCCGGGAGCCGAACGGGCCCAGAACGCTAGTTGCCCCCGAGCTTTTCCCGGGGGTCTTTTCGCGCTTGGAGCCCGCTGCGTACGATCCATCACATCTGCTGCATGGGGGGATCTCAAAAAAAGAAAAAAATCTGCTGCATGGGAGGAAGACGACGATGGACGAGCGAGATGCCGTTACAGACTGCGGGAGGGGGAGGTGAACTCTTTCCCTTTTTTTATTATTTTTCTCCTCTACTATTGCAGCTCGTCGTCGTCGCTATATCTCCGACCTGGCTTTGCTTTTCTTTGTCGCCATGAACTGCCGGCAATGGGACAAAACGGCTTCAGGTGGCCGCTTTCCCTGGCAGGCCTGGATCCATAGATAGCTACAGCGGGCTCAGCTCTGGTTTCTGGCCCGCCAAGACGGCCGTGTCCGATCGTGACGGAATATCTCTGCAGAGGCCTTCCCTCAAAAAAGAAAAAGAAAAAGAAATCTCTGCGAAATCACTAGAAAAAGTTTTCCCTCTCGGAAGGGCACCCCGCACGCGTTGTGGGCGCGACACTTGTCGCCCTCTCGTCGCGCGGGACCTCCCCCTGATATCTTCCGCGCTTGACACTTGTCACGCTCTCGACCGTGCCCTTGGGCGAAACGGTATTGGTATCGGTATCGGGATTCTACGTCCGAACCGTTTTTTGGAGAAAGACAGTGTCGTGTTGCTTTTTTTCTCTCCCCATTTTCCCTTCTCGTCTTCCTCCGTCCTCTCTCTATCTCCGTCGCCGCCCCTTCGCCCGTCTCTCTATCTCCGGACTCTCTCTCTCTATCTCCGTCCCCACGCCTCCGCCCGTCTCTCCATTTCTCTTCGTGCCTTTTCTTTTTGGCCCGTGGGTAGTGTTGTTTACTGCCTCGCCGCTTGGCCACCGGTTTTATTTATTTCCGGCGACTGTCCTCCGAGAGATTCTCCGATGACTATCATCCGACTATCATCGGTTTTTCCTTCTTTGTTATGTGATTGGCGATGACTAGGGTTTTCAAATCTATGTTTCGTTGCTACTGTTCTTGTGTAATTTCCTCACTTTTGGAATTCGAGAAAAAAATAGTTGTTCTTCGATTATTTTTACCTTCTGAATCGGTTGAAACATGAAAGCAATTGTAGCAGTGAGTTTTCCCTTCTGAATCGATTTTTCCCTTTGTCATTTTCGGGAAGGGAGTTTTCAGGGGAAGTAATGGGAGGGAGGTAGCAACTTTCAAATACAAGAAGTAATTTTTTTTATCTTTGATTTGCCACCCTCTGTTGAGGATGAACTTCCACCCTCTGTTGAGATGTCAAACTCTGGTTTTGTTCTCGATGAACTTCCACCCTCTGTTGATAATTGCATCTCCAAGAATTTATCTGTCGTACCGTGTTATGTCGTACACTTCTTCAAATTTGAGAAGTATAGGATGTATACTTTAGTGGGAGTTCGCCTCTGAGTCGTAGGACATACAAGCTAAGGCAGTTCTGTCGTACAGTGTACATCGTAGTTTGTTTACTTCGTACGTTGCTTACTTTCTACAGAAAATATATGCTATAGAGTTTGGTGGGAGTTCACTGCTTAGTCTTAGGACGTACAACACAAGTCAGTTGTGTTGAACATTTTCGTGAATATACACCGTAATGTGCTTACGACGTACGTTTCTTCAAATTTGAAAAGTATAGGTTGTATACTTTGGTGGGAGTTCGGCTCTAAGTCGTAGGACGTACAAGTTAAGGCAGTTCTGTCGTACAGTGTACATTGTAGTATGTTTACTTCGGACGTTGCTTCCTTTCTACAGAAAATATATGCTACAGAGTTTGGTGGGAGTTCACTGCTTAGTCTTAGGACATACACTAGTGGAAATAACCCCTTTCGTACAGGGGGCCAGGGGGCACCTGTCCCGATTGCAACAAAATCCGGGACCAATGCATAGCATTGGTCCCGGTTTGTGCGCCCGAGGCAACAGAAATCGCCTGGGGGCATTGGTCCCGGTTTGTGGCATGAACCGGGACCAATGCCTAGCCACAGGCCACGTGGCACGCGCATGGGCATTGGTCCCGGTTCATTCCATAAACCGGGACCAATGCCCTTCCTCTATATATACTGCCCCACAGCACCCCTTCCATATTTTAATTTTTGCTTGGAGGTGTGAGAGAGGTGGGTGTTAGTGTGTGTTATTTTACTATGCACACGAGCTGTTCGACGAAATTCCCGAGCCAGACATAAGCTCACTGGAAATGGTATCTTCGACCGAGGTTAACAAACTTATCTTTTTCATCTGTAATTGATACATAAAAAAGTAATATTTGACGTTGTACTGTGGTCATTTCTCTATTGAATATGTTATTCTAATGTGTTTTGATAAACTTAATTATACGATGCAGATGGATGCACGGCAGCGATGGATGTACGGTGACCGACGCACTTCCGAGTATATGGCAGGCCTGAATGCATTTCTCGCTGTAGCTCAGGCGAACAAAGATAATGGCTTTATGTGTTGCCCATGGTTTGATTGTCGGAACGTCAGGGAGCACTCTTCCTCGAGAATCCTTCACGGCCACCTACTTTGGAGAGGTTTCATGCCCAGCTATAATTGCTGGACCAAGCATGGAGAAAGAGGGGTTGTGATGGAAGACAATGAAGAAGAAGAAGATCCTTTGTTCCCTGAATACGGTGATACTGCAATGGAAGCCAATGCAGAAGAAGGAGGTGATCAAGAACAGGCATCAGAAGATCCCGATGATGATCTTGGCCGAGTTATTGCTGATGCAAGGGAAGACTGTGAAAGTGAATTGGAGAGTTTGAAGCTGGACAACATGTTACAGGATCACAAAAAGTTGTTGTACCCAAATTGCGAAGATGGTAGCACAAATCTAGGTACCACACTGGAGTTGCTGAAATGGAAGGCACAGAACGGTGTGACTGACAAGGCATTTGGGAGTTTACTTCAACTAATGAAGCCAAAGCTTCCAAAGTATAACGAATTGCCTGAGAGTACGTACGAAGCAAAAAAAAAGCTCCCTGCCCTCTAGGATTAGATGTGCAGAAGATACATGCATGCATTAATGACTCATCTCCTCAACGCAATATCTCAGAAGGTAATCGATCCAGAAATTCTGGCAAGATTACAGAGGGATGTGGTATAGTGTCTTGTTAGTTTTGAGTTGGTGTTCCCACCATCCTTCTTCAACATTATGACTCATCTCCTGGTTCACCTATGTGAAGAGATTCATATTCTCGGTCCGGTACTTCTACACAATATGTCCCCCTTTGAGAGGTTCATGGGAGTCTTGAAGAAATATGTTCATAACCGTGCTAGGCCAGAAGGAAGCATCTCGAAGGGCTATGGAACATAGGAGGTCATTGGGTTCTGTGTTGATTTTATTCCTGACCTTAAGACGATTGGTGTTCCTGAATCGCGGCATGAGGGGAGACTGAGGGGAAAAGGAATGCTGGGAAAGAAAACAATGATACCCAGGGACGGGCGTTCTTTCACCAAAGCACACTACACAGTTCTACAAAATTCTATGTTCGTGGCTCCGTATCTCGAGGAACACAAGAATATTGTACGCTCCACAAACCCGGGGAAGGATGACTCATGGATTAAACGCAAACACATGGAGACTTTCGGAAGTTGGTTGCAAACACATCTTATAAATGACACCACTGTTGAAGATCAGCTGTACATGTTGGCCGGGTCACCATCTTCGACTATTGGGAGTTTTCAAGGGTACGAGATAAATGGGAATACATTTTACACGATCTCCCAAGATAAGAAGAGCACCAACCAAAACAGTGGTGTCCGCTTTGATACAACAAACGAGAATGGAAAAAATGACACATACTATGGTTACATAGAGGAGATATGGGAACTTGACTATGGACCTTCTTTTAAGGTCCCTTTGTTCAAGTGCAAATGGGTCAATCTGAATGGAGAAGGGGTCAAGGTAGACCCGCTTTACGGAATGACGACAGTGGATCTCAACAATATTGGTTACAATGACGAACCATTCGTCCTAGCCAATGATGTGGCTCAGCTCTTCTATGTGAAGGACATGTCCTCCAGACCAAAAAAAAAAGAAAAAAATAAGCAAACAAATACATCATACGATGAGACGAAACGTCACATAGTTCGTTTAGGAAAAAGAAACATCGTGGGAATCGAGGACACGACAGACGTGTCAGAAGATTATAATAAGTTTGTTGAAATTCCACCCTTCACAGTGAAAGCTGACCCCACCATCCCGTTAAATAATAAAGATGCTCCATGGTTACGGCCGAAGCGATCATAAGCAAGGGACACGAAGAAAATTCAGAAGACTAAATAGTGATGTTGTTGGTGATGTGTAATAATAAACGTGGAATACATGATCATAGTTTTGTTTGACCAATAATTTGTATTGACCGGTCAAAATTTGGCAAGCATTGAGTGATTGACAACTATGACCAGTCTGACTTCATTATTATCCCAACCAGCAGCACACCCACCCACTTTTCTATTTCTCTCTCCTCCGTCTCGTCCATTGAGATGTGCGCTGCACACAGGGCCGCTGTAACCAGCCCTGTGTACAGCCGCGCATCCGGAAGGAGGGACACGGCCGGCACATATTTCCCCTTTATCCCCGACCCCCCCCCCCCCCGCTTGAAAACAGAGCATACGTCATGTCGTGCATTTGATATGCATATATGCACTCAGTAGCCACGACAGGGCTGTAGGCTGGCGATACCGATTGTTGTGTTCTACATCCCCCTTTAAGGTTTGATACATCATTCAGTTCATCGACCAAATACAAATCATCCGGATTCGCCATCATACGTTCTGCAGTGCATTTGGTATGCATATATGATGAAGATTGTCCATGGTTGCGGCGAAATCCGAACAAAGTGACACAGAAGAAAAAGAAGACGCAAACCGAAAAACTCTAGAAACTGATTTGTGGTTTTGTACGTAAACACTCTACAGCCAGTGAGACAAGGAGTCTGTTAATTATGTTGCTATTAATGTAACTGTTACTAATTTTAAAATAATATAAGATATTTATATTCAAATTATATGCAAATAGTAAAATAGTTAATAGTTTGAATAGTTAGAATAATTATTTAGTTAAACAGAAAATGGATTTGAATTAGTTATGCAAATTCAAGCACTTTTCATGTTGAAATTTTTGTCAAATTCGAAAGTATATAGAAGTTATTCATGTGCATATTCAAACAATTTTCAAAATTTGGCGCTAAAACATTTGGGCGCGCAGGGTAGCACCAAATTTCGAAATACGTCTGGTCCCGGCCCGTGCCACCAACCGGGACCAAAGGGGGTACCTCTAGTCCCGGTTGGTTGCACGGGCCGGGACTAGAGGCCCATTAGTATAAATATCCAGGCCCTCTCTCCAGGCCGAGCAACCACCCGGGACCGACCGGACTAGCCTAGGCGAAGCCCTGCCGGCGGCGGGGATGGATAGAAAGATCCCGCCGGCGCCGATTCCGGTCGTTTATTGCATTAGCTTGGCCATAGATTGGCCGGGGACGAGTTTTGGACGGAAGCGATTTCATTAGTAAAAGGCCCGAGTGGCCGGTGCTTACATGGGGGCGGCAGCGCGGCCACAGGCGGCCGGCCGTTTCTTGATGACGACCCTATTGGACGTCCTTACATGCATGGGGGCGGTGGCGCGGCCACAGGCGGCCGGTCGTTTCTTGGGGGGACAAACCTAGCTAACTACTTGGCCGGGGACGCGCCGGCGTCGGCCTAGTCCTCCTCGTCGGAGGAGATGCAGTGGTAGGGAGGCTGCTGCCACAGGTGGGCAGGCAGCTGGGGAGCGCCCTCCGGTGGCGGTTGCGGAGGCATCGGGGGCGCGCCCTCAGGCAGCGGCGGCAGCTCCTGTGGCGCACCCTCCAGTGGCGGAGGCGGCAGCTCCTCCGACGACCACTCGCCGCCGGTCCAGGCCCAGCTCATGCCGTATTCGAGGCCAGGGGGCAGCGGCTGTGGAGGGGGATGGTCCTCCGACGCCTCCATCTGGGCGTTCATCGCCTGCCACCATGGCGCCGGCGGTGGAGGGGGCGGCATTGCGGCCGTGTCGGCGTCGGCAGCCGCCTCCGTGGCCGCGCAGGCGAGGACCTGCTCCCAGCGCCTGATCTCGTCCTCGGCGAGGGAGCGGCGGGAGGCCTCGTAGGCGGCCTGCATCTCAGATTCCTCCTCGTCGTCGACGATGTCCTCCTCGAACCACAGCTCCGGCTCGCTGCCGGGGGGCGGCGCTGGGTAGGTGTCGGTGTTGGCCTCCGGATTCGGGGGCGTGGCGAAGTAGGAGCGGCGGCGCTGGTCGTGCTCCTGCTGGAACCACACGTCCCAGTTCGGGGAGTCCAGCGCGTAGGCGGGGTCCCTGAGGAGGTGGGCCGGCAGGAGCGCGCGCCGGCGAGCTACCTCCTCGGCCCGAGCTTCGTTGGTCGGGACCGCTGGCACCGGGATCCGTTGCGGGTTGAGGTGCCATCCGTCCGGGAGGTGGACGTCCGGCCAGAAGACCGGCGTGGCGTGCTGCCAGTGCCACGTGGCCTCCTCCTTCCGGATGTACCGGCGGAGCCGCTTTCCTGGCGCGGCGCAAGGTGGCGGGCGCGCGGCTGAAGGTGGTGCTAGGAAGCGCGGGGTGGCCCCGATCCGCATGCCGGCGGGACCGAAGCCGAATGCCTCCCGCGGTGGGGGGGGGGGAATGCCGCCGCTGCGGCCTCTCTGTCCGGCGCCCCTGGAGGACCCGGCCTCGTGCTCGTTCTTGGGCTTCTTGAACCAGCGGTGGGGCGACATGGCTAGGGTTAGGGTTTGCGCTGAGGGGGTGGGGTGTGCCGGTGTATGGGCGGCGGGTCCCTTTAAAAAGGACTGGGGCGGGGATGGCATGCCAACCAGCGGCGAGAACGTGGCGGCGGTTGCAGGTGAAGCCGAGGCGGGTTGGGAAGTGGGGGACATGGGGGAAGGCGAGGCGGCCACTGGGTCGCTGGCCAGTGGGCCCTTTTGACCGCGCATGGCCGCGGTTCGGGGTATTAATTAAAGACGTGGGGACGTGGGGGAAGGCGAGGCGGCCACTGGGTCGCTGGCCAGTGGCCCTTTTGACCGCGCGTGGCCGCGGTTCGGGGTATTAATTAAAGACGTGGGGACATGGGGGAAGGCGCGGCGGCCACTGGGTCACTGGCCAGTGGCCCCTTTGACCAGGCGTGGCCGTGGGGACGAGGCAGGCGACCGCTATGTCACTCTTGTCCCTGTCCATTGTCTCTGTCATCAATTCACTTAGTTAATTAATGAACTTGACTAGGTTAGCTAATTTAGATACTAGTAATATTGCACAGACGATGCGCGTCTTAACTAACAGAGCGTCTATATCTAGATGATTTTGGTACTTAACATTGCAGCGACATACACCATTCGATCGACGTCGTGGACGGATGTGATTCTTTCGTTTTTTTCTCTCGATATTTTTACGTTAACCATAGATATAGACATGTTTTGCGTGAAAATATATCATCACAACATCTCCATCTAATTATCGTTATTTCTATTATATGAGCTGACCACTTTTTTATATTTTTTATGTTTTCTATAAAATTGGCCCCCTCTTATGTTTTGTTCACCCTCCGCCAATGGCTACAGGAATGGCGCTGGGACAAACACAACAACTGGAACAAAGACAGGAACCACCTTGTGTGGATACTATGTCTGCGAGTTCATTCGTCAGACGGGAACCACCTTCATGTACTTCAGTCGTCAATTTTTCTTATTACCATCTATTTAAGTTACTTAGTTTCATTAATATATATTGACCACTCTTCTTTATATTAGATCGAACGGCTCCGGGACGGTCTTCTACCAAGGGACCGCATACGAGCAATTCAGGAGGAAATTGCGGGCTAAATTTTATTTTGTAATTCCATCGGTCATGTAATATGCTCGACATACTTAGCTTCTGTAATATAAGTGTTCCTTATTTTTCTATATGTATGTATTACTTATTCACTCGTGGGATCCTGGAGGTCCGGGGAGGGGCCACCGAGGCTCCTCTCTTGTCGTGGGATCCGGGAGGTCCGGGGAAGGGCCACCGGGCTCCTCTCTTCTCCTGGGATCTGGGAGGTCCGGGGAGGGGCCAACAAGGCTCCTTATCAGTGTATGGTGACAGGGATATCGTAAAATGGAATTGGTCGCAAAACAGAAAATAAAAAGGAAAACAATAAAGCGAAGAAAAAACTCTGCCGCGGCAGAGAAAATGGCAAAACTGCTGCCGCGGCAGAGGAGGCATTCATCCCGGTTCGTGTTAAGAACCGGGACTAATTCCCCTGGCCAGGTTCGCCACGTGGTCAGCCATATTTGTCCCGGGTCCTGGCACAACCGGGACCAATGGGGGAGGGGCATTTGTCCCGGCTGACCCATCCCGGTTGCACAACCGGGACACATGGCACTTACCAACCGGTACTAGTGCCCCTGTTTCCACTAGTGATACAACATAAGTCAGTTGTGTTGAACATTTCCTGAATGTACACCGTACTGTGCTTACGACGTACGCTTCTTCAAATTTGAGAAGTATAGCCTGTATACTTTGGTGGGAGTTTGGCTCTAAGTCGTAGGACGTACAAGCTAAGACATTTATGTCGTACAGTGTACATCGTAGTGTGTTTACTTCGTACGTTGCTTCCTTTCTACATAAGTTATATGCTACAGAGTTTGGTGAGAGTTTACTTCTTAGTCTTGGGACGTACATCATACGACAATTGTGTTGAACATTTCCTAAATATACACCGTACTGTGTTTATGTCGTACACTTCTTCAAATTTGAGAAGTATAGGATGTATATTTTGGTGGGAGTTCGCCTCTGAATCGTAGGACGTACAAGCTAAGACAGTTCTGTCGTACGTTTCTCTGTGTACATCATAGTGTGTTTACTTTGTACACTGCTTCCTTTCTACATATTGTATAATCGTATTGATTGTGTGCACAATTCAATGCTAACACATAAGGAATCACGGATTCTCTGATCATTTTAGTTGTGGGATGAATGTGAGTACATGCGTAAGTTTATGCTCTACTAGTAAATAATAAAATCAAACATACAGTTCATTGTGTTTCGCATCACATCATCTAATAAGTTTGAAAAAAAAAAACATTGTGTCTGATTCTTGTATGAGATAGTTTCTGTTCTCTAATGTGGCTGTTATGTTTCCTCATCTTCTAAAGTTCAACTTGTCTCTAGTGCTTCTTCCTTCGCTATGTTTGCCTCCTTTTGTGGATCCTTGTTTCCTTTTATCTCCCCTTGCTGTTGAAATTGTTGTTAGTACCAATTAGTTATGGAAAAAAACAGATAAATGTCGGACAAGTCATGCCTTTTGCTTGCAGTTACCTTGTAAGCTATGCATGGATTGCACCTTGTCTTACTCTTCTGCAATAATTTACTGCTTGTTGGTCTTTCTCCGATCATTCATGTACCCACTAAAAAGATTTTGTATAAAATAGTTAGTGATTAAACAGTCTTAATTTGATAAGTTATTGATTGTGTTATACATTTTACCTTGATAAGTGTGATGGTGCACCAAATATCAAGTACTCAAAACCACATTTTGTTCTCCCGTCCCTGTTACGGTTGAAACCTCTTGGTTGCTGTGGGGTTGTAGGGCTTTCTGTTTCATATTTTTTCTGTCTATGGCCTGGTTGTTGATGTTGTCGTTCATTCGTTTGAGATGTGGGAGTGTCGTGCTCTTAGGTTCTTGCTCTTTCAGCCTCTTCAACCTGTCTTTTTAGGATCTCACAAGATGTTCTATTATGCCCTTGTTCTTTGCATTGTTCGTATCTGATTGTTTTGCCTCTTTTCTCTGATCCTGGTTTTGGTCTATTTCCTCTATTGGTTGTTTTCCTCCTTGTTATTGGTGGGTTATGTATCTTCTCGTTGTCATTGTTTGTTGCAGCTTCTTCTGTAACCACTTTTTCTGAAAGTTCAGCCATTACTCTTGTCGTCATGTCACGCATGCATTCCTGCATCACCTTGTAAGCTCTGTCATTTTGGCATGCTAGGTTGCAAATGTCTGCCATATTGGACATGGTGCCGGCAAACCTCAGTGCTTCTTCTGCGGTATCCACGTCCATGTCTTCTCCTAGAGTTGGCAGCTCTAAATCCGCGTCCTTCCTCCACCTCTGCATGATGAAGCTATCTGGCGGATCATTTATTCCAAAGTGCACTAGTGCCCATATGACGTGGTAACACTGTATTCCGTCTCTTTTCATCTTCTTGCATTGGCACCAGAAATTCTTTTTTTCTTCATCGTGAAACACATCAAAATATTCTCCTGAATTTCATTTTCTCATAATTGATTGCTCTTTCAACTCATACGTGCCCTGGTTGCATCGAACCACTATAATGGAAAGTTGTGCTGTTCTGCACTTCAATCTGGAACTTTTGGAATATGTCACGTGTGTACGCCTCAAGGGCTTGTTTCTCGAACAAATGATGTGTTGATGTCCTTGCTATTTTCAGAATTGATTTGACCTTTTTCTTATCAAGAGCATGAAAGCACTTGTCTTGTATCACCTCATACTGTGCAAGAAAGTGTGTTATTGTGTCTGTGTTCATGCTGTAGCACTTCCAGATGTTATTTGTGCTTTCGCTTCTTCCTGTACTTGACGAGAATGGAAAAAAATCATCCATAAAGTATGCAGGGATCCATATGTGTCTTATCCTAAACAGCTTGTTTAGGTGTTTCTCTCCTTCTGCCTAATACTTTTTTATTAAATTTTGTCATACTGCTTCAAACTCTTCTGGTGTGAATGCATTCTTGGCTGCAAATCTCAAATCTTCTGGCAGACCTGGGTGTGTTGCGAAAAAGGATCCTTCCTTTTGGCTCATGTTTGTGACAATATGGTAAAAGCAGTTTTTTGTCTTGTTTCTGGCATAACTTTGAGGATTGCCCTCTTCATTGCCTTGTCTTGATATGTTATTATCGTTTTTGGTGCCTTTCCTCCTATAGCATCCAGAAATGTCTGGAGTATCCACTTGAATGATCCTATCTTCTCGTCCTTCAGTAGTGCAACTGCAAATAGAACTGTTGAGCCATGATTGTTTACGCCGACTATCGGTACAAATGGCAGGTTATACTTATTTGTACTGAATGTCGTGCCGAATGATATGTACTCGCCAAACAACTTGTAGTTCATTACGCACATTGCGTCTATCCAGAATAGGCTTTGTACTATGTTTTCACTATCTTTCTCCATTGTGTAGAAGAAACTATGTACTTTTCTTTGCAATGTTTTGAAACGTTCCAGGCACTGGTCAATATCGTGATCCTTTTCAACTTGTGTTTGGTGGCTCTGAATGTTTTTAGGTCTATTGCATCAAAAGGGACTCCCCGGAATCTGTCTCTAATCTTGCGGAATATTAGCATCATCTTTCTAGGTGATAGTCGACCAACCTGCAGTAGATGTATCAGTTTTTTGTCCAATCCTGTCATCCTTTTGTGGCAGTGTGCAAATCTGATCAGGAAATCTGTTGGTTCAAACGGATGATTTTGCTCTAGATTGACCTTCTTTACGTACCAACCCTTTTCAAACTTCTTTACTTCTATGTGTGCTTCACACCCTGTTCTTACCAATGTAGTTGTCATTCGTGTCTTGTCTGCTAGAATTCCATTCTTAGTTTCACCTTCTTTGTTGCAAGCAAATGTCTGAAGATATATCTCTTTGTCCTTAGAAGATCTCTTACTACTGAATCTATTTATAGAAAATCCAGTCTTTCTTGCATACAACGCATAGCTATAAAATGCGTCGTCCTTAGACCTGAAGATGTCACCTTCTTTTGGTTGTGGCGCATCCACAATTTCTTCTACTGCAGGGTAGTTGTCCATGTTGAACATCCTGTCCATTTCCTCTTCTACCTTTGTTGGTGGACCTGGATTTAGTAGTGGGTCATCATCTTGCAGATTTTCAAAACTGTAGTGTTTGCCTGTTTCTTCCTCTGTCCAACTATTGTGTGCTGTTTCTGCTTGCTCTGATGTATCTCGATGTTTGCTTGTTTCTTCTTCCGGTGAACCACTGTATTCTATTCCTGGTTGCCCTGTGGTATCTTCCACTGACTCATCTTTCTGTTAACCCTCCTCATTTTCCTGTAGTTTTTATTGAAATCAGTTATATTCTATTGTTACAAGAATTTAATTTTTATATTGATGCTTCGTTTACCTGGTTTTTTCTCTATTTGATTCTCTTTTGGATTCTGAACCATCGTATCCTGCTCTGTTTTCTCCTTTTGATTCTTCATAGCAGTATTGATTTCCTTCTCTGTCTTTGTATCCCTTCTCAATGGTAACTGATTGTTGAATCTGGATTCTTGCCTTATGTTACTCTGCAAAATAGAAACAATATTAAAAATTTGCATCTAACGTTTGTAAGAAAAAAATGGAGTATGGTTAATTTTTACCTGTGATCTTGGATTGTGATTTTTGTTCATGATAGTGCTACCGTTGTTTCTAATTGAAACGACTCGTTTGAGTTGTCTGCTGAACGCACATTGAAAGATTGTCCTCGTCTATGTGCTGAAGGACCCATGTAGCCTTGTTCTGATATTCATATTGCCTGTCGAACACGTACTCGTCTATCTGCTTAAATTTAATATGAAATTTTATCAGCACAGAAGCAACAGCTAGTGTTTGCACACAATGATTTTAAAAGAAAGCGTACCATGCTTCTTGTTGCCTGTATCCTTGGATTGTGGCTATTGTTTATTCTGACGTCGCCGTTGTTTTTGAATAGAGCTGGTTCATTTGAGTTGTGTGTTGGACATACATTGAAGAATTGTCCTCTTTGGTGGTCCCATGTAGCATGATTGTGTGATACATAATGTCTTGCAAACATGTCCTGTCGGGGGCTACCCCTGAGTAGGTTCAAACTTGGTCTTAAATGGTGTCCGAGACAGAAGTTACCGAGATGAGTTACCAAGATAGGTTATCCAAGTTGGAGGTTATCCGAGTTAGAATTTATCCGAGTTGGAGGTTATCCGAGTTGGAGGTTATCCGAGATGGAGGTTATCCGAGTTGGAAGTTATCCGAGATGGAGGTTATCCGAGTTGGAGGTTATCCGAGTTGGACGTTATCCGAGTTGGAGGATATCCGAGTTGGAGGTTATCCGAGTTGGAGGTTATCCGAGTTGGAGGATATCCGAGTTGGAGGTTATCCGAGTTGGAGGATATCCGAGTTGGAGGTTATCCGAGTTGGAGGTTATCCGAGATGGGGGTTATCCGATATGGGAGTTATCCGAGTTGGAGGTTATCCGAGTTGGAGGTTATCCGAGATGGGGGTTATCCGAGATGGAAGTTATCCGAGATGGGAGTTATCAAAGATGTTGGGCCGTACCGGGTAGAAAGGTACCTAGTTGGGTTGCTACCAAGATGGAGCTATCTCGGTAGGAAGATCAGGGAGCCAAGTGAAGATGTGAGTATTCTCCAGACTGACCGAGTAGCTCTTGGTGAGTCCGAGTAGTCTTGGATCCTGCTCTTCCCTGAGGGAAAATCAATGGAGCAGTTGAGATCCCGAAGATCACGGGAAGAGTACGCGTGTGCGGTGCAACTTACTAGGCGTGATGATGTATACGCGTACAGCAGAGCAGTGCAGGACATGGGTGAGGTCACGTCCTGTCTCTGACACGGGGGACAAGACAACGCAACGGATACAGAGGAGGCGACTTTCGGTGTGTGTCAGCGAGAGTGCACTACGGCACAGTGTATCTCGCCTAACCTTGTACGTTCTGTCAGTGGCCACCAGTATATAAGGTGGCCACTGCCCTCCGGTGCGAGGGACGGTCCAGAGAATCCCAGAGAGATCTTCTAGTGTTTTGCCTTAGAAAAAGAGAGAAAAAGAGTGAGCTCCTTCTTCTTCCTCTTGCTCTGAGAGTTTGAGGAACCATATATGTACTCGGTTACCCATATATATTTATAGAGAGAGGAAGGAGTAGGGGTGTTACCTCCACATGAGGGCCCCGAACCTGGGTAGATCTTGTTGTTTGCAGTGTAGTGAGCGCGCCAGCTAGGCGTTGATGTCTACGCACGCTTCTATTCTTGTAGACAGTGTTGGGCCTCCAAGTGCAGAGGTTTGTAGAACATCAACAAGTTTCCCTTAAGTGGATCACCCAAGGTTTATCGAACTCAGTGAGGTAGAGGTCAAAGATATCCCTCTCAAGCAACCCTGCAATTAAGATAAAATAAGTCTCGTGTGTCTCCAACACACCTAATACAATTGTCAGTTGTATAGGTGCACTAGTTCGGCGAAGAGAGAGTAAAATGTGAGTAATATGGATGATAATAAGTGATAATAGCAATCTAAAATAAAAATGTCAGCAAGCAAACATTTAGCAGAACAGGCGGCAAACGGTGTTTCAATGCTTGGAAATAAGGCCTAGGGATCCTACTTTCACTAGTGGACACTCTCAACAATGATCACATAATTGAATAACTAAATATCTTCTCTACATTATGCTACTCTTAACCCTCTCCGGTTGGATAACGAACACTAATCATTACGTAGGGCTGCAAAAATCATTCCTTAAAGTAGGCATTCCCATGTCTAGTTAGCCCCACACTGTCAACTTGAGTGCCCTAGAAGGTACTAGACAAACACCACAATTCATAGAGGAGACACACACAATGTGCACACTGTCACCTTCACACCGCGGGACAAGGTGACTCCAAAGTTCATATTAATAAAACACTTGAGTAGCACAATATATCAAGAGTAACATCTACTTATTCAACTAGATTACAAAGCTCACGATCACATATAGATCACACCATGGGAGAGAGAGATGAACCACATAGCTACCGGTAGAGCCCTCAGCCTCGGGGGAAAACTAGTTCCTCCTCATCATAGGAGACAGCAACGGCAATGGAGATGGCGGTGGAGTTGATGGAGATGTCTTACGGGGGCACTTCCCCGTCCCGGCAGGGTGCCAGAACAGAGATCTGTCCCCCGAAACTTGTCGGCGGCGGCGGTGGAGCTACGGATGTATTTTGTGGAAAAGGTCGATCTTCTCAGGGTTTTCCCTCGGGGGAGTATAAATAGGCGAAAGGGCGATGCCGGGGGATGTCCAGGGGCCCACACCCCTAGGTGGCGCGGCCAAGGGGGGACCCGCGCCACCCCATGGTGTGGCCACCCTGTGGCCCCCTACGGGGCTCTTCGGGACTTCTGGAAGCTTCCTGGACTTCTAAGACTTCTGGCTTTCGAATCGTCCAATTCCGAGAATATTTCCATAACAACTTCTCTGAAACTAAAAACAACAGAAAACAAGAACTGGCTCTGTGGCATGTTGTCAATAGGTTAGTCCCGGGAAATCGATAAAAATGACATAAATTGCAAGGAAAACATGTGGGAAACAACATGAAAACAACATGGAACATCAGAAATTAAGGATACGTTTATGACGTACCAGGCGTGCGATCCCTCCCCGGATACCCACAGTGTCCATCGGCCCCAAACTTAAGCCATCCTATGGCATCCGTCTTTTCTCATACACGACATGTCCTCTTCTCCCTGCTTTGAATTATTATACAAGTTTATAAGTATATTTTCATTTCATGATCTGTTCAGTTGGATGTACTGTTTGTTAGTATTTTCCTATTTTTTTAACTTCTAACCTGCTCCAAGTTCGTTGATCCTTGGGATATCACTTGTTTTCCCCTTGCTGTCGATGGTTCTCCTTCTTGAATCCATCTATATTGTTGTGTTTTGTTATGCTGCTCAGTAAACATGATATGTGCGATCACCCATCTCAACTTTAGCTTATTTTGCTAGTTTTTAATTTCACCTTTCTTGTATTATGATCTTACCTTATTTTGCCGCAGATTTGTTGTTGTCTTTCCCGGCTTCTCTTGTGCAACATAGCTCAAGTTATTCCTCTGTGATGTGTTGTTTATTCCAAGTGAAATGTCGTTAGCTTTCATGTATCCTCCTGTTTCAATGAACATGTCCTCCTGCAGTTTAAAATAACATCATTTTTTGTAACACAAATCCTCTTGTTCTACATTTCCAATAGACAGATTGTTTTAAGCGTACCTTGTTCCCTTATGTGTAGCTTCTTTTGTATTGTTTTTCTGGCTCTTCAATGGTTGACGATTCCTGCATGGTTACATCATGTTTATCAAACATAGCCTATGGTTGTACAAAATCAAACACTCATGAGTTAGACAGGCTAAATGTATTGATTTTGTGTTTGACATGACATGAAATATTCGTTTCTTACCTTGCCCATCTGGTTGATTTTTGTTGCTTTGTGTTGATGCTCCGTTCCATTTGAGAAATCTTGAATTACTCATGTTTTTCTCTTGCTGCTCATGTCCTTCAAAAAGGTGCATAATGAAATAACATGTTAGCTCAAATTTTAACTTTATGGGTGTAAGGTTTTTTACTAATAAGATTTTACCTTGTTTACTATCTTGTTGTTTGACTGCGTGGTAACATTTCTGTTTGTTGTCAGAAATGGGCCTTGTGAAAGAATTGATGGGGCAGAAGATTTCCCTGGAACCGTGAAACTATCCAATGCTATTGTTGTTTTCTTGTTGTTCCCCCTTTCATTTGCTTCTTCTGACTGATTATCCAACATACGTTTTCCTATTTTCTGCGCCTCAAGTTCTATCTTCACCGGTACAAGAGCCCTTCTTAGATGTGCATGTTGCACTTCTCTTAAAGATTCTATGATCGTATCCAACTGTTCTGTATCCCTCCTTTCTTTATTTCTTCTCCACCTATCTATCATTACCTTTAATTGGAAAAAAGTACATATTAGTATTATCTTATGCATATGTAACACTTATAGGTTATCTGTGATCATTACGGCACAACATTTACATCGACAAATAACAAATCTTGTACACCCTGGTTTAGTTTTGTACGTCGGTATTATGCTATGCGATGTACGTAGATCAAAAAAATTAAACCGTGTACACCCTGGTTTAGTTTTGTACATCGGTATTACCTTATTTGTTGAAGGTGCACATCGAAGATATGACGCTGTGTACACCCTAGTTTAGTTTTATACGTCGGTATTAGCTTATGCGTTGTACGTACATCGAAAATATGAAACGGTGTACACCGTGATTTAGTTTTGTACGTTGATATTAGCTTATGCGTTGTACGTACATCTTTAATATGAAACAATCTACTACAGTGTTGCAAATGAATTTGTTCAAAAATACGTTGCATGGTATTGTTCCTTACCTGTCTTATTATTTTAGTCATATGTTCCTGTGTTGGTATCATCCTCCCCCTAGGTTGTTGCCTCCCCCTAGGTTGTTGAGACATGTAATCTTGGATCTCTTGTTGATTCATTTTCTCTCTTCTATTCCTTTTTATTACCTTCCTGCAGAAATTGGTCAAAAACATGTCATCTTCATATTGTATACAGAGAAGTGAATCCACGGTTGAAGAATCTAAATCATGATGTGATTCGTGGTTTGAAGGATCTCAACAGATTCCTTTTCAACAACTGTTTATGTTTTCCTAATATTTAGTTTGTTGCAGTGCTTGTATGAACGAACTGTTGTCTTGTATGATTTGATCGAATCAAACTATTGAATCCATTGTACTAATTTGAGCTATCATGTAGGCACTTTTGTCTAGGTGACGTGAACTATCAAACTATCTAATCTGTTGGTTGCCTTGTTCGAACCAAGTGGTGATCATGTATATCAACGATCATAAAAATCATGCTTAGAAAATTTATCCCAACTGAAGATGAATCGAAACGATTTTTACTCATGAGCTATAGCGCGTGGTGTTTTTGTAAGGATTGGATGTTTGAGAAGCGATTAAAAATTGATTTTGATCTCGATAGTGTTGGTGGGATGATAACTCGGTAGGCCCATGTCTGGCGAGACCCGGCCAGGAGATTGCGCGAGACCCGGCCCAAGAGGAAGGAAGTTCTAGAAGACCTGAAAGGGAGCATGGGCCTTGTAACTCGTACCTTGGGGGTCACGATAGGGGATTTAGAGTTGTCTGCGGATCCCGAGTGGGATTCTGGAAAGTACCTTGTATGGAAATTTAGGAAGCCGGGTGTTATATAAACCGGCTTCTAGGGCAAAGAGATCAGGCTTTTGAGTTTCGAGAGAAAGAGAAGGATTCGAGTTTGTAACCCTAGATTGGAGTTTCGGCGACATTATAGCCAGGAACCCTAGATTACTAGTTGACATGATTTCCTCTGACACCAGAGTCGATTCGCCCCAACCTAAGTTACCCCCGGTAACGTCTACCGTGAATATCCCGCGACAGTTGGCGCCCACCGTGGGGCCTACGTCCAAAGGTGTTTACGTCATGGGAGAAGCTAGGGAAAGCATGAAGAACCTCGTCATCGGCGAGATCATCACCAACCCCGAAGGAGAGAAGATGGTAGACGACTTTGGCTGGGGGTCAGAGTCGGATGAGTTGGAAACCGGATCTGTTATCACGATCGGCCGGGTCAACGTATTCGTCGGCATGGTACGTGCGTATGGTTTTGTTTCTGACCATAATGAGTATGATTCCGTGTCAGGGGACGATACATATGTTCAATCGGACGGAGAAGAGTCGGTCGGGACAGCAGAGCCGGAGAAGGAACCCACCACGAGCAGCAGGAGCAGGGACTTCACATCCACAAAACCCGGCTCTGTTCAGCAATAATCTGATCTTGGACCCCACAATATTGGCAACGGTGATAACCCCAGAAAACGCAGCAGCACGTGCCCGAGATCTAGATGTAGCCCGCCGGGCATTGGAACAACAAAGAAGGGAAGTAGAAGCTGAGAGGCAAGGGATGGCCGCACGCCAGCGTGAGTTGAAAGAATTGGAGGATCGTATTTAGGCTCAAACAACTAGGATATATAATCAGAGGCATCAGACGAGGTTACCGGCGGCGGGTGGGAATCTACAGCCGGCCACGCTGTTTATTGCACCCCAAGATCAGCCAATTCCGGCTGTGAATCAGGGAACCGGGCATCAAGGAGCGACGCTCGGGGCACATCCGGCCAACGTGCCAGCCGGGTTACCCGCGTTACCCGCCGGGACCCTTGGAGGCGATGCAGCGCCACCACCGTCACGATTCCACACCCCACCGGGTCACTTCAATAATCCCATGGATAACGTGTATGCTGCGACTCTGGCACTCGATCGTATTCCATTAGGAGAATCGCCCCAGGCGATTGAGACCCGGCGAGCTATAGAGATGTTGCGGACCGCGGTGGCTTAGCAGGTTAATTATCCGGACAACAGAAGCGGTTTACACGGGACGCCTTATGTCAGCCGGCAGCCTGGAAATACGAGAAATATTCAATCAAGCTCGGCACGACGGAGGGCAGAGCAGCAGCAAATGCCGCCTCCTCCTCACAGGCCAGCGGTTCCCGCGGTCTCGGCGGCACAAGAAATTGTCGACAGTCCCGGGCAAGGCGTATGGCCGGGTCTGCGGTGCGAGGGCCAGCAGGTGGTGTACCCCCTGCGGCGCCCGCCGAATCTCATGTTTCCCGCGCAAGGCCGGTACTGACAAATTTAGTCGGGCCCAAGTGCCTATCAGATCCCATCAGAGCTAAGCCATACCCGGATAAGTTCAAGGAATCGGGTAAAGTTTTCAATTATGAGCCAACCATGGATCCTGAGAGCTGGTTGAGCAGTTATGAGATGGTGATGTCTATTCGAAATGCATCAGAAAAACTCCAAGCCAAGTTCATGTATCTTATGATGTCTGAAGGAGCAACAAAATTATGGTTCAACAACCTGCCTGAAAAATCCATCAATTCGTGGAGTGAGTTAAAGTCGGCTTTCATCAAACATTTTCATGGAACATGCAGGAAACTATATACAGTCGACGACTTGGATAGGTGTATCCAAAGAAAAGGAGAATCGGCACGCAGCTGGGTACGCCGGGTTATGGAGATACTTCATTCTTCCACTGATATTAAACCGAAAGACGCAATACAAGCTATGGCAAAGACATGTAGATACACGCCTTTGGTGCAAAAATTGGTGCGCATGAAATCCAGTAGGCATATGTCGGAAATCACTATAGGGGAATTAATGGACGCGTGCAATAAGCATGCCTCCACTGATACCACGGAAGAGGAGATAGAGGAAAAGAAAGGGAAGGCTAACATGAGCAGTAATGGGAAACCCGGCAACAGCGCTACGCCGGGTAATAATGGAGGTGGTAATGGAAACAACCAGCATAAACGTCCGTACGAGGGAAACTCCGAGTTAGTCGCCAGTACCGAGGCAGGATTCCCAGGGCCTAGGGTAGATGGAAACTTCAATGGAGGAAACTTCAGCGGAGGAGGCAATTATCAAGGACCACCACGGCCGGCTAACCACATAGAAGCCTTCAGGATGCCTTACCCGCGTCATAGTAGGAATGGAAAGCCGGCTAATCATTCGTTGGAGCAATGCGTGGACTTACAGAGATGAAAAAACGAGGAGATACAGAAGGCCCTGCGAGGCGCAGGCCGGGGAGGAGGACCGGGTCTGGGTGGAAACCCGGGCAACGGACCACCCCCCGCTGGCAACGCAGGAGGTGGTAATCCGGGTAATAACCAGGGTGGTGCGGGTGGCTTTCAGGCTAATCCAAAGTAATTAGGGCAATACCATGTCCACACCACTGGGACCTCCAAAAGGGAGAGAAAGGTGTTCAAGAGAGCGGTAAACTCGGTTTTCTCGGGTGTCCCAAGATACCTGAGATGGTCAGATCAAGAAGTTACATGGAGCAGGAGAGATCACCCGGAAGCAATTAAACATCCGGGTGTGCTGGCTTTGGTGGTAGCGCCCCAGGTCAATGGTTACGAACTGAAGAAGTTTTGATGGATGGCGGGAGTAGCATCAATATCTTATATTGGGAAACCTTTTTACGTATGGGACTCAAGGAGTCTCAGTTGCAGAAAAGTTCCACAGTTTTCCACGGAATTGTGCCAGGACATTCGACCTGCCCTGAGGGAAAGATTACACTAGAGGTTGCTTTTGGAGAATCGAAGGATAACTACAGAGTAGAGTGGCTCACATTTGAGGTGGTGAAATTGCGTAGTCCTTATCATGTGCTGTTCGGAAGGCCGGCTTATGCCAAATTCATGGCTAGGCCGTGTTATGTGTACCTACAGCTAAAAATACCGGGTCCTAAACAAACTATCACTATACATGGAAACGGGGTTGTGGCAGCCGAGTGTGATGAGGGAGATGCGGCACTTGCAGAACAAACTTGTGCGAAGGAAGAACTCAGGTATTACCGGTCTCAGGTAGACCCGCAAGATCGAATAGCTTTGAAGAAACCAAACACGGACGATGAGAGAGCCAAGTTTAAAGCAGCCCAAGACACGAAGATGGTGGCTTTTATTGAGGGCGACTCTTCCAAACAGTTTGCTATAGGTTCTAACCTGGGTAATGAGGAGGAAGAGGCACTCATAAAGTTTATTTCGCGAGAATCAGGACGTGTTCGCCTGGACGCCGAGTGACATGCCGATATCCCGACTGAGCTCGCTGAACACAGCTTGCATGTTGATCCCAAGTCTCGACCAGTGAAGCAGGGCCCGAGAAAAATGAACGAGGAAAGGAGAAAGGCTATAGGGGCAGAAATAGCTCGGCTCCTAGCAGCCGGCTTTATCATGGAGGTCTTTCACCCGGACTGGCTGGCAAACCCGGTTTTAGTACTGAAAAAGAACAATGAGTGGAGAATGTGCATAGATTATACGAGTCTCAATAAGCATTGCCCAAAGGATCCATTTGCCCTCCCAAGGATAGATCAGATCATAGACGCAGTCGCAGGAAGTGACCTATTATGCTTCCTGGACGCTTATTCCGGGTATCACGAGATAAAACTAAAAAAGGAATATTGGGAGAAAACATCATTCATAACCCCTTTTGGGGCCTTTTGCTACAAAACTATGACCTTTGGATTGAAAAATGCAGGTGCAACATACCAACGGTGCATTCAGAAGTGCTTCGAGGATCAGATTCGACGCAACGCCCACGCTTATGTTGATGATGTGGTGATCAAAACAAGGAAGGCAGAAACATTCATTGATGACCTGAAAGAAACATTCAAGAACCTGAGGAGATACCAGGTGAAGCTTAACCCGACCAAGTGCGTGTTTGGGGTTCCTGCGGGGAAGTTACTCGGTTTCATCGTTTCTGAGCGGGGGATTGAGGCTAACCCGGAAAAGATCAAAGCCATCCAGAGCTTGAAAAAGCCGGAAGAGCTGAAACATGTCCAGAAGCTTACGGGATGCGTGGCCGCGTTAAGCCGGTTTATATCCCGGCTCGGAGAAAAAGCGATACCCCTATATCGACTCTTGAAGAAAACAGACAAGTTCGTGTGGGACCAAGAGGCGGACGAAGCATTCGAGGCTCTGAAAAAGCAGTTATCTGAGGCGCCGATTCTGGCTGCACCGGGTCCCAAGGAACCTATGTTACTATATGTTGCGGCTGGCCCCCGGGCAGTTAGCGCAGTGGTTGTGGTTGGCGCAAGGAGGATGGGAAGGATCACCCGGTGCAAAGGCCGGTTTACTATGTGAGCGAGGTCTTATCGGAAGCAATGCAGCGATACCCTCACTGGCAAAAGCTAGTTTTTGGGGGTATTTATGGCCAGCCGAAAATTGAAGCCATACTTTCAGGAACACCCAATGGCAGATATCATAAGAAATTCAGACGCAATAGGCAGGGTGGCCAAGTGGGCCATTGAGATGGGAGACTACCACATCAACTATGAGCCACGGTCCGTGATCAAGTCTCAAGCTTTAGTCGATTTTGTCAATGATTGGACTCACACAAGCATGCCCATAACGATGCCAAGTTTAGAGTCTTGGGTGATGCATTTTGATGGTTCCAAGCAGTACGAGGGGTCAGGAGCTGGGGTGGTACTTACATTACCAAAAGGAGACAAGTTGAGTTATGTGTTACAAATTCACTTCGACTGCTCTAACAACGTGGCCGGGTACGAGGCCCTGTTACATGGACTACGAGTAGCAAAGGAAGTCAACATCAAGCGGATAAGGTGCTACGGAGACTCGGATCTCGTGGTACAGCAGGTCTCAGGAACATGGGACAGAAAGGATGCAACCATGGCAACATATCGCAGAGAGGTGGACAAGGTAGCCGGGTCTTTTTATGGGTATCAGGTGGAGCACATTGATAGGCAAAAGAACGAGGCAGCAGATGCGCTGGCCAAACTCGGTTCGCGCCGAGAGCCGGTTCCGCCTAATGTCTTTCTGGACGAGTTATGGCGGCCCTCTGTCAGAACCAAATCTGAAGAATAACTGGCTCACCAAGATCCGGATTTGGAGTTAGTAGCCGCAGTACGTGCTATCCCGGAATGGACAGAACCGTTCCTAGTGTTTCTGCTACGGGGTGAGTTACCACAACAGGAGGTTTTAGCCCGACAAATATTGAGACAAGCAAAGGGTTACTCTATCATGAACGAGAACTTTATAAGAGGAGTGCTGCAGGAGTCTTTCTACGCTGCGTAGCCCCAGAAGAAGGCCGTCAAATATTGAAGGAGATCCATGAAGGTGATTGCGGACATCATGTCTCCACGAGATCTCTTGTGGCCAAGGCATATCGGCACGGTTTCTTTTGGCTCACGGCTATAGCAGATGCAAAGCGCTTAGTAGCAAGATGTGATGGGTGTCAAAGGTATGCTCGGCAAACTCATGTGTCGGTTATGGAGTTGCGGACGATCTCCTTGACTTGGCCGTTTGCTGTTTGGGGTATGGATATGGTAGGTCCTTTCCACATGTCTCCATGCAAAAAGACCCATCTGCTAGTGGCTATCGATAAGTTCACAAAATGAGTTGAGGTCATGCCTGTTACAAATTGTGAGGCGGCCACAGCTGTGAAATTTATGAAGAAGATCATACGTCGGTTTGGATACCCCCACAGCATAATCACAAACAATGGAACCAACATGTCCTTAGGAGAGATGGAGAAATTTTGTGGAAACAATGGTATCCGGCTTGATGTGGCCTTTGTGGCCCACCCACAAGCCAATGGGCAGGTGGAAAGAGCAAACCAGGAGTTACTTTGAGGATTGAAACCACGACTACGAGTCCCGTGTCTTCGAGCTGCTGGAGCATGGGTGGAGGAGTTACCTTCTATGGTTTGGGGAATTAACACTACATCTAACAGATCTACTCAGATGACCCCGTTTTTTATGGTTTATGGTGCAGAGGCAGTCCTTCCGAGTGATATTATCCATGATTCGCCCCGTGTGGCGGCTTATGTCGAGGTGGACAACGAGAAGACCCGACAAGACACCTGGACATGTTAGAAGAGCACAGGGAGCAAGCTTTGGAGCGATCAGCTATATATCAGCAGGACTTGAGGCGGTATCACAGTCGCCGGGTCAAAACCCGGGTCTTCCAGGAAGGAGACCTGGTGTTGCGCTTAGTACAATCCAAGGAAGGAAAGCACAAGCTATCCCCCCCCATGGGAGGGCCCGTTCATCATAAGTCAGAATTTGCACAATGGATCATACTACTTGATAGATGCAAGGGAAGAGTCGGATACTGTCAATGACACTGCCCATACCACTTCATCTATGCAAGAGCGAGAAAGACCATGGAACGTGGCTCAGCTACGTCCCTACTATACTTAGCATATACTCGGCTTGCAAGTTGTATTGCACGATGTAACAGGCAGCAGGTTTCAGACGCACTCGTTTCCTATCCAGGGTACCTAAGGGGACTGGAGGGTTGTTAATGAGGCGGCCTGCTGACCTAACGTTTTCATATCAATAAAGAGATGGTTAAATCATTATAGTTCTTGTGTTTCCTGTATTTTTGTTGTTTCTTTGCATATTTTTCTATATTTAATCATGATTTATATCAGGTAAGTATATTACGTTTAGTTAATTGTAATTACCCAATTATAAGAAATATAGTTTCAAGTTCACATACCCCTTGTTTTTATTTAAGTTATCTGTAAAGCCTACCATTGCATAACATATACCTAGGTCTTGAGGGCTGATTGCTTGAATAGCACAGTTACAAACTCAAGACCCGGCCGCGATGCCATTAAGGTATGAGGGCTGATTACTTGTAATAAGTACAGTTGTAATCTCATAACCTGGACAATAGATCCAAACTTTTCTTGGCCTTTCTTGTTTAAGCTTGATGTGACTCGCAACAAAGTGGCATGTTTGCTAGCCTATAAATTCAATCAGTCATGACGCCCATGGGGACTTGCCCGACCCTGTTTACATAGAGTTATAGCAACATTGAGTATCCATGCGAAAGCCGGCTTACAACAAAGAGGGTCAAAAGGGTCATCCAAACCATAAGTTATGCAGAATAAAGGCAACAGCCGGAAATTCATAATATATTAAGCATAAACTTCAAAGTTTATAAAGGATAGTGGTACGGTTGAGGACTTGGAAAAAATAAAAGGTTTTCTCAGACCCATCAACTCCCAGACCCCAAACCCGGGTCTCAGGGACTTGGGGACTTGAGAAAGCGGAAAAATTTCCTAAGACAATAATCCCAAGACCCAAAGTCCGGGTCTTGGGGTCTTGGGGAATTAAGAAGCAAAGTTTCCCAAGCCAGAAAACCCTCAACCCAAAGTCCGGGTCTTGGGGACTTGGAAGAAAATCTTCACGATCCCACAATCCAGACTCGATAACCATTGCAAAGAAATGTATACAGAAAGCAAAAATATGCAAACATAAGATCGAAAAGTGCATACTAAATTGACGACCAGAAGGGCCATCAAAGCCATAGAAGTTTTAAACGTATTACAAACCAAAGGAGCAGTATCAAAAGTGCACAGGCGCACTATCAAATAAACAAGTTTGAAAGGCATATTACAATGTCTATTGGCAGAATAAATGTTTGCAGGTAACGGGATAAAAAAATTCACTCGGCTTCTTCAGCCGAGTCAGCGGGAGTGGTCTTGGCAGCCGGGTCTTCGTCGTGTGCCTCCGCCTCTTTCTCCTCCTCAGCATCCGGGTCATCGCCGGAAACGGCGCGCGATGGAGGAGGGACAACTGGAGTCGTGGAAGTCGGCACAACACTGGGGCCCTCTGCAGCTTTCTTCTTCGCAAGTTCTTCTTTGAAATGGGTCAGAATATCAAAAGGCTCCGGGTCTTCAATAGGCACAGGCTGGTCCTCATCATTATAGGCAGGAGTGAGCTTGTTCACATCAAGAGTATCGGCAATCAGGCTGGCCGAATGACGGATCTGGACATTGATAGCCTTGAGGTCTTTCCCTGAGAACCTGGAGCCATCAGTTTTCAGCTCGGGAAACCCGTTTACAAGCATTGATGGCTCGATCTTGGGGTAATAGGCCTTCACCAGTGCAAGAGCACGTGTCACTCCAACTCGGCAGGCTGAGCGCTTCCAGGTCTCAATCCAAGAGGGGACAGTCGAGTATGCCTCGAGCATTTTGGTAACGCACGGGTAGTCACCCGACCGTTTCAAAGCCTCTAGAGTCCACTTAGTCCCCGCCGAGAATTGCCGGATGACGGTTTTCAGTATTCTCAGCCTATGCTGGTCATCTTTCACCATTGCAACATCAGCCGGACCTGCGGAACAAAAAAGATACCCGGATACCGAGTCAAAAACTTTGCTGGGTAGAAAAACCGGATAACTTGAATCGGTAAATAGAACCTAGACTTACCAATGAGGGAATAAAAAATGCTCCCAATGAAGGCCGACTGTTCCTTGACAAGTTCATCAGCAGCTCGGAGTTTCTTTTTCTGGGTCTTGTGCCTCTTAGTGAGGTCCTTGTAGTCAGCTTCTAGCTCTTCTCGGAGTTTTGTCTCCACTTGCAGCAGTTCATTGGTCTTGGCCAGCAGTTCATCAGTGCGAGCGACAATAGCCTGAAGTCGACAAATAATTATTAGCCGGTATATTAGGGAGTACCGAGTGACTGCAGGCAGTACACCCGGAACTTGGGGACTAGGATAAGCGTATTGATAATGTTGGTAAGGCTAACCTGGTGCTCAGCCGCTAGGGACTCGATTATTTCTTCTTCAGTGGTCTTCAAAGACCGGTACTCCTCCAGAAGCTCCTTTACCTTCTGGCTGCCGAGAGCCGACCTAGAAGAGCTAGCGCCAGACCAATGGGCTGAGCTGGTGCCTTCGTCTCTTCCGGGTCATATCTGGTAGTAGCAGTTTTTGGGGCGGCAACACTCTTCTGGGTCCCCATATACTCGACCTCAGGATCATCCGGCTGAGCCTATGAGGAGGAGACCCGTTTCTGGGACTAGTGGCGTCAGTCGGCCCTTGCTCCTCAGGGGGTGGGGGGTTGACAGCGCTCACTGGGTCTTCGTTCATGGGGTCATCAGCATCAGGAGTGTCCACCGGATCGCTAAGGGTGACCCGGGATCTGGGAAAGGAAAAACAAAGAGTTAGTGTGCCATAGCGGAAAAGCATACAAAGTATAGTGATATGGATAAGTTATGAAAGTTACCTGGTGTTTACGACAAAATCGATGGGCAGCTCATTGCTAGACCCGGAAGACACTGACAGAGATTCGGAAAGTGAGACTCGGATCGTTCCGGCTAAAGGATGATTCAGAGATGGGAATTTTCGGGGAGTACTATTAGAATAGGTGGAATGAGTACTGGCTTTGCGAACGGGTGATTGAGGGATCCCGGGATTAAGGGGTTCGTCACTCGGAGAGTTCCGGGTTACCCGTCGCTTGGGCGGAGGAGATACGTCCTTCAGAGACGATACAGTGGTTAGATATTTGTTAAGCTTGCACAGACCGGCGTACGAGTATGGTTCTGTGGTCATGGAGGAGTACGACACCTTGAACGTGACCCCCCGGGCTTCCTCTTCTGGCCTAACTCGGCCTGGGGCTCAGCCTCGCTCTCCTTCGATTGAGAGCCATCCTTGTCAGCCGGTGCTGGGGAGTTATAGCATGTTATTACCTTCCTCGCTGTCACTCGGTTCTTCTTCCTCTTCCGAGTTTTCGGAAGGAGTCGGGGTAACAATCTTCCAGAACTCATCATTTTCCTGGGTAAAAAGCAGTCAAGATAAATGTTAATAAGAGTGCATTTCAAGTAACAGTCGGAATAGAAGGTGTTAGCCGGTTCTTACTGGAGGAGCCGGGTTTGCACGAGTGAAAGGGCCGAGTCCGGAGACGCTCTTGATAATGTCTACTTTCTCGGCCAGGAAGTTCTTCATAGTCCTGTTGATATCCGCGGCCGGGCTTCTCCGAGTATCGGAGAGAGCCGGTTAAGTGACCCGAATATTCGCAGATAAGTTTGGGCAGGATGATGTTTGGCTGAATCCTACAGCTGACCCAGGTTTTAACTAAGTTTAGCCCGCAAAGACCATGGGCTGCAAGGACGGCTAGTTTGTGGAGAAGGGGCTGGATAGATTGTCTATCGGCTTCTGGCGCAAAGGAGCTAAGATTACCGGAGAGGGAGAGAGTCTCAACAGAGAAACCCGACAAAGGCTTCTGGCCGGGTATGGATGTGTCTTGGCAGTAGAAAAATGTCTTCTGCCAGTGCTTCACGTGACTGTAAAGACTGAGAGTCGGCATCAGAGAATTTTTGCGTCTCTGAATGGATACCCCCCATAGACGAGGAGGGGCCCGTCCGTGCTCTCCCGGCAGGGCTTGCATTGAAATAGCTCCAAAAATAGGGTAAGATTTGGGGGAATGCAAAGGTAGGCTTCACAAAGAACGATGAAGTGGCAAATATTTAAGATCGAGTTTGGACCTATGTCAAAAATTCGGAGTTTGCAGTGGTCCAGAAGATCGCGGAAAAAAGGGTGACCCGGGGGCGGAAACCCCGGATCACATGCTCGAGGAAAACAACTACTTCACCTGGACCACGTGAAGGCAGGGTTTCTTCCCCTGGCGCTCTCCAGGAGATTTCTGACTCTGCGGGCAGAACCCCAGACTCGGCTAACTCCTCCAGCTTGGCCTTGGTGACAGTCGACCTAGCCCAGTTGGCTGAGATCGACTGACCCGGCTTTTGCTTCAAAGCCGGGTTTTTTTCCCTTGGACTTGGTGCTAGCTTTGGGAGCCATGGAAACGGATCTAGAAGAAGTTGAAAAACAAGAATAAACCTAGGGAAAAAGGAAGAACGGAGTTGTGCACGCGAAGAACACCAAACTAAGAACCTGAAAAAATGGATCTATCCACTAGGTCTAGAAATACTTACCAGAAATGGCAATGTGCGCGGTGGTGGCGGCGTAGGACGGACACGGCGGCGGCGTGCGTACAACCGGGCGGTTGGAGGTCCAAGGCGCGCCTTGATCTCCAATGGCGGGGCGGCACTCTAGATGCGGAATCCGGCGAGCGCGGTGGCGCGAGCCCGGATGCGTCAGATGGCGGCGCAGGACGGAGACGCGGGCGGCGGCCGGCGACGAGCTTGGCGGCGCGCGCGTGCGAGAGTCCCGCGGATAGGGCTTGGCCTTGAGCTTTTGGGCGTAGGAAATGAGCGGGAGGAAGAAGAAGATGGGGAATAGCGTTTGGGAATTTTAGGGTCTACCCCTGGGCCTATTTATAGGTGCGTGGAAACCCTAAGGGCTAAACGGTAAGTGGATAAATTTTCGGGAAGATATGATTCGGCTCGTGAATTAGAGGATAAGGATCTTAGTAATTATCGCGAGATGTCCGGATTGATCAAGCTCGCTGAGAGAGTTGGACTTGAGAAATTGTTGCTCGGACTAGCAGGTGGAGAAATGGAAGCCGGGTTATAATATGTCTCCCTGAGGTGTTAACTTGGGGAACGATACCCGGCTCGAATGAAAACTGGGTTATTATATGGACCGCCAAAAGAGCAGGCCTGGCTATAGTTAAAGCAATCTAACCCGTCATGTTATGGATATGAATGTTTATTGTTTTGCAGGGAATAGCGTGCGCTTCGTGGTTGATCCCAAGCTGCCCAAGCTATTCTGGGGACTACTGTTGGTGGTATGATAACCCGGTAGGCCCATGTCTGGGCGAGACCCGGCCAGGAGAGATTGCGCGAGACCCGGCCCAAGAGGAAGGAAGTTCTAGAAGACCTGAAAGGGAGCATGGGCCTTGTAACTCGTACCTTGGGGGTCACGATAGGGGATTTAGAGTTGTCTGCGGATCCCGAGTGGGATTCTGGAAAGTACCTTGTATGGAAATTTAGGAAGCCGGGTGTTATATAAACCAGCTTCTAGGGCAAAGAGATCAGGCTTTTGAGTTTCGAGAGAAAGAGAAGGATTCGAGTTTGTAACCCTAGATTGGAGTTTCGGCGACATTATAGCCAGGAACCCTAGATGTCTAGTTGACATGATTTCCTCTGAGCTAAACCCTCTCCCAAACACCAGAGTCGATTCGCCCCAATCTAAGTTACCCCCGGTAACGTCTGCCGTGAATATCCCGCGACAGATAGATTACCTTTTTTTCTCTCTCCGTGCTGCTAGCGTCTCGTTTAGCGTCTTGTTGCTTTTTTGAATTTTGAATCTAGAGAGGAGAGAGGCGAGGAGGACAGGGCCTCGGGGGCTGCGCCCGCTTATTTATATGGTCCTTTTTGCACCTGGGTTACGTGTCGAGCATTCTTCCCTCTTTCTCTGACGTATGGGCCCCATAATAATATCTTATTGTGTGACGTGTGGGCCCTCTCAGTTTTGTCGGTTTCCGGCGCTTTTCACCAACTCCGTGTCGGATTTTGTGTCTTCCCAATTTGTCCTTCCATCCTTCCTTCCTTCCTTCCTCTCGTTCCTTCTGCGGCGGAAAGTTAGGGTTCGGCTTCGCCAAAGCATGGCCATATCGCCTTTAGTCTCACAGGTCTTGAATTCTTCTGCTTTGCTCTTCTATCGTGTAGTTCGATCTATATTCTTTGTCGTTACTCCTATATCTCAAGAAGAATCTCGATCTGTTCTGCTATTTTTTTTCAAAAGTTTCGCGTCGATGCTTCAGTCCGAAGCTTCCGGATCAACTCCAAAATTATGAGAAACACAGTCTGTTTCTGTTGATGGCCCCGAGGTTGTCACACAGGATTATATAGTCCCCGATCAGTTAGAGCGAGAAAGAGTAAGGATAGAGAATAAAAAACTTGCGTTTCAAACTTCAATTGATGAGTACACAATGAGGAAGGAATAGTTAGTACGTGACGTTCGCCATAGCATCCGTAGCTGTGACTTTTTTTTGAGTGTTGATGTGTAAATAGACGTCGTTTTAATCGTCTTTTTTCTGTACCATGAGTTGTGTGCTGATTGAATCAATTTTGGCTGTACTTCTAATTTTGTTCATTGTTTTTTTGTTTGACATACTCTTGTACTATTTCACCTCTTTTTAGATACTTACTATGCAGTGCACATTGTACTTCTTATTGTTGATGGTCTGTACTTCCATTATTATGTATGGTGTACATTCGTACTCTCACTTATTAACTTGTACTTCTCGTGCTTGTGGTGGTGTGTTAGCTCTGCTCTGCTACGGTGATTTCTATGCACGCTTCTATTCATGTAGACAGTATTGGGCCTCCAAGTGCAGAGGTTTGTAGAACAACAGCAAGTTTCCCTTAAGTGGATCACCCAGGGTTTATCAAACTCAGGGAGGTAGAGGTCAAAGATATCCCTCTCAAGCAACCCTGCAATTAAGATACAAGAAGTCTCTTGTGTCCCCAACACACCCAATATACTTGTCAGGTATATAGGTGCACTAGTTCGGCGAAGAGATAGTGAAATGCGAGTAATATGGATGGTTATAAGTAATAATAGCAATCTGAAATAAATATGGCAGCAAACACACATGTAGCAGAACAGGTGGAAAACGGTGTTTCAATGATTGGAAACAAGGCCTAGGGATCCTACTTTCACTAGTGGGCACTCTCAATAATGATCACATAATTGAATAACTAAATATCTTCTTTTCACTATTCTACTCTTAACCCTCTCCGGTTGGATAACGAATACTAATCTTTGCGTAGGGCTGCAAAAAGCATTCCTTAAAGTAAGCATTCCCATGTCTAGTTAGCCCCACACTGTCAACTTGAGCGCCCTAGAAGGTACTAGACAAACACCACAATTCATAGAGGAGACACACACGATGTGCACACTGTCACCTTCACACCGCGGGACAAGGTGACTCCAAAGTTCATATTAATAAAACACTTGAGTAGAACAATAGATGAAGAGTAACATCTACTTATTCAACTAGATTACAAAGCTCACGATCACATATAGATCACACCATGGGAGAGAGAGATGAACCACATAGCTACCGGTAGAGCCCTCAGCCTCGGGGGAGAATTACTCCCTCCTCATCATAGGAGACAGCAACGGCGATGGAGATGGCGGTGGAGTCGATGGAGATGGCTTCCGGGGGCACTTCCCCGTCCCGGCAGGGTGCCAGAACAGAGATCTGTCCCCCGAAACTTGGGTTGACGATGACGGCGGCTGCGGAAGGTTTCGTGGAATTTCGCCGATTAGGTTAGGGTTTTCGGGAGGAAGGCCTTAAATAGGCAACAGAGCAACGCCGGGAGGTCACCAGGGGGCCCTCACCACCCCCAGGCGCGCCCTAGGGTGGACCCGGTGACCACCTACTAGAGGCTAGGGTTTTTGTATTTGGTTTAAACTAGATCTGCCTCCTCAACTCGCAGGAAGGGAGTATATAAGGGGGAGGGGTGCGGCCACAAGGGTTTCCTTGCGCAAGCAACAATCCCCCTAGGACTAGGACTCCTAATTGGACTCTAAGAGAGGATACAAACCGACCCACTTTAGGGGGTGTGGCCAAATATGGTATACAAACCATACCTACTTGATGCATGTAAAATGCATACATGAACTTTGCATGTTATTACTTGTTTTTCCTACATATTAGCAACTTATATTCATGTTTTATTATGATTTGGGGGATTTTCTAAACAATCCCCCTTCTTTTGGTTCTAACCCTGTTTTTTCCAGAAAACGTACTTTTTAGTGTTTTAGACTTTCCGGGAGCTTCGGGACTCTAAAAAGGGAAAGGCCAAAGAGCACGGTTCAGAATTTTCGAGACGAAGACCATGGGCCAAAGTAGAGGGCCAAAAGGCCAACCAGGTGGCAAAGAGGACCCTCCACGCGGCCAGATTCCTTGTCGCGTGAGAGGCCTCCTTTTTGCCCCCGTGGCTCCGATGCCGTCGATCTTTCTTCTCCCGAGTGTCTCGTGACCTAAAAACGACTATATAAAGGGTCCCCTGGCCTTTTCGAGGAGGAGGCGGCGCCGAGAGACGAAACCACGAAACAGAGAGATAGAAGGCTGTCGCCGGAGAAGATCGGAGGGGGGAAACGCCGCCGGGATCACCCCCGGAGGGCTCCACCCCCCTCCGGCGTGTTCATCATCAACATCTACAGCAAGATCAGCTCCATATCTCCACTGTAATCTCTTGGCAAACACGATGTATGATGCAATACTATATTCCCTTGATGTATTGTGTCTCCCCGTCTATGTTTGAGTAGTGAATTGTTCTTGGCAATGGTGAAATAGTTCGTTGATTGGTTGCATACAAGTTTGTTATCTTCTATGATTGTCTTTATGTACAATATATGAGTGCACACATATGTTGGGGAATGCATGTAAGGTGATCACCGGTAGCATAATGGAGTGGTGGTGACTTGGGAGTGACAGTAACCTGAGACCGATCCACAAAGTTAAGTTATTGGGGGATATATGTAGGGGACCTTAGAAAGTAAGGCTATGGTGGGACTTTATGTCTTAATCAATCTTGTGCAGTCATTTACTTGGCCAGATGATCCATCATAAGGGGTTGTAGATTATTTACTTGACTATACCTATTCATGTCTCCTTCCTAGAAGAAACAACTAAGACTAAAACATGTGCTTCACTAATTGTGAAAACCACACGAACGAAACACCTATTGCTAGAACACTTGCTCCCTTGAGATACTTGAGATATTTGCTGCTTGCTACTTGTGAAACTCGCTTAGAAACTTGCATTTTAAACTTGCTTCACTAGTTACTAGACAAACCACACTCCACGTCACTTGCTTTTAATTAGTTAGTTCCTTTTAGTCAAACTTATTGCTTTGCATAAACAGACATATAAGAGGGTTATAGGGCTTTAGAGAATAGATAGCTTACCTTCAGCTCCTCGTGGGTTCGACACTCAAATACTTATCGAAAGGTACTACAATTGATCTCCCGCACTTGGGAGTCATCAAGCACTTTTCTGGCGCCGTTGCCGGGGAGCGTTGTGCTAAGCTTTTACTCTTGTTTGCATTGCATACTAACATATAAACCTAAAACACAAAAAAAAAAATTATAAAATGGAAAACAACCAAACAATTTTAGAACTGTATAATATCTACCTTGAATTAGGACATGAAGTGTTTGAGGAGAAATTGAAAAATTATTTGCACAACAATCATATTTGTGGTAGTACTAATTCTTTGAACACCTTTATTGCTAAGGAAAACCTTGAGCTTGGGGAAGTTTGTCTTGATGAATATGATATTTTTAGTCCCCCTACTATTGAGGATAAAAATGATATACTTGCTGATTCTATGGAAAGTTTTAAGCTTGGGGAAGTTGGTTTTGATGAGCATGATATTTCTAGTTCCCCAAGCTTGGAGGAGAAAATTCACTTTGATGATACTATGCCTCCTATATATGATGATTGCAATGAAAATTATGAATGTTTAACTCCCACTATCACTAATGAGGATTTTAATTATGTGGAGAGTAGTGATTCTTTTATGCATGTGGCTCATGATAAGAATGTTTTATGTGATATTCATATTGTTGAATCTATTCATGATGCCACTGAAAATTATTATGAGAGAGGGAAACATGGTTACACATATTTCAACAATATTAAGTTTCCCCTCTTTATGCTGAAAGTATTGAAGTTGCACTTGATCTACCTTTCTATGCTTGCTATTATGTGCTTCTTTTATTTGTTTCATTACAAAATGCCAATGCATAGGAAATGGGTTAGACTTAAAAATAAATTGTTTAATATATTTTTGGTGTGTTCCTTATGCTTTAATTTCCTATTCGGTTTGAGCACACATTTATGTCTTTACAACATGTAAAATGCCTTTACCTACTGTTATGTACCAT
Organism: Alopecurus myosuroides; assembly: GCA_028641055.1. Lineage (NCBI taxonomy): Eukaryota > Viridiplantae > Streptophyta > Magnoliopsida > Poales > Poaceae > Alopecurus > Alopecurus myosuroides. The sequence continues at coordinate 185,545,148 of CM054061.1, read as the reverse complement.
TTAGTTTAAGATTTTCATTTTATAAAAAATTTGGGAAAGTAAATGAGAAGGATGAGTAATGGAGAAGTTGGGGTCGACCTTGAACATGTGTTGTTCATGCCAATGAAACCATTGCAAAGTCTCTATCATTAAAACTTTTTCCAAAGCTAAAAACAATAAAAATATTAGTTCACTACTGTAACATCACATTTCTGTCTTATTTCTCATCTTAAATGGCAAGAATAATCTTATATGAGAGATAGGATTAAACAATAGTAATTAGCTGTCAAGAAAACAGATTCCTGAACTTCACTGCGAAAAATGTTTAAAATCACAGAAGTGGAATTTTGACCTGGTAATTTACGATAGCAATATTTAGTTATCACTACATATTTCATTAGTTTTAAGTTTTCTTATTTGAGCAACTTAAGTGCCTCTTAAAATTCACTCTTTATGGGCTGTTCAGTTTTTGGCAGATTATGTCTTTATTTTGCATTGCTCTCATTACTTGTGTTTTGTGTGGTTCTTTTGATCAAGGAGCAATGCACAACTGTAGTAACAGTAGTTAATATTTAGAATCAACTCATGATGTGTCTTTGCTGTACCTATGTGGATTTTATTTATGGAGGCACTAACCCCTCTAATCAAGTTTTATGTTGAGATTTGTGTAAGAAGAATTTTTAAGGGGGAAGAGTTGAGTGAGATGAACAAAGATTGAGAATCTGTCCACTAAGCCAAGAACAAAAAGGGGACATGACTCAATATTTTTGTGGTAGTGGAAAGATTCTCTAAGATGTCACACTTCATTGCTTGCCACAAGAGTGATGATGCTTCCCACATTGCTAATCTCTTCTTTAGAGAGATAGTAAGATTGCATGGAGTACCAAGGACTATGGTTTCTGATAGAGATGTGAAGTTTATGAGCTACTTTTGGAAGACAATATGGGGGAAACTAGGAACAAAGCTGCTATTTTCAACAACATGTCACCCTTAAACAGATGGACAAACCGAGGTGGTTAATAGGACATTGTCAACATTATTGAGAACAATGATCAAGAAAATTTGAAGGAGTGGGAGGATTGTGATGGAGGGATGATAACCCGGTAGGCCAAACTCCAAGGAGTAACCCGGCCCAAAGAACAGTGCGCAGGATCCGGCTAAGGATAGGGAAGCTTGTGGAGGCCCAAGTTTGTAGGCCCAACAACCCGGATTGTGGATTATTGTAAAGGAAAGCTAGGGTTTGTGCGCCGTGTCCGGGTAGGATCCAGGGTGCGCCTTGGGGAATAAGCCAGGGGGTGCGGGTGCTTTATAAACCGACCCCCATGTCTAATTTAGACAGAGATCTAAGAACCCTAGATATAGCGCTTGGTATCGAGCATCCAGTGTAATCCTAGAGTTGAGTTGTTATATCGAGATTGGAGACTCGGCGACTTTGATTGACGGCTACCAGATTGAATCGCATCATGTTTTCCTCTGAGCTAAACCCTCTCCCAAACACCTGTGTCGTCTTGCCCCAAGATCAGTTACCCCCGGTAACGTCTGCCGTGATTATCCCACGACAGTTGGCGCCCACCGTGGGGCCTGCGTCCAAAGGTGTTTGCATCACGGGAGAAGCTCGAAAGAATATGGAGAATCTCGTCGTCGGCGAAATCTACTTCGATCGCAGAGGAAAAAAGACGGTGGACGATTCCGGCTGGGGGCCAGAGTCGGATCACCTCGAATCCGGATCCGTCGTGACGATCGGCCGGATCAACATCTTCGTCGGTATGGTACGAACGACTAATTTAAAAGGACAATATCATGTGCATACTACAGGAACTTCTAGCAGGAACAAAGAGACGTCAAAGCAAGCGGCAAACTCGGTTTCATCGGCCGCGCCGGAATACCTTAGATGGGCAGAACAAGAGATAACATGAAGTAGAAGAGATCATCCGGAAAAAGTAGAGCGTCCAGGAGTCTTGGCATTGGTGGTTGCTCCACAGGTTAATGGTTACGAACTGAAGAGGGTCCTGATGGACGGTGGAAGTAGCATCAACATCCTTTATTGGGAAATTTTCTTACGGATGAGTCTCAAGGAGTCCCAGTTGCAGAAAAGTTCGACAATCTTTCATGGGATCGTGCCGGGTCACTCGGCGAGCCCCGAGGGAAAGATCACCTTGGAGGTTGCTTTTGGAGAATCGACGGATAATTATCGAGTTGAGTGGCTCACGTTCGAGGTGGTCAAATTGCGCAGTCCTTATCACGCGCTGTTTGGAAGACCGGCTTACGCCAAATTCATGGCTAGGCCGTGCTACGTGTATTTGCAGCTAAAGATTCCGGGTCCTAAACGGACCATCACCATACATGGGAACCGGGATATAGTGGCCGAGTGTGACGAAGGAGATTCGGTTATGGCTGAGCAAGCATGCAGAAAGGAAGAACTCGAATATTACCGGTCTCAAGTGAACCCGGATGATAGAACAGCCTTGAACAAGCCGAATACCGAGGACGAGAGAGCAAAATTCAAAGCAGCACAAGACACCAAGAAGATAGATTTCGTTGAAGGCGATTCCACTAAGCAGTTTACCATAGGGTCTAACTTGGGAAAAGAGCAGGAGGAAGCACTTGTGGAGTTTATTCGTTCAAATGCAGATGTGTTCGCCTGGACACCCAGCGATATGCCGGGTATCCCTACGGAGTTGGCCGAGCACAGTTTGCATGTGGATCCCAAGTCCAGGCCCGTGAAGCAGGGCTTGAGGAAAATGAATGAGGAAAGAAGAAAGGCTATAGGCGAAGAGATCGCTCGGCTATTGGCAGCCGGCTTTATCATGGAAGTATTTCACCCGGATTGGCTGGCAAACCCGGTTCTAGTGATGAAAAAGACCAATGAGTGGAGGATGTGCATTGATTTTACGAGTCTCAACAAACACTGCCCAAAGGATCCGTTCGCACTACCCAGGATAGATCAGATTATAGATGCAGTAGCTGGAAGCGATTTATTATGCTTCCTGGACGCATATTCCGGGTATCATCAGATTAAGCTCAAGAGGGAGGATTGGGAGAAAACATCATTCCTAACCCCTTTTGGGGCCTTCTGTTATAAAACCATGACGTTTGGATTGAAGAACGCCGGTGCAACTTACCAACGGTGTATTCAAAAGTGCTTCGAAGACCAAATCGGACGCAACGTCCATGCCTATGTGGATGATGTGGTCATCAAGACCAGGAAGGCGGAGACGTTTATCGATGATTTAAAGGAGACGTTCAAAAACTTGAGGAGGTACCAGATGAAGCTTAACCCGACAAAGTGCGTGTTCGGAGTTCCAGCCGGGAAATTACTCGGCTTTATAGTTTCCGAGAGAGGAATCGAGGCAAACCCGGATAAAATCAAGGCCATCCAGGGTCTGAAAAAACCAGAAAATTTGAAGCATGTTCAAAAGCTCACGGGCTGCGTAGCAGCCTTGAGCCGATTCATATCCAGACTCGGAGAAAAGGCAATACCCTTGTACCGGCTCTTGCGGAAATCAGACAAATTCGTGTGGGATCAAGAGGCAGATGAGGCATTCGAGGCACTAAAGAAGCAGTTATCTGAAGCACCAGTACTAGCGGCGCCGGGTCCTAAAGAGCCTATGTTGCTGTACGTGGCAGCTGGCCCCCGAGCCGTCAGCGCGGTAGTCGTTGTGGAGCGTAAAGAGGATGGGAAAGGTTACCCGGTTCAGAGGCCGGTTTATTATGTCAGCGAGGTATTATCAGAAGCAAAGCAGCGCTATCCATATTGGCAAAAGCTGGTGTTTGGGGTCTTTATGGCTAGCCGGAAATTGAAGCCGTACTTCCAAGAACACCCCATAACAGTGGTTAGTTCAATACCAATGTCGGATATCATCAGGAACTCAGACGCGACGGGAAGAATAGCCAAATGGGCGATAGAGATGGGGGATTATCACATCAACTACAAACCCAGGTCAGCAATCAAATCTCAAGCTTTAATTGATTTCGTTAACGACTGGACACATACAGGCATGACTACAACGGTTCCAAATTCCGAGTCATGGATCATGCACTTCGATGGATCTAAGCAATACGAGGGATCAGGAGCTGGGGTGGTGTTGACGTCACCCAAAGGAGATAAACTAAGTTACGTACTACAAATCCACTTTGACTGTTCCAACAACGTGGCCGAGTATGAGGCCCTATTGCACGGCCTAAGGGCAGCTAAGGAGATGAACATCAAAAGGATACGGTGTTTCGGAGATTCGGATCTTGTGGTACAGCAGGTGTCAGGAACTTGGGATAGAAAGGACGCAACTATGGCAGCATACCGCAGGGAAGTTGATAGGGTTGCAGGATGTTTTTCCGGGTATGAGGTGGAGCATATAGACAGAAGAAAGAACGAGGCAACCGACGCGCTCGCTAGACTCGGCTCGCGCAGAGAGCCGGTTCCACCTAACGTTTTCCTGGATGAATTATGGCAACCATCGGTTAAAACCGAGTCAGAGGAGGAATTGGCAAACCATGACCCGGATTCAGGACTTGTGGCTACAGTACGTACTGTTCCCGAATGGACAGAACCGTTTTTGGCCTACCTGTCGCGGGGCGAGTTACCACAGCAGGAGGTGTTAGCAAGGCAAATTTTGAGGCGAGCCAAGGGATATTCTATCATCAATGGAGAATTATACAAGAGAAGCGCAGCAGGAGTCTTTTTGCGCTGCGTAGCGCCAGAAGAAGGCCGACAGATTCTCAAGGAAATCCATGAAGGCGACTGTGGACATCATGCATCCACAAGGTCCCTTGTGGCTAAAGCTTATCGACACGGATTTTTCTGGCTCACGGCTCTAGCGGATGCAGAACGATTGGTAGCAAGGTGTGACGGATGTCAAAGGTACGCTCGCCAAACCCATTTGTCGGCTATGGAGTTACGGACCATCCCGTTAACTTGGCCGTTCGCTGTCTGGGGTATGGACATGGTTGGCCCCTTTCATATGTCACCATGCAAGAAGACACATCTTTTGGTGGCTATTGATAAGTTTACCAAGTGGGTTGAGGTTATGCCAGTTACTAATTGCGAAGCAGCTACAGCAGTCAAGTTCCTGAAAAGGATTATCTACCGGTTCGGGTATCCCCACAGCGTAATTACCGACAATGGAACCAACATGTCCCTTGGTGAGATGGAGAAGTTCTGCGGCAATAATGGAATCCGGCTTGATGTTGCATCGGTGGCTCACCCACAGGCCAATGGACAAGTGGAGAGAGCAAACCAAGAATTGCTTCGCGGGTTAAAACCACGATTGCGAGTTCCCTGTATCAGGGCAGCTGGTGCATGGGTCGAAGAACTTCCTTCTGTGGTTTGGGGTATCAACACTACACCTAACAGATCCACTCAGATGACGCCCTTCTTCATGGTCTATGGTGCGGAGGCAGTGTTACCGAGTGACATTATTCACGACTCACCGCGAGTATCAGCTTACGTCGAAGTGGAGAACGAAAAAACCCGGCAGGACGCCGTAGACATGTTAGAAGAGCAAAGAGAACAAGCCCTGGAAAGATCAGCCATATATCAGCAAGATCTACGGAGGTATCATAGCCGGCGCGTGAAAACCCGGGTATTCCAGGAAGGAGACTTGGTTTTGCGCCTGGTACAGTCAAATGAAGGAAAGCACAAATTATCACCACCATGGGAAGGACCATTTATCATAAGCCGGAATCTGCATAATGGATCATATTACTTGATAGATGCAAGGGAAGAGTCGGCTACAGTTAACGACACCGCACATACCACTTCATCTATGCAAGAAAGAGATAGACCATGGAACGTGGCTCAGCTACGTCCATATTATACTTAAAAAAGATCATATTGGCAAGTGGAATTGCACGATGTAATAGGCAGCAGGTTTTTCAGACGTACTCTTTTCCTATCCAGGGTACCTTTGGGGACTGGACGGGTTTTTAATGAGGCGGCTTGCTGACCTAGATTTTTCATATCAAGTAAAGAGATAGTTATCAAGAAAAGAGATGGTTATTATCAGGTTATGTACTCTCAGTATGATGCGTATATCTAGGTCTTGGGGGCTGGTCGCTTGAATAGCACAGTTACAAACTCAAAGACCCGGCCATGATGCCTATGAGTTATAAGGGCCGATTACTTGCAAACGAGTACGGCTACAATCTTATAACCGGACAAAGAAGTCCAAATTCCTTGGCTATTCTTACTTAAGCTCGATGTGACTCGCATTAAAGTGGCATGATTTGTTCGCTTACGATCGCAGTCAGTCATGAAACCCGACGGGGCTTGGCTGGCTACGTTTTCGTATGGATGTAACAACATGGTATCCACGCGAAAGCCGGCTTACAGTACAAGATAGTCAAAAGGGTCATCTAAACCACAAGTTATGCAGAGTACAAGGCTGAACAGCTGGAAACTCAACGACTATTAAGCGTAACTTCAAAACCTATGTGAAACAACTCAGGGATCTTTGTGAAATTAGCAGTAGGCAGTTCGTTCCCCTTTCAAGATCAAGTGTCCTAGACTCGGCGATCTGGGTCCGGGTGTCTTGAAACCTTGAAAAGAGAAAAAATGGCTTATTTGTATAATTCCAAAAACCCAAATATCCGAGTCTTGGGGACTTGGGGACTTAGAAGCAAAGTCCGCTTGTCAATACCCATGAGACCCGGAAATTGAGTTTTCACAAAAGGAACAATAAAGAAAGCCGGATATCGAGAACAGATGAATAATGGATAAACTTAAAAAGGCCGGAACAGGCATCGAGTATATCAAGATCTTAGCGTGCATTACAAAATCCTGGTGAAAAGATATCAAAGGTGCACAGGCGCACCACCCAAAATATAACTGTTTTAAAAAGTATGTTGACCGACCGGTGCATAAGAAGAGGCATGAGAAATCATATATCACTCGGCGTTCATCTTGGCCTTGCCCTTGCCACCATTGGCGGTAGCAGCAGCACCCGGATCAGCGGTACCAGCCCCTGCAGGAGGTGGAACGACTGGTGTTGAGGTAGCAGGGGCAGAGCCGGCTTGAGCTTGCTTCTTGGCAGCCTCCGCCCTTATCGCAGCAGCTTCCTCCTTCCACCGAGCCAGCATATCATACGGCTCAGGAAGATCTGACTTAACTGCTTCACCGGCAGCATCGTATGTTGGAACAAGTATGTTAACATCCAGTTCATCAGCAATTACGCTGGCCGGGTAACGGACCTCCTTCTGGATGGCCTGAAAATCCTTAACCGAGAACTTGGATCCGTCAAGCTTGAACTCTGGAAAGCCGCCCATAAGCTTCACTAGCTCGAGCTTGGGGAGATAAGCCTTGGCAAGTGCAAACCCCCGGGTCACTCCAACCCGGCAAGACGAGCGCTTCCAGTGCCAAATCCACTCGGGAATAGTGGAGAAGGCATCCAGCATCCTCTTCAGATCAACATGTCCTCTACCCGGCCACCGCAATTCCTCAAGGATCCATTTGGTTCCGGCAAATAGCTGCCGGATAACGTTCTTCATGGTTTTCAGCTTGGCCATGTCATCCTCTTCCGGCATGGTTTCGTCCGGGCCTGAAGAAATGGAAACGTAAGTCGGGAAACTGCCGCTATCTATCAAAAAAGATAAACCCGGAGGAGGAAACGTACCAAGTAAAGCACGATATGTGTCCGATATTTGGACGGAAAGGCTTGTCAGGTCATCTTCTGCTCGGTGAGCCCTTTTTCTATATTTCCTCATTATCAACCTATTTCTCCTGGCTTCGGCTTCGGCTGCTTCGCGCAAAGCTACCTCCTTTTCGATGAGCTTGGTGGCGTCCGCCAGTTTCTCCTCAGATTGAGTTACGAAAGCCTGCGTGCATGCAAACAAGGATCAGTTGGGCAGAGAAGAAAGTTATCAGTCGCTTGTATAATAAAGTCCCAAGTAAATTATGAATCAATTCACTCGGAACTTGGGGACTGGACAAAGGCATAAGCAACATTAGTCGGATTTACCTCGTGTTTGGCTATCAAAGCTCCCAAGATGTTTTCTTCATTAGCCCTTAAAGTGCGAAGGGTTTCCAGCATCTGGGCAAATGTCAGTTCCTCGGATCGAGTACCGGAAGAGCCGGCAGCTTGGTCGCTTGGTGGGGGGGCTCTCCCCGCCCTTGGAGTTGAGACCCGGACAGTTTGGGTGGCCGGGTTGGGAGAACTCATCCTTGTATCTAGAACTTCGATCTCCTCGTCTACTGGTTCCGATGAGGAAGGAGATCCGGCAGCTCGGGGAAGTGGATTGTTCAGAGGGCCTTGTTCCTGGTTATTCGCCGTGTCACCGCCAGTTGCGGCGTCTGCATTGTCAGTCGGTTTCTCCGCCTGATGGTTATCTGCTTCTATGTTTTCCGGTTCACTGACGACGGCTTGAGCGCTAAAAGAAAGATGATAAAAGGCGGTTATTAGTGATGACGGTGGCTTGAGTGGAAATTTGTTAGGTGTAAAAGGAAATCATGTAGCACAAACTTACCCGGCATTCACGGTGTAATCAGGCGGGAGCTCGCCGCTGGAAGCAGATGAGGTCGCCACGGGAACCACCAACGGGACCCGGAATTGCCCGGCACGTGGATGGTTAGGAGAAGGGTGGCGTTGAGGAGAGTCGGAAGGACGAGGCGGAGGAGCGTCGCCACGAGGGACTGAGGGGGTAGAGATACCCGTGTTAAGGGGATCTTCACCCGGGGAGCTCCGAGTTACTCTACGCTTGACTGGGAAAGAATCCTTCAAGCACGATGAATTTGATAATTGATGGTTAAGTCGTCGCATGGCGTCAAAGGAGTAGGGTTCAGAGGATAATGAGGAAAAAGGAACCTTGGACACTGCTCCCCTGGCCTTCCTCTTGGCTCCGACTGTTGCCTCTTGGTCGGACTCGGTTGCCTCCGGATCATCCTCGTTGGTCTCACCTTCGTCCCCCAGTCCTGTGGACCGGGTGTGTGTTCGTTGGAAAAAAGGTAAACGGGAGGAAAATAATACAAGTAAAGATATACAAATTCTATGCAAATACCTTCACTCTCATCAGCCGGCTCGTCCTCTTCTTCCGGGTCTCTGGAAGGGGGGAAGGGTTCAACTCTCCAGAAAGGGTCATCAGCCTAAGACAAAAGAATGAGATCAAGGGTTAGAAGTTGTATCAAGTCAAAATGTGGAAATAAGTTATGAATGTCGGGTATTACCGCTGGAGCCGGGTTTTCCCGAGTAAACGGGGGTAACCCGGTGATGCCCTTTATCACCTCCAGTTTCTCTGTTAAGAAGCCCTTGATGGTCTTGTTAGTATCGCCGGTCGCAAAGTTCTTGGTGGAGTAGCGGAGTGCATCTGTGGTGTGCCCCGAATACTCGCACATCAGTTTGGTGCGGATGGAGTTGGGTTGGATCCGGAAATCAACCCATGTTTTTATTAAATTTAGCCCGAGGAGGCCTTGGGCTGAAAGGATGGATATCTTGGCTAATGAGGTAAGGATTGCCTCTCTATCCGAGTCTGGTGCAAAGGCGTTGAAAGACTCGGAAGGCTCCAGGAGATTTTCCGAGTAACCCGGCAGTTTCTTTTCGCCGTCAGGGGAGGTATCATGGCAATAAAAGAAAGACAGCTGCCAGTGTTTGACGTGGGAGTTCAAATTGAGGGTTGGCATCGGTGAGTTCTTGCGGCGTTGGATGGATACCCCGCCGCAAGTAAGAAGTGCTCCGTCGCCGCTTTCGCGGCACGGCTTACACTGGAATAGTTCGATGAAGAGAATCAAACTTGGCGGCATGCACAAGTACGACTCAGATAGAACGATGAAGTGGGTAATATTCAACATAGAGTTAGGCCCTATGTCGAATACCCGGAGGCCATAATGGCTTAAGACCTCCCGGAAGAAAGGGTGACCCGGAGGACGGAATTCCCGGGTCACATGCTCTATGAAGCAGATTACCTCGTTATCCGCAGGTGTGGGCCGGGTCTCGTTGCCCGGAGCCCTCAAGTGAATGTCCTTTTGAGAAGGGAGAATTCCTAGTTCGGCTAGCTCGTCCAATTTGGCCTTCGTAGCTGTGGAACGCCCCTAGTTAGCGGATATGGTTTGGGTAGCTTTCGCCTGAGCCGGCTGTTTTCCTTGTCGTTTTGGAGCCATGGGGTCAACCTGCAAAGCACAAGAAAAGGAGGCATATGAAATAAGATCCGGGAGTGTTGGATTATCCGAGTATAAGGTATCAAGAAAGTATGAAGCTAAAAATTATCCGGGTATCACGCTATGAAGTGGGGATTACAAGGTATCCGGGTTTTAAGTACAATCATGGAAATTATTGGTCACTTACGTATGGAAAGGCATTTGGGGAAGACGGATGGTTGCCCATGCGTCTACTGCAAGCAAAATAGCTGGAAAAGGAAGATTTTCCGGGTGTTAACGCAATGAGCGGAAAATCAAGGGGGAATGGATCTAGATGGGAAAGTTTGCGAGCGGTTTTGCGGGAGATTTGGTGATTAGCGATGGTAGGAGGATGAGCTGTAACTACTCTGCAGGTGGTTAGAGGAGTTGGCGAGCATCAAATCGGTCTAATTTGATGAAATCGGGAAAGTGATTCACGGGTTGACCTAGATCCGATCTTGGATAAATTGAAAAATTATGGTGCTAAATCAAACGAATGTGAGAGGCTTACTGGAAAGATTGGAGTCCGGCGCGACAGCGGCGGGCGGTGTGGATTGAATGCCCCTTCGCGATTCCTGGCGAGAGGAGCAAAGGTGCGACGGTGGCACTTGGCGGCGGTGCGAGATGGCTCGAGGGCGCGGCCGGCGGTGATCTTGTTTCGACGACAAGCACGAATTTCTTGCGGCGGTGTCGCGAGGGTGTAAGGAGCAAAGGGGGAAAGGGGAAGCTGAGGCGCAGTGATGAGTTTAGGGTTACCCACTATGTGCTATTTATAAAGCAAGGGTGAGTCTACCTCAACGCCCCGAGGCCGGAAATCATGGGGTGACGGTTATCCCCGTGGATTTTGCGAGATATGCGTCAAATATTGAGCAAGGCATTGGGATGAAGGAAAGAAAGGGATCAACCCCGTGATATCAGGATCGATTATCAAGTATGAGATCCTTACATTTTTATCGAGGTTTGGACCTGGAAAATTAAACCAAAAAGTTTGGGGAAAGGCCGGGTTACTATATGGCCACCATGGAGTTAGGCCTAACCACTTATCAAAGCATCTTAACAAGGCCTCCACGTGCCTATGTGTTTGATATCTTTGCAGGGAATAGCAAGCGCTTCAAGGAGGATCCATGAAGCCCAGGCTATTCTGGGGACTACTGATGGAGGGATGATAACCCGGTAGGCCAAACTCCAAGGAGTAACCCGGCCCAAAGAACGGTGCGCAGGATCCGGCTAAGGATAGGGAAGCTTGTGGAGGCCCAAGTTTGTAGGCCCAACAACCCGGATTGTGGATTATTGTAAAGGAAAGCTAGGGTTTGTGCGCCGTGTCCGGGTAGGATCCAGGGTGCGCCTTGGGGAATAAGCCAGGGGGTGCGGGTGCTTTATAAACCGACCCCCAGGTCTAATTTAGACAGAGATCTAAGAACCCTAGATATAGCGCTTGGTATCGAGCATCCAGTGTAATCCTAGAGTTGAGTTGTTATATCAAGATTGGAGACTCGGCGACTTTGATTGACGGCTACCAGATTGAATCGCATCATGTTTTCCTCTGAGCTAAACCCTCTCCCAAACACCTGTGTCGTCTTGCCCCAAGATCAGTTACCCCCGGTAACGTCTGCCGTGATTATCCCACGACAGATTGTTTGCCATATGTGGAATTCGCATATAATAGAGTTGTGCATTCAACTACTCAGCTTTGCGCATTTGAGGTGGTTTATGGATTCAAACCCACTACACCACTTGATTTGCTACCACTTCCTATTCAAGAGAGAACAAATATGGAGACATCAAAGAGAGCTGATTTTGTGAAGAAAATACATGGAAGACAATGCATGCTATAGAGAAGAAAGGGAAGTATGTTGCTCAAAGAATAAATAAGAAGAGAAAGGAGGTTGTTTTTAAAGAAGGAGATTTGGTATGGGTACACTTTCGGAAGGACAGATTTCCTAAGCTTAGAAAGTCCAAGTTGTTGCCTCGAGGTGTTGGTCCTTATAAAGTGCTTGCCAAGATAAATGCCAATGCTTACAAGATAGACCTTCCAATTGATGAGTTTGGAGTGAGTAATTACTTCAATGTTGCTGATTTGACACCATATCATGGAGAGAACCTTGATGTGGACATCAAGGCTTTTCAAGAGGGGGAGGATGACGAGGACATCCCTAGTACATTGCCACTTAAACAAGATGAAGTGAGACTTGGACCTATGACAAGGTCAAGGACCAAGCTACTAGAACAACAGGTGAATTCACTCCTCATAGATTATGATGTTTGTGATAATGAGAATTTTATACTGCCTAAGCCTATGCATTTATGTATGATCAGGTTTATTGATAACACAAACATGGTGGAAGAAAACAACAAGGAGGAGCTAGAAAACAACATGGAGATGCTGGAAAACAAGATTACAAGTGGTGAAAACAAATGTACCATGGTGAAAACAAGATTACAAGATGGTGAAAACAATCATGCAAGTGTGGAAAACAATTACTACCTTGTTATTCCACACTTAGGGAGATGGAAAACATGAGGAGGGCGCCCCATTGAATATCAATGCGCCATATAGAAATCCTACTTTGAGTAGGTATGGTTTGTATACCATATTTGGCCGCACCCCTTAAAGTGGGTCGGTTTGTATCCTCTCTTAGAGTCCAATTAGGAGTCCTAGTCCTAGGGGGATTGTTGCTTGCGCAAGGAAACCCTTGTGGCCGCACCCCTCCCCCTTATATACTCCCTTCCTGCGAGTTGAGGAGGCAGATCCAATTTAAACCAAATACAAAAACCCTAGCCTCTAGTTTGTATTGCTGCTAACCCTCACGAGGGGGGCCTCACCACCAGCAACAATCAGAAGCATGGTGAGGTCCACCCGGTGACTGTCTTCGACTCTTCTTCGGACTTCCGGAAGATTCGGAGAAAAGTAGGGACTTGGGCTTTCGTTGCATCCAATTCCGAGAATATTTCCAGAACAACTTTTCTGAAACTAAAAACAGCAGAAAACAGGGAACTGACAGTAAGCATCTTGTTAATAGGTTAGTCCCGGAAAACGTAAGAAAACGTAGGAAAACATGCGGAAAACATGTAGCAATTGGCATAATATCAACATGGAACATCAGAAATTATAGATACGTTGGAGACGTATCAAGCATTCCCAAGCATAGGACGAGTAGGTAAACGATAAAACAAAATATTTTTTGAAGTGACATGCTATCACACAATCTTGATCATAATATGTAAAGTAGAGCATGTAAACTAGGATCAAATGAACTAAAGTTGTGATCTGTATTTGATATCAACAAGTAATGCATAAACAAATAAGAAGAAAGAAGCAATTTTTTTAATGAATCAATACTAAAAGACTATCAACCGTGCAATATTTATTAGAGATTATTTAAGCTTTCAAGAACAACAATATCATGCACGTCAAACGATCTTCACAACCCCTGTTAGGATCAAGTCAACCTTTCCACACGATGCAATGCTTGAATCTTAAACTATTTGCGCACTAAAAACAAGCAAGTGTTCTGCGTTGGTCCCTCGCACCGGGATGTTATGGCAAAGAGAACATTATGGGGGTTTTGGAAGGTCAATGGAAGAAAGGCTCACAAACCTGAAAGCGGTCGTTAGACAAGAGAAAGTCTTACAACCGAATCTATGCAAGGAGTAGGGATTGCCACACAACGGATGCACATAGAGAAGGTGTTCACATGGGTGGAATTCAAGGGAAAATTCAGGGAGTACCATGTTCCGGACAGTGTCATGGAGTTGAAGAGAAGGGAGTTCGAGGATCTCCAGCAAGGAACACATCATATGATCTAGCATATTAACGAGTTCAGCAGACAATCTCGTTACGCTACTGACGAAGTGGACACTGATAAGAAGAGGATAAAGAGATTTCTGAGAGGATTGGATCCTTATGCTGCTATGCAATTAAGGACGTCCAAGCCAGCTAACTTCCAAGAGCTAATGAACTCTGTAGTTACCTGGGAGAATGACTACAACTTGGTTCAGCAGAACCGACAGAACAAGGCCAAGTTTGAGCCGGGAGGAGCCCCGGTGAACCGTGGACCGTTTAATCCAAGGAATAAGATCATTTGTCACAACTGTGGTCTTCCTGGACATATAAAGAGTGACTGTAAACAGCCCAAGGTTGTCTGCTTTGGGTGTGGGAAGGAAGGGCACATCAAGCCTGATTGTCCCAACAAGACAGCAGGAGGTGGATTCAACAGAGGTGGAGTTAGACCCGGAGGAGCAAGCGTATTCTCAGCTGGAGGTGGCAGCAACGAGAAGAACAATAATGGCAACCGAACTAAACCCTTTGGGAAGTTGAACTGTACATCTCTGGAGGAGGCTAACAACTCAAACACCGCGGTACTAGGTACACTTAGTCTTCTTACCCAATATGGCAAAGTTTTGTTTGATACCGGTGCCACCACATCTTTCATCTCCAGTTATTTTGTGGATAAGTATGGGGTAAGGTGTTCGCGGTTAGAATGTCCTCTTACCGCTATGACGGCGGGAGGTACGCTCTTACTTACGCGTGCAAGGCCAGATCATGTCATTATGATCTGTGGTTGCACATACTACGCGGATATTTTTGTTATTCCTCTGAAGAACATTGATGTCGTTCTGGGAATGGATTGGATGAAGGAAAATGGAGCTTTAATTGACTGTGAGGAGAAAACAGTTTATCTCAAGAATCCTGGAGGAGGAAGAGTTACCTATCAAGCAGATAAGCATACTCATGTGGAGGCTGAACTTCAACTCAACTCACTCAATGAAGCTAAATTAGAGGATATACCAGTGGTTAATGAGTTTCAGATGTATTTCCAGCAGAATTGCCAGGAATGCCACCGGATAGAGAGATAGAGTTTACCATAGAATTGATACCAGGTACATCACCTATTTCTCAAGCACCTTACAAGATGGGTCCTAAAGAACTAAATGAACAGTTAGATGAATTGGAAAGTAAGGGATTCATTAGAGAAAGTGTATCACCATGGGGATCGCCAGTTATATTCGTGGACAAGAGGGATGGAGGTAGAAGAATGTGTGGTTATTTCAGAAATCTGAACAATGTCACCATCAAAAACAAGTATCCATTACCAAGGATTCAAGATCTGTTTGATCTCCCCGGGGCTAGAGTGTTCTTCAAGATTGATCTCAGACCGGGATACCATGAGATAAAAATTAAGCCCAAAAATGTACCCAAGACAGCATTTGTTTCAACGTATGGCCATCATGAGTATTTCGTTGTTCCTTTTGGACTGACCAATGCACCAGCTATTTTCATGAACCTGATGAACAAGATCTTCATGCCATATCTGGACAAGTTCGTGATTGTGTTCATCGATGATATTCTGATATATTCGAAGAACAAAGAAGATCATGCTAAGGATTTAAGGATAGCATTACAAGTTCTGAGGGAACATCAGTTGTATGCTAAATTCAGTAAGTGCGAGTTTTGGTTGGATCAAGTAGAATTCCTTGGACATGTCATTAGTAAGGAAGGTATCTCAGTGAATCCTGACAAGGTACAATCAATTCTCTATTGGAAGGCACCAACCAATGTCAAGGAAGTTCGAGGATTTCTTGGAATGGACGGTTACTATAGAAGATTCATCGAAGAATTTTCTAAGATAGCAGGGCCAATGAACAACTTGTTAAGGAAAAATACTCCTTTCGTATGGACAGACAAGTGTGAAGCTAGTTTCCAGGAGTTGAAGAAATGATTGACAACAACACCAATCCTAGCAGTGCCTGAACCAGGCAAGGATTAAATAGTATATTGTGATGCATCCAAGAATGGATTGGGTTGTGTACTCATGCAAGACCGAAAGGTAATAGCTTATGGTTCAAGACAGCTTAAACCTCATGAAGTTAACTATCCAACTCATGATTTGGAGTTGGTAGTTGTAGTTTTTTTGCATTGAAGAGATGGAGGTCATTTCTCTATGGAGCAAAGTGTGAGTTGTACACCGATCACAAAAGTCTCAAATATTTCTTCACTCAGAAAGAATTGAATATGAGGCAACGAAGGTGGTTAGAGTTGATCAAAGACTATGATCTTACCATCAATTATACACCAGGAAAAGCCAATGTTGTAGCTGATGCTTTAAGCCGGAAGAGCACGGATAGTCAACCAATTCAATGTGAATTGCCAAAGGATTTGAAGAGGGAACTATAACAAGCTAAAATCAAGACACTTCAAGTAAAATCATTGGGAGGTTTGTATACTATGAAGGTTGTGGAGAAAAGAAAAAGTGATCTCAAGAATGAGATAATCCGCCGACAAGAACAAGATACTTTTATAAAGGAAGAGCTCCAGAGGATTGAAGAAGGAAAACCCTCAGTATTCCATTTAGGTGAGTATGGCTCACTATGGTTCAATAAGAGGCTTTGTGTACCAGATATACCTAAGATCAAGAGTTTGATACTTCGGAAAGCACATAATACACCGTACTCTATTCATCCCGGGAGTACCAATATGTACATGGATCTCACAGATATATTCTGGTGGAACAACATGAAAAGAGATATTGCCAAGTATGTATCTGAATGCCACACATGTCAGAGAGTGAAGGAAGAACATCAACGTCCAGCAGGACCATTGCAACCTTTAGATATTCTAGAATGGAAGTGGGAGGAGATCGGTATGGATTTTATAACTGGTCTACCCATGACCAAGAACCGTAAGGATATCATTTCGGTTTTCGTGGATAGACTGACCAAAAGTGCACATTTCTTAGCAGTCAATCAGAAGGATAACGCCGAGAAATTGGTGGATCTATATGTGAAGGAAATTGTCAGTAGACATGGAGCACCTAAAAAAATAGTTTCAGACAGAGGGTCTGTGTTTACGTCGGAATTATGGAAGAAAATACATAAAACTTTGGGTTCTCAATTGGATTTCAGTACTGCTTACCATCCGCAAACTGGAGGGCAAACTGAAAGGACTAATTAGATCTTAGAAGACATGCTTCGGGCATGTGCTCTAGATTTTGGTGGATCGTGGGATGAACATCTACCATTATCTGAATTCTCATATAATAACAGTTATCAAAGCACTTTGAAGGCCGCACCATTTGAAGTAATTTATGGTCGGAAGTGTAGATCACCAATATGTTGGTATGAGGCAGGAGGCAAGTCTGAGTTTAAACCAGACTATGTCAAGGATCAACAGAACATTGTTGATATCATCGGGGATCGTCTGAAAATTGCTTAAAGATGAAAGAAAAGTTATGCTGATCAGAAGAGAATGACATGGGAACCAAAAATCGGGGATATGGTCTATCTCAGAGTTAGTCCGATGAAAGGGCTTAAGAGATTCGGAGTTAAAGGAAAATTAAGTCCTCGATACATTGGACCTTACAAGATTCTTGCACAGAATTGGAATGTAGCTTTCACTTTATAGCTACATGAGAAATTGAAGCAAGTCCATATTGTTTTCCATGTATCTCAGCTCTGGAAGTGTTTAAAGAAACCAGAAGATTCCGTTAATCAGGAGGAGCTGGAATTAGAATCACACCTCACATATGTGGAAGAACCAGAGAAGATTCTAGCAGAAGACTGGAAAAGACTCCGGAATAGAGCAATCAAGTATTGCAAAGTGCAGCGGAAACATCATCCTGAACGCGAAGCTACCTGGGAGAAGGAAGATGAATTACGACAAAACTACCCCGAAATCTTCAGGTATCATTGCTATAACTTCGGGACGAAGTTCTCGTTAAGGAGGAAAGAGTGTAATGTCCTAGCGTTTAAGAATTCACGGGGAGTAGAATACTAATCTGTGCATCTGCATGCATGTGTATGCAAAACCTGAATTTTTTTTTTGCAAAACTAAAACCCTGGAGTGATCAAGGTTCCACCGACATCCTGACTTAGAGAGAGGGATCTTTATTGGAAGAGGGTGGAATTTCGACATGACCTTTAGGCTATATTTGAATTGAGGGGTTCAATTTGAATTATTTAAACTTAAGAATGAATGTATTTGAATTTGAATTCAAATTGATTGATAAGGAAATATAATTACTCTTATTTTAAATTGAAACCTTTAATATATAATAAGTAATATACAAATATAATTAAATAAAGAATTAGAAAATAAAACATTGAACTTTATTGATTAAACCACAATATACAAAGTCATTACAATGTTCCCAAAACAGAATCTTACAAAAATTGGTTACAAAAAGAAACACTACAAGATTTCATTTCCTAAACTAACTACTACTAGCTAATCCAATATTCTTGACATCTTCTGAACCTGCAAAATAAACACAAAAACAAATAGTGGGATTAGTGAGGGATTAGTCCCCTCAGATTGGCAGTGTGTTGCACTGCTCACCTCATCATTGGGCTAATTAAGTTTGTGTAGCATTTGTTCAAAGCATATTAGCCTCAGACCAACATCATAGGCAAGTTACAGGAAAAACAACTGGCAGGTGAAAACAAATAGAATTGCCTGGATAAGACCAACCGTAGGACTAGCAAAAGATCTTAGCAGCTAGGTAGGAGGCACACAGCACACTCATAGGCACCCTTTGGTGCTGTCAATACAACAGTAGTAGGATAAATAACACACCAGCCGTAGGAGGTAAGGCACCTCAAACACTTTCCCCTGTTCCTGCTCGGGTTTCTCAGCACAACCAAGAGCAGGAAGAACAGCCAGTTGATGGCTAGGTTGAGAATCCAAGTGCAGAGTGTGTAGCTAGTGGCAAGCCTTCTTCCCCACGAGGTTGACTCGAGGGTTTATATCAAACTCTTGGGGAGACAGTATTTCAGCAGTTGTCTTCCAAGCTTCCTCCAGGATCCTGCAAACAAGTAGAGAATTTTGTGCCCTCAACCTCACCAAGTGGTTGTCAAGCACAAGGTGTGAGAATTCTAAATTGCAATGCAAAACTGAAAGTAAATGTGCAATAATTAAATCTACTACTAAATGCAAATGAGAAAATAAATATGCAATGGATTGTTTTTGTATTTTTGTGATGCAAGTGGCGATGGAGATAATGTAAATTCGAATTGGAGATGCAAGCAAAGTAAAGTGCAAGTAAAGTAAATTGCAGCAAAGTAACTAGAGTGTTTTCTTATATTTAAAGTAGGACCGGGGTTCATGGTTTCACACTTGCATTCTCTCAAATAAAGTGGTAGACGGTGGACATAAAGAATTACATGCGAGATTATGTAACACCTGGGGTGTTACCTGTTTGTTTTTCTTTTTGTTTGCATCATCTGCATCCCATAAGCATTGCATCATGTTTTTTCTAAACCAATTAAATTCAATAATGTTTGATTGATTGAACTCATTAAATACCATTTGTTTATTTTCCAAACTTCCAAAACCAAACCCCATTTACAACAAAATCACATAACAAATTAATATCCAATTAATAGTTTCAAATTGTTGAAAATATTTTACACCACCTTGTTGTTGTTGTTTTGGGAAGTTATCACCAATAGGTCCTAAAAGAAAACCCTATTTTCTTCTATCTCTCTTTCCTTTCTTATCCTTTGCAAAACAAAAATGTTCTTGAGGAAAAATAAATAAATAATAAGCTAGAAAAAAAAAAAAAAAAACAAAGGAGAGAGGCAAGCCCACCCCTTTCTCTCCTTTTCTCCCAAGGCCCATCTCCTCTTTCTCCCCCCAGCCCACCAGGAGGCCCCCCCCTTGTCGTCTTCCTCACGAGGAGGTACAGTACGTGGCCATGGTCCCCTCCCCCTCAAGCTTTCCCCTCCTTAAAGCCTCCCCTATCTCCCTCCGAACCCTAACCCTAATGCTCTCCCCTCCCCTCCTCTGCCGCCGCCATCTTCCCTCTCTCTCCCTCCCACCTCTGATTTCTTTCCTCTGAACCCACCCGATCACCACCGAGCTCCATGGCTGCCACCTTCCCATCCCCCCCCACGGTCACCTCGAGGGGATGCTGCCCCCGGGAATGGAACCAGCTCACCTCCATCACCAATTTCGCTGAAGACTCGGAGGCGGGAGGAGGACCGGGCCGGCCGCGCCGTCGCCGGAAACGTCCTCCGCCGCCACCTGCGCCTTCGACAGCAACAGCAGGTGCGCTCCGCCCCTTCCTCCTTTTCCCTTCCCTCTCCCGTGAGTCCACCGCACGCCGGCCACCGCACCGCACCACCGCTCGGCCCGCAGCGCCCTAGTACCCCTCGAGATCGCTCCGATCATGGATGATCCGCAGCGGATACCTTCGATCTCTGCTCTGCTCTGCTCGTGAGGTTCAGAAAAGGCACACCTGTTCGAGTTCAGTTAACTCTTGCGGGTAACAATATCCTCTGTCAGTTCCTTCTTCTATCACAACCACCGAACAGCCGCACTGGTTAGCAGAGCCAAACGCACAGCACAGGGGGAGGGGTTCGACTCCCCCCTCTCCCAATTAAACCAAACAATTTTGTTTCCTTTTGTTTGGTCACAGAACCTTCCCAAAATCACCAATAGGCCCTTACAATTTATTTTAGCCCCTGGAAAATATTTTGCTAAGTCCCTAGTTACCAAAAAAATGGCAGATTTGCATCAAATGTTCTAAAATGCATAAGAAATTCATCCCAACTCCAATTTTAACTTCTTAAATATGTTTTCTGTCCCAAATTAAATGTTCTATCCAAATATAAAATTTGTTTACTGTTTTGAATATTTTAAATTGGTGCAAAACTTGAAAACTTGTCAAATTCACTTAAACTTGCAAAATTCATAACTTGTTCATAAAAATTCCAAATTTCACAAACCAAATATGTTTTCCAATCAACTTTTCATGTACTTTCCAAATATAAATTTTGTTTGCTGTTTTGAATAATTTAAATTGCTGAAAACAACTGTTTCCTATTTATTGCATTTAAAATTGCCAAATTAATAACTTGCTCATTTTAAATCCAATTTCCACTAATGAAATATGTTTTCCATACCATTTTGAATAACCTTTTCAAATATAAAATTTGTTTCATTGTTTGAATAATTTAACTTGCCTAAATAATTTAATACTTGTTTAATTCATTTAAATTTGATAAAAATCATAACTTGCTCAAAATAAAATATTTTTGAACATGCAAAATATGTTTTCAAACCATCAAAGTGTGAACTTTTCAAATATGAGTTTGAAATTATGTTTTGAACAAATAAAAATTCAATTAAATTCAAACTTGTTTTAAATCCATTTAAAACTTGTGTAATATTGTTTAATTCATAATTAAATTATCCTAATTCCAATTTCAATATTTGAAACATGCAATCCACCTAAAATTGTGTGTTCTTATCAAATATAAACTTTGTTATCTGTTTTGAACAATTTAATTTGATGAAAACAACAAATGCTTGTGTGACACCTTTAAGTAACCAAAATTCCAACACTTAATAAATGAATTTCCAAACTTGTTAAACCTTATTTCCAATTGATTCTATTGTTGTTATTTTGTTGTTTCCCTCATCAATGCATCATGCTAATCCACTTTCACCTATTGGTTAGTTGGAAAACAATTGTTTCAACCATAATTCATGGGCTATTCATATGCAACTCAAATTGCATATGGGTCCATTTAAATCTGTTTATCTTGTCAACTAGTTTACCTTGATGCATCTTTAAACCTGTCATGCATCCATATCTTGATCATGCTGGATCTTTTGCCGTAGTAGTAATTGTTGCATCCGGTGTTTGTTCGAGGTTCGTTGCTTCTTCCCGGATAGGACGTTGAGATGATGTGAGCAACGACAAGTTCTGCTACCTTGCGGGATCTCAGGCAAGTATACTTACTTGCATGCCATATGGCTGCCTTTCATCACTTGTTACCGATTCTTTCCGTTGATTCTTTTCTGCTAGCCTTAGTAGTAGTTGTTTCTGTTGCGAACCTATCACATGAATCCTTTAACCCTGATATTGCCACACCTCCACTCCTATAACCTTTGCTTGAGCCTATGTCTTACTATCTTGCTTAGGGTTGCTTTTGCTCGAGCTCGTTGTCGGTTACTTCTTTTACTATCGTGCTCTTTTATTATCGTACCGGGGGCTCGAATGTTAATCAATCAATCCTGTTAATGCTAATGGTAATAATAAACTTGATGATAAGGCACCGGCGGGAGGCCCAGGGTGGTTTTGAGGCCCGCTAGTGTCGACCCCCTAATTAGGAAAAGGGTCTTGTCTACTGATCCATGATGAGCGCACTACCCGCATTTGGGGAGTATGGGCTCCCCCTCAGTTTGACTCGATTCGCATCTCGTCCAAATCGCCGTACTAGTTCGGGCTTTCCATTTGCTGCATGCATGATCTTGCGAGCCCTTGGCGCCCGGGTGGAACTTTCGTAGTCGGCATTTAGGGCGGCGTGGTCTTCCAGTGCTATGAGGGTCCCCTTTTCTTCGTGGGGCTCGATTAGCCGCGCACGCACAGCACGCGGTGCTTTGGGCTTGATGCGAAGAAGGGTTGGATTGTGTTGAGTGCCCCGCTTGGTGGAGTGGCCGCTCCATCTGGCGGGATATTCATGAGTGTCGGTTACTTTGGTGCACCCCTGCAGGGTAAATCTTCTCGAGAAGCCGTGTTTTCCGCGGTTATGGACTACTTGGTGAAAGTACTGGCTAACAAGTACTCAGGACAACTTCAACTAATGATTAATCATGTTTCACCTAATGATTAATAAATTGACTAGTAATAGGTTATTCACACAATAACTTGATACACATAATAACAACGGTGTGAGTTATCCCCGGATTGCTTCTTCGGATAAGGGGCGAGATCCAGGATGGGTTTGTTTGACGTTATCTTTCAGTTGGTCACTATCACTCGATCTTATCTCCTTTCTGATAGTTGGAAGTAATAGAATATCTGTAGTTGGTTAGTGCAGCCTGTTGTCGTTTATTTGCAATAACCCTTCTTCTCCGTTGATCCTAAAGTATTTGTATCTTGTGATGATTGGCTACGCCGGTATAACTTGTGAGTATGGGCCTAGTCCCCCTTGCCAGTACCTAACCGTACTGACCCACGAATCTCTTTCGTGGCTGCAAATTCCAACTTGCAGTCAACAGGTTTGAAGTCTGACGACGTTAGCTTGGGAATCCCTCCGGCTTGGCCTGGGCAGGGATTGGACGCCTTCGGTTATCTTCAGGACTCTTAGTCCAATTTGGATCTTGTCCGTAGCCGGACGATAGTTTGTTTCTTCCGCTGTTATTTGGATCTTTGTATTGTATCAGTTGTAATCCCTGGCTCGTTGAGTCATCTTGTATCTTTCTGATGCTGTTGTAATTGTGGATTATTCGTGAACTATTGTAATGTTATCATAAATGGCAACCTGGAATCGGTTATTATGCGGATTTGGCGGGAATGCTGAAATCTGCATAGTGCCCGATCTCGGGGCGTCACAAATGGTATCAGAGCATGGTTCCGATTCCCGATATTGTTTCGATACGAATGGTTATCGAAGCAACGGGTCCGCAAAGCCTGTAGGAAAACCTCGCTAACGGTCGTTGTTTCTAGGATGTCAAAAACTATTTCTGCTAAACTATTTTGGAAAACATCTCAATAGGATTCTGGATTTTCTCCTTATCCCTATTCTATTTCCCCTCCCCTCTTATTTGTTTTGGAGTCTACTCTCGTACTCAATCTTTCAAAGTGTTAGGATCCTACGTGGGTGGACGTTTTCTAAGCCTTTAACCCAATAGGTTCGATCATCGGAAGATTCCTGGTGGAAGAAGATCGTCATCAACCCGAGCAAGATTCTCTTGTTAGCGGTGTCGAGAAGCCCTTGTTAGTGGTGTCGAGGAGATCAACCGGAAGCACGAAGAATCGTTAGTCGAACTTCTTTCCCCTCCCGGGTTAGCAGGTGGATTGCGAGGGCGCAATCCCTTGTTAGTGGTGTCGTCTGTAACACCTGGGGTGTTACCTGTTTGTTTTTCTTTTTGTTTGCATCATCTGCATCCCATAAGCATTGCATCATGTTTTTTCTAAACCAATTAAATTCAATAATGTTTGATTGATTGAACTCATTAAATACCATTTGTTTATTTTCCAAACTTCCAAAACCAAACCCCATTTACAACAAAATCACATAACAAATTAATATCCAATTAATAGTTTCAAATTGTTGAAAATATTTTACACCACCTTGTTGTTGTTGTTTTGGGAAGTTATCACCAATAGGTCCTAAAAGAAAACCCTATTTTCTTCTATCTCTCTTTCCTTTCTTATCCTTTGCAAAACAAAAATGTTCTTGAGGAAAAATAAATAAATAATAAGCTAGAAAAAAAAAAACAAAGGAGAGAGGCAAGCCCACCCCTTTCTCTCCTTTTCTCCCAAGGCCCATCTCCTCTTTCTCCCCCCAGCCCACCAGGAGGCCCCCCCCCCTTGTCGTCTTCCTCACGAGGAGGTACAGTACGTGGCCATGGTCCCCTCCCCCTCAAGCTTTCCCCTCCTTAAAGCCTCCCCTATCTCCCTCCGAACCCTAACCCTAATGCTCTCCCCTCCCCTCCTCTGCCGCCGCCATCTTCCCTCTCTCTCCCTCCCACCTCTGATTTCTTTCCTCTGAACCCACCCGATCACCACCGAGCTCCATGGCTGCCACCTTCCCATCCCCCCCACGGTCACCTCGAGGGGATGCTGCCCCCGGGAATGGAACCAGCTCACCTCCATCACCAATTTCGCTGAAGACTCGGAGGCGGGAGGAGGACCGGGCCGGCCGCGCCGTCGCCGGAAACGTCCTCCGCCGCCACCTGCGCCTTCGACAGCAACAGCAGGTGCGCTCCGCCCCTTCCTCCTTTTCCCTTCCCTCTCCCGTGAGTCCACCGCACGCCGGCCACCGCACCGCACCACCGCTCGGCCCGCAGCGCCCTAGTACCCCTCGAGATCGCTCCGATCATGGATGATCCGCAGCGGATACCTTCGATCTCTGCTCTGCTCTGCTCGTGAGGTTCAGAAAAGGCACACCTGTTCGAGTTCAGTTAACTCTTGCGGGTAACAATATCCTCTGTCAGTTCCTTCTTCTATCACAACCACCGAACAGCCGCACTGGTTAGCAGAGCCAAACGCACAGCACAGGGGGAGGGGTTCGACTCCCCCCTCTCCCAATTAAACCAAACAATTTTGTTTCCTTTTGTTTGGTCACAGAACCTTCCCAAAATCACCAATAGGCCCTTACAATTTATTTTAGCCCCTGGAAAATATTTTGCTAAGTCCCTAGTTACCAAAAAAATGGCAGATTTGCATCAAATGTTCTAAAATGCATAAGAAATTCATCCCAACTCCAATTTTAACTTCTTAAATATGTTTTCTGTCCCAAATTAAATGTTCTATCCAAATATAAAATTTGTTTACTGTTTTGAATATTTTAAATTGGTGCAAAACTTGAAAACTTGTCAAATTCACTTAAACTTGCAAAATTCATAACTTGTTCATAAAAATTCCAAATTTCACAAACCAAATATGTTTTCCAATCAACTTTTCATGTACTTTCCAAATATAAATTTTGTTTGCTGTTTTGAATAATTTAAATTGCTGAAAACAACTGTTTCCTATTTATTGCATTTAAAATTGCCAAATTAATAACTTGCTCATTTTAAATCCAATTTCCACTAATGAAATATGTTTTCCATACCATTTTGAATAACCTTTTCAAATATAAAATTTGTTTCATTGTTTGAATAATTTAACTTGCCTAAATAATTTAATACTTGTTTAATTCATTTAAATTTGATAAAAATCATAACTTGCTCAAAATAAAATATTTTTGAACATGCAAAATATGTTTTCAAACCATCAAAGTGTGAACTTTTCAAATATGAGTTTGAAATTATGTTTTGAACAAATAAAAATTCAATTAAATTCAAACTTGTTTTAAATCCATTTAAAACTTGTGTAATATTGTTTAATTCATAATTAAATTATCCTAATTCCAATTTCAATATTTGAAACATGCAATCCACCTAAAATTGTGTGTTCTTATCAAATATAAACTTTGTTATCTGTTTTGAACAATTTAATTTGATGAAAACAACAAATGCTTGTGTGACACCTTTAAGTAACCAAAATTCCAACACTTAATAAATGAATTTCCAAACTTGTTAAACCTTATTTCCAATTGATTCTATTGTTGTTATTTTGTTGTTTCCCTCATCAATGCATCATGCTAATCCACTTTCACCTATTGGTTAGTTGGAAAACAATTGTTTCAACCATAATTCATGGGCTATTCATATGCAACTCAAATTGCATATGGGTCCATTTAAATCTGTTTATCTTGTCAACTAGTTTACCTTGATGCATCTTTAAACCTGTCATGCATCCATATCTTGATCATGCTGGATCTTTTGCCGTAGTAGTAATTGTTGCATCCGGTGTTTGTTCGAGGTTCGTTGCTTCTTCCCGGATAGGACGTTGAGATGATGTGAGCAACGACAAGTTCTGCTACCTTGCGGGATCTCAGGCAAGTATACTTACTTGCATGCCATATGGCTGCCTTTCATCACTTGTTACCGATTCTTTCCGTTGATTCTTTTCTGCTAGCCTTAGTAGTAGTTGTTTCTGTTGCGAACCTATCACATGAATCCTTTAACCCTGATATTGCCACACCTCCACTCCTATAACCTTTGCTTGAGCCTATGTCTTACTATCTTGCTTAGGGTTGCTTTTGCTCGAGCTCGTTGTCGGTTACTTCTTTTACTATCGTGCTCTTTTATTATCGTACCGGGGGCTCGAATGTTAATCAATCAATCCTGTTAATGCTAATGGTAATAATAAACTTGATGATAAGGCACCGGCGGGAGGCCCAGGGTGGTTTTGAGGCCCGCTAGTGTCGACCCCCTAATTAGGAAAAGGGTCTTGTCTACTGATCCATGATGAGCGCACTACCCGCATTTGGGGAGTATGGGCTCCCCCTCAGTTTGACTCGATTCGCATCTCGTCCAAATCGCCGTACTAGTTCGGGCTTTCCATTTGCTGCATGCATGATCTTGCGAGCCCTTGGCGCCCGGGTGGAACTTTCGTAGTCGGCATTTAGGGCGGCGTGGTCTTCCAGTGCTATGAGGGTCCCCTTTTCTTCGTGGGGCTCGATTAGCCGCGCACGCACAGCACGCGGTGCTTTGGGCTTGATGCGAAGAAGGGTTGGATTGTGTTGAGTGCCCCGCTTGGTGGAGTGGCCGCTCCATCTGGCGGGATATTCATGAGTGTCGGTTACTTTGGTGCACCCCTGCAGGGTAAATCTTCTCGAGAAGCCGTGTTTTCCGCGGTTATGGACTACTTGGTGAAAGTACTGGCTAACAAGTACTCAGGACAACTTCAACTAATGATTAATCATGTTTCACCTAATGATTAATAAATTGACTAGTAATAGGTTATTCACACAATAACTTGATACACATAATAACAACGGTGTGAGTTATCCTCGGATTGCTTCTTCGGATAAGGGGCGAGATCCAGGATGGGTTTGTTTGACGTTATCTTTCAGTTGGTCACTATCACTCGATCTTATCTCCTTTCTGATAGTTGGAAGTAATAGAATATCTGTAGTTGGTTAGTGCAGCCTGTTGTCGTTTATTTGCAATAACCCTTCTTCTCCGTTGATCCTAAAGTATTTGTATCTTGTGATGATTGGCTACGCCGGTATAACTTGTGAGTATGGGCCTAGTCCCCCTTGCCAGTACCTAACCGTACTGACCCACGAATCTCTTTCGTGGCTGCAAATTCCAACTTGCAGTCAACAGGTTTGAAGTCTGACGACGTTAGCTTGGGAATCCCTCCGGCTTGGCCTGGGCAGGGATTGGACGCCTTCGGTTATCTTCAGGACTCTTAGTCCAATTTGGATCTTGTCCGTAGCCGGACGATAGTTTGTTTCTTCCGCTGTTATTTGGATCTTTGTATTGTATCAGTTGTAATCCCTGGCTCGTTGAGTCATCTTGTATCTTTCTGATGCTGTTGTAATTGTGGATTATTCGTGAACTATTGTAATGTTATCATAAATGGCAACCTGGAATCGGTTATTATGCGGATTTGGCGGGAATGCTGAAATCTGCATAGTGCCCGATCTCGGGGCGTCACAGATTACAATAAAATGTTTAACATTCAGTACTTTCATATGGGCATCACGTCCTAGCATAGAGATCTCTACGGTCATATTGATCCCTCTTATACTCCACTAAGATGCGAAATAAATCATAACACCTCGATAATTAAGGAAAAACCAGAGTATAGCTTTAAGCAATGTGACATGAAGTTGAAGTAAGAACTTGCTAGATCTAGTCATGGAGATTGATTAGTGTCACTTCAAATCCCCGGTAACAAGGTACTCCTTTTTATCCCTAGTGAGGTAACTAAGAAAGGTTTAACAAAACCTAAGTGGATCGCTGAACTTCTGTCACTTTCACAGCACTAGCCACCCCCCGTTACTCCAACTAATGCACCCATCACCCCACACACGCTCTCAAGAACTAGATTGATCAAAGCTAGCAAATAAGAACGGGGTACATAAGATACATCTACTCAAATAACTCAAGAGAAACAATTGCAATCTCAGATTCAATAACTCATAGAAAAGATCCACCACATAGGAATTACAACGGTGCCCGTAATCATGTGAGGCAGCTCATACGGATCTAATTAGTGAAGCACATAGAGAGAGAGAGATACAAGTGCTACTTCCACAAACCCATAGCCCTGGGGTGGACTACTCCCTCTTCATGGAGATGTCGATGGAGATGATGTTGGAGGGGTAGGAGATCACACCGGCGGCGCCCCGCCGGAGTTTTCCCCCTCCAATCTGGAACTCCAGGTCTCTGTTTTGGTGTTTCGGCGGCGCTCCTCTCCGTAAGGGTACGGTGGACCCTTTTTATAGTCCGTTTTAGGTCAAGACGGAGTCGGTAAGTCGAAGATGGAAGGAATTGGGGCCACAGGGGCCAAAAGGGGGCCTCTCACGCGGCCAAGGAATCTGGCCGCGTGGAGGGTCCTCTTTTGGGCCTCCTTGCCCAATTCTCGTGGATCCTTCGCCCGCAAGTCTTCTCCTTCCAAGAAAATGACCCCCGTAGATCTTCAGGTGATTTCGCGGAAGTTTGCCCCCTGAAACGTCAAAAATATAGAAAACAGGGTTTCTGACAGGCATGGTTAATTCCATAAAAGTTGGGGGACTTTGTAATTTAACCCCAAAATACTATAAAACATTGAATTATACCCTTATATGATGCAATATGTAATAGAAAACCATGTGAAAATATGCAAAATTCATCTATGCATTTTACATGCATCACCAGTACATAATAATGCACCATAAATCATTCAACCAGTAGAACTGAACCATATTGGAGATCCAGCAAGTTAATCACAAGGCCAAGATAGAGGTGGATCAAATACTGGAAGTTCTCCACAAGGCCAAGCCTGTGGAGGAGAAGCAGAGCTAATATCAAGCAATCCACAAGCACCCAAATCCACCAACCTCAGTTCATCACATAAGGTGAATCTCTATACACTTTCCAGCAATTATTTGCTGGATTATGCACAAAGGGGTTTAGAGGTGTTTTCCCTCGGTAAAGCATAGAAGTGCTATGCTAATTACATCACATGGAGTTAATTAAATCAAGATAGCAACTATTCTTTAAAGGAAAAGGCCTCAGGCTTTGCATCATGGGCTTGGGAAAAAAATAATCAAGAAATAGGAATTTGTTCTTATCAGATAAGTATCTAGAGGCAGCAAGATCAAGCAAGTAGTTGTTCTTATCAGTTCATATAGCTTCAGTAGGACAAATACCTAACAAATAATCCAGAACAAGATCCCAGCTCACAAGATTCCTCCACAATAGTTGTTGGGCACCAAACCCTTGGATCTGGTACCTCAAGCACAACATAACAGGAAGAAAATCAGATAAACACACCAGTAGCTTGGTGGCACATCCTCTGAACCAAATGGTTCAGAGTAGCACCCATCAGCAAGCTCATACACATAGCCAACCATGGAATTTCCACACGAGCATCACACACATGTGTGCTCTGTTCTGAATCCAACAAGAATAAAGCAACATCAGCATAAGCACTGGAAGAGATCCCTAATAAAATTTCACACGACACAAGTAAGGCTACCCTCTGAATCCAACATGTCACATAGATGAAAATTCATCTGGATAGCTATCCCTAAATCATCCACACTGGGGAATTTCCCCAATTATCAACAAGCACCAATAGTAGCATCACAAGCATCAGGGGGATCACAGGAACCTCATCGAGCATGGCATGAACACTGGCTCGATGGCCAGGTTCCATAGCAAGGGGAGGATGAGAGAGGGGAGAGCTGAGAGAGGAGAGGGAGTAGAGGGGACTCACAGGTGACCACGATCGTGGTGGTCACGACCAGTCGAAGAAGCGCAGTCCGAGGGTGGCGAGAGGCCGTGGTTGCTTCCGGGGAGCCGACCCGACGACGTAGCACCTCCACAGCAACCACAACAGCATCCGGGGGCAGCAACAACCACATCAGCATCCAGGGGCAGAAACGACCACAACAGCAAGCCGGAGGAGCCCCTAAACATCCTCGTGTGATCGGAGGTCGCCGGTGAGGAATGGAGGGCCTCGGGTCCTGAAACTCTAGGGTTAGGGTTAGGGTGCGTGCGGGCACGACGGTGAGATAGACTCGGATCGAAGAGGTAGAGGATGGGGAGTAATCGACGGCGCGTCGATTGCTCCCTAGCACGGCGGCAGAGGTGGCCGGAGCCGGCCGGAAGAATTCGGCGTAGGTGGGGCGGCGTAGTCGCCAGGCGAGTTGCGGAAGCGAGGGGAAGAAGGAGTGGGTGCAAGTGCAGGCGCGGGTCAAATGACTCGGGCTCGGGTTCTCCCGAATCGGTTAGGCTCAACCGGGTGGGGGTGCTGGCCCACCAGTCAGCCCTAAGGACTGAATGGTCTTTTGACCATTTCAGTACTAAAAAATAAAATCTAATAAATAAATTCTGTAAATTATTAAAATTCATAATTAAACTAATAAAAATCAAAATACAACACTTTAATATTTAATAATTTAAATTAATTGAATTATACTTGTTATCTTAATTCTATAATTTTTGAAATAATAATTTTCATAAAAAATAATATATAGTCAATAACTTTCATAAATACCCAATTACATAATTTGGGTATTCAAATTCTCTGATTCATCAAGAATTGTTAACACAATTAAATTAAATAAATAATAATAGATAATAATAAATAATAAATTTTAAAATAATTAAATACCACAAATTGCTTAGCTAATAAAAATCAATTTAAAGGATTGCATACATGTAATTATTATGCATAATAGCATCATTTGCTTCTTTAAACATTGTCTTTACCAGACAATGATGGTATTTCGTAGAACAAGGAGGTCAGGAGCCACACAAAGTATGAGACTCCACTACTTGTCCATATCAAGGCAAGTTCATCACTTGCTCATGTCCTCTGAAATATTTCATAACAACTATTTTCAAAACCCTATCGTAATACCATCTATGCTCAAAAGAATGCATGATCCTATTTTTATAATAATATGACTAATTGAATGACTACCCGAGTGGTAGTGTTCCGTTTGGTGGGCGGATGGAACCATGGTAAGATGAATAGGTCAAAGGAAGGTTCCATCTGCATGGGAAAGTATTACCTAGGAATTAACCACAAATGCCGCCAGAACTTGGTGCGCCGTAAATACCGCGTTGACCATGGGTCTTGTATGGGGCGAGTAAGTCAGTTGTGATTTTCTCTCGTTCGCATGTTAACGGGCTGCCAGAGACGTTCGCTATAGGTCTTGCGGGACTACATGCACATGGGTGGGATCTTTTAATTCCCATGGACTCTGGGTTCTAGGATGGTCTGCCAGGGGCGCCTAGATATCTATCGGGAGGGGTAGAATCAGAGGTTCAACCTGCTGGCAGAAATGGGTGGGCATGTGTTGTGCGGAGAAGCATGGTTTGGCTTGGACTAACAACCAGGCCCCACACCTGAGTGGGCGTGGACAGGATCACGCGCCTGGTTGTGAAACATGGTCTTGGTACCCCATGGGTAAAGTAACGTACCTCTGCAGAGTGTAAAAGGATGTGGCATGTTACCCCCTGTTCCGGGAAGGAACAGCGAACGCTACACGAAAGGCAACTCCATGAAGTTCTAGTCCTGTGATGGTCTGGTGGACATAGTTTTCAGTATTAAAAGAAACCTAATGAAGAAATATTTACAAAACCTTGCATTAGTCTAGACTCTTTAGAGTCGAATACCGTAGATAGTGCATCAATTAACTTCGTACTTAATGAACTTATTGAGTAACGCTCGTTACTAATTCGTTCCCGTTTGACCCCCTGCTTAGGCTATGAGAACCTTGAAGAGGCTTCATTCAATATCCTTGGAGGCTAGGAAGATATCTACTATGAAAAGCCGGACCTCTCCGGTGGAGTAGAAGGGGTGGATTACACCATCCAATATGGAGCTGACCGAGACGGGGCTGAGTATGACTAGGTTTAGCCTAGTCTGAAACAAATACCTAGCACAGTTGAATCGAGCAGCCTTGAACGCTATATTAGGCTGTTGAGTTCCCGTGTATGAACCCACTTTACAGTTCAGTTGTTGTTACATCTTCAATAATGGGATGGCCTCACCATGAGATCATTTCGTTGTCAGCACACTATGTTTTGTAATATATGTTTGTATGACAATCAAGTCCCGCAATGTTTCTGCTGTACCACCCCGAGGGATGTAATATTTGCGGAACGGTGTTATGTAAGTGTTATATCAACGACTCGCGTACTACAACATGCAGTGGTATGCTGGGTCACCGCAGCCGGCTAGCCAGAGAGCCCGGCCTGGGCCGGCTACTAGGCTGGCCACCAAACAGAGGAGCCCGGCCTAGGCTGGCCATCAGGCCAGCTAGGCAGTCGCCCGGCCTGGGCTGGACACTAGGCTGGCTACTCAACAGAGCCACCCGACCTATGGCCCGTCCAGGCCGACTAGGCAGTTTTGCCTCTTTCTTCCCTTCCCTTGATTTCTTCTTTCACCTTCTTCTTTTTTGATTCTTTTCTACAACAAACAAGTGTTTTTGGCTTGTTTTCCTTTCTCCATTTTTGTGCTCATATAGCTTTTCATATTTACCATTCGTTTCTCTAGAACACTTAAGCACAATGGTCAAATACTTTCAAGTGTTGTAATCAAACATCAAAACTAGGATTAAGGAACATGTCCTTTCAGTCAAATGCCACGAGATATGAGCATCCTCTTCGTTCACATGTGCCATTGCTGTGGGAGGCGGTTGTTCGGCGGAAAGACAATCATGCGTGGCCAGTAGTCATAGCGGTTGCCGCCAGCTCCGCGCTACCTCCAGCCTCGTGGTTGTTGGCCATGGGTGTTGGGTAGATTCTCCATGTGCAAAGATATTTGGAGTACGGGAGCAGCGAGGAGAGGGGGTTTTATAGCAGAGGGGAGCTTGAACTACACCCATGGCATTAAGGTTGGCGTGTGTTAGTGGCCAAGACTATCTGGCACCGATTGGACTAGACCCGGTATGGGAAAATAACCCACACGGGAAAATGGCGCATGCTCAGGCTCTCGGTGTGTGCTATTAGTATGGCTTGATCGACGCGATTTAAGACATTGTTGAGCAGCCAACTGTAATAAAGGCTCGCCAATTCCTATGGCTTGCGGTGGCAACGCGCGCCACCACTAGAAAGGTATCAATGTCATGAACGTTTGATACGCCACTAGGAAAAAAAGGTTAGTGGCGAGTCACTAACACGACACACCACATGCATGTTTCGCCTATTAGGTTACGTGCAGAAATTTAAAATGTTCCCTCTTACATAACCATCAAGATCTACTATGAAGATACTGTTGGGAATATGCCCTAGAGGCAATCATGTGATATATCTCCCAATGTATTCATAAAGTTATTAAGTTGTTCTTGTTTTCAACATCTGATATGTATTATTGAATATGTGATTCGATTGTGGAACTATGTATTCATGTTGTTCGTGCTAAATTGTCCTTGGTCATTAAGGTTGAGATGGACACACAACCTAGACTAGGGTGAGTGTTAGTTGATGACTCGGTTCCACTTTTCATGGGCATGGCGATGACATTCCAACTTTCACGGACTCGGCTAAAGAGATTAGCAAGTCGGACTGACCCATATTGAGATGCAACGAGTAAGTCGCCATCTGCATGTCTCAATAAATGTAATTCTTAAACCTGAGGTTGTAGCATAATCCGAGTTGTGGATCACCGATTTAGGTTCTGTCAAATGTTGCTCCGTGAAAGGCAGTTATAAAGGCAGCGTTCGGGTCGAATGAGAAGCAACCTGCTGATGTTCCCATTTAGAGAATTAAAATTTCTTGCTACTTGTTTGATATGCAAGTGTTTCTGTGGAAACAGTTAAGTTAAATGATTTTAAACTACATATATCACCAACTTAAGAAATATACCATGCCCTAAATTAGAAGTTTTGTATGAACATATTTTTAGTCAAGTTCATGGCTGCCCAAGCTGCGACGAGCGAAGCCTCAGAATCTATCGGCACCACAACAGTCGCATAAACTTTGGATCTAAGTGATTCTCAAGCAGCTCCCACTCTTGAGCATATACCACGTCCTCTCTTCATCACCGACATACGAGTATCTCAAAGGGAACATTGCACTACCTTGTATGTCTCAATTCTTCCATGCAACATGTCCCCGGGTGTCGTGGTGGTGTCACGGCAGATGCCATGGGATGGCTAAAGATGTGGGAACGATGGACGCTGGAGGTGTCCGGGGAGGGATCACGCGACGAATAGCCGCGTGAGGTAAGATCCACACAACACAAACAACACGATGTACCCAGGTTCAGGGCCCTCGTGAGGAGGTAAAACCCCTACTCCTGCCTTTCTCTATGTATTACGATGTCTCTCCGAGTAGCCACAGTACAAATGGTATCTCTACCGAGTAGCCTCTCTCTCCTCTCCGAGTAGAGCTAGGTCAAGAACTTAGGGTTTCTAGGGCTCCAGAGTGAGCGTCTATGAGTCTGCCTCGCGCAGGAGGCGGCGGGGCACCTTATATACATGGTGCCCAGCCGGATACGTCCAAATCTAGACAAGTGTCGACATAGTGTGCACATCGTCCTTTCTCCGAGTACCCGCTGACAGCTTTGGTTCCTAATCTTGGCTGCTTCTGTAAAGTCGTTGGGCAAAACTAGGGGACAGACTGGTATCACTGTACCTAGGCACAGAGTAGGGCCCCCTTATCCTGCCACCGCCTGCTTCCATGCTGTCACTGTCAGGGAGACCGGTCCCATATGAACAGTAGTTCGAATGCTGCCAAGTACGGACCCAGGATACGCGGGATCCTGTGTCAGAACGGATCCTTTGACTTTCTGGCCCGAGTAGGTTCCCGCCAATTGTACTCGGGCCAGTCCTTCTACTCGAAAGGATAGAACTTGATTGATATCTCCTTCTGGTCATCTTGAGGTGAGACCGAGTAGCAGTCGACCGGGTAGCGAGTACCAGGTAGTCGGCTACTCGACCAAACCTCCCTTCTGTAAGCTGCCTTTACCACCTGTCTTTACCCTACTCGGGGGTAACCCCCCGACAGCAGTCCCCGAAGCTGGTTGAGTCTTGCGAACTCGTTCACTAGGCTCTGCCAGCTTAAAAACAACCTTTGCATCTCAGCCCTTGAACCTCAAGATGCCGAGTAGAACCTCCGAGTAGCTATCTGGAAAGTACCTTGAGTTTCCTCTTTCCCGAGTAGCACTTGC
Organism: Alopecurus myosuroides; assembly: GCA_028641055.1. Lineage (NCBI taxonomy): Eukaryota > Viridiplantae > Streptophyta > Magnoliopsida > Poales > Poaceae > Alopecurus > Alopecurus myosuroides. The sequence continues at coordinate 185,509,388 of CM054061.1, read as the reverse complement.
TTTCTACTCTGTAACCGAGTAAAAAGACTTAGAGAAATTTCTCAGATTGAGCCTCTGCAGCACAGAGCATAATCCAGCCCTTCGCGCAGCAACTGCACACGTGTCAAGCATCCACGACCTTGTCGTTTCGTTGCCCAGGACACGACCTGCCACGCGTCCAGTTTTCACGCAGTGGGCCCACCGGCCGTCATGTCCCATCAAGTGTAGTTATAGGCCACGATTCGGTGGTGGGATCAACTGTGGCCATTACGCGCGCAACCGGCGCTTGTGTGCGTTTCTAGCCGGCCACAGGATCCACCACACGCCACAATCGATCCCACTTCCACGACGGTAACGGTAAACTCGCGGAGGAGATATAAATACCCCCGCCGGTAACTTCCTTTTCCCCTTCCCTTGCACTATTCCTTCTTCGTCTCCTGCTCTTCTCCGCCACCGAGCTCTCCGCCGCCGCGCAAGCTTTCGCGCCGCCGCGGACTCAATCCCCCAACCAACTCCTTCGATTTCTTCCACCTTCCCTACTCGCAACAATGGCCAAATCTGGCTGGGCCGGCTCCTCCGTCACCGCGGAAGATTGCGCCTGGCTCGTCAATACCAGGCGAGTCCCTCCCGGCGTGGAGTGCCGGGCACCAGACGGTGAAATCGTGCCATCCCCGCGGGAGGGAGAGCGCGTCGTCTTCCTGGCGCATTTCGAGCGCGGGTTCGGATTGCCCGCCTCCGATTTCTTGCGGAAGTTCCTCAACCACTTCGGCATCCAGATGCATCATCTGCCCCCCAATTCCGTTGTCTTCCTCGCCTACCACGCCGTGGTCTGCGAGGCCTTCCTCGGCATCCGGCCCACGTGGGAGACGTGGCTCAGGTACTTCCACCTGCGCCAGCAATCCACCGGGAAGAAGGACTCCGCGGGCGTCGCCCGCGCCACCGACACCGGCTGCGCCATGATGGTGCAGCGGTCCGGGACGAACCACCCCCGCATCAAGGGGCTGGACTCCGTCAAGCTGTGGCAGAAGACGTTCCTCTACGTCAGGAACGTTGCCGCCGCGGAAGGAGCCCCGGTGAATGATCGAATCAACTTGCCCGTTTGGAGCAATCGCGCTCCAATCGGGATGTACTGGAAGGACAAGCCCGTCAATGACGATGACGCCATCGAGATGGAGAATAGACTCGGCTGGCTGAAGGCGCAGGGCCTCAAGAACGACGATCCGGTGGCTTGCTGGATCCAGCGCCGAGTGCTGCCCTTGCAGGAGCGCTGCCATCTCATGTGTTACATGGGAGGGCCCCGCGACTGCACCAGGACAACCACCATCGAGATCGACAACATCGATGTTCCCTGGCACGCAAGGAACATCTTGACGACAAACCTTGGCGACCACTGGCAATACGGGTTCGTCCCGTACAGCCGTACAAAGCCAATTGAGCGGGTACGCCTTTCTTACTTTGCTCTCTGCATACACTTTCCGAGTAGATAACTTCTCCTTCTTGCATCAACTAGCAATTGCCTTGCGTTCCGAGTAGGACATCTAGCCGAATCGCCTTAGGCTTAGTATGCTTCATGCTTGCACGCCTTGCCGGATAGCCTACTCGAGAACGATTCTTAGGCTCGATGTGCTTTATACCTGCACGCCCTTCCGAGTAATACCTTTCGGCAAATATGCTTAGGCTTAGTATGCTTTGTGTTTGCACGCCTATCCGGGTAGAATGCTTAGTAAACTGCCTAGGCTTTGTGTGCTTTGTACCTGCACGCCTATCCGAGTAGAATTCCTTCCTGGTACTCGGCTAGTCTGTGATCCTTCTCTGTTTTTCAGGTTCTCACTCGCCAGATAATCGAGAGCTGCGAGGTTTTTGAGGGCAACTGGTCTCCTGATCGTGAGGAGGACGATGTGCCCTCTTTCGATGCCGCGGAGCAGACCAACCTCTCTCGCTCCCCCATTACTGACAAGCGCGACGCTCTCCGCACTTGGTCTGATGAAGACTTTGACGGTAACTACCCTTTCATTCAGTTTGTTTCCGAGAAGCACCAGTCCCTCGTTTGCTGTTTCTGATTCTTTCCTCTTTTCTCTTTGATTCCCAGATGAAGTTGCCGCGGACAAGGACGACGAGGACGAAGACGAGAACGAGGGCGATGCGCCCCTAGTCGTCAAGCCCCTGTCCGTCGCTGCTCATGAGACCCGCAAACGGGCTGGTAGCGGAGCACCAGCGCCTCCTGCCAAGAGGAAGAAACCCGCCGAGAAGAAGGTGGTCGTGAAGAGGTCCAGACGAGAGCTCAAGTGCACCACCGCGTAAGCCCTCTTCTCGGTCGCTTCCCTTCTCGCGCTGTGCTATTTTCCCCAATCTTCTTCTAATTTGTGATTTCCTTTTCTCTGCAGACCTCCTATGGACGCGAACGCAGCTCTCGCGTCTGACCACACTAAGGGAAAATCAGTACCTCTGGTCAATCTGGATGATGATGAGGACGACACCGCCAACGCTGCTGCTGCCAATCCACAGACCGCCGGTGCGCAAGGAGCAGCGTCTGAACCAGCAGCACAGGACACTACCATCCACGATGAGAGACCCCCTTCTCCTCCGGCTAGCAATGTCGAGGAGAACCAAGATCAAGAGATGCAAGACAACACCGCCGACGAACGGCCAGAAGCAGAGCAAGAGCAGCCCGCCACAGGGGCTGCTGCACAAGAGAGCCTCGCTGCCGAGCAGCGAGTAGAAGACACCACCGCCGCGGATGCCACCATAACTGACGCTTACCCATTGAGCAGCGTGCAACCGGGCGTGACACCGAGTAGCGCCCAGCCAGGAGCTGCGCAAGGCGACGGATCTGCGGCACCACCAACTGCGCAAGGCCCTACACCACCAACTGCGCAAGGCCCTACACCACCAACTGCGCAAGGCCCTACACCGCCAACTTCCTCCTCGTCGCCGCAGAGTAAGGACGCATCCAGCCCTCCTGCCGGGCGAGTAACCAGGCAGCGAGCCTTGGATGCTCTGAAGGATGAGGTTGTCAGAAGGGCAGCCGAGAAGGAAGCTGCTGAGAAGGCCAAGGCCGAGAAGGAAACTGCTGATAAGGAAGCTGCTGAGAAGGCCAAGGCTGAGCAGAAGAAAGCCAGGGCTGAGCAGAAGAAGGCCGAGAAGCAAGCTGCCGAGAAGGCAGTTTCCGAGAAGGCGAAGGCCAAGACTGAGGGGAAGAAGACTGAGGATCCCGAGAAGCAGAGGGTTGAGAAGGAGCAAACGAAGAAGCGGGCCAGAGACCAGAGTACATCCTCAGGCGGAGCGCTCGTGATCCACGAGTCCGGCCCGATTCCTGCTGCGCTCTCTGCAGACGCTCGCGCTGCTGGCCAGCCTTGCTACCCGGAGTACATGATTGAGGTTAGCCATCAGCACTCAATCGGCTTCCCTCCCAAGGACAAAGCTTTAGCTATCCAGAGGGGAAGGAAGGTTGTAGCCAAGAACTCCCCTCCTCCAGATCCAAGCCAACCCCAGTCTGTCAACATCGCTTCTCGTGGAGTCCAAGACAAACCAATAACTTCCAAGGGTCTTGAACAGGTATTGGACACCGTTGGCCACATCAACGCCAGGTGGGACAGCAGGGTTCTCGGGGAGGAGAAATGGCACGGCCTGACCCTTGGCGGCATCGACCACATGCGCGTGGATTGGAACAAGGTCGATCTGGGACACAAGCCCATGTCCGTCTCCACCGAGACCGCAACCCTCGCAGCCAAGATGTTCCTGCACCGCAAGAACGCCGAAGACATCGAGCAGTCCTATGCAGTAAGTCCTTCTTGCCTTTTCCGACTTGAAATTTCTTCTCTTCTATTCGCCTTCCTTCTTCCTTACCATCACCCCCAGTCCCCGAGATTCGGGTCGAGTAGACGGATACTCTCCGAGTAGCCTCCTACTCGGGCTGAATCTTCTCTGCTTTGCTGTCGCACCCCGGTTTCTAGAGGATACTCATCGCACGAACTGGAAGTCAGGTGCTTGGATTATGGGGCATACCTGCTCCCACGTCCCAGCTTCCTGGTAGGCCTGCGCTTATGCGCGACAACACCAGCCCTGCTCCCACCGTCGAAGTAAACTATCCGCTAGGAACCTAAGGCACTACTGTCGACGTACTTCATATTCAAGCACGCACTGTACGTCAACAGCTTTGAACGAAATGATAGCACAAACTGTCTCTAAGACACAAAAGAATGAAATAAGTTTGCAAATAGCCTTCACTAAGGCAGAGATAGCAAAACACTCATCCAGAGGACACATGTCCCAACATATCATCCATTACATCAGCGGAAGCAATCAAATGGGTCTGAGTACAGACAAATCCAAGGCTTAAGAAGCCGGAGAAAATAACGAAAAAATGAAGCCCATCCACGTAGGTCCTGGATCCTGCCCGGGGTCCAGCCAACTACTCGTCTGCAGTGTCGTCGAACTCCACAAAGTAGCCATCCTGGTGATCATCGTAGCCGTAGTCGTACTCTGCGTAAACCACAGCCCCAACGGGGTCAGTACATCCAAGTACTGGCAAGCAAGACTCACACTTCATCAAGGAGTTACCCGTCAACACAAGCATTGATGCTTGGGATCAACGGAAGGAGATAGGTATTATAAAAGCTGCAGCGGGCTGCTCTAACCAACTACAGAGATAACTACTTGTGTCCGGCTAATAGACAAGATAAGATCGAGGAATTGTAACCAACTGAAAGATAACTTCAAACAAACCCATCCTGGATCTCGCCCCTTATCCGAAGAAGCAATCCGAGGATAACTCACACCGTTATAATAAGGTGAAACAAGTTATTGTGTGAATAACCTATTACTAGTCAAGTTATTAGTCATTGGGTGAAACATGGTTATCGTTATGTTTAAGTTGTCCTGAGTACTTGTTAGCCAGTACTTTCACCAAGTAATCCATAACCGCGGAAAACACGGCTTCTCGAGAAGATTTATCCCTGCAGGGGTGCACCATAGTAACCGTACACGTAAGAATATCCCGCCAGATGGGAATCAAACCCACCAAGCGAGACACTCAACACAACCAACTGTTCTTCGCATCAAGCCCAAAGCACCGCGTGCTGTGCGTGCGCGGCTAATCGAGCCCCCCGAAGAAAAGGAGGACCCTCATAGCACTGGAAGACCACGCCGCCCTAAATGCCGACTACAAAAGTTCCACCCTGGCCTCGGGTTCGTACCTGCATATGATGCAGCAAATGGAAAGCCCGAACTAGTACGGCGATTTGGACGAGATGCGAATCGAGTCAAGTTGAGGGGGGCGCCCATACTCGCTTCCCACATGCGGGTAGTGCGCTCATCATGGATCAGTAGACAAGACCCTTTTCCTATTAGGGTCGACACTAGCAGGCCTCAAAACCACAAAGGGCCTCCTGCCGGTGTCTTATCATCAAATTATTATTAACAGCAGCATTAACAGGATTGATTGATTAACATTCGAGCCCTCGGAACGGTAACAGATAATAATAGCACGATAATAAAAGAAGTAACCGACAACAGGCTCGAGCAAAAGCAAACCTAAGCATGCTAGATAAGAACAGGCACAAACAAAGGCTGTGGGTATGGAGGTGAGGCAATATCATTGGTTCAGGGAATCATGTGATGGGTTCGGAGAATAGCAACGATACATAGGGCTAGCAATAGTAGGCAAAAGGATAGTATCGACAACAAGTGTGGAAGAGAACTCGATGATTCATGTGAGTGATAACTTGCCTGGCAGCTCAGTCTCGTACTGGGCTAGGTCCTGAGTAGTGGTGTCGTAAGGCTCGTCGGTACCAACGTCGTCGTCTAACCGAGAAGAAGCAAAACAACAACGAAGGCAGACGGCAATCAATACATGGCATAGGTGCACAAACATGGGATGATGCATGTCATGTTCAATAGATGCACCAAAGTAAACTACTTGATATGAAACACAAGTTTAAATGATTCCATATGCAAAGGTTGCATATGGACGCCCATGCTTTAGAGTTGAATTAATTGTTCTAACACTAAGCATCAGGTGTTGGTGAGTTAGCATGATGCATGCATGATGAATAACAAGAAGATAACAATTTAAATGCAATTGGAATGATAGTTAACCATTTTTAGAAAACATTAATCAAGTTTGTAAATTTTGTTACTTAATGGCATTAAACAAGTAGTTGTTGTTTTCATCAAGTTAAAGGGTGCAAAACAAATAACAAAGTTGATATTTGAAATGGTTATCAAATTTTAGTTGGATTACATGTTTCACATTTTGAAATTGGACTTTGGATTATTTAATTATGAATTAAACAATATTAAACAATTTTTAATTGAATTAAACAAGATTTAAATTGTTTAGGCAATTTAAATTATTCAAACCAGAAAACAAAATTTATATTTGGAAAGTACATGAAAAGTTGATTGAAAAACATATTTGGTTTGTGAAATTTGGAATTTTTATGAACAAGTTATGAATTTTGCAAATTTAAGGGAATTTGACAAGAATTCAAATTTTGCACCAATTTAAAATATTCAAAACAGTAAACAAATTTTATATTTGGATAGAACATTTAATTTGGTATTGAAAACATATCAAAAATGTTGGATTTGGATTTAGGATGATTTAGTTATGCAATTTACAAAATTTGGGGTAAATCTGCCATTTTTATGGATCTAGGGACTTAGAAATAAATTTTTCCAGGGGCTAGAAATAAGGGCCAGGGGCTTAGTGGTGATTTGCTAAATATTCCAGTACCAAACTATTGTAAAAATAAAACTTTGTTTTAATTGGGAGAGAGGGGACTTGATCCCTACACCTCCCGGTTGATGCAAAGGGACACAACCACTAGGCTAGATGTGCTGTGTTGGAGGAATTGCACCTCTGAACAGGTTAAGGAGTTGGGTGCGGCTGTACCGAATTAAAACAAAAAAGAGCAGGAAAAGAGTGGGGCTGGGAATCGAACCCGCAACCTATGGCTTCACTGCGCGCGCATCAAACCAGTGGGGCTTCGCTGCGGTTGTTGATGGTTCAGGTGCTGGTTGGTTTTGAGGTTGCAAACGCTGCAAGTATCTGAACCTGCAAACGCACGTAACACAGATCGTTACTGATACGAACGAACAGAGGGCACTCGAGGCATCTTTCGGGCAAGAAATTGATGACCGATCTGCAGGAAAAAGGAGAGGGAAGGAGTGGGAATGGAAAGGTTGCCTCACCCTCTACGCAGGGGCGTGCTCGGCGCGGCCGATGGGTGGCGGATGCGGCGGCGAGGTGCGCCGGCGGCCGGTGGCCGTGGCACCAGCAGAGGAGGGAGTTCTCCCTCGATGGTGGCGGCTGAGGGGAGATAGGAGGGAGGAGATGCGTCTAGGGTTAGGGTTTGGCTCGGGAGGGGAGAGGAGGAGATATAAAGGAGGGGGGAAGGAGGATCGAGTGGTGGAGGGAGTGGCTCCTGTCGCTGTCCTCCATGGCGTCACCCTCCGTACGGAGGTAGAAGAGGGGGGTATCGGGCCAACCAGGTGGGCTGGGCCTTCTCCCCCACCTGGTTGAAACGTTTTGCTCTTTTTTTTTTGTATTATGAGATGTGCTGTTTTTTTTTGTAGCAAATGCTTTTGGAAGAAATAAATAGGTTTTAACTTAGATAAAATTTTGGAAAAAAATTGGATAAGCTTCTTAGGTGAAAAGAAACCATTTGGTATTTTTGGTTTTCAAAATTTCAAATGTTTGATTGCTGTTTCAAAATTGAACCAAATTAAGTGAAAATTGCCATATTATTTATTATTGGAAAAACAAGGCAAAAACAATAGGGTTTCCCCTAGGGTTTAGAATGTTTTGAAGAATACCAAGTTGTGATAACTTCATGGATTCAAAGGATTGATGACTTGAGAATTGTTTTGAGTTTGGGAAAGAATTGGAAATAATTGATTAAATTGAGCAATTGATTTTAGCAACAACTTAAAAGGTGAATTATAATGAGTTGCTTGAAAACAAAAGAGGTTTTTAGTTTGCACTTCTTTATTTCAAAGGTTGTAACAGACAAGTGTGAAAACAGAAGTTGACAACAAGTTTGAAATTCATATGAAAACAATGCAAACAGAAATATAAAATGAGAATGATGCCATGATGCATTGCATAAATTAAACAAATAAGTAAAACAACTAAGGGTTTTCATACTTGGATGTTACAAAACGCCCCCCCTTGAAGGAATCGCGCCCCGAGATTCCCTACTGAGAAATGAACAGGTCCGGATACTTCTTGCGAAGATCCTCTTCGGTCTCCCACGTTGCCTCTTTATCAGAATGATGCGACCATTGGACTTTCAAGAACTTGGTGCTCTTGTTGCGAGTCTTACGCTCGGTCTCATCGAGAATTCGAATAGGGTGCTCCTCATAAGATAGATCATCTTGCAGTTCAATGGAATCATGATCAACTGCACGATCTGGATCTTTGAAACACTTCTTGAGTTGTGACACGTGGAACACATCGTGCACTTTGGATAGTTTTTTTGGAAGTTCAAGACGATAAGCATTCTCTGCACGTCTTGAGAGGATGTTGAAAGGGCCAATGTATCTTGGTGCAAGCTTTCCTTTCACACCAAAACGATGAGTGCCTCTGAGGGGAGTTACACGGAGATATGCCTTATCACCAGGTGCATAGACCATATCCCTGTGCTTGCTATCATAATAGCTCTTCTGACGAGATTGAGCAATCCTGAGATTGTCACGAATGATACGAACTTTCTCCTCGGCTTCCTTAACAATGTCAGGGCCTAAAAGTGAACGTTCACCAGCTCCAGACCAATTGATTGGACTCCTGAATCTGCGACCATACAGTGCCTCAAATGGTGCCATGCCTAGGCTTGCCTGGTAGCTGTTGTTGTAGGAGAATTCAGCATATGGAAGGCAATCCTCCCATTTCATGCCAAAGGAGAGACCACATTCTCTGAGCATATCCTCGAGAATCTGATTGACTCTTTCGACTTGCCCCTGAGACTGAGGGTGGTAAGCTGTGCTGAACAGAAGTTTAGTGCCCAATGCTTCTTGAAAGCTCTTCCAGAAATGAGAAGTGAAGATACTTCCACGGTCTGAGCTTATTTCCAATGGAACACCATGAAGGGGAACAATCTTTGCTGTGTAGAGCTCTGCTAACTGGCTAGCTGAGATAGTTTCCTTTACAGCATAGAAGTGAGCAACCTTAGTGAGACGATCAATAACAACGAAGATTGCATCGTTGCCCTTCTTGGACTTTGGAAACCCAGTAACGAAGTCCATTTCAATCATGTCCCACTTCCACTCAGGAATTTTCAGAGGTTGGAGTAGACCTGCTGTCTTCTGATGGACTGCCTTAACACGTTGACAAACGTCGCATTCAGAAACGTATTGAGCAATTTCACGTTTCATGCCAGACCACCAATACAGAGTCTTGAGATCCTGGTACATCTTTGTACTTCCAGGGTGAATGGATAGGGGAGTTTCATGAGCCTCCTTGAGAATGATATCCTTGAGACTTTGAACCTGAGGAACTGCAATGCGTCCTTCAAAGAACACAGTTCCTTTGTCATCAATTGAGAAGGACTCGAACTTATCATTGCCTTCTTTGATGTGCTCTACAATCTTCTTGATTTCAGCATCACGAAGTTGTTCAGAACGAATCTTATCCTCGAGAGTTGGACTGGCTGTCAAGCTAGCAAGATATCCTTGAGGAACAAGACCAAGGTTCAGCTTCTGGAATTCTTCATGAAGTGGAGGTTGGCTTTCCATGATCATGAGATTATTGCAATAGGATTTGCGACTGAGAGCATCGGCCATAACATTAGCCTTGCCTGGAGTGTAAGAAATGGTGAGATCAAAGTCTTTAATCTTCTCAATCCATCTCCTTTGCCTGAGGTTCAGATCTGGCTGAGTGAAGATGTATTTCAGACTCTTATGATCGGAAAAGATTTCAGTTTTGTTACCCAACAAGTATTGTCTCCATTTCTTGAGGGCAAACACAACTGCTGCAAGTTCAAGATCATGTGTGGGATATTTTTTCTCATGTGGGTTCAACTGACGTGAAGCATAAGCCACAACTTGACGTTCTTGCATAAGAACTGCTCCTAGACCTTGAAGAGATGCATCGCAGAATATCTGGAAAGGTTTGGTAGTGTCGGGGCCAACTAGAACAGGTGTGGAAGTGAGTTTAGTCTTCAGGTGGTTGAAACTCTCATCACATTGTGGAGTCCAAACGAACTTTTTGTCCTTCTTTGTGAGATCAGTGAGAGGTTTGGCAATCTTGGAAAAGTTTTGGACGAAACGACGGCAATAGCTAGCCAAGCCAAGAAAGCTTCTAACTTGCTTCACCGTCTTAGGGGGTTTCCAATCAACAATTGCCTTAACCTTTTCAGGATCAATGGCTATGCCTTTGGCAGAGATGATATGACCAAGATATGCAACTTCTGGAATCCAGAACTCACATTTGGAGTATTTGGCATATAGACGATGCTCGCGTAGTTTCATGAGAGTGAGACGAAGATGTTCTCCATGCTCCTCCTCGGATTTGGAGTAGACTAGAATGTCGTCAAGATATACCACAACGAACTTGTCGAGGTATTCGTGGAAGACAGAATTCATCAGTCGAGAGAAGGTCGCCGGTGCATTGGTGAGACCAAAGGACATGACGGTGTATTCATATAGACCGTACCGAGTGGTGAAAGCTGTCTTAGGAATATCTTCCTTTCTGATCTTTATATGATGGTACCCCATCCTCAAGTCCAACTTTGAGAATATTGAGGCTCCAGCAAGTTGATCAAAAAGATCATCGATACGAGGAAGTGGATACTTGTTCTTGATGGTTTTCTCGTTGAGAGGACGATAGTCAACCACGAGTCTTTTAGTTTGATCCTTCTTGGCAACAAACAGAGTTGGGCAACCCCAAGCGGAGGAACTACGCTGAATGAAACCTTTGTCCATGTACATATCGATTTGCTCCTTCAACAATTTCAGTTCAGGAGGAGCTATCTTATATGGATGCTTAGAGATTGGAGCAGTACCTGGCTCAAGCTCGATTACGAACTCAACTGCTCTGTCCGGAGGCATCCCTGGCAACTCTTCTGGAAAGACGTCAGGGAATTCACAAACCACCGGAACATTTTCAATTGCAGGAAGGGGTTTGGCATCGAGGCTGAACAGCTGAACAGAACTTGATCCATATGGAGAATAGACTATCTGGCCGGAAGGGTGGAACAGAGTTATTGACTTCTTAGCACAGTCAATCGTAGCTTTATTGGCCTTTAACCAATCCATGCCAAGGATGACATCAATGTCAGAATTTCCAAGCAGGATGAGGGAAGCAAGGAATATGTGACCTCCAATTAAGATCTGATTCTCATGACTGATCTTGGAAGTTTGCATAGTTGCTCCAGGGGAGTTTACTACTAGCGGGGAACCCAAACCAACAAAAGGTAGTTTAACTGCTGTAGCAAAGATCTTTGACACGAACGAATGCGATGCTCCGGTATCAAACAACACTTTAGCTGGGTTAGAGTTTACGGGTAATGTACCGAGAACAACGTCGGCAGATTCCTCAGCTGTGTCAACCTTGACGTGGTTCACCCTTGCAGTCCTCCCAACAGGCCTGTTGTTGGCGTTGAAGGCCTTATGCGGAGGAGCGCGGACCATCGCCTGGTTGGTGTTGGGGCGAGGTGGTGGAGAAGGCAGCATCCTCTGAGTGCACTTATCTGCGTAGTGCCCAGTCTCCTTGCACTTGAAGCAAGTGACGACACGCGGAGGATCTGGCCTTGGCTGCGCCATTGCAAACCTCTGCCCATGCATCTGAGCTGGGTTGGGTGGGCGGGGACCAAAGCCTGGAGAAGCTTGGGCATTTGGAGCCCTAGTGACAGCACTGTTTGGCACCCAGATGCGGCGCTTCTGCGGAGGGGTGGTCATGTTGGAGGAGGAACCACCCTCACGCGAGTGCTTGCGCGACTCTTCGAACGCCTTGCGCCCATTCTCCTCATTGAGCGCGGTGTTCACGAGCTCGACGAAGTCCTTGCACTTGATGTTTGTGAGAGCGTACTTCAGTTCCGGGTTAAAACCTCGGCGGAACCTTGCCATCTTCTTGGTCTCAGTAGACACCTCGTCTCCAGCATACCGAGCGAGGCGATTGAACTCGTTCTGGTAGCCGATGACGTCGAGCTTGCCCTGCTTCAACGAGCAAAACTCTTCACGCATCCTCTCCATGAGACCATCGGGGATGTGGTACTTCAGGAAGGCATCCTTGAAGCAACCCCAAGTGATAGGATAGCCAGCTCTCATGGCCTGGTAGTTCTCCCACCACGAGGCTGCCTGACCCTTCAGTAGGTAAGCAACATAGTTGACCTTGTCCTCTTCCGCAACATGAGCAATCTCCAGGGCTCTTGCTACGTCACGGATCCAGTCATCAGCATCCAGCGGCTCGCGTGTTGCCACGAAAGCCTTGGGACCCACACTGAGGAAGTCCTTGATGGTGACCCTTGGAGCAGTCTGGTGGTGGTTGTTCTGGTGGTTCTGAACCTGGACCATCTGAGCCATGACCTGAGTCATCTGAGTCAAGAGCTCAGCGATCGGCGGTGGCTCAGGCGTGTTCCTTGTTGGAGGCATCCTGAACAGAAATGCATTTTAGCACAACAATAGGAAGGAATAAACTTAGCAACCGAAAGAGAGATTATTCCGACGCATGACTAGATAACCAACAGGTACATCATGATTTCAAATACATCAGAATATCCAACAGACCAATACATGGTTCGAAAACGAAAGGATAAACTAGACACAGCTAGTAATGGATACAACGGTACTCCCATGCTCATCACGCAGGACGGCGGTGAGTAGTACGACGAGAGATACGGTGAGGAGGAACCCCACGGAAGTAGGTATCACGACGATCCATGTAGATAGGAACTGCTCTGAGAGCAACTCTCGGTGTGGTGAAGTAGAAAGCGTCCTCTCCCTGTGCTCCATAGCGGGGAATCCCTGCGTAACCAGCTCCGAGGTCGAGAAGTGGGCCTCTGATCGGCTCGTAACCTCCAGCATCTGGCAGAGGAAAACCCAGTGTCTGCTGGAAACGTGCAAAGCGCTCGTCTCCAACGAAGTCTGTGGTGTACGTCGCCAGACGAGTCAAAGCCAGACAGAGCTGCTCCCTGACTGAGGCTAACTCCTGAGCAAGTGTGGAAGCAACGGCATCACTGTGACTAGCGAACTGTGCAGTGGTCTGCAGCCTGGAGCTATCAGTCTCGTAGGTATCCAGGTCGCGGTGGACAGTGAAGTGAACTCCCGCTGCCGTGATGTAACCACGGGGGATGTGACGAAAACTGGACTTATCAAAGCCCCAGTAGTCAGCACGGAGGACGGTGAGGCTCACATACGCTGCCTGCTGCACTGCCATATCCACTGTGGACCCTACTGCCTCGTACTGGTGTGCAATGCTCCTGCCATCATCCGACAGAATGTAGACGATAGCCCGGTAGAAGGTCTGGTCAAACTCTCGCTGGTGCTCGTAGACCTGGTACTCTGGTGCCCAACGGAACCCCAGATAGGTAACCATGTCTCTCAGCATCTCCGGAAAACCGGCGGTGCTCTCACAGCGAGTCATGCGAACCACCTGCGGGTAGTAGCTGAGACCCATCTGCAGATGATTGGGAAAGGTTTTGATTAGACTCCGGTAGATGAAAAAGGATGTGGAAAACAACAACAAGGTTCAACGGACGAAAAGGATGTTGAAAAGAACATGATATCGAAGCAACATCGGGAAAACGAGACCAAAAGTCCTGAGGTACTAAGGAGAACCCAAAACACGTGAAATCCTAACTTGAAAGTTTAGGTGAGAACAGAAAACAACGTTGCACTTCCTTACCAGAAAAGGGTGGGTGGGTGGGGAAAGAAGAAAAATGGCAGAATTCCTACTCTCACGTTTCATTTTTCCTATATAGCTACAAAATAGTTTCTAGACTCAACTGCGACCAGTAAAAAGGGATCCTACAGGCAGACAGGCTCTGATACCATTTGTCGCACCCCGGTTTCTAGAGGATACTCATCGCACGAACTGGAAGTCAGGTGCTTGGATTATGGGGCATACCTTCTCCCACGTCCCAGCTTCCTGGTAGGCCTGCGCTTATGCGCGACAACACCAGCCCTGCTCCCACCGTCGAAGTAAACTATCCGCTAGGAACCTAAGGCACTACTGTCGACGTACTTCATATTCAAGCACGCACTGTACGTCAACAGCTTTGAACGAAATGATAGCACAAACTGTCTCTAAGACACAAAAGAATGAAATAAGTTTGCAAATAGCCTTCACTAAGGCAGAGATAGCAAAACACTCATCCAGAGGACACATGTCCCAACATATCATCCATTACATCAGCGGAAGCAATCAAATGGGTCTGAGTACAGACAAATCCAAGGCTTAAGAAGCCGGAGAAAATAACGAAAAAACGAAGCCCATCCACGTAGGTCCTGGATCCTGCCCGGGGTCCAGCCAACTACTCGTCTGCAGTGTCGTCGAACTCCACAAAGTAGCCATCCTGGTGATCATCGTAGCCGTAGTCGTACTCTGCGTAAACCACAGCCCCAACGGGGTCAGTACATCCAAGTACTGGCAAGCAAGACTCACACTTCATCAAGGAGTTACCCGTCAACACAAGCATTGATGCTTGGGATCAACGGAAGGAGATAGGTATTATAAAAGCTGCAGCGGGCTGCTCTAACCAACTACAGAGATAACTACTTGTGTCCGGCTAATAGACAAGATAAGATCGAGGAATTGTAACCAACTGAAAGATAACTTCAAACAAACCCATCCTGGATCTCGCCCCTTATCCGAAGAAGCAATCCGAGGATAACTCACACCGTTATAATAAGGTGAAACAAGTTATTGTGTGAATAACCTATTACTAGTCAAGTTATTAGTCATTGGGTGAAACATGGTTATCATTATGTTTAAGTTGTCCTGAGTACTTGTTAGCCAGTACTTTCACCAAGTAATCCATAACCGCGGAAAACACGGCTTCTCGAGAAGATTTATCCCTGCAGGGGTGCACCATAGTAACCGTACACGTAAGAATATCCCGCCAGATGGGAATCAAACCCACCAAGCGAGACACTCAACACAACCAACTGTTCTTCGCATCAAGCCCAAAGCACCGCGTGCTGTGCGTGCGCGGCTAATCGAGCCCCCCGAAGAAAAGGAGGACCCTCATAGCACTGGAAGACCACGCCGCCCTAAATGCCGACTACAAAAGTTCCACCCTGGCCTCGGGTTCGTACCTGCATATGATGCAGCAAATGGAAAGCCCGAACTAGTACGGCGATTTGGACGAGATGTGAATCGAGTCAAGTTGAGGGGGGCGCCCATACTCGCTTCCCACATGCGGGTAGTGCGCTCATCATGGATCAGTAGACAAGACCCTTTTCCTATTAGGGTCGACACTAGCAGGCCTCAAAACCACAAAGGGCCTCCTGCCGGTGCCTTATCATCAAATTATTATTAACAGCAGCATTAACAGGATTGATTGATTAACATTCGAGCCCTCGGAACGGTAACAGATAATAATAGCACGATAATAAAAGAAGTAACCGACAACAGGCTCGAGCAAAAGCAAACCTAAGCATGCTAGATAAGAACAGGCACAAACAAAGGCTGTGGGTATGGAGGTGAGGCAATATCATTGGTTCAGGGAATCATGTGATGGGTTCGGAGAATAGCAACGATACATAGGGCTAGCAATAGTAGGCAAAAGGATAGTATCGACAACAAGTGTGGAAGAGAACTCGATGATTCATGTGAGTGATAACTTGCCTGGCAGCTCAGTCTCGTACTGGGCTAGGTCCTGAGTAGTGGTGTCGTAAGGCTCGTCGGTACCAACGTCGTCGTCTAACCGAGAAGAAGCAAAACAACAACGAAGGCAGACGGCAATCAATACATGGCATAGGTGAACAAACATGGGATGATGCATGTCATGTTCAATAGATGCACCAAAGTAAACTACTTGATATGAAACACAAGTTTAAATGATTCCATATGCAAAGGTTGCATATGGACGCCCATGCTTTAGAGTTGAATTAATTGTTCTAACACTAAGCATCAGGTGTTGGTGAGTTAGCATGATGCATGCATGATGAATAACAAGAAGATAACAATTTAAATGCAATTGGAATGATAGTTAACCATTTTTAGAAAACATTAATCAAGTTTGGAAATTTTGTTACTTAATGGCATTAAACAAGTAGTTGTTGTTTTCATCAAGTTAAAGGGTGCAAAACAAATAACAAAGTTGATATTTGAAAAGGTTATCAAATTTTAGTTGGATTACATGTTTCACATTTTGAAATTGGACTTTGGATTATTTAATTATGAATTAAACAATATTAAACAATTTTTAATTGAATTAAACAAGATTTAAATTGTTTAGGCAATTTAAATTATTCAAACCAGAAAACAAAATTTATATTTGGAAAGTACATGAAAAGTTGATTGAAAAACATATTTGGTTTGTGAAATTTGGAATTTTTATGAACAAGTTATGAATTTTGCAAATTTAAGGGAATTTGACAAGAATTCAAATTTTGCACCAATTTAAAATATTCAAAACAGTAAACAAATTTTATATTTGGATAGAACATTTAATTTGGTATTGAAAACATATCAAAAATGTTGGATTTGGATTTAGGATGATTTAGTTATGCAATTTACAAAATTTGGGGTAAATCTGCCATTTTTATGGATCTAGGGACTTAGAAATAAATTTTTCCAGGGGCTAGAAATAAGGGCCAGGGGCTTAGTGGTGATTTGCTAAATATTCCAGTACCAAACTATTGTAAAAATAAAACTTTGTTTTAATTGGGAGAGAGGGGACTTGATCCCTACACCTCCTGGTTGATGCAAAGGGACACAACCACTAGGCTAGATGTGCTGTGTTGGAGGAATTGCACCTCTGAACAGGTTAAGGAGTTGGGTGCGGCTGTACCGAATTAAAACAGAAAAGAGCAGGAAAAGAGTGGGGCTGGGAATCGAACCCGCAACCTATGGCTTCACTGCGCGCGCATCAAACCAGTGGGGCTTCGCTGCGGTTGTTGATGGTTCAGGTGCTGGTTGGTTTTGAGGTTGCAAACGCTGCTAGTATCTGAACCTGCAAACGCACGTAACACAGATCGTTACTGATACGAACGAACAGAGGGCACTCGAGGCATCTTTCGGGCAAGAAATTGATGACCGATCTGCAGGAAAAAGGAGAGGGAAGGAGTGGGAATGGAAAGGTTGCCTCACCCTCTACGCAGGGGCGTGCTCGGCGCGGCCGATGGGTGGCGGATGCGGCGGCGAGGTGCGCCGGCGGCCGGTGGCCGTGGCACCAGCAGAGGAGGGAGTTCTCCCTCGATGGTGGCGGCTGAGGGGAGATAGGAGGGAGGAGATGCGTCTAGGGTTAGGGTTTGGCTCGGGAGGGGAGAGGAGGAGATATAAAGGAGGGGGGAAGGAGGATCGAGTGGTGGAGGGAGTGGCTCCTGTCGCTGTCCTCCATGGCGTCACCCTCCGTACGGAGGTAGAAGAGGGGGGTATCGGGCCAACCAGGTGGGCTGGGCCTTCTCCCCCACCTGGTTGAAACGTTTTGCTCTTTTTTTTTTGTATTATGAGATGTGCTGTTTTTTTTGTAGCAAATGCTTTTGGAAGAAATAAATAGGTTTTAACTTAGATAAAATTTTGGAAAAAAATTGGATAAGCTTCTTAGGTGAAAAGAAACCATTTGGTATTTTTGGTTTTCAAAATTTCAAATGTTTGATTGCTGTTTCAAAATTGAACCAAATTAAGTGAAAATTGCCATATTATTTATTATTGGAAAAACAAGGCAAAAACAATAGGGTTTCCCCTAGGGTTTAGAATGTTTTGAAGAATACCAAGTTGTGATAACTTCATGGATTCAAAGGATTGATGACTTGAGAATTGTTTTGAGTTTGGGAAAGAATTGGAAATAATTGATTAAATTGAGCAATTGATTTTAGCAACAACTTAAAAGGTGAATTATAATGAGTTGCTTGAAAACAAAAGAGGTTTTTAGTTTGCACTTCTTTATTTCAAAGGTTGTAACAGACAAGTGTGAAAACAGAAGTTGACAACAAGTTTGAAATTCATATGAAAACAATGCAAACAGAAATATAAAATGAGAATGATGCCATGATGCATTGCATAAATTAAACAAATAAGTAAAACAACTAAGGGTTTTCATACTTGGATGTTACATTTTCCTAACTCATTTTCTTCTCGTTTCTCAGGATAGCGTTCTTAAGCGGACCCACTTATACCGCATTCTTCTCTGGAACCATTCCATCGCCAGGAGGCGAATTGCTGCATTAGAGAAGGAAAAGGCAGTTGCTGAGGCAGCCAGCAAGAACGCCAACGACAGCACCCAGCAGCTGGCTGAAGTACAAGGTATGCTTTTAGCTACGCGGTTTCTGCATTTTATGTTTACGCCCGCTTCTGCTTTCTTATGCGCTAACCTTTCCTTCTCTGCAGAAAAACTGAAGGCCTTAGCAGACGAACATGAGAAGTGCCGTAGCTTCGTGGAGAACTCCGAGGCCACCATCAAAAGGCTAGAAGGTAAGTTTGTTGTTTACTCGGTTCGATCTTGAATCTGTTTCTTCTCTGCTCCTCTGCTAACCTTATCTATCTCTTCGCAGAAGATCACAAGTTGTTTGCTGAGGCACACCAAGATTGTGTCAAGCCAGCAGAGGTGCAGAAGCAGCTGTCCGACCAGGCCGTTGAGCTGGTGAAGGACCACACCACGGAGACCGAGAAGCTGCAACTCCAGTTGCAAAAGGCACTCCAGGATGCCGTCAAGATTGGCGCCGAGAGGGACAAAGCAATCGCCGAGAAGGCCAAGGCCGAGACCACTTTCAGAGCCAAGGAGAGGGCCCTTGAGCAGGAATGCGAAACCTTAAAGAAGACCAACGCTGATCTCTTTGCTCAGATGGATAGCTTGCGCCTGATCCAAGAAAAGCACATTTCTAATGAGGAGTCCTGGAAGACCCAGCTGCAGCGGCTGCGCAACGAACTGTCCGGTAAGTCTTTTCTTCGCTGCTTCTTTTCTTCTCGGTCGTATTTCTCCTCGGTTTTCCTCTACTCGGTTCTTCTCTTCTCGGTTCTGAAGTTACCACATGCTATTTCAGAGATCTGGCCTCATCTTGATTCCCCTTCTGCGCCTAAGGTGGCCAAGGCCAAAGCAGCTCGCCTTGCGAAAGGTGAGGCAGCAGATACCAGAGCCGAGATCGAGGACAGCTTGCTGGTGCTCAACAGCTATTTCGAACAGCTGGCTGGCGTCGGAACTGACCTGGTGCACGAGGGCTTTGAGCTCCACAGGCTGTTTTGGCCTCATGATGATCGGCCAACCACCATGAAGGGCCTAGCCTTCAAGCTGAAGAATGTGAAGAAAGAGTTGAAGAAGTGGCGTGCCTCGGGCGCCCGTGCTGGTGCAGACGTGATGCTTCTCTGCATAGCATCCTGGTATGAAAACCTCAACATGCAGCTCATCCGCGGGAAGCGCAATAATTCCAAGTGGGAGGTAGACCCCGACTGCGTGGCCACACGCAAGCAGATCGCCTACGAGGTCGCGGAGTGTGCTGAGACGGAGACCTTCATCGATGGCCTCCCCGAACCCGACACCGAGTACGAAGAGGAAGAGGAAGAGGACGACGAAGTAGAATCCGACTTGGAAGGCCTCTTCGAATCTCCTGAGGGCAAGGCCGGGAAGGGGAAGGACGTCGCCGTCGCGAGTAGCGATGAGGACGAGTACGCCCACATCGACACCGCCGCACTCGACTTTGGCACCTCCTCAGGTGCTGCTCTCGACGACACGGTGCCCCCTCCTGGCCAGGCTTCAGGCTCCTCTTCGGCTCCAGGACTCGTCTCGGTGGCCACGGCCACTTCTGAGCAGGCGGCCACCCAGGATGATGCCGAGATGAAGGAATCCGCCACCGTCCAGACGGAAGCGGATGCCACCCATGCCAGCACCGAAGGAACAGCTGCCACGACCGCCACCGAAGAAGCTGCTGCCAAGACCGCCGCCGAAGAAACAGCAGCCAAAGCCAGCGCCGAGAACACTGCCTCCTCATCTTGAAGCAACCTGCAATCTCTTTCAACTCAAACACTTATCAGATCCCCGGGATGCCGGGAGCAGATGTAATAGACTATCTTTGTTTTACTTGCTACTCAGTTTTTATGCCCACTCTTGTTTATTTCGACATTAATCAATTTGAACGACGCTGGCTTAATGCCGAGTTGTGTTTCCATGCGAGTCCCCGAGTTGCATTTCTTATTCACCCTATCTTTTCATCTCTGCTCTACCCGCGACTTGTCGCTTTTTGGGTATTCGAGTCACAAGAATCAAGTAGTAGGGCTGCAAATACTTAGCCGCTAGAAACAATCATGGTAACGCAGCCCACCACTTAGCCGAGAAGACGAGAACAGGGAACAAAAGTGACCAACAATCTACTCGGTTCCTGCACTCTTTCTTCCTTAGCGATTTTTGTGTGCTCATTGACCTTTTGCTTGTTCTCTTGCTTGCCATGAAGCCGAGTTTCGGACAGCAGCAGAGTCGAAGAGTTGGCATATAGGTTTAAACACATTACTCAATGCACTTATGAGTTCTGAAGTGGAGCAACCGAGTAGACAAAGGGTCAAGCCGAGTAAAAACACTTAGAGCAAATTTGGACGAGGGCAGTCCCCGAGAACAATTTTAGATTGCAGAGTAGAATTTCAACTCGGATAAGAGGGTACATACACATCTTTGCTTACGAATGAAAACGACGAAGTAGAGCTACATTCCAAGGGCGCTTGGTTTCCTCTCCAGCTTTATCTGCCCTGTTCGCCTGCGATGGGCGCACATCTACAAGATAGTACGCGTCATTGTGCAGCGCTTTGCTGACAATGAAAGGCCCTTCCCATGGAGGAGACAACTTGTGCATCCCGGCTGTGCGCTGCACCAGCCTAAGGACCATGTCTCCTTCTCGGAAAACCCTTGGGTTCACCTTTCGGCTATGATAGCGCCGCAGGTTTTGCTGGTAGATAGCCGAACGTGACAGAGTCAGCTCTCTTGCTTCTTCAAGCAGGTCAACGTCGTCTTCTCGAGCTTCTCTCGCCTCCACCTCAGTGTAGAGGGCTACTCGGGGGGAGTCATGCTCAAAGTCTATTGGCAACACGGCCTCAGCCCCGTATACCAAGAAGAATGGCGTGTAGCCGGTTGACCGGTTAGGGGTAGTCCTTAGACTCCACAACACCGCTGGCAACTCTTCTAGCCAACACCCAGGTGTTTTCAGCAATGGCTCAATCAGCCTTGGCTTGATGCCTGCCAGTACCATTCCATTGGCTCTCTCAACTTGCCCATTGGAGGCAGGGTGCGCGACTGACGCAACGTCTAGTCGGATATGCTTATCTCTGCAGAATCGCACCATTGCCCCCTCTGCAAAGTTGGTGCCGTTGTCGGTGATGATACTGTGCGGGTAGCCATATCTCATGATCACATCCTTCACGAACTTCACAGCTGTGACCCCATCGCACTTCCGAATAGGTTTCACCTCGATCCACTTGGTGAACTTGTCCACCATGACCAAGATATGTGTCATATTGCCTTTAGCCGGCTTGAAGGGACCAACCATATCCAAGCACCAAACAGCAAACGGCCATGTGATAGGAATTGTCTTCAACTCGGAAGCAGGCATGTGAATCTTACTCGCGAACATCTGGCAGCCGTTGCACTTCCTCACAATATCCTCAGCTTGCTGCAATGCAGTGAGCCAGTAGAAGCCATGCCGGAAAGCTTTCTTGACCAATGCCCGAGAAGAGGCGTGATGCCCACATTCCCCTTGATGTATCTCCACCAGGATTTCTTCTCCCTCTTCCGGGCTCACACAACGTTGCAGCACACCAGTGGCACTTCTCTTGTGCAGCACATCTCGGACTATAGTGTAGCCCTTGGATCTTCTCTGAATCTGCCTCGCAGTCACCTCATCTTCAGGTAAAGTACCGTCCCTTAGAAAGGATAATATGGGCATTGCCCAACTCGGTGTCTCCCGCATGGGAAACACTGGTTCGTCCATTTCCATTGGGGCAGGCTCTTGTGGTTGCACAGGAGGAGTAGGAGCGCTTCTTTGCAGCCCAGACCGATTGGCAAGAACTTCTTCAATGAATGCAACAGCTTCTGGGTTGAGGGCGGCAATCCCCGAGTACGGAGTGGCAGTCCCCGAGTAAGGAGTGGCAGTCCCCGAGTAAGGAGTGGCAGTCCCCGAGTAAGGAGTGGCAGTCCCCGAGTAGGGAACGGCAGTCCTCGAGTAGGGAATGGCAGTCCCCGAGTAAGGAATGGCAGTCCCCGAGTAGGGAATGGCAGTCCCCGAGTAGGGAACGGCAGTCCCCGAGTAAGGAGTGGCAGTCCCCGAGTAGAGGACGGCAGTCCCCGGGTTCCCTGCAGCACTCTCCCAGTCAATCTCCATTGGGTCAGATTCTTCACTTGGCAGAGAAGGAACAAAGATGGATTCCGAGTTGGGGGAAGGCTTGATGGATGGCTTCCTCAAATGCTCCAAGGCAATCCCTGCCGGGATGGACTGCCGAGAAGATCCCAACTTGGATAGCTCGTCTGCCGCTTCGTTCTCTGCTCGGTGAATGTGCTGGAACTCGCAGCCTTCGAAAAACCCAGTCATTGACTGCACCAGGAAGCGATACGATGCCATGTTGGCATCCAAAGCATCCCAGGTACCTGAGACTTGCTGCACCACTAGATCTGAATCGCCATAGCATATAATGCGCTGCACACCAACCTCCTTTGCTACTCGCAAACCATGCACCACTGCCTCGTACTCGGCTACATTGTTGGATGCCTTGAAATGAATCTGCAGCACGTACTTGAGTTGATCCCGCTTGGGTGATGTAAGCACAACGCCAGCACCAAGGCCTTCTTTCACCTTTGAGCCATCAAAGTGCATTTTCCAATAGTTGGAAACTGGAGCAGGAGGTTCATATTGCATCTCGGCCCAGTCCACAAGAAATTCCGCCAGGACCTGAGACTTGATTGCTTCTCTTCTCGCATACGCGGGAGCGTACGCGGCTAGCTCGATTGCCCACTTGGCTACTCTGCCACTCGCCTCCTTGTTTCCCATGATGTCCGAGATGGGAGCAGAGCTTACAACCGTGATGGGGTGCTCCTGGAAGTAATGCTTCAGCTTCCTGGCGCCCAGGTACACACCATATGTCATCTTCTGGTAGTGCGGATAGTTTTGCTTGGAACTGGACAGCACTTCACTGAGATAATAGACTGGGCGCTGCACACTCTTGCCTTCTTCTTCTCGCTCCACCACTATCACCGTGCTGACTACTCGGTTAGTCGCAGCAATGTACAACAGCATAGGCTCCTTGGGTAGCGGACTAGCCAAGACGGGAGCGCTAGCCAGCATTGCTTTCAGCTCATTGAATGCCACGTCCGCTTGCGGAGTCCAGACAAACTTGTCGCTTTTCTTCATCAGCTGGTACAGAGGCAGAGCCTTCTCGCCCATTCGGCCCAGAAAACGGCTCAAAGATGCCAGACAACCCGTGAACTTCTGCACATCTTTCAGTGATCTCGGTAAAGACATGCTCTCAATAGCTTTTATCTTAGAAGGATTGGCTTCAATGCCTCGACTAGAAACCAGAAAACCGAGTAGCTTTCCAGCTGGTACACCAAAGGTGCACTTACTCGGATTCAGTTTCATTTTGTACTTGCGTAGGTTAGCAAAGGTTTCCTCCAGGTCGGCAAGCAGAGTATGTGTTTTATTCGTTTTGATGACAATGTCATCTACGTACACCTGCACATTCTTGCCGAGCTGGTCATGCAAGCATTTCTGCATGCATCTCTGATAGGTTGCACCCGCATTCCTCAAGCCAAAACACATGACACGATAGCAATAAGCCCCGTACGGGGTAATGAAAGCAGTCTTTATTTGATCAGCAGGGTTGAGTGCGATCTGGTGGAAACCAGAGTAGGCATCTATGAAAGACAACAGTTCACAACCAGCAGTGGAATCGATCACCTGATCGATGCGAGGTAGCGGGAAAGGATCCTTGGGGCATGCCTTGTTCAAGTCGGTGTAGTCGACACACATGCGCCATGCAGTGGCAGCCTTGGGATCTTCCTTTTTCTTCTCGACCATGACCGGGTTGGCCAACCAGTCCGGGTGCAGTACTTCCATGATGAAGTTACTTATCAGCAGCTTGGTGATCTGATCACCGATGGCCTTCCTTCTCTCATCTCCGAAACGCCGCAAAGCCTGCTTCACGGGCTTGGCGTCAGGACGCACATGCAAAGAGTGCTCAACCAACTCCCTCGGGACTCCTGGTAGATCTTCATTGGTCCAGGCGAACACGTCCCGATTCTCACGGAGGAAGTGGATGAGCGCGCTTTCCTATTTCTCCGCCAACCCGGAACCAATGATGGCCACGCGCTCCGGGAACTCGGGGTCAACCTGGACTGTCTTGGTCTCCTTGGCAGCTTGGAAAGCAGTACCATGCTGGGTACTCGGCACACCTTGTGCGCCAGCTTGTGCGGACTGAGCCATGGCCACCACCTCGTACATCTTCTTCTTCTCGGCAGCGATCACCATCGATTCCGCCAGCTGGGAGCTAGCAGAGGCACACTCCATGGACTTCTTGTAATCTCCCGAGATGGTGATGATGCCATTGGGACCAGGGATCTTCATCTTCAGATAAGCCACATGGGTAGAGGCCATGAACTTGCTCAGAGCAGGCCTGCCGAGTAGAGCGTGGTAAGGGCTCTGATGATCCACTACCTCAAACTGCAGACGCTCTGTGCGGCAGTTCTCCCGGGTACCGAATAGCACATCAATCCACACTCGGCCAATCGGGTTGCACGAGATCCCGGGCACAATACCATGAAAGGTGGTCTTGCTAGGCAGCATCATGTTCTCGGCCAGGCCAAGCTTCTCGAGTGTGTCCTTGTACACAATGTTGATGCTGCTGCCGTTGTCGATTAGCACTTTGCTGAACCTCACATTCTTCTCGGGACCCAGGAAGGTAGGATCCAGCACTAAAGCATAGGTGCCCGGGTTGGGCATCACCTTGGGGTGATCTGCTCGGGTCCACCTGATCTCCTGGTCACACCAATACATGTAGTGAGGGACAGCCGGAATCACTGCGTTGACCTCCATGGCCCGCCTGTGCTGTGACTGCTTGTCGACTGCCTCAGAAGTGAAGATCATATAGCTCTCATGGTGCTCTTGGTACTGGTTGGAGCCATTGCCCCCATTGTTGCCATTGTTGTTGTTGTTGCCCTGATAGTTGTTGTTGCCTCTGTTGTTGTTGTTGCGGTTGTAGTTGTTGTTGTTGTTGCGGTATCTCTCATTGTTGAAGTTCCGGTTGGCTCCTAAAGCCACCTGGTTGACGTTCTCTCTTCTCGGGTAGACGGGCGGCCGAGTTGCGGGTGCGCGAGTAGGCTGAACAGTAGCATTGGCGGCTGGCAGAGGAGGAGGAGGAGGCAAGCCATCACTCTTGATCACATCCCACCATTCGCATTGCCAAGTAGTGTGGTTAGCAGGCCTTGAGGGGTGGTGAGTGTGAAAGCTGCATGGGCCATCCTTCATGTCGTCAAAGACAAACTTCTTCGGCTGCTCGGAGTTCCCGCTACCCGACTGCGCAGTGCGGAACGGTTTCTTGTTGCCCTGGCCCTGGTTCTGGTTCTGCCCGTAGGCTCCAGCAGGTTTCTGCCTTTGGCCACCACCGCCTCCAACATTCACTGCATTCACCTCCTCAGGGTCATACCGAGTATCTACTCGGCGCTTGTTGCGGAACTCGTTGCGCTTGCTGCTGTTGAAGTTTCTTCTCGGCTCAGAGGAGTCCATCAGTGGCTGAGTAGGATCACCAAGTGCGTACTGATCCGCAATCTTGATGGTCTCGGCCAGGGTGTTCGGCATCTCTCTCTGCAATCTCTGCCAAAGCATGCTGCCATGTCGGCAACCCTGCGCAAACCAAGTGATGGCCTGTGCTTCATTCACACCCTCACATGTGTTCCTCAGGGTGCTCCACCGAGTAAGGTACTCGCGGTCCGTCTCGTCTTCTCGCTGCCTGCAAGCCGACAGCTGCTGTGGCCTATTCGGCCTCTTGTATGTACTCGTGAAGTTGCTGATGAAGGCATCCGAGAAGTCCAGCCAGCAGTTAATGCTATTCTTGGGCAAGTTGTTGAGCCAAGTGCGAGCTGGACCCTCTAGCATCTGCGGCACATAGCGCACCGCCCATCTCCTGTTGCCATTCGCGATATGAACCGCGGTGACATAGTCATTGAGCCAATCTTCAGGCTTGGTGCTACCATTGTAGCTCTTGGTGCCTCTTGCGAGCTGGAAGCCCTTCACGGAAGGCTCGTTCATGATGCGCGGGCCAAAGCACTCGGGGCCGGGAGGACCCGTGCTCTCAAGCCGCGCCGACAAGCTGATACGGTCCAGCTGGTGCCTTGCATCTCCAGGCGCCAACACACGCTCACCAACACGGTCATGAATGTCATAACCAGCCATCTCCATAGCCGAGTAGCCATCATCATACCTATCCACCTGCATAGCTGCGGGCTGCTCCACCGGGTTGGCGACTGGTGCCACTGGGCGTGGCTGCTGCCTCTGCCGAGTAGGCTGAGCTGCGGGTTGCCGAGAAGTACCCGGACGCGCGGCTTCTCGGGCACGGCTTTGAGCTTGATGGGCTTGAGAGCCTGCTCTTGCAGCGTTGTGTTCCCGCCCGGGCTGCTGCGGCACAGCAACCTGTTTCGCGGCAGCAGCCGGGTCATACACCTGCATTTGCCTGTCTCTACCCGAACGCCCGCTGCGGCTCTTCTCGCGGCTGGGATGCGGTGATGAGGCCTGATCGTTAGATCTAGCCGCGTGCGAGTGAACCACCTGCGAAGCTCCAGCTCCCGGGTTGGCCTTCCGGAACTCCTCGTTCTGCCTGGCGGCCTCCAACACCAACTCGTTGAGCCTCTCCTGCTGCCTGAGACGCGCCTCTCCATCCAGGCGCGGCAACTCGGCAGCCACGGCCTGTGCAGCTCTGAGCGTCTTGGCGGGTGTGCTGTACCTTGGCCTCGTGAAGGTGTTCGCGGTGGCGGACTGCGCGGGCACCTCCGCAACTGTCGCCATCTCGGCACCCAAGTTACGCCGCGTAGCGCCTACTCTGCTGGGCCTCCTGGCGACCGGCGTGAAGCCGTGAGCCTTGTTGTACTCGAGCTGGTCTAGACTCAGCTCAAGCCTGATCTTCTCCAACTCCGCCTGCTCGGCAAGCAGCTCCTGGCGTTGCCGCTCGAGCTGCTCCCTCGCGGCTAGGAGCTCGATGTCGGTGGGAGTGGGCATGCCAGTTCGCGCAGCAGACGCGGGGATGACCGTAGACGTGGAAGGTGGCAAGTTGCTCTCCTTCTCGTAAGGCCGATGGTTCCTGCCACCAGCAGGCGGGTCGTCAACCTCCTCGACGACGGCCGCAGCGCCAGTAGCAGCTGCGCCAGTGTTCGCCGCCAAACCCGTCACCATCACCTCAGCGCAGCGTGCAGAGCTGCATGCAGGCCTTCCGCGAGCAGCAACCACCGCGGGAGGATCCTCCGCGTCATGCACCAGCTCGGGGTAGGCGCTGTTGGCGACGGTGGCGACGTAGACGAGGTGAGAGCCGAAGGAGATCACCGAGCCGCCCTCGGGCATGGCCATGCCGCCGAAACAGCCGGCGTTGTCGGTGACGAAGTCGAAGGAGCCGAATCTGTGGACAAGGCCACAAACTACGCGCTCCGCCGAAGAAGATCCCGTCCGAACAGAAACTCCAGCCAGCGCCGCTGGTTGCCCCACGGTGGGCGCCAACTGTCGTGGTGGTGTCACGGCAGATGCCATGGGATGGCTAAAGATGTGGGGACGATGGACGCTGGAGGTGTCCGGGGAGGGATCACGCGACGAATAGCCGCGTGAGGTAAGATCCACACAACACAAACAACACGATGTACCCAGGTTCAGGGCCCTCGTGAGGAGGTAAAACCCCTACTCCTGCCTTTCTCTATGTATTACGATGTCTCTCCGAGTAGCCACAGTACAAATGGTATCTCTACCGAGTAGCCTCTCTCTCCTCTCCGAGTAGAGCTAGGTCAAGAACTTAGGGTTTCTAGGGCTCCAGAGTGAGCGTCTATGAGTCTGCCTCGCGCAGGAGGCGGCGGGGCACCTTATATACATGGTGCCCAGCCGGATACGTCCAAATCTAGACAAGTGTCGACATAGTGTGCACATCGTCCTTTCTCCGAGTACCCGCTGACAGCTTTGGTTCCTAATCTTGGCTGCTTCTGTAAAGTCGTTGGGCAAAACTAGGGGACAGACTGGTATCACTGTACCTAGGCACAGAGTAGGGCCCCCTTATCCTGCCACCGCCTGCTTCCATGCTGTCACTGTCAGGGAGACCGGTCCCATATGAACAGTAGTTCGAATGCTGCCAAGTACGGACCCAGGATACGCGGGATCCTGTGTTAGAACGGCTCCTTTGACTTTCTGGCCCGAGTAGGTTCCCGCCAATTGTTCCCGCCAATTGTACTCGGGCCAATCCTTCTACTCGAAAGGATAGAACTTGATTGATATCTCCTTCTGGTCATCTTGAGGTGAGACCGAGTAGCAGTCGACCGGGTAGCGAGTACCAGGTAGTCGGCTACTCGACCAAACCTCTCTTCTGTAAGCTGCCTTTACCACCTGTCTTTACCCTACTCGGGGGTAACCCCCCGACACCGGGGGGTCGGCGAGTCCATTCCATTTGTTTCTATGCTACTGGCCCTTGATCTCAATGCCTCATAATTGGACGAAGGTTCACTGATGATGCAACGGGCAAGAGCCTTGGTCGTTCTCAGCCGATAATGACCCAAACACCCGCAACATGTTTGGTGGAATCCCCACGATCACGACACCTGCAAACGGGGTATGTTTTATCACTATTCACTTTGATTTGTTCCAATAAATACATGAATATTAGTATGAATATTTGTTTGAGTCTGGTCAACCGTCGCTTGGGTTCTGGTCACCGTCACCTCGATGATGCTCGGCGGGACTCCCACCCGTTGTTATCATCCTCTCCAGACCGGATTTTGATGGCAATTGGTAAGGGCGGCCTTTGGTGGGGGTGTGGGGTGCTATCGGTGATGGCCTGGACGGGGACCTTGGACACTGGGGCAACGACTCCTAGTTCTCTCGATGGTGGTTATGTCACCGAAGCTACGAGGGTAGCACCGCATCCTGTCTTGGCATTGATAACGTCGGCAGAGGCCTTCTGATCTCGGATTTGCGGTGACGATGGTCCTTTTTGGTTCCTTGTTGCCCGGTGGCGGCGACAACGATGATCCTTTTTGGTTCCTTGTTGCCCGGTGGCGGCGACAACGATGATTCAAGCCCGAGGCACAATCCACACAAAGCGCAAGGTCGACGAGATTTAGCCTCTGATGGAGGTTCCTGGCGGTGCACTTCAGCAACTGATCGCCCCCTCTCGGTGCAAGGGTTGGAGTGTTCGACATAGCCCACGAAGGCGTCCGTAACAACGGATATGCTGACTTTAACTTGCTTAATACATGGGTTAAGACCTTGTCCAACGTGCCATAATGTATTGACATGTCGGCTCTACGTGTGTGGACCCTCCACATGAGGGATCGGTGTTGTCGGATATATACCAACTAGGGGTATATCAGATGGTAGTCTAAAGTGCCGGATTACCAGGGTGACCTAAAGGGTAATGGGCTATGGTCCATTAGGCGGCCCAGTAAGCTGATGCACAGAAGACGGATTCTAGAAGAACCCGGATCGCGGCCCACGTGATCTGGCTTGGAGTAGAAGGCGCATTCCTTACTTTCCAAGTTAATAGTTACCATAGTCTTCTAGGTTTCCTATCCTGTATGCCCTAATCCGGCTATTATATAAAGCCGGACGGGAGATATGATAGATAGACAAGAAGCAAAAGGCTAACTTGCCGAGAGGTTGATCCTTGACAAGAAGCTAACAGATTCTCACGTTGTACTTTGTATTTACAGGCTTTAGTCCTGAATAGTGAGTTTGCAGGAGTAGGAACGTCGCATTGCTACGCCGTACCGAATCTGGGTAAAAACCCATGTTCATTGTCCTTCGCACAATCACTTCCCCCCACGTCTCTATCGGTAGTCTCATGGCACCCCCGTCTATGAATACTATTACGATGTCTCGACAGTTGGCGCCCACCGTGGGGCCAGCTACGTCAGGCGTTAAGTTTCGATCTGGGATACTCGGCCGAATCCGCAGTTCCATAACTGTCGGAAGCTTGGATTCGACAACGACGTTGGACGCTTCCTCGATAATGGATCTTACGTACCGGCGCAAAATCATCTGGTAAGTGCCTGCGTGTTACCGATTGGATCTGCAAATATCTTTATCGGATTAACTGCAGAGGCCATGGGGTTTTGCGGTGGAAGTAAATTTATCCCACCCGCCCTATACCCAGTCGAAGATGACTACGACACCGGGTTCTGCTCAGATCGCCGACATACAAGTGAATCACACTTTGTCGGTATGGTGCAATCCGAGATCGCCGAAAACACGGATGAAAGTAATCCCGTGCAAGAGGCAGAAAACAACACTCCCACAACAGAGGTGGAAGATCCGACATCGGTCAACATCACGACGCACTCGGAAGCTGTCTCTGTACTAGCCGCCATTAAGGTGAGATTAGAGTCGGATCCCGGATCGGATCACTTCGATACCGAAGACGAAGATGAAGACGCTTTAGAAAGAAAGGTCAAATCCTTCCAAGAGGGATTCCATGAAGTACTGATGGCAAAACCGGCTGAAAACACGGATGCCGACAGTCAGGAAAGCCCTAGAACGCCTACGCCAGAGGAAGAGAGAGAAGAAGGAGAAACCTCTCCAAAATTCCCCGATGTCAAAGAATTGACAGAGGAAGAACCCTGCAGGAAACCTCCCTCTTCCAAGAAGAAACACAAAGCTGCTAAAAAACTCCAGTATAAACTCCGGAAAAAGAAATTGGATGATCCAGCCAATGAAAGCCCGGAAGTAGGAGACGCAAGCGGAGTGAAACCTTCGGAGAAGAAAACAAAAGAAATCCTTATTCCGCCAATGACAGAACAAGAAGAACAAGAGTTACTGCAAACACCAGTGGGATTGCATGAACCCCCTGAAGTGCTAGAAGCCAGGAGACAAGCTCTCCAAAGGCAGCAGCAACATCTATTCAGAACTCGTGAACACCTCCAAAAAACCCAGGATGACATCAAGCTCATGAAGGAAGAAATCGAGGAATACGAGAGAAAGAATATATCTAGAATTAAACCTAGGAGGTTACCCGGAATTGTAAGACTGGAAGTACTGCCGCCAAAAGAAAGGTTTCACAACCCATCTTGGCAAAAGCAAGTAAACGGCAAAGATGCCAGAGGCGAACCTATATACAAAACCGCAACAGAAAATGCAGAAGCAGCTTTCGCCATCCTCAACAATGATATGTACTCCAATGGTGAAAAACTTCAAGGGGTGTATTCTTTCTTAGGAAAAGCATTGCAACAACAACAGCGGGGGCAGCAGCGATTAGGGAAGTTGCCAGACGACTCAACCCTATGTAAAACAGCTACATGCGCCGCTGGAGCACCTGGACCGGAAGAACCTGGAGATTCAAGCAATTCAAAAGAGAGGAAAGCGGATCTGAGAAAAGACAAGCAAAATCCCGACAACAAGGATGAAGCGTCTAGAACCGGATCCCATCTCCCGAAAGACGGACTTAATCCTCGCGATCGGGAAGAAAAGCATCAGAATGACGGAAAAGCAATGCCGCCTCCGAGACGCCCAGCTGAAAAAGCGGGAAGACAGGATATACCTCACAGGCGTGAGAGATCCCAGACACCCCCCAGAAATAAGGAAAGAAACAGGAGTAGAACTCCACCTTATCCAAAGGGGCAAGATCTTGGAAGAAATAGAGAGAATCCCGGAAAAGCGCGTTCGCGCCACAATGGAAAAGAAAGGAGCAGATCCCCTTCTGTCCATTCAGCCGGGTACTCCGCACACATGGATAGAGCGGAAAGAGACGATTTATACTTTGGACCTAAGTGCTTCACAGATGGGATCCGAAGGATAACCCTACATTCTGGCTTTGCCAAAGTTGGTCCAACATACCAAAAATATACCGGTAGTACAAACCAGGATACCTGGCTCTCAGACTACTATACAGCCGTCCAGATCAACAATGGGACAGACTTGGAAGCTGTAAAGTTTCTTCCCCTAATGTTACTGGATGGAGCCAGAGATTGGATCAATGGATTACCCTCCAGAACTGTCGACAGCTGGGATGATATGGCTCGAGTATTTACTCAGCATTTCTGGGGAACCTACAAACGCCCGAATAGCATCAACCAGCTAAACCGTTGCACCCAATTTGAGGACGAACCATACGTGGATTTCATCTCAAGATGGACGGCAATGAAGAATAGTTGCTCTGGAGTAACTGACGTTCAAGCAATGCATGCTTTCGTCAATGGCCTAAAACCCGGACTTGTACCATTCATGATTGGTTCCAAAAAGCAAAAAGATCTCGGATCTATGCTTACAACCGCCAACGAACACGCTACAGCCGAGGACGACATCAGGGCAAGAGGAGGCAATATCGATACACTGATACAGGCCAAAAAGAACCCTCGCCCTGAGAAAAAAGGAACTCCAGATGCAGCACAAAAGCCCAAAGAGGTCAACATAGCCTTTGGAAGGGAAAATGGGAATAGGTGGAAAGGACGCAGTACGGAACCGATAAACTACACCAAAGAAGAGTGGGAGAAAATAAAGTCGGAAAACTGTGTCCACCACTCGCAATTTGGGAAGCCCACCCATACTAACGCACAATGCCGCTTGAACAAGCATATGAAAGGCAGTGCAGGATCCGGAAACAAAGGGAAGAATTCCAAGAGGAAGTTTTCCAAGCAAAAGCCAGAAGCTGAGAAAGAAGACAGTGAATCGGACACTGACGAAAAAATCCAGGAACAACAGCGAAAAGGCGAGCGTAAGTTTCCAAGAGTTGATGGAGAATGCAACCTAACTTTCCTGGCAACTCCCTCAGCAAAGGTGGCAAAGAGAACGATTCGAGAAATAAACGTGGTTGTCCCTGCAACCCCAAAATTCTTGAAGTACTCAAATACACCAATTACCTGGGATCAGCCCGATCATCCCGGGAATATCCCTGAACCCGGCACACAAGCTCTAATCGTAAGTCCTATTGTTCAAAACATTAGGCTAAAAAGAGTGTTGATGGATGGAGGATCCAGCATTAACATAATGTACCTGGATACACTGAAGCATCTGCGAATATCGGAGACCCAACTCAATCATAGCAACATACGTTTTCACGGCATCGTCCCTGGCAGACAAGCACGATCCCTAGGAGAAATTTCCCTAGATGTAACCTTTGGAGACAAAGATCACTTCCGGCAGGAAAAAGTATCCTTCGAGGTTGTGCCGTTCGAAGCGTGTATCACGCGTTACTCAGACGTCCAGCTTTTGCCAAATTCATGGCAAGATCATGTTATATTTATAAAAAGCTGAAGATGCCAGGGCCCAAAGGAGGAGTAATCACCATATCTGGAGACTTCAAGTTGGCAAACAAGCTGGAAAAATAAAACGCCCTTTGCGCTGAGAAAGTCATAGCAAAGGAAGAGTTGAAAGAGCTAGCCAAAGAGGTATCGCCGACAGAAATACCGGCAGGCAAAGAAAGCCGGAAGCCTGCAGATAGCTTCAAGGCTTTCGAGAACACAAGGCAGGTAATCCTAGATCCCAAAGATCCGACAAAATTCATCGTAGTGGGAACTGGGATGACCGACAAATAGGAAAGCGAGCTCATCAAGTTCCTCCGTGAGAACTGGGATATTTTTGCTTGGTTTCCAGCGGACATGCTAGGCGTACCCAGGGAACTTGCTGATCATCAACTTAAGGTGATTCCAGGATCCAAACCCGTCAAGCAAGGTCTCCGTCGATTTGACGGAAGAAGACGGAAGGCTATTGGCAAAGAGATTATCCGGCTTTTGGCAGCAGATTTTATCCGGGAAGTCATACATATTGAATGGTCTGCAAATCCAGTATTAGTCCCGAAGAAAGATACTACTACCCTTAGAATGTGTATAGATTACACCGGCCTGAACAAACTGCGTCCAAAAGATAGGTTTGCGTTACCGCGAATCGATCAAATAATAGATGCCACTGCAGGCTCTGAGCTTTTATGCTTTTTGGATGCATATTCCGGGTATCATCAAATACGCATGAAAAAGGAAGATCAAATCAAAACTTTGTTCATAACCCCCTATGGGACGTACTATCACATAACCATGCCATTTGGCCTGAAGAACGCAGGTGCAACCTACCAGCGTTGCATGCAACGGTGTTTGCATAGTCAGATTGGCAAAAATGTCCATGTTTACGTGGACGACATTGCTGTCGTAACCAAGGAAAAAGAAACACTCCTTGAGGATTTGCGAGAAACCTTCAAAAATTTGCGCGCTTATAAAATGAAGTTAAATACATTAAAGTGCGTATTCGGGGTTCCCTCAGAAAACTTCTGGGTTTTATCGTTTCTCACAGAGGAATAGAAGTAAACCCAGAAAATATCAAAGCAATCTTAAACATCTCCAAGCCTACGTGCGTAAAAGATGTGGAAAGATTGACGGGTTCCGCTGCAGCCGTTAGCAGGTTTATCAGCCGGCTAGGGGACAAAGCTCTGCCACTATACAAATTGTTGAAGAAATCCGACAAATTTGAATGGACAGAGGAGGCAGATGCAGCGCTAACCCAGTTGAAGGAAACTTTGATGAAAGCTCCGATTTTGGCATCCCCAAAAGACGAAGAACCTATGTTATTGTACCTTACGGCTACAAATCGGGTTATTAGTGCAGTAATTGTTGTGGAAAGGAAGAAATACGAACAACGCATACCAGACCAGCATCCGGTATATTACATAAGTGAAGTTTTCTCCGAGTCCAAACAAAGATATCCACACTATCAAAAACTGGCATATGGCATATTTTTCGCATCTAGAAAACTTCGCCATTACTTCCAAGGACATTCCATAACAGTGGTATGCAAAGCGCCACTAGGGGATATAATAAACAATGCGGAGGCGACTGGTCGAGTAGCCAAATGGGGCATCGAGCTAGCAGCATTCGACATTAAGTACCGGCCTAGGACGGGAATAAAATCCCAGGTTCTGGCAGATTTTGTTGCCGACTGGATGGAAGGAATGGAAAAAACACCGATGCCGGAGTCCGAGTACTGGACCATGCACTTTGACGGATCCAAGATGAAGGAGGGCGCTGGAGCTGGTGTAGTCCTAAAATCCCCTAAAGGGGATACAATGGAGTATGTATTACAAATACACTTCAACGCCAGTAATAATGTGGCAGAATACGAAGCTCTGCTTCACGGCTTGCATATCGCAAAGGAAATAGGTGTCAAGCGATCCTATGCTATGGCGACTCAGATTTGGTACAGCACCGGCTCAACCAAACTTGGGACGCCAAAAGCCCTATAATGGCCGAATACCGGAGAACGGTGGATGAGTTTGCCATCTGTTTCTTTGGATTCGAAGTGCTCCATGTTAAAAGGGAGGAAAATTGGAACGCGGATGCCTTAGCTCGTATGGGATCAGAAAGGGTAAAAACCCTACCACCAGGTGTATTCGTCCAACATTTGTACGAACCATCGATAAAAGGTGGAGATGTTGATTATCCTCTGGCTTCCGAGTCAATTGAAGTCATGCTCGTTAACCCGGATTAGACAATCCCATATTTAAACTTCTTAGTTGATCAGAAGTACCCGGATGAAGCAGACGAAGTCTTGCAAAGACAGATTCAGCGTCGATGCAAAGGATACACGGTAATTAACAATTTCCTGTATAAACGCAGCACTACCGGAATTTTTCTTCGATGTATTTCACCAGAAGAAGGACGAGAAATCCTGCAAGAAATCCATGACGGAGATTGCGGACATCATGCTCAATCAAAAAGCATAGTCAAAAAAGCATTCCGTGCAGGGTTTTTCTGGCTAACAGCCAAGACAGACGCTGAGCACATAGTAAACACATGTGCAGGGTGTCAATATTACGCCAAGCAGACAAATATGCCAGCCCAAGCACTCAAAACTATCCCCATTACATGGCCGTTTGCGGTCTGGGGGCTAGATATGATGGGACCATTCAAGACTGCAAGAGGCGGACTTACACATCTACTCGTTGAAGTGGATAAATATACCAAGTGGGTGGAGGCCAAACCCATCAAAAAACTTGACGGTGTAACTGCCAGAAATTTCATCATTGACATAGTCATGAGATACGGCGTTCCACACAGCATAATAACCGACAATGGGACAAATTTCTCCATTGGAGAGTTGGCAAAATATTGCCGACAAACGGGAATTCGCCTAGATCTTACATCTGTGGCACACCCGCAATCCAATGGACAGGTTGAAAGAATGAATAGCTCAATATTACAAGGAATACGCCCAAGACTCGAATCTCCTCTTCATAGAGCAGCTGGGGCATGGGTAGAAGAGCTACCTTCCGTGCTTTGGAGCATTCGAACAACACCAAATAGGTCAACTGGGCAAACCCCGTTTTTCCTAGTTTATGGTGCAGAAGCAATTCTTCCAACAGACATGATCCATGATAGCCCAAGAGTGCAGGATTTCGATGAATCAGATGCCGAAAGCGCACGACATGATGTCGTCGATCTCTTAGAAGAGAAACGAGAACTTGTGCTTCAAAGATCCGCCATCTATCAGCAAGGTTTACGACGTTATCATAGTTGGAAAATCAGGCATCGTTCTTTTAAAGAAGGCGATCTAGTGCTAAGATTGGTGCAACAAAGAAAGCACAAACTGGCACCAGTATGGGAAGGGCCATTCGTCATCAGTAAAGCCATGAAGAATGGATCATATTATCTTGTAGACATTCGAGATACGGAAGATGATCCCGAGAAGCCGAATCGCAAAAGAAAGAGAAAGATAGATGATGAACTAGGAGAGACAAAGAGGCCCTGGAGTATCCAGCAGTTACGTCCCTTCTATACTTAGTTCAATTTCAATGTAAACATCTTTGAGATTATGAAATAAAGTTTTCGGAATTCTCATATCCATGTTTTTACAAGTTTATTATAGTACAAAGCATGATTCCGTCTTATCTATTTCCCAATGGTCTTGCAAAATACTCAATGTTAACCCGAATTGTGCCTGCATGCTCGTCGTTT
Organism: Alopecurus myosuroides; assembly: GCA_028641055.1. Lineage (NCBI taxonomy): Eukaryota > Viridiplantae > Streptophyta > Magnoliopsida > Poales > Poaceae > Alopecurus > Alopecurus myosuroides. The sequence goes on along the minus strand of CM054061.1, from coordinate 185,472,168 downwards.
AAAAACTGAATGATTTTCAGCCTACTAAAGGTTAAAGGAAACTCGGATTGTGCCTGCGTGCCCGAGCTTCATTCAAAAAATTCCTTACTTTTCTCTAAGAATTATCTGATTGTTTATGTGCTGGGTCACTGGAGCTAATAAGTAAAAATGCCTTTAGTATGATCCATGTTTCCAAGTTTAAACTGATCGGTTTTACCAAGTAACTTGGCGTGAAGATTAAAGTACTACTGATCCATTTCAAACGCTAAGGACAGTTAAAGCACACAAACCAGAGAACTTGGAAGATAAAGGAATATAAAACCCGGAAAACTTGCAAAGGATTTCATAAAAGTTAACTGCAAAAGGCGGAGTACTTGTTCATACAAAAGAATAGAAGCATTACAATAAAAGTTACATTGTAAAGTGCAGTAACTCCTATTTCCTATTTCTCCTATCCAGGGTAGGGAGAATTCTTCAAGCATCCGAGTCTTCTTCACTGCTGTCATCCTCGGGGGCTTCTGGAATCTCTTCTTCCGGGTAGGTGATGGAGATATTCACCATAGAGGCAATCTTGGTGGTGTGACCCTTGATTTCATCAAAGATGGTGGTCCGCTGGGTCTCCGAATATCCAAGAGGGATACCGGACGCGACGCGCCAAGATTTGGCACTGGGGTAATGCATACACATAAGGCCTAAAGCCATGCGTGCACCACCCCGTGCTGCGGAGCGCAAGGTGGATTCCTTGGATTCCGCCACCTCCAAGATAGCTTCCGGAAGTTTCTCAACTTCCGAGAATTCCCCAGTTCTTGCGGGAAGGTACTTGTTGATCAGCTGCATGCCTGCAGCTCTGATCGCAGTGAATACCTTCCCGAAAGCTCGGATTTTCTCAATCCGAGTAAGATCTGGGTTATCTCCTATTTTTTCAAGACAGAACAACCAAAGGGTTAGAGAAAAAGCAGAGAAAGAAGTTAAGACATGGAAAATCCGGTAAAAGTTGATAACTTACCGAGGATCTTGTCCATCTCGGAGCCTTCCTCCAGGCGCAGGGTCAAGGCGTTCTCCAAATCTTGGATAGTGGCCTTGTCCTTGTCCGCTTGTTGGGAGGCCTTTGATTGAGCAATTCCAAGAGCCAGATTGCTGGCCTCCAGATCCTTCCGAGCCTTCATAAGTTCCTTATGAAGGTCCAAGTTCTCCCGGCGGAGATTCTCGGCATTGCCGGCATCTTCAGCTATTTGCTTGGCTTTCGCCAAAGCAGCTGGAAAGCAAGAAAAAAAATTCTGGGTTAAGAAAACTCGGAAAAATTACTTAGAAAAATTATGGACAAGGAACTTCAGAGAATTAAAAGTATACCTGTTGTTTCCTCCAGCCGTAGCTGATACGATGCCAGCTCTGTTTCCTCAACTTCAAGAATAGAGAGAAGGCTTCTAACCTCCTTATTCTTGACAGTTAGCCTGTTGAAAACTTCCATGTTTATGGTTTCGGTGGTTTGCTGAAACACGGAAACGAACCAGAACGCTTAAGTTAGAAACAAGCATGACAAAGATGAAAGCATTAAGTTAAAAGCATGCATTTTAACTTATTGCTTGGGGGCTAGAGATAATACCTGGCTCATTCGCTGTAAACCTGCCAAGTTTTCAGTGAACTCCTTTGCGTACTCAGCAAAAAGAGTCCCAACCGCGCTAAGGCCCTCGTTGATATTCTTGAATTCTTTATCGAAGGTGGGAATTTCCTCCTCAGTTATCCGAGAAGGACCTCCCACCTCAGGGACCGCCCTTTCCCTCGTGTCCGTTTCCGGCACAATGGGCTGGCTGGTCTGCTGGGTTTCGACGTTGGAGGCAGCAGCGTGCTCTTCTGTTGCAACTACCGGTGTATCCGGAGCAGTAGCAGGAGAAGGATGGGGACCTCTGCTGGCCACAGCTTTGTGCCTCTTTAGCTTTTTCGGCTTTAGAGTAGAGGGAGGTAGGCTAAAAAAGAGAAAAGCCGGAAAGTTAAAACTTCGAGAAAAAGGGAGAAATTCCGACAAAGTAAAACAACCCAGATGTTTGAACCTGGAGGTGACGACGGGAACCCCGTCAAGATCAATGATTTCCTGAGAAGCGGAAATCTTCTTGCGCTTACGTCCACCCGCAAAGGCGGCGCGTAATACCTCCAGCTCGGCATCGGAAGCAAGTTCCGACTCAGGAAATTCGGCAATCTGTTAAGATGGCAAAAGCTGAGATAAAAATACGAAAACCAAGAAAACGAAAAGGATTTAAACCCAAAAGGCAAAGAATTGTACCTTGGGAGCCGGATTCGCGGCCGTGTACATTAGCCGGCTTTCTTCATATTGGTCGCGGGATGCGACCAATTGATTTGCGCGTTTCCGCAAATCTTTTGCCGACCAAACCTTGTCGGTTGTCCGCATAGCATCGCCGTCTCCCGAGTACTCGCAGAGAAGGCGAGGGACGTGGTTAGCCAAAGGCTGAATCCGCCTTTCTAGCCAGCAAAGGACTGTGTCCATGCCAGTTAAAGGCGGATCGGAAGCGACGAGCTTTGCGATGCGCCGCTTGATCCTGAGAAGATCCGGCGGCAGGGTCTGAACTGCTTCAGTTCCCTAGTTCTCTTGGGGAACAACGGCGGTGTTCGAGAAAGGTGGAACCCCGGTGGTTTTCCCAGGAAAGGGAACGTCGGGATGATAAAAGAAGGAACCCGTCCAAAATTTGACAGATTCCGATGTCTTAATCTTGGGGAACCAATCCTCCCTGAATCTGCGCAGGGTAAAGGATATGGTCACACAAGTTGGGAGTGTGCCCTCCGAAGAGTTACGCTTAACCCCAAAGCAATAAAGCCAGAAATCTAACCTAGGAGCTATACCTAGATATCCCTCGAAAAGGGCCTGAAATCCGGCTAGATAGAGGATGGAGTTGGGTCGTAGATTGTGGGGTTGGATGTTGTAGTGGGCTAAGATCTGGAGAAAAAGGCGGATGGTGGAAGACCCATACCTCTCAGTATATGGGAGGTGAGGAGGACACGTTCCTCGTCCTTTGGCGCGGGCTCGGATTCGTCCTCCGGGATCCGCCATTTCCCCTTCAGCACGAGCCCCTCCTTCTCCATTGCCGGAAGGAGGGATGGCGGAATACTGCTGGCACTCCAGTTGCCGGCAGTTTCCGCCTCGTCTTCTGCTCCGGCGGCGGCGGACGCTACGGCCTCTGCGGCCGCGAGCTCGTCTCCGACGAGCGTAAGTTTCTCTTCCGCCGTCTCGGGCGCGAACGGCGGAGGAGGCGCGGAAGAAGACCCCGCAAGATCTGCGGCGGCGGGACAGATTTCCTCGCCCGCCGCACCGCCAGTGGCCTTCGTCAGCTTGTCGCCGGAGCCGTGCACCGGTGAATCCAGTTGTGGATCCATAGTGTCGATGATCTCGTCGATGTCCTTTGCGAAGGTGCGGGCTGGGGAAGAGCTTAGGGATGCCATCGATGGGCGGCGCGTGGTTGCTCCGGTGAGGTCTCGGGTGGCGTTCGTTCGCTCGGGAGGTGCTCTGCGAGAACTTGGGCGCTGGGAATGGTGCTGCGAAGTGAGAGCGGAAGGTTTCCTCGGAGGACGGAGGCGGCTATTTATAGCCGGAATCCCGTCACGATGCGTGCTAACGGCTCTTTTGACCATTGGATGATCAACGCGTGTCACTCGCCGGAAATTCCGGGAAATGAAACGACGGGTGATTACTGCTATCACCTCGTTTCCCGCGAGAATCTGTCAGAGATATGTTTCTGGGTTTCCCGCCTGTAACCCAAACGTCTCTTACGTCAGCAAGATTAAAGCGCTGACGTAGGAAGTTTCTTCTCCGCGAAGATTCGTGGAAGAAAAGCCGAATTTTCTGGATTCCGAGTTTTGCGTTATAACATCCTTTGAGGAGAAAAAGAAGAATCAAGACTGCAGGCCGATATTTCTTGGAAAATATGCATTTGGCGAAAGACGGCGAATCCGAGTCTTAATCCTTCTTGGGGGCTACTGTCGGATATATACCAACTAGGGGTATATCAGATGGTAGTCTAAAGTGCCGGATTACCAGGGTGGCCTAAAGGGTAATGGGCTATGGTCCATTAGGCGGCCCAGTAAGCTGATGCACAGAAGCCGGATTCTAGAAGAACCCGGATCGCGGCCCACGTGATCTGGCTTGGAGTAGAAGGCGGATTCCTTACTTTCCAAGTTAATAGTTACCGTAGTCTTCTAGGTTTCCTATTCTGTATGCCCTAATCCGGCTATTATATAAAGCCGGACGGGAGATATGATAGATAGACAAGAAGCAAAAGGCTAACTCGCCGAGAGGTTGATCCTTGACGAGAAGCTAACAGAACCTCACGTTGTACTTTGTATTTACAGGCTTTAGTTCTGAATAATGAGTTTGCAGGAGTAGAAACGTCGCATTGCTGCGCCGTACCGAACCTGGGTAAAAACCCTGTGTCATTGTCCTTCGCACAATCACGTCCCCCCACGTCTCTATCGGTAGTCTCATGGCACCCCCGTCTATGAATTCTACTACGATATCTCGACAGGTGTTGATGTCATGTGTATTGGGCGCTGCTCGACGACATGTTGCGCGCGCATGGTTCCAGTTGCTTGGCTAAGTATAGTGAATCCACGATTCCCGTTCATACGCGTTTGTTCGATGATGGATTAGTAGGTGGTGGCAGCACACACCAACTTCTATGTGGTGGCGCTCTCTAGGTCCCGAGTTCCCGGATGAAATATCTAGATTCTGACTTTTATTGGTCAAATTAGACAATAGATCTAGCAACGACGGTGTGCGTGTGTCGTTTTCATTTTAATGACGTTGTTGCTGGAGCACCTCTGCTATTACCCTCGAGGTTTTTATCATTTGTGGTTGATGCTAATGTTTGTGTCAACCGTTTTGTTGATCTTTTATATATATATGCATTCTCGATGTGTGACTAGTTTTTGATTTTATGCTGGTGTAGATGTCGGGTGTAATTTGTATCGTGTTGATATATTAATAAATATTTTCTTTTCGAAAAAGTGTGTATCCCAAGGGTCGGTGCACCGCTATAGATGTCAAGTGGTTCTTCTATTACTGTCACGAGGCGTGCCAAGCTGACCACACGAGCGTGCAGTGCCACTTGCGCCGGTAAAAAGAGCAGTGAAACCTCGTAGAGCTGCGGTAGGCGTAGCATGTAAATTTCCCGCAAAGTGTAGCAAGGGTGTCGGCGTCGCCCGTCGCCGTCACCGATGCCTTCTTTGTGGAAGCTGCCGTCTCAGGTGTGGCGTTATACTGCACCACTGGCTGCCCCAAGCTGCACGTGACACGTCAGTACCCTTCCTTAATTCCTTCTCCTGTCAACACTAATGAAAACGAATAACGAGATGTTAATTCATTCAGGAGAAAAAGACATTAAGTTAAGGCAGGCAGTTGCTTGCTCTGTGATGATACTAGTTGTTTCTACACTTCGCATGCATTATTTGCTTGAACGCATGTCCGCTCGTCCACACGGCTACACCTACCTCGCCCATCGATCTGGCATGAAGCTTCTTTCGTGGATCTTGGTAAGTTTTTTTTTTTTGGTTGCTGGAATCTCGGTTCATGTTGCTCGCGTTGATTGTGACAAGCTGAAAATGCCAGCTACCGATGTTCGTATTTCAAATTATCAGAAAAAGAAAGAATCTACTCACTAAGTCAAAGTAATGTTGAACGGAGGGAGTAGCTTAGATTCTTTGAGTTAAGAAATATACTACGACTCCCCCCAGGAAAATACCTCCCTTCAAAACAAAAGAAACTAATAATCTAATCTATGGCTTACACTGACCTGAAATGTACTTCTCCTACAACATGATATAATTTTCGCGATGACATTTTGATTATTATTTTTTGCAAAACCAGCGCTTTAAGCAAGAATAATTATTTAAGAAAACATCTCCCGTGTCTCTCTCTAAGAAGAATATTGAGTATATTATTGCCAAAAAGTCTTTACGCCCTACTTTATAAATAAAGTAACCACCACAACCTAGTTCATACAACAGGAACCAACAATAGCTTACTGGGTACCAGACAAATAACCCCGGTAACAACTAAGGGAGAGAAAAGACGAGAAACTGGGGAAAGAGCGGGTCCTGTCCCGCTGTCTACACAACGGGTGCCACTGCTACAAAAAAGCGAGACATTTGAACATCAAGTTAGCAGCGCATTACAAAGAAAATCTGTTTTATAACCATCTTATTCCTAGCTAACTGTCCAAAGCGTCCACATCAACGCGACGAAAATGACCCAGAAAAGACGACGTTCCCTTTCGGTCCGATTCGCCTGGAGTTCCATGAACTCGCACAAGTCTGAGGCCCGCCACTCGGCCCAGAGCCTCATGGACGAAGTTCCATAGCAACCAGGCCGCCGGGCATGTGAACAAAATATGGTTCTTGTCTCGGGAATCCCACAAAGCGGACACATGCCATTACCTAACTCGTCGTTTACGCACTTTCACCCCCGAGGGGAGGCGGTCCTGTAGAAGTTGGCAAACAAAAATCTTGGGGAACAGGGGCTTTCCACATATGAGAGGCCCAAGCACTCCCCGACCCATGGAACAGGCCGCGATAAGCCATCTTAACCGACGATAGTCTAGACGGGGCCAATTGCCAAACGACGCTATCCGGACTCTCCACTAGTGGTCCCGGCAATGCATATCTAAGCTCGGCCCAAGCTGTCCATTCGGCCGCTCCAAATGTTCTTTAGAACGAGATGTTCCAAATCCCATTAGGAGCGGCTTCGGCAACTAACATATGTGGGTCAGAGCAAATCGCAAACAGGTCCGGATATTGAAGTTGGAGCGGTCTGTCGCCCAGCCATGGGTCCAACTAGAAGAGGATACTCCTACCGCCCCCGACGGTGAACTACGCACCCTTTCGGATCTCATGTTTGATGTATTGGATGGATCGCCAGAATTGGGATCCCTCCCGACGATAACATGAGAGAAGAGGGCGGCCTCTAAGGTATTTCGCTTTGATAATCTGAAACCATAGTCCCCCGTCCTGCTGCAAGATACGCTATGCCCACCTAAGCATGAGGGCAGTATTCATTTTGCGAGACGCTAATATGGCTATGCCCCCAAAATCTTTAGGGGCGCAGACATGGGCCCATTTCACCACGTGGTACTTTTTCTCGCCATTGCTCGCCGACCAGAAGAACCATGAAAGTTCCTTATCAAAGGCCTTATGGGCCCCCTCCGGCAGTAGATAGTGGCCCATCATATACATGGGTAGACTAGACAGGCAGGAGTCACTAAGGACCGATTTGCTCGCCTTAGAGGTCAAACTACCCCGCCAAGGCTCGGCCTTCGACTTAACCCTACCCATTAGAGACTCTGGATCCCTCATAAGGATTTCGGAGAATATTATTACAGTACCGTGAAACTTTTTTTTCGAGGAATTCACGTATGTTTATCGTAATTAACAGTAGATCACAAATTTTTACCGTTGTGCTCCTTGCGAGCTTCGTAAATCTTGTTCTCCTCTTCCTCGCAAATGGAATGTATGGTTGTTGCTTTTCGTCAAAATAAAATACTCACTCCATCCCGAAATATAAGCCTTTTTAGCAACTAGTTTAGCCTGCTAAAAAGTTTTACATTTTTAGAATACAGGTAGTAATATACTGGAATTTTTGACAAATCGGACCACCTTCATAAGTGATTTGACAAAAAGACCACTTATTACTGAAATTATCAAAACTACCATGTCGGCATCATTGGCAAGCGACATGTAGAGCTTGCCGCCGTTGGCAAGGGCGGCACAGGAATACGTACGGGAAAGGGTCTTGCCGCCACCCTCTGTGGCGGCACCTTTTGTGTGTGTCGCCGCCAGCAGGGTTTCTTTGTTTGATCAAGAACCAGAGTACGAAACCCAAACATTTGGCTTTGGTTTTCGTAATCCATGGACGTACAAAGTGTGCAGGCACCTCTCCACGTATTTTGATTATTGATGGATACTTCTCCATCAGAATGGTGCTAAGTCATTAGGGCATCTCCAGCCGTTGCACCCCTAGGGCCCAAAACGTCGCCGTTTTGGGGCCGCCGCGGCGCCAAACAACGCTAATCTGGAACCTAGGGGGGGGGGGCAGGCTTCCCAGTCGCCCCCCGAGCCCAAGTTTCGGCCCAAAAAAACTCGCGATTTGAAACTCGGCGTATTTTATTGATTTCACGCAAAATTTATACAATTTCGACGCAAATTTAAACTAAAATAACCTAAACTACTTAAGTCCTAGGCGCGCAGCGATGGCCTGGCTGTAGTCGACGTCGTCGCCGTCGTCGTCGTCGTCCGGGCCGTCGCCGTCGCGCCTGCTCGGTCCCTGTCCAGGGTCGCCGCAGCCAGTGTTGCTCGGCCCTGCGCCGGAGTCGCCCCACCTGCTCACCGCGAGGGCTCCAAGGTACTCGGCTTCTTCGTCGGAGTCGGGGTCGAGCACGACGTAGGGGACGTCCCTCGTCGGCGGTGGGGGAGGAATGCGGCGGCGGGCCGCGTTGGTGGCAGCCTCCTGGTCGCGAGCCGCCTTCCGCTGCTTGGCCTCAGCGAGCAGGCGGCGTTGGAGCTCCAGCTCCTCGGCGGTGCTTTCGCGCAGGCTCTAGTCCGTGGCGACGTCGTCGGCGACGGGCTGGAGCGTGTTGCGCGACAGCTCCTCGGCGATCTTCAGGTCAGGCCACTCCTCGTCGTCCTCGTCCTCGCCCGTCTCCGTCTTCGGGCGGACCGTGCGCTCGAAGCCGGCGTCTTGTCGCTGGTGTGGCTCGCCGATGCGCAGGGCGCCGCCGCTGCGCCTGGGGACAGGCGCGCCGGAGTTTAGAAGGAGAGGGGTGAGGGACATGGAATGCGCGCCGGAGGAGGACGACGTGGCCGCCGACGAGCCGCCGCCCATCCGCCGCGCATTCCACGAGGAGTTCTGGCGAGGCAGCATCTCCAGTCGGGGCGCGTTGCCGGCGTGGATGTAGTCCAGCACCCACTCGAGAGTGCGGTGCTGGCCTCCCCACTAGCGCCTGCGACCATGGCCATTGGCGCGACCCTCGACGGGGCCATTGTTGCCCACTTGCCCTCGGAGGCGAGCTCGGCGTCGCGGCGCCGCTGGAGTTCTTGCCACCAAAAGGCGTCCTGGCCGTGCGGCCTCGTCCGCCGGCAGGCCTTGACGCACCTCGGCGATGGCCTGCCGGAACTCCGCGTCCGTTGACGGGATCGGAGGCACGGGCACCCCGCCCGTGCTGAGAGTCCAGCGAGGCAGCCCGCTGGCAGAGCTCGGGAGGCGCATGTCCGGCGGGCACGGGTAGCCCGCGCGGTACAGCGCCCACGCCTCATTCCGGCGAAGGTGGCGGCGAATCCAGCCGTTGGCGACGGCGGCGCTATCGTAGTTCGTCGTCTGCGTGGAGGAAGGAGAGAGCACGGGGGGAGAGAGGAGAGCGCCGAGGAAGGAGAGAACAGCGAGGTGGAAGAATGGGGAGGGGCGGCGAGCGGCGGGGAGGGGGGGGCTTTGCATTTACTGCGCCGCGTGCCCTCGCTGCCGCCCGCCACGCCATTACGCCGGCAGCCTTTGAACGGGCGCATGCACTGGGCGGCCGCCACGCCATAAACGCCGACAGCCTTTTGACCGACGCGGGAGCCGAGAAGATGATCACGGGGGTTTCTGTTTCCGTGTTTTTTCGGCGCGTCACTGACAGAGCTGGCCCGCGCGGGCTGCAGCGCAGTTTCGCCCCCAAGTCGAACCCAGCGGGCTGGGTTTGGCCTGGGTGCCGCGGCGCTATTTGGGCTTCGTGGGGGGGGGGGGACTGGTGCGGAAACGGCGCTATTCGCCGCTTCCGGCGCTAAAAAGACCGCCTGGGGGGCTCTGGGGGGGGGGGGGGGGGGGGGCGACTGAAGATGCCCGTAGGCCAGCATTGGTGTGGTGTTATTATTAAGTAGCAGGATGGATCGGGTGGTATGAGGTGCCGCCATGAACACTGACCTGACTTCCGTTCTTCACAGCATGCCGTCTTTGCCCGTGGCGGCAGGCCACGTGTCACTTGCCCGGCTTGTCGTCACGGCAGTTTTGGTAATTTCATTGAAAGGTGGTCTTTTCTGTCAAAACACTTACGCATGTGGTCCAATCCGCCGAAAATTCAATATACTGATGCACAAGCTTGGTGTCGATGAAGTTTTGGAGTAATGGGACATGATTTGACATGTTGGATATTCAATCTCGATGCTTATATTTACACACAAGCTCTCGAATAGGTTGTGATTTTACGGAAATTGGTTTGGGTCTCTATCATTTTCTGTGTACTGGACACGCTTATGATGCCACGCGCGTACACACGCGCGACGTCTTGTAAGGAAGAATGGACGCAGCTGATCCAAGTCGCGAAAAGTCTGCCAAACTATGGTGGTTGCACGAGGAGGAAACCTCCGAAACCAAGCCCAGAGAATCCGCAGCAAGTTGCAGAAACCGTCCCCGTCTGCCGTCTCCTCCCCCGAGAAACACCCTACGCACACGAGCGCACAGCCGCGCACGCACCAAGCCCCGGCAAGCAAAGCCAAGGCCGAACGACTTCTCTCTTCCCTTCCACGCTTCATGGGCTGCTGCGGCTCCTCGCTGCGGGACTGGGTCCACACGGAGAAGCCGCCCCGGCCGCGCCGCCCTCCTCCCCCTCCGCCGCACCGCCCTTCCTTCTCCCTGAACGCGCAGCAGGCCGCGCCGCCCCCCGCGGCGCGCGCCGGCGTCGGGGAGGAGGTCCCGGCGTTCGCGGAGTTCTCGCTGGCGGAGCTCCGCGCGGCCACGGACGGCTTCGCGGCGGGGAATATCGTGTCGGAGAGCGGCGAGAAGGCTCCCAACCTCGTCTACAGGGGCCGGCTGCAGGGAGGAGGCGCCGCCCGCCGCTCCATCGCCGTCAAGAAATTCTCCAAGCACGCCTGGCCCGACCCCAAGCAGTTCGAGGTACGCCAAGCGCTCGGCTCGTGGCCTCGTCTATCGCCGGCAGAATTGGGACTTCTTGACGAAATTGCTCATTTGGCTTGCAGGAGGAGGCGAGGGGGGTGGGCAAGCTGCGGCACCGGAGGCTGGCGAACCTTATCGGCTACTGCTGCGACGGCGAAGAGCGGCTGCTTGTCGCCGAGTTCATGCCCAACGATACCCTCGCCAAGCACCTATTCCACTGTGAGTTCCCCAAGTAGCTACTGTCAAAGTTAGGGTTTTGGCTGTAACGAGGTGGGTCGTCTCCCCTCGGTTCCGTGTTAATATATGCCAACCTTGGGCTGAATAATACAGAGAGAGGGGTCGGATCCAACACACAAGCCGTGTCAGACCCGAAACACAAGACCAGACCTATTACAACTCTAACACCCTCCCTTAATCTGAACCTGTCGAAAGGTTCAGATTACGCTTGAACTCATCTAGCTTCTTGACTGGAAGAATCTTTGTGAACCCATCTGCTACTTGATCCTTGCTGGAAACAAACTGAATAGCCAACCTGTTACTAGCAACTCTTTCTCTTACAAAGTGAAAATCAATTTCAATGTGTTTAGTACGTGCATGAAACACTGGATTTGCAGATAAATAGGTAGCACCTAGATTATCACACCACAGACTTGGTTTTTCCTTTAATTTTACTCCAAGTTCAAGAAGAAGAGCTTCTACCCAAATCAACTCAGCAGTAGCATTTGCAAGGGCCTTGTATTCAGCTTCAGTACTAGAACGAGACACTGTGGCTTGTTTTCTAGCACTCCAGGAGACCAAATTTGGTCCAATAAAAATGGCAAAACCACCTGTAGAACGCCTGTCTTCAAGACAGCCTGCCCAATCTGCATCTGAAAAAGCACTCAAAAAGGTGGATGATGATTGTGTAAAGGTGATCCCAAGATTCAACGTATCTTTTACATATCTGAGAATACGTTTAGCAGCTGTCCAATGTTCTGTAGTTGGAGCATGTAGATACTGACAGACTTTATTCACAGAGAAAGATAAATCAGGTCGTGTCAGAGTAAGATACTGCAAGGCTCCAACAAGACTCCTGAACTTGGTACTGTCCTCAGTATCAAGGGGTGTTCCTCCTGTAAGAGATAGCTGTTCTGTAGTAGATAGAGGTGTAGGGGCTGGTTTACAACCTTGCATGCCAGCTCTACTAAGAATATCAGTAGCATATTTCTCCTGTGTCAACAGTAAGCCATCTTTTGTTTTCTTAACCTCAATACCAAGAAAATAATGCAATTCACCTAAATCCTTGATAGCAAAGTTTTCATTTAAATCTCGAAGAAGAGCAGCAATAGCATGATCAGATGAGCCAGTTACTATGATGTCATCAACATAAATCAGAACAAACATAGTGATACCTGACTTGTTAAGAAGGAATAGTGAAGTATCTGCCTTTGACGGTGTAAATCCAAGATCACATAGCTTAGAGCTCAGTCTAGAATACCAAGCTCGAGGGGCTTGCTTTAATCCATACAGAGCCTTGTCAAGTTTGCAAATATAGTGCGGAGAGTGGGGATCCTCAAAACCTGGTGGTTGCTTCATGTATACTTCCTCTTCCAGAACACCATGAAGAAACGCGTTCTTGACATCTAGCTGCCGTAAACTCCATCCACGAGAGACAGAAAGAGATAAAACAATTCTGATGGTAGCAATTTTAACCACAGGACTGAAGGTATCCTCATAATCAATACCATACCGTTGCTTGAATCCTTTTGCAACCAAACGTGCCTTGTATCTGTCAATACTTCCATCTGCCTTCTTCTTAATACGATATACCCATTTGCAGTCTATTAAATTTCTGCTGCTATTAGGTGGAACAAGATGCCAAGTCTTGTTATCAATAAGTGCATTGTATTCTTCTTCCATAGCTTGGCGCCAACAGGAATCATTTAGAGCCTCTGACAACGTGTGTGGTTCACCTGTGGAAGCCAACATGCACCATCGTACAGTACCATCAGTAATTAATTTTGGATTACGTATACCTTTTTGTAGCCTAGTACGAACTCCAGGAGGTGACGGTGGCGGTGCAGAAGCATCAGAAGAACCATCATTAGTATCATCATCATTAGCACCATCATTAGTATCATCATTAGTAGCATTGTTTTCGGTTTCTGCCGGGCTGGCAACATCTTCACCCCCACCAGCACTGGCCACAGAGGATCCAGGGGACAGCAACGGGGAGCGCGCAGGCGACAGCTCCGACCCGCGGGGGTGGCTGCCAGGTGGCGAGACAGGAGACATCGGGGGCGTGTGCCCGCCACGCGCTGGAGGCGACAGCGACCCGCGGCCACGCGCGGAAACCAGGGGTGCATGGGGACCGCCATGCACTGCAGCAGACAGCGACGGACTGGTCGCATCGAGCGAATATTCCTCGGATCGCGCAGCAGCACCGGGATCTGTGCTGTCCAGGGAATATTCAGGGAAATCAACCTCGTGCTCTGCGTCAGTTTCGTCATTTTGTGCAGTTTCTTGACTTGTACTTCCTGCACTGTTTTCTTCACTGATTTCAATGGAATTTTGTTCCGGGGCTTCAGATTCCTGTTGCACATTAGTAGTAACAATAGGCACAATAGGATAATTACAGTTTTGAGCACTCTCTTTAGGCATGGATGTGGAAGATGGAAGAAGTAGGATTTCTTTCCTAAGGAGAGCACCGGCATTTGGATGTAAGGAGGCAAACGGAAACACATTTTCATCAAAGACAACATCCCGAGAGATATAGACACGTCCTGTAGATATATCCAGACATTTTACACCTTTATGGAGAGGGCTATAACCAAGAAAAGCACAACGTGTGGAACGAAAAGCGAGTTTTCGTTTGTTGTATGGACGTAAGTTGGGCCAACATGCACAACCAAAAGTTCTTAGGGCATCATAATTTGGTGTAACTTGAAGAAGACGTTCAGTGGGAGACTCAAAATCAAGGACCTTACTAGGGAGCAAGTTAATGAGATATGTGGCAGTGAGGAAGGCTTCATCCCAATATTTTAAAGGCATGGAAGCATTAGCAAGCAAGGCTAGGCCAACCTCAACTATATGACGGTGTTTTCGTTCAGCTGAGCCATTCTGTTGGTGAGCATGAGGACAAGATACATGATGTGTGATGCCCACTTTTTGAAAGAAGCCATTCAACTTCTCATATTCACCTCCCCAGTCAGTTTGCATAGTAACTATCTTTCTATCAAACTTGCGCTCAACATACTGCTGAAAGTTAAGAAAGACTTGATAGACATCAGAACGCTTCTTAAGCAAATAAATCCAGGTGAATTTACTAAAATCATCGATAAAGCTTACATAATATGCATGTTTTCCCACAGAAAGAGGAGCAGGGCCCCATACATCAGAAAATACTTGCTCCAAGGGAACAGTGGATACACTAGAGGAGGTAGGGTATGGCAACTGATGACTCTTGGCTAGTTGACAAGAATCACAAACATATGGGGTGCTTTCTGGAGTGTAAGCTATTTTATTTCTCCTAAGAACTTGTTGAACCACAAATGAAGATGGATGTCCTAAGCGGCGATGCCATGTAGAGGATGATGGCTTTATTGAGAGATAAGCATGCTTGGCAGTCTCATGGAACATGGGCACCAAAGGGTAGAGACCATCCCAGCAAGGGCCTCTAAACAGAACTCTTCGGGTTGCTTGGTCCTTGATTAAAAAGAAGAAAGGGTGGAACTCAATAAACACATGATTATCAAGAGTAAATCGATGAACAGATAGTAGATTTTTGGAGGCACTAGGAACATGTAGGATGTTGTTTAGATCAAAAGAGCCATGAGGTGCATGCAAAACTGAATTACCAATGTGACTAATGCTCATACCTGTACCTTCTGCTGTGCGAACACGATCTTGTCCATTGTACTTGTTGGCGATGAGAAGTTTATTTAACTCACTGGTAATATGATCAGTGGCACCAGTGTCATAATACCAGTTGGTGTCAACACCATGTGAAGCAAGATGTGCACCTTTCTCCCTCTTCTCATCATCATCTCTCTTCTTGTCCTCCTCATAGCGCCACCAGCACTCACTAGCGGGGTGACCATGCTTTTTGCATATCTGACAATCTATGTTAACATAAGGGGTGGGAGTACGATCCTGACGACGTCCACCACCACTGTCATTGCGGCGATACCGATCACCACCTGTGTCATCACGGCGCCACGAGCGCCTATCATCACGACGATCATCACCCCCATCATCTCGACGCCAAGGGCGCCTGTCATCACGACGGTCATCAGTGCGTCTGTCATCGCGACGGTCGTCACGTCTCCATCGGCCACGGTCATCATCACGATATCCAGCACCACCACGGTAAGCACCGTGGTCAGGACTGCGACCACGAGGAGGAAGGGAGTTGCGTCCTTGGTCAGCTCCTCGACGCGCAAGATTAGCAGAAGAGATAAACGTGCCGTTCTCCTCGACACCGTTCCTCATATCGTATGCGCACAGCTGATCATAGAAATCATCAAGCGTAGTATAGGGGTTTCCGTTAACAGAGGTGATGAGAGCATTGTACTCAACTTTGCATAGCCCATGCAGCAGATAGCCCAAAAACTCATCATTCTCCACAGGTTTACCAAGTGCAGACAGTTCCGATGCGAAACACTTCATCTTGGTAAAGTATTGATCTGCAGTCATTGTGAGCTTCTTGGTATCATTGAGTTGCTCACGCAGGTGCTGAGCTTTGGTTCTGGATGCGGTTTTGAACATGGAGTTGATTGCAGCCCATGCTTCAGCAGTAGTCGTGACATCGAGAAGATGTGACAGAATATCGGGGGAGAGAGTATTCAAAAGGAACCGAAGTACTTGCTGATCTCTCGCAATCCAAGAGACATATGCAGGATTCTCCACACGAACCTTCTTTTTCTCCGAATCTTCAACATCAATTGTCTTCGGTGGGGCTTGATCCGATCCTTCAAGCAGATCCATAACATTGGCGCCTCGGAAGGCAGGGAGGACAAGTGCCTTCCAAAGCAAAAAGTTTCCGCGGCTCAGTTGCTGTGCCGGGGGCGTTCCCAGGGCTGCGGCAAGCGCCGAGCTTGATCCAGAGGAACTCATCGTCGAGGGGATGATCTAGGCTGTTGTGAGGTTGTGGTTTTGTCTGCGGCGGCGACCCTCTCTTGGCGGCGGCAGGAGTTATCTGATGTCGAGATTGTTGTCTGTTTTTGATCTCTGTGGCGGCGGCTCTCTCTTTGGCGGCGGCAGCAGAGTATCTGGATGTCGGTTGTCTGATTTTGGACGAGGTCGAGGACGAAGCAGATCGCTGCAGGCGACGACGGCTCGCAGATGTTGTCGACGGCGACTATGGCGGCAGCTAGGTCAGGAAGAGACCCGCTCTGATACCATGTCAAAGTTAGGGTTTTGGCTGTAACGAGGTGGGTCGTCTCCCCTCGGTTCCGTGTTAATATATGCCAACCTTGGGCTGAATAATACAGAGAGAGGGGTCGGATCCAACACACAAGCCGTGTCAGACCCGAAACACAAGACCAGACCTATTACAACTCTAACAGCTACAGCTGAGCAGAGAGTCTCTACTTACCCGTCCCGTTTGATGTTTCTACTCAACTTACAATTATTTTGCTGAATTGCGTGACGTGGTGAGAAAGCGCGGAATTTGTCCAAGTTGTTCCGTATGCAGTACTCTTGGTGCAATTATTTGCAGCATTTTTATTCTCCAACTTAAGCTATGGATAGTCGAGAAATGTCCTACCTCTAGCTGCCCGGCTTCCCTGTTCCCTTGTTATTTCGATTGTCACCTTGGATGCAAAGGAAGATGTTTGAGTTTAGTGATATTACAGATGATATTAAGTTCATATATTAGACCCGTCACTGCTTGTGATTGCTAGTTTTATAATTCTTGATTTTAAATACTGACTAGTTACCGCATTTACCATTTGTGCTTAATGAGTACTATGGACAAGTGCGGTCTTGGAAATACGGATCAAATTAATTATGCTCTTCGCATGCTTTTGCTCTTGTGCAGGGGAAAACCAAACTATTGAATGGGCGATGCGTCTGCGAGTTGCATACTACATTGCAGAAGCATTGGGATATTGTAGCAACGAGGAACGATCTTTATATCATGACCTAAATGCATACAGAGTCCTTTTTGATGAGGTAAATGGTCAGAAAGTCAAGCCAGTTTGAATATCTAGAACTAGTACACCGAACCAATTATTACTGTTCTGTGCCGATGGCCATAGAGACACTGTTCAGTAGGGTTTCTAGTTTAGATTTTTTTGGCGGGGTTAATTAAGCACGATGGGGAGGGGGTAATTCAGTTACTTCCTATAGGATTATTCTATAGCAGACCTTACGTAGGCATCTGGAAGATGTCGTGTATTCAAGTTGTTTCCTTTTGTTAAAACCTTCATCAGGTAGGCTTGTGTGATGTTGATATCATCCAACAGTTGAACACATCATTTTATACCAGTTACCATCATGTAAGCAAAGTTTCTAATAACCTTTCTGGTTGCAGAATGGTGATCCTCGTCTCTCATGCTTTGGTTTGATGAAAAACAGCAGAGATGGGAAAAGTTATAGCACGAATCTAGCTTACACACCTCCAGAATATCTGAGAAATGGTATTTCACAATTTGTTGCTTCCCAATTGCTCAGTTGTTTTTGCCTATCCCCAGTCTGAATAATAGTTCCCCTGTTATGACACTGACTAATTTTTCCTTTATTGATGTTATGACTGTAACACAGGCCTCGCCGATGAAAACTTATTTTAGTTATTTTGCTCTTTCAGGCAGGGTTACAGCAGAAAGCGTCATATTCAGTTTTGGCACTGTACTCCTCGATCTTGTCAGCGGAAAACGCATACCTCCTTCCCATGTAGGTTTCTTGTTAAGCATGTACTTTTAGCTTTCATCGGATTTAGATATAAGATATTCAAGAAAATACAGAAATATAATGTCAAGAGATTATCGTTCGCTTTCTTCAGCACAAATGGCAGTTGAACACGCATGCATGCATATTCAGTTATCGCGAAAGCAATCCTCATGTTTAATTTCTAGAGGTACGGTATCCCCAATTAGATATAGGCCGTCTATTTTTGAAGATCTAACGGTTTCTATTAATTCATACTAATATCAAAAACCTGAGTAGTATAAAACATACTATTGCCTAAAAAATGGAGTAGTAAGAATACTTGCAGCAAAAACGGAAAGAGTCTACAACGGCAAAAGTAACAAATCCCGGGAAAAAAGGAAGGCATCATAATGACAGCATGCAACAACTGCATGCACGTCCGCAAGGTGATGTTTTCAATTGAATCTACCAGAGCCTTCAGATTTTGGGTTCCTAGAAATTGGAACTAATTAATACATGATTTTACATTCAATATTGTTTCACAATAGTGACCAGCCTAATTCCCTGAGCATAAGTTTTGCTGTCGTGCAGCGTGGCCAGCCGGCCGTCATGCCACCATGGACGTCGTCGGGGCTGTTCTAACGTTGTAGAAATAATCTACAGGGAGTTGGAAAAATTTGGAAGGGGAAGATCGTGGGAATAAAAATCAAGATTTAGTTGAAAAGATTTTAGGCTAAACTACCAAGGACATTAAGTGAGATCAGGTTTTCTATAAATGATTTTGCACTTAAAAGTCTACTTTACCCTTGTAAATCAATGGACAGATTTTAACATACTACTCACCTTCGATAGCTAGTAAAAGGTACCGTAAAAATTCCCAATTTCTAATACGTAGTTAGCCTTAAAAGTTAACGTTGTCGGAGTTCCCTTGCTCAAAGAGTGCACTTTGTTGCATTTAGAGATACATTTATTTACCTGAACTACGACCTGTACATTTATTTACCAAAGCCTATTAGCAGTTAGCAAGCCAACATACATTATTCCGCACACTTGTAATGATGGGTATATGCATCATTGTTTACAGGCACTTGATATGATAAGAAACAGAAACATCCAAGCTCTAATGGATTCACATTTGGAGGGGAACTACTCAACAGAGGAGGCTACTACATTGGTGAATCTTGCATCTCAATGCTTACAGTATGAACCAAGAGACCGACCTGATATAAAAAAGCTGGTTTCCATTATTGAGCCCTTGCAAACAAAATCAGAGGTGACCACATATACTCTTCCATTTCTTATGTTTCTTTTAGTCTTGTCCCTTTGACTATAAAATGAAGACTTCTTAGTGTTGTAGGACTACGAAATCCTTTTCACCTCATACTAATGCTAATAAGTTTACAGTGTAACTTCCACATTCACATACTCCCTCCAGTCCGAAAAAATGTCACTAGCTCTACCTAGAAGCTGTACATACCATGTTGATTTCTACCGACACTTAATACGGATCGGAGGGAGTAATATTTCTTCACATTTAAGTTCTTTATTTTTGGAAAAGAGGATAAACCCCCGGCCTATGCATCGGTTGATTCACACAACCATGTATTATTTATTATTGCAAACAATGCCAAACGAATCCAAGGATTGATGCCGAACAAATCGTCTTACAAAAAAAAGGCCATCCACATAGGACATACCTCGCATGAAACCTGCCACAAATTTTATGACTGTGAATCTATCCACTAGTCAAGCGACATGTAGGCTGACAAAATGTGCAACACTTCAAGACAACGCCTTCAAGGACTTGCCGCTCGCATGCTGATGTTGGCTGGTCCAACCAACGTCAGACCAGGGGCTATCACCCAGAAGCAGATCCTCGAACCAACACCTTCAACAAAGGTAACGACGCACAGGCTTCGACGCTGCCTGATCATGCCGGCAAAGCTAGATCATGGGTTTTCACCCGGAGAGAATACAACCACGATGTCAACCGCAATAGCTCACACAGAACTGGCTCAACGCATCACTTCTGATCACTGCCACACACGCTGCCACCATGCCCATGCGCGTGCCAACCTTGATCCGCCGCACGGCGGGTTGTTTTCACCTGCGCCAGATCCACCAATTCAGCCGCCGCTCGGACCCACGCCACGCGGCTTGCCACCTGCACGCCTGCTCACTGCCCACATGGCCGCTGCATCCATTCCGACGAGCGAAGCCACCACCATCCCCTGGCCGCCACCTCAGCCAGGGCCAGCGGCAGCGGTGGTGCGAGTTTCCTGAACCGCCAAAAGGAGGTGATACGGGGGTCTGGATCGTCTCGATCCTGTACTGTGCAAAGGTTTTGCCCCATGTTGTGTTCAATATGTTATGTTTGTAATATATTCAGGTCGACTTTTGAAACATTTTGCTGTGTTACTTTTGTTGTTAAGAAGCATGAAGATGAGTAGCATAAAATATATCTCTGATGATTTTACCACTGCCCGTTGCAAAACACAAAGCAGGTGCCATCCTATGTGATGCTTGGAGTTCCGCAGCCTGAAGAACCATCAAAGGCACCTCCCAGTCCTACTCCGCAGCACCCTCTTTCTCCCATGGGAGAAGCCTGTTCAAGGATGGACCTAACTGCCATCCATCAGATTCTAGTCTCGATGCATTACAGAGACGATGAAGGGAGTAATGAGGTAAAGAGCACTGCATTCTGTTTCCAATATGTCCTTTTTCTGCGGGGCTGTATCTTCATAAGACTCCACATTGCAGCTATCGTTCCAAGAATGGACACAGCAGATGAGGGATATGTTGGACGCCCGGAAACAGGGCGACTTTGCTTTTCGAGACAAGGACTTTAAAACAGCAATAGATTGTTATTCTCAGGTAGCGCGTTATTCAGCTCTGTAGGGCTTTCTCCAAGTCACTGTTTTAATAGTATTTGCTAAAATCCATCCTTTGCCTGTGATTGTTTGCCAGTTTGTTGATGTCGGACGATGGTGTCACCAACAGTTTATGCCAGACGGAGCTTGTGCCACCTTATGTGTGACCAACCTGACGCCGCCCTCCGGGACGCGATGCAAGCACAGTGCGTCTATCCCGACTGGCCCACAGCTTTCTACATGCAGGCAGTCGCCCTATCCAAGCTAAACATGCAGAGTGATGCGACCGACATGTTGAATGAGGCGTCACAGTTGGAAGAGAAGAGGCAAAAGAGCGCAAGAGGTCCATGAAGAACAACTTGACCTTGGAGAAGTTGTATCCCTTCTCTCTCTCTCTCTATATATAATCAGAGGTTTGCGCCGATCTAAGCTGTACTGAGTGGTTTATGAGGTAGAAGATCTGTCTGGTGAAGATGTTTCACTGAAGAGTCTTGTGAATGTGATTAAAGGAATTCGTTTTGTTTGCATAGCCTGTGACGGTGATAGGTAGTGCATATTTGGGCTCATGTATATAAACCTCTGTTGATGCAGGCAGCAAACACGGTTGTTTATTTAAGTGAGTGTTGCTGGTTGTTCAGAAGGGTCCGTAAAGCCAATAAACGTATCCTCTGTACAGATAATGTTTGTTTGAAAGTATCAACTCAACGGTGCATTTCAGCTCATCTTACGAGCTTTGTACAGTCCTCGTATTACTGCTTATATACTTATACGCCGCGGATGAATAATTCCCTGGCACTTCTATTCGTGTTGGATTTTGTCCATTCAGCGTAGAACGAGAGAAACTTTTCCATGTTCATGCGCGAAAGTACCGCGGACACTTCCAGTAGGAACACCGCACACATATGTAAACGGGTTGGATTGGATCAGATTTTACTGAAGGCACGCATATTTGTAAACGGGTTGGATCGGATCAGATTTTTTTTGCTTTACCATATTCTCAACCCTATTTAGTTAGATTCGGAACGGATTATATAATCACCGGTTGCAAATTCAAACGCGGACCGTGGCGGGAAGGAAATTGTAACATCCCAAATCTTACATTTGGAATGTTTTGCATTTAGAGCATATAATAGCATGGCATGGTTTTGAAAATTGTATTTTGTTTGTTGCATTTGAACCCCCAAACTAAATCATGTTTAAAAAGAAATCATTTTCTTCTATAAGGCAATATAGGCCAAACTATTTTATTATTTTTATCTTTCCCAAAAGTCCCCTTCAAAATAACCTAGGTTGATAGGTTTTCAAATTTCAAATTTTCAAAATTTGTTTGACCCTTTTTGGAGTTGTATTTTAAAAGTTATTAATGTTTTAGCTTTTGGTTTTAAAAAAAAAACAGAGCAGGCCGGCCGAGCCAGCCCAGAGCGCGCGCAGCGCGGCGCGGAATGGGCCAGCCCAGCCCAGCCAGCCCGCAACGCCCCCGTCGTGGAAGCTTTTGATAAAAAAAAAAACATCCGAGCCGCTGACGCGTGGGCCCCGTCCCATGACGTCAGCGCTGACGTCGCCCTCGCCGGAATCCCGTCCGGATCGGGGCCGACAACGGCCGCCGCGCGGTTTCCGCGCCGGACACGGCCCCCTCTGCCCCTCCCGCACGCCACCCCGACCCCCCTATATAAGCCGCACCCCCCGGGGCCTCGACGTCCACACCCAGCCCCTCGAGCCGCCGCCGCCGCCCTCGGAACCCTAGCCACCGCCGCCGTTCCGCCGCCGCCGCACGGGAACCCACGCCGCCGGCGACTCCCGCCACCTCAACCCGCACCGCCACCACCCCCGAGACCGCGCCGACGAGAGGAAGCCGCCGGTGCCGTCGCCTTCGCCGGAGGAGGCCCCAAACGCCGCCGCCACCCACGCCCGAGCCGCCGGCCGACCAAATCCGGTGAGCCCCGCGAGATTGGATCTGGGCCGTCGGATCTCGATCCGACAGCATAGATCGGATCTGACCGCATCAACGCGCGGGCTGACGTCGCGCTGACGTCATGCCTGCGTCAGCGCCAGTCAACGCCCGGTCAATCCGTTTTTTCTTTCGTTTTAAAAATTCCAGAATTTGTTTAAATTTTGTAAATTCAATATCTTTAGATCCGTAACTCTGTTTTGCGCATGTAATATACCAAACGAAAGAGAAAATCGAGATCTATCCATCTACGCAATCAAATTTATGTTTTGATCTATAATTATTTTCTGTTTTCAATTATACTTTTTGGTCTATTTAAATCATATAAAATCAACCGTAGCTCGAATTTCACCAAATCTTTTTTGTATGATCTTGTTTTGATTAGATCTATTCAGGAAAAATATCATTAACTTGTGTAGATGCATAATTCGATTTAAATCTTGCATGTTCTTAATCTAGCACTATTAGATCATTAAAATTGCTTTAATTATTTTCCTTGCAACAAAAACACTTTCCTTGTATCATACATGTCATTAATAACCAGAGGATAATAGTAGATCTATTTTTGTATCAATAAATTTTCATGCATGCATGTGTTGCATATTGTTATGCCTTGTTGCTTATGTATGATTATTGCTACGTGTAGATTACAGCGATTACAACGAGTGTGGTTGCGAGGACTGTTTGAACAGCTGCTCGTATTGTCAAGGCAAATGACACGCATGAACCCTCTATTTTACTATATGCATGAGATCTTTATAGTAGTTATGCATGTTTAGGAGTTGAGTGATATCGCTATGCTAGATGTTATTAGAGATTTCTTCACTAACACCAGGTGGAGTAATCACATGTTACCCGTAGATTGTAGCATCCATATGGTAGGCAAACATCGTACTTGTAGATTGCTTAGCCATGCTATAGTTAAATCATTATTGTAATTGCTTATGAAAACAACATGATAATTAATCAACCACTGGACGGATTGCTAGCATGTCATCAGAGTACAAAGTTTGGTGGGGACCGCCGCCCAGTTTATTGAGATTTTGTTTAGTTTTCTTTATGTAGTTGTTCTACCGTGCAGCCGTGTTTCATATTAGTACGGGCTAGACATAATTTGTAGATTGTGGTGACTCGAACCCAACATGTCCAGAGATGTAGAATAGTGGTAGGATGGTCCAGTGCGTGGAGGGTTTGGGGATCTACTTATTATGAGTTATGGCTTAATCTTCTTTCCTTCCGTGGTACTAATGGTGTATCATGGTGTTTGGGGTCGATTGGGCAACATGGGTAAAGGGCACAAACCTCGCGAGGGTTAAAACTAATATCTTAGCCGTGTTCCATTGGTTAGGAACAATTCAACAACTAGATGGGAAACATGACATATCTCGTTCGTTCTTGTTTTATTGATTAATAATAATTTTGACTATGGGTTATTGGAGAAGTACCTGATGGTGTTTCAGTGTGCTAATCCAAAGGGTAGGAGCACTTTGCTATCAACCAAAGTGTCCAGTTATGTGAAAAATCTAATTTCTAATAAATGATAGGTCAAATGCCTTCATGTAAAATAGCCTAGAAACTCCACCAGCCAAATATGCATGTAGATTAGCACTTGCCATTTATTATACCACCATAGTGTCACTTGCCATCATTGCTCAGAATAATCTGACCTCCTTTTGGGGGCTGCATATTGCAACGTGCAGGTTATTCAGATTCTGGTTAGCTTTTCGTAGATTTTCGAGGCTTCACATCAACCTTTGTTCGCCTGTGGCTTGCAAACAAGAAGATGGAGGTCTACCGCTGCTTTGCCTGTGTTATTAATAATTATTTGAGCTAGCATTTCGCTATGCAGTTTGTAATAAATTACTTTACTCTGGATATTCGATAGTATTCAATACATTTGTTATTTTGATTGCTATCTGTGTTGTGTGTGCTGGTGAACGGTCCAGGGGCCAGTACTACACACAAAGGTATAGCCTATGTTGGGCTTTACTACTACAGATGGTATCAGAGCAAATGTTGACTGTAGGCTCGAAAACCTAAGTTTGGAATAGGAAGCCATAGGATGAAAATTCTACTTTACCTTCTATCTTTACATTCATTACTTTTTCATCTTATACCACTTGTCTTTGCTAACTTCCACTCTTACCTTTCTATAGATGAGTACTGAAGAAGTCTACCATGTTGAGGAGAATTCGGACGTGGAGTTCGAGAACGAGCCTGCAAACCTAACCAAGTTGCTGGGATTCTTCTTACCGAAGATTGAAGGCTACAAGATGGATAGCAACGTTCCAGGAGACAAGAGGTGGAACCTCAAGACCACCATTGTGATGGGTATTGTGGATGGTGAAGCCCAAGTTCTCATCTACAAGGACGTCTACTCCAGCTGGGAAGAGGGACTCGTCGCATCCATGAAGTATGCACTGGCGCGGCTAAACTATGACTACCGTGACCAGATACCTGAAGATTCCATCTATGGAGATTTTGGGAAGAGGAGTGAAGATGGACAAGTCATGGTGAGCTACGATCCAGACAAGACCAGGATGCAGAAGCACGTGGAGGATTTGGAGTCTTATAGTGCTGGGATGGAGGATCGTGCTCGTAAGAACTTAATGGATAGTGAGGAGGCAAGGGCTACCGTCTATCACCAAGCACAGGAGATCACCGCTCTCAACGCCCAGCTGAATGCCCTCAATGCTCAGATGGACGCACTCAAGGCCCAGATAGAGAACTTCAAGGCTAGTGACACTAGACTCACCATGGAGCTAGTGGAGAAGGATCACATACTCGCAAGGAATGGGATTAGTGTGGACTTACCCGAGGAGCTCCTTCAACCACCTCCACTACCGTTACCACCTAGTCGCGTGGATAGTGAGGAGAGCTGTGATGAGGAGATGAAAGTGGAAGGCCCTGAAGAAGAAGAAGATCCAGAGGAGGTGGTAGATGAGAAGGATGAAGAAGACACGGATGATGAGGACTATGACGTGAATGAGGATCGCAAGAGGAAGAAGGGAGTGAAATCTCCAAGTGGCAAGCGCTCCCGGAAGTAGATAGTTAGCACACCATTAGACTTCGTTAGGGAATAAATCGTGATAGGTTTGACCATACCAAAAGTTGTGGTATGGCAATAGTAGTTCGAGTATTTTCAATAAGTTTTGCAAACATTAAGTACCTTAAATTTCGCAGGAATTTTAGGCCTATTTTCTAAAAGCTATATAAAGTGTTTGATTGGTTTGATTGATGATTGCTAAGTGTTGTTTGGTTCATATATAGTATGGGTAGCTATTCTCCTTAGTCCTATCCATCTAAACTCGTCTATGCTAACCTTTAGATGGCTCCCCGTCGCGACACCAGCCGCAATAACGAGGAAGAGGAGAACAACAACAACAACAACAACAACAACAACATGGAGAATGCAGTGACCCAACTAGCCCAACTGATGGCCCAGTACATCACCCACAACAACAACAATCCCCCCCACCACCACCATAGGTGGACATGCTCACTCGTTTCCTGAGGTTGAGGCCAGAAAAGTTCTCTAGTGCATCTGAGCCCATGCTTGCTCTTGATTGGCTGCGTTCTGTGAGCAAGGACCTAGTGACTATTGGGTGCAGCGAGGAAGAGAAAGTGAGATTTGCCGCTCACTTACTGGAGGGACAAGTTGCTTCCTGGTGGGATAATTATCAAATAACCCACCCCATTGAGGAGGTCACCTGGGATATGTTTCAAGAGGGATTCCGCAACGCCCATGTCTCGTCTGGAGTTATGAGTCTCAAGAGGAGGGAATTCCACAACCTGCGACAGTACCATCGTTCAGTCACTGAGTACATAGATGAGTTTAGCAACTTAGCTAGCTATGCACCAGAGGATGTGGACACCGATGCTAAGAGGCGTGAGAAGTTCCTCGATGGACTCAATGATGAGCTGGCCATTCAACTGTCAGTGGTTCACATCACTAACTTCCAGTCACTCATTGACAAGGCCATCATACTGGAGGGCAAACACAAGCATGCTGAGAAGCGCAAGAGGAAACACATGGGTGGAAACCACAGCTCAGGCTCACATCAGAGGGTACGCACTCACCATGATAACGGTGGAAACCCTGGACAACACAGGACTGGAGGAAACAGGCACAACCATCGTGGAGGTCACCAGCACAATGGAGCTAATGGTCACAACAATGGTGGCTACAGAGGCAACAACCAGTACCAGGGAGGCAACGGACAGAACCGCAACCACAACCACAACCACAACCACCCCTTCAAGAAGGACCTTAGCGAGGTGCAATGCTACAAATGCAAGAAAACGGGACACTTCGCTGACAGGTGCACTGAAGAGAAGGCCGTAGATGGAACCAAGGCCAACATGTCCCAGAAGGCAACAATTAACCACGTGAACGTGGAGGAAGTGCAGGCTGAACCAGACCTCGTGCTAGGTAAGTTCTTGGTAAATACTTACATCGCACTCGTACTATTTGATACTGGAGCATCGCATTCATTCATATCAAGGGCATTTGTGGATAGAAATAAGCTTTCTACTGAGGTTCTTAAGAGGTCCATTAGAATTAGTTCTCCAGGTGGGGAAATGCTATCAACCCAGGGGTGTCGCCTACTAGCCTTATCTATAGGAACACACACTTTCCCCACAGACCTCATAGTGTTGGATTCACAAGGTTTAGATGTGATTATTGGAATGGATTGGATGGAAAAGTATGAAGGTCAGATAGATTGTGCCAAGAGAACGATCACACTCACGACACCTGAAGGAAGAAGAATCAGATATAGGTCCACTCACGTTCTTAATGATACTAAGCTGAATTCTCTTAAGGGGGTTAGCCTAGAGGATGTACCCATAGTGAAGGAGTACCCCGACGTGTTTCCGGAGGAACTACCAGGAATGCCACCTGATAGGGACATCGAGTTTGTCATTGACTTGATACCGGGAACAGGACCTATAGCTAAGAGGCCATATAAGATGGATGTGGATGAACTGAAGGAACTCAAGAAACAACTTAGAGAGCAGTTGGATAAAGGGTTCATTCAGCGGAGTTCCTCGTCATGGGGAGCACCAGTTTTGTTTGTGGAGAAGAAGGATAAGACACAACGTCTAGTTATGGACTATCGTTCACTGAATGAGGTGACGATAAAGAACAAATACCCACTCCCCAACATCAATGACTTGTTTGATCAGCTGAAGGGAGCTAGTGTGTTCTCTAAGATCTATTTGCGATCTGGATATCACCAACTAAAGATTAGGAAGGAGGATATTCCAAAGACCTCTTTTACAACAAGGTATGGTCTATATGAATACACCGTCATGTCTTTTGGACTGACCAATGCCCCGACATACTTTATGAGCATGATGAACAATGTATTCATGGAGTTCTTGGATAAGTTTGTGGTGGTATTCATAGATGATATTCTAGTATACTCCAAGAATGAAGAGGAGCATGGAGGACACCTACGTTTGATTCTTGGAAAGCTAAGGGAACATAAGTTATATGCTAAATTTGGAAAATGTGAGTTTTGGTTGAATACAGTAGGATTCCTAGGACACGTGGTGTCAGGAGATGGTATTGCAGTAGACCAAGCCAAAGTATCAGCTGTAACTAAGTGGGAATCGCCAAAGAATGCGAAGGATATCCGGAGTTTCTTAGGACTTGCGGGATATTACCGTAGGTTCATTGAGAATTTCTCCAAGATTGCTAAACCAATGACAGAATTGCTGAAGAAGGAAAAGAAGTTCTTATGGACTGAGGATTGTGAAACTAATTTCCAAGAACTGAAGCAACGATTAGTAACAGCACCAGTTCTATGCCTACCATATCTCCAGAAGGATTTCTAGGTGTACTGTGACGCTTCACGTCGAGGACTGGGTAGTGTATTGATGCAAGATGGGAGAGTAGTTGCATACGCATCATGACAGCTCAAAAATCACGAGAAGAATTATTCGACTCATGATTTAGAGCTAGCTTCAGTCGTACATGCCCTTAGGACATGGAGACATCATCTCGTGGTCAAGAAATGTGACATCTTTACGGATCACAAGAGTTTGAAATATATATTCACTCAAAAGGAGCTGAATATGAGGCAGAGGAGATGGTTGGAGTCGATAAAGGACTACAATTTGAATCTCCAATACCACCCAGGGAAGGCTAATGTTGTGGCAGACGCATTGAGCCGCAAGGGATATGTGAATGGACTCACTGCAGGGGAGTTACCAGATGAATTGTGTGAACAATTCAAGTCTCTCCATTTGGAATTAGTGAATGAAGGGTATTTGGCAACTATGAAAGTAACGCCCACACTGATGGACAAGATCAAGGAAGCCCAGAAGGATGATGAAGGAATAAAGAAATAAAAGAGAAAATGAGTGAAGGAAAGATGAAGGAGTTTCATGAAGATGCCGATGGTACATTATGGTTCGGGAAGCGTATTTGTGTACCGCAGGATCCTGAAATCAGAAAGTTGATATTCCAAGAAGCTCATGACTCACCATATTCCATTCACCCAGGGAATACCAAGATGTACATGGATCTGAAAGAAAGATTTTGGTGGAATAACTTGAAGAAGGACATCGCGGAGTACATTGCATTATGTGATGTGTGCAGTAGAGTAAAAGCAGAACATCAGAAGCCGGCAGGATTATTGCAGCCATTACCATTACCAGATTGGAAATGGGATAAGATTGGAATGGATTTTATCACCGGATTGCCTAGAACTAGGTCGGGCTATGATTCTATTTGGGTAGTGGTCGATCACTTGACTCAGGTGGCTCGTTTCATACCAGTGAAGACCACCTACACTAGCGCCAAATTGGCTAAGCTATACATGAGTAGGATAGTCTGTGCACATGAGTACCAAAAGGAATTGTGTCTGATAGAGGAACACAGTTCACATCACATTTCTGGCGTCAGTTGCACGAGACATTGGGAACAAGGCTAGAGTTCAGCACAGCATTTCACCCTCAGACGGATGGACAGAGAGAGAGAGAGTGAATCAGATTCTAGAGGATATGTTGAGAGCTTGCGCTCTAGATTATGGCCCTAGATGGGATGAGAGTTTGCCTTACGCAGAGTTTTCCTACAACAATAGTTATCAGTCAAGCATAGAGATGGCTCCATTCGAAGCACTATATGGCAAGAAGTGCAGGACTCCTTTGTTATGGGATGGAGTAGGAGAACGTAGTTTCTTTGGTCCCAACCTTATCAAGGACGCTGAGGAGAAGGTTAGACTGATTCGCGATAGGTTGAAGGTAGCCCAATCAAGGCAGAAGAGTTATGCGGATTCAAAGCCTAGGGAAGTGACCTACGAGATTGGTGATAGGGCATATCTAAGAGTATCGCCACTGCGCGGAATTAAGCGTTTTGGAATTAAGGGAAAGTTAGCATCGCGTTTCATTGGACCGTATAAGGTTCTGTCACGCAAGGGAGAAGTAGCCTATCAGTTGGAATTGCCAGAAGGATTGTCTAACGTCCATGACGTGTTCCATGTGTCTCAATTGAAGAGGTGTCACCCAGAAATGGCAGATACACCATTGAGGGATACCATTCCGCTAGAGGAGGTCCAATTGGAGAGTGATCTCACGTATGAGGAGAAGCCTATAAGGATTTTGGATACAGCAGAGAGAATGACACGGACCAAGACGATCAAATTCTGCAAGGTTCAGTGGAACCATCACACCGAAGAGGAGGCTACGTGGGAACGAGAGGAGGATCTTCGAGAAGACCACCCACACCTATTTGCTAGCCACTCCGAACCTCGAGGGCGAGGTTCATCTTAAGGGGGTTAGTCTGTAACATCCCAAATCTTACATTTAGAATATTTTGCATTTAGAGCATATGCATAGCATGGCATGGTTTTGAAAATTGCATTTTGTTTGTTGCATTTGAACCCCCAAACTAAATCATGTTTAAAAAGAAATCATTTTCTTCTATAAGGCAATATAGGCCAAACTATTTTATTATTTTTATCTTTCCCAAAAATCCCCTTCAAAATAACCTAGGTTGATAGGTTTTCAAATTTCAAATTTTTCAAAATTTGTTTGACCCTTTTTGGAGTTGTATTCTAAAAGTTATTAATGTTTTAGTTTTTGGTTTTTAAAAAAAAGAAACAGAGCAGGTCGGCCGAGCCAGCCCAGCGCGCGCGCAGCGCGGCGCGGAATGGGCCAGCCCAGCCCAGCCAGCCCGCAACGCCCCCGTCGTGGAAGCTTTTGATAAAAAAAAACACATCCGAGCCGCTGATGCGTGGGCCCCGCCCCACAACGTCAGCGCTGACGTCGCCCTCGCCGGAATCCCGTCCGGATCGGGGCCGGCAATGGCCGCCGCGCGGTTTCCGCGCCGGACACGGCCCCCTCTGCCCCTCCCGCACGCCACCCCGACCCCCCTATATAAGCCGCACCCCCTGGGGCCTCGACGTCCACACCCAGCCCCTCGAGCCGCCGCCGCCGCCCTCGGAACCCTAGCCCCCGCCGCCGTTCCGCCGCCGCCGCACGGGAACCCACGCCGCCGGCGACTCCCGCCACCTCAGCCCGCGCCACCACCACCCCCGAGACCGCGCCGACGAGAGGAAGCCGCCGGTGCCGTCGTCTTCGCCGGAGGAGGCCCCAAACGCTGCCGCCACCCACGCCCGAGCCGCCGGCCGACCAACTCCGGTGAGCCCCGCGAGATTGGATCTGGGCCGTGGGATCTCGATCCGACGGCACAGATCGGATCTGACCGCGCCAACGCGCGGGCTGACGTCGCGATGACGTCATGCCTGCGTCAGCGCCAATCAACGCCCGGTCAATCCGTTTTTTTCTCGTTTTAAAAATACCAGAATTTGTTTAAATTTTGTAAATTCAATATCTTTAGCTCTGTAACTCCGTTTTGCGCATGTAATATACCAAACGAAAGAGAAAATCGAGATATATCCATCTACGCAATCAAATTTATGTTATGATATATAATTATTTTGTGTTTTCAATTATTCTTTTTGGGCTATTTAAATCATATAAAATCAACCGTAGCTCGAATTTCACCAAATCCTTTTTGTATGATCTTGTTTTGATTAGATCTATTCAGGAAAAATATCATTAACTTGTGTAGATGCATAATTCGATTTAAATCTTGCATGTTCTTAATCTAGCACTATTAGATCATTAAAATTGCTTTAATTATTTTCCTTGCAACAAAAACACTTTCCTTGCATCATACATGTCATTAATAACCAGAGGATAATAGTAGATCTATTTTTGTATCAATAAATTTTCATGCATGCATGTGTTGCATATTGTGATGCCTTGTTGCTTATGTATGATTATTGCTACGTGTAGGTTACAACGATTACAACGAGTGTGGTTGCGAGGACTGTTTGAACAGCTGCTCGTGTTGTCAAGTCAAGTGACACGCATGAACCCTCTATTTTACTATATGCATGAGATCTTTATAGTAGTTATGCATGTTTAGGAGTTGAGTGATATCGCTATGCTAGATGTTATTAGAGATTTCTTCACTAACACCCAAGTGGAGTAATCACATGTTACCCCTAGATTGTAGCATCCATATGGTAGGCAAACATCGTACTTGTAGATTGCTTAGCCATACTATAGTTATTCGTGGTTGGGATCATTTCCATGTTATGATGAAAATCATTATTTTAATTGCTTATGAAAACAACATGATAATTAATCAACCACTGGGCGGATTTCTAGCATGTCATCAGATTACAAAGTTTGGTGGGGACCGCCGCCCAGTTTATTGAGATTTTGTTTGGTTTTCCTTATGTAGTTGTTCTACCGTGCAGCCGTGTTTCATATTAGTATGGGCTAGATATAATTTGTAGGTTGTGGTGACTCAAACCCAACGTGTCCAGAGATATAGAATAGTGGTAGGATGGTCCGGTGCGTGGAGGGTTTGGGGATCTACTTCTTATGAGTTATGGCTTAATCTTCTGTCCTTCCGTGGTACTAATGGTGTATCATGGTGTTTGGGGTCGATTGGGCAACACGGGTAAAGGGCACAAACCTCGCGAGGGTTAAAACTAAGATCTTAGCCGTGTTCCATTGGTTAGGAACAATTCAACAACTAGATGGGAAACATGACATATCTCGTTCATTCTTGTTTTATTGATTAATAATAATTTTGACTATGGGTTATTGGAGAAGTACCTGATGGTGTTTCAGTGTGCTAATCCAAAGGGTAGGAGCACTTTGCTATCAACCAAAGTGTCCAATTATGTGAAAAATCTAATTTCTAATAAATGATAGGTCAAATGCCTTTATGCAAAATAGCCTAGAAACTCCACCAGCCAAATATGCATGTAGATTAGCACTTGCCATTTATTATACCACCATAGTGTCACTTGCCATCATTGCTCAGAATGATCTGACCTCCTTTTGGGGGCTGCATATTCCAACGTGCAGGTTTTTCGGATTCGGATTAGCTTTTCATAGGTTTTCGAGGCTTCACATCAACCTTTGTTCGCCTGTGGCTTGCAAACAAGAAGATGGAGGTCCACCGCTGCTTTGCTGTGTTATTAATAATTATTTGAGCTAGCCTTTCGCTATGCAGTTTGTAATAAATTACTTTACTCTGGATATTCGATAGTATTCAATACATTTGTTATTTTGATTGCTATCTGTGTTGTGTGTGCTGGTGAACGGTCCAGGGGCCAGTACTACACACAAAGGTATAGCCTATGTTAGGCTTTACTACTACAGAAATAGAGGAGCGGAAATAAAAGTAATCAAATATGTACACAT
This sequence comes from Alopecurus myosuroides, assembly GCA_028641055.1. Classification (NCBI taxonomy): domain Eukaryota; kingdom Viridiplantae; phylum Streptophyta; class Magnoliopsida; order Poales; family Poaceae; genus Alopecurus; species Alopecurus myosuroides. Next base: position 185,438,864 of record CM054061.1, on the reverse strand, counting down.
GATCGACAAACCATGCAACTAAAACTAATTGATGAGTCACCGTTAGAATAAATTGTAACACGATGAGATGAATACATATAACATGACCACATGAACAATGTAGGTTTGGAATGCCTATTGCCTTCTTCATCTCCAAATCTTGGAATCTCGTCCGTTCGAAAATCTGCAAAATCTACAACATAGGTTCTCTTCTTCCGCTGACCAATTCGCATGATGCTAGCACCAATGGCAGTTGAAGAAAAAAGATGTATAGCTGTCATTGTGCGGAACTACAGGGGACTCCTCCCAGCCGTCCTCTTGCCCTACCCCCTTGCATCAGAAATGATGGCAATGGGTCACCATTAGGGTACCCTTTACCCTCTCTAGTTCAAAAAAATAAAATTATTTTAAAAAAGTTAGTTCATTTTTTTGAACTAGAGAAGTTAGAGGGTACCCTAATGGTAACCAAAGTGCCATCACTGATCAGACCCATGCGATGCCATACAACAAGGAGAATAGGATGTCCAGAGGTTGGCGGCGCGGACGGAATCATCACCCACCATCCCAGAATTGTGTGGTACACAAGATAAATTTTGTTGGTAATTGCCTACTGGTCATGGCACGATCTATTGATACTCACGATTCAAGTATTTCTCAATGTCTTAGGTCCATTTGGACCAATTCTGACTCTTACGTTGTCATGTTTGCTAATGCTTCATAGCGTTTGTCCTCCTCACAGATTTTCTATTATTGTGATCTGGTGAATTCAGTTTATATTTTCAAGGATATGCCCTGGAAGGCTATTGGTTTTCATAGAAGGGGGGCCAAGAGGCCAAGAATTACAACACGGGCCGGCACAGTCGCCAGACGCATACCCACATAGCCAGAGGCAGCTTCATTCAACACATGATTACTCGCCAACCCTCCACCGATCCACCTGCCCTAGACTACCTCTAAATAGGCCCGCCGCTCGCCAAAGCTCGGCCTCCACCACCACTTTACTGATGACCAGGCTAGGGGAAGGGAATGCGTCGTTGAAGACGATAACGTTCCGATGAGTCCACATGGTCCAACACACAAAGGCCGAGGATGTGCACAAATCCCTTATGTTCACCCGGGGCGCCTGATGCGCGATGATCCACTCGACCAGGAAGGGCTCAAGCGTTGGGTTCCAGTCGTTGTATCCCCAACTGTGGCAACAGGCTGCCCAAACTGTCCGTGCGAAAACGCAGCGCACGAGGAGATGGTCGATTTTTTCCTCGTGCCGGCCGCAGAATGGACAAGCCACCGGCCACGGGAGATCACGGCGTGCGAGCCGATCGGCTGTCCAGCAATGGCCCCTTGCCGCCAGCCACATGAGGAAATTACACATGGATGGGGCCCTGGAGCGCCAAATCATTGAGGGCACCCGCCATATCTTCGGCGCCTAGACACAATGTCCTGTAGCAGGAGCGTAGGAGTAGGCCCCGCTCGCATCCCACCTCCGTAGGAAATCATCATCCTGGCCCGGGGCAAGGGGGGAGCCCACAAGCAAATCCGCCACCTTGAGGAGTTCCTCAATTGCTGGTGGCAGGAGAATGGTTGAAAGGTCCTCCAGCCATGCTCCGGCAAGCCTTCCCTAATCATCCGGGAGCTACGCGCTCTCCGGGGCACCGCGACGAAGAGGTTGGGGGCGAGGTCATGCAGCCTCCCCAGCGGAAGCCACCTATCTGTCCAGAGAAGAGTGGCCGCCCTGTCGCCAACCACCGAACAGATGGCTGCGTCGAAAATCTCTCGCACCTGCCTGGGAACCCGCGGGTTGAATTCCCTCCACGACTTGTCTGTCGTCGTACGCTCTAGACACAACCACCTAGACCTGAAGGCGAGGTTCATTTCCCTCAGGTCGAGGATGCCGAGCCCGCCAAGGCGTTTGAGGAGGCAAACCCTGTCCCAGGCTACCAAGCAGTGGCCACCGTGCACCTACTTGCGGCCTTTCCACAAGAACCCACGGAGAGTCCTCTCCAGCCCGGTAAGTGTGCCCTCAGGCAGGTCGAGAGACATCAAGGCGAAGATCGAAACCGCCGAGAGGGTGGAACGAATAAGGGACAAACGTTCACCCTTGTTTATGAGGCCGGCACGCCAGCTATGGAGGCAGTCGCCCACCTTGTCCATCAGGAACTGGAGCTGGGCCACGGTAGGCTTGCTTAACCTGAGTGGGGGGCCAAGATACCGCAGGGGGAATGGGAGGACCTCACATCACAGTTCCTCAACCGCCCACTCTTCGGCCTCAACCGAGCCATTGGTAAGGTGCGCAGAGCATTTGTTGAAGTTGGTCCGCAACCCCGAGGCCACTCCGAAATCATCGAGCAGAGCAGAGAACACTCGGAGATTAACCACACAAGGGCGTAGGAAGGTGACCACATCATCGACATAGATCGAGGTGTGATGGCGCATCCCTGTGGACGTCAGCCGGGAGAGGTGTCCCGCCTCGGTGGCTCGCTCAATCAGCCAGTACAAGACCTCCATGACCAGGATAAAGAGCACATGGGAGAGGGGGTCACCATGCCTCAAACAAGGCCTATTGGCAAAGAATTTCCCGGCGACGCCATTAAGGAGTACTCTGGTCGATGTGGTTGCAAGCAACGCGCAGACCCAGGCAATCTACCTCTCGCCAAACCCCATCTTGCGGATGACCTCGAGGAGGAATGCCCAATCCACCGTGTCAAAGGCTTTGGTGATGTCGAGCTTCATCAGCACGGCGGAGGCAGCCGAGCTGTGAAGCTTCCTCGCCATGCCTTGTACCAACATGAAGTTGCCATGAAGGCATCTACCATGCACGAAGGCACTCTGATGCGACCCCGCAAGCGCCGGAATGCTCGGCGCCAATCCTGCTGCCACGACCTTGGCGAACCCGTGGATCAAACCGATGGGACGGAAGTCCCACACTTCCTTGGCGTCAGGATTCTTGGGCAATAGCATGATCAAGGCTTGGTTGACCGCCCCCAAAATCCCGTGCGTTGAGCCTATAGAGGGAATGGAAGGAGTTCACGATGTTGTCGTTGATGATTCCCCAACACGCCACGAAGAAACGGGAGCAGAAACCGTCCGGGCCCGGGCACTTGTCCAAGGGCATGGACCGGATCACCCTCCAAACTTCCTCCTCAGAGAAGTCAACCTCGAGGTGGCCAAGGTCTACCGAGGGAATACCCACAAGGTCCAGGTCCAGGGAGAAGGGCGGTCCAGATCTGCGCACAACAAGCCCTCGAAGAAGTCATCCAGGGCCGAGGCCATCACAGGGTGATCCGTAATACGGACACCGTCCACCATAAGACGATCCACAACATTTTCCTCCTACGATGGCTGGCCTGCATATTAAAGAACTTGGTACATGCATCGCCCTCCCTTAGCCACAGAAGACGAGATCCCTGGCGCACGATAGTCCTTTCTAGCGAGGACAGCCCTAGAAGCTTCTTCTTAAGGAGGCCACGAAGGACCCGCTCCTGAGGCCCCATGGGGATCAGCCCCCGTCGGAGGCGCTGCCCTTGGACCCAGTAAACAAACCAACAGAGGATGGCTAGCAGTCAGAGCTTGCTGTCCAGGCATCTCTGTGCAAAGAAATCAGGGTGGCAGGCCCACCGAGGCCGATGCGCGCATTCGTACCTGATCCAACCTCTTTGTCCGTTACCTACACTCCATGGCCCAAACCACTTTCCATGTCCGCCCCATCAAGAGCAGACAAAACTTCCCGGGTGTAACATCCCAAGTATGAAAACTACCCCCTAGAATGTTTGATTTCTTGTTTAATTCAAGTATTGCATCATGTCATCATTTTACTCCCTTGTTTGCATTTGTTTACTATTTGTTTGCACCTGTTTTTTTTTATTTGTTTCATAATGAAATCCAAACAATATTCAACTTTGTTTTCATACTTGTCATGTTACAACCTTTTTTTCAAATAAAGAAATGCAAACCAAAACCTCTTTTGTTTCCAAATAATTCCCTAATGCTCACTGATTAAATTGTTGGTTTTAATCAAACAATTAATTCAATCAATTAAATTCCAAATCACCTTCAAATTCAAATCAAATGCATCAAACAGAACCACTTTAAACTTATAAACATTATCTAAACCAATCAACTCATTTTAATCAACTTAACCATAGGGGTCACCCTATTGAAATGATTTGTTTTCATAATGTTTGCTAATATTAAAAAAATTCTTTCAAATATTGGTTTAATTAACCAACAGCAATTAAATTTGAAAACCTTGGAAAACAAAAGTTAGTTTTGAGTTGCTAATTGAAAAACTAAACTAACCATATTTTTTTCCAAAATTTTACCAACTCAAAAACTTATCTTTTCCTTCCATTTGGTTTTCTACAAAAAATAATAATAAATGGAATAAAAAGATTAAAAAGCAAGGAGAGAGAGAGAGGCCACCAAAGCCCAATTTCTCCCCCAAGCCCACCTCCCTCTGTTCCTAGTTGGCCCAGTACCCTTTCGATCCCACGTCGTCTTCCTCCCTGTGATGTCACGATTGTACGACTGCTCCTCCACCCTCTGATCTCTCCCTCCTCCGCTCGATTGTGCGCCGTACCAAGCTCCATCCCCCTTAAAACATGGCCACCTCCCCCTCTGCCTCCAACCCTAACCCTCTCTTCTCCACGCCGCCGCCACCTTTCCCATCGCCTCCACCTCCCTCCCTCTCTCTCTGAACAATTCTCTGCCACCACCAAGATGCCATGGCCGGCCACTTGCAGCTAGTAGCGCCGCCGCCCTGGTCACCGTCGGACCGTGCCGAGGCCGGGAATGGAACGAGGGAGGTTCCCTCTCCGTCCTCGCTGCCTCAGCCGGCCCGGGGAGGCACCGGAGCGACGACGCCGACGAGGTCTCCCGCCGGCCGCGCCCTGCTGCTCCCTGCTGTCCGCCCTTCCCTGCGCCAACCTCCTGTCCGCCCGCTCGAGGTGAGGCCTCCTCCTCGACCGCCTCCTTCCTCTCGCCCCTCTACCTTTCTCCCGCGAGCCCGCACCCCCCCACGGTTGGTCCCCTCCGGCGATCAGCACACCACCGCCGGCCGATCTTCTATCTCCCCGTCGAGGTGAAGCCATCGTGCGTTTCAGTCAGTTACGGTTTCAGAAAAAAAAAGCCGCAGGCCACACCTTATCCCCCCTGTTTTCCCCTCTCCATCACAAATAGAGCAGTAGCCCATCTGGTTCAGGTCCCCTTGCGTAGCCAGGAGGTGGGGGGATCGAATCCCACCTCCCACCAATAAAACCACCTTTTTATTTTTGCAAGGTTTTGATACAGCACATTCTCAGTAGTCACACATAGGCCCTTCTAACTTATTTCTAGCCCCTGCAAAATTATTTCTAAGCCCCTGGTTCCCTAAAAATGGCAGAATTGCACCCAATTTTGTAAATTGCATAAGAAATTCATCCCAACTCCAATTTTAAATTTTTAAATATGTTTTTTGTCCCAAATTAAATTTTCTATCCAAATATAAAATTTGTTTACTGTTTTGAATATTTTAAATTGGTAAAACATTTGAATTCTTGTTTAAATCACTTAAACTTGCAAAAATCATAACTTGTTCATAAAAATTCCAAATTCCACAAACTAAATATGTTTTCCAATCAACTTTTCATGTACTTTCCAAATATAAATTTTGTTTGCTATTTTGAATAATTTAAATTGCTGAAAACAACTGTTTCTTAATTATTGCATTTAAAATTGCCAAAATAATAACTTGCTCATTTTAAATCCAATTTCAACAAATGAAATATGTTTTCCATGCAAAATTAAACCACCTTTTCAAATATAAAATTTGTTTCATGTTTTGAATAATTAAAATTGGTTAAATAATTTGAATCTTGTTTAATTCATTTAATATTGTTAAATTCATAACTTGGTCATATTAATTTCTTTTGGGGCATATAAAATATGTTTTCAAACCAAAAAAGTATAAACTTTTAAAATATGAATCTCACTTAATGTTTTGAACAAATAAAAATTCCAATAAGTTCATGTTTGAATTAAATTCATTTAAATCTTGTTTAAGTTGTTTAATTCATAAGTAATTCATCCTAAATCCTTTTTCAACAAGTGAAACATGTATTCCAACTAAAATCTTGTTTTATTTTCAAATATAAACTTTGTGATCTGTTTTGAACAATTCAACTTGATGAAAACAACAAATGCTTGAGTGACACCTTTAAGTAACCAAAAATTCCTAACTTGATAAATGAATTTCCAAACTGGGTAAACCTTATTTCCAATTGATTCTATTGTTGTTATTTTGCTGTTTTCCTCATCCATGCATCATGATAATCCACTTTCACATGTTTCTTAGTTGTAAAACAATTAATTCAACCATAATTCATGGGCTTTCCATATGCAATCCAATTGCATGTGGGTCCATTTAATCATGTTGTTATCTTGTCAACTAGTTTATTTTGATGCATCAATTAAATGGTCATGCATCATCCCATGTTTGTGCACTATGCCATGATATTGATTGTTTATCTTTCGGCATTGTTTGTTTTCTTCTTCTCGGATACACGACGACGTTGAGACCGACGATTCTTACGACACCCCTTCTAAGGATCTAGCTCAGTACCAGGCTACTGGGTTTTGCAGGCAAGTTATCACTCACATGAACCACTGTGTTCCTTTCAACCTTGGTTACCGATACTTTCCGTTGTCTATTTCTGCTAGCCTTAGTAGTAGTTGTTTCTGTTACGAACCTATCACATGAATCCCTTAACCCTGATATTGCCTCACCTCCACTCCTACAACCCCTTTGTTTGAGCCAGTGTCTTACTAGCATGCTTAGGTTGTTTTGCTCGAGTCTGTTACCCATTACTTTCAGTTACTATATTTTATTATGTTCTGGGGGCTCGATGTTTAATCAATCAATCATGCTAATGTTATTGTTAAATAATAATTTGATGATAAGGCACCGGCAGGAGGCCCTTTGTGGTTTTGAGGCCTGCTAGTGTCGACCCTAATAGGAAAAGGGTCTTGTCTACTGATCCATGATGAGCGCACTACCCGCATGTGGGAAGCGAGTATGGGCGCCCCCCTCAATTTGACTCGATTCGCATCTCGTCCAAATCGCCTCATTTAGTTCGGGTTTTCCATTTGCTGCATGCATGATCTTGCGAGCCCTTGGTACCCGGGTGGAACTTTCGTAGTCGGCATATAGGGGGACACGGTCTTAGAGTGCTATGAGGGTCCATTTTCTTCTGGGCTCGATTAGCCGTGCGCCCAAGGTTCTTTGGGCTTGATGCGAAGAAGAGTTGAGTTGTGTTGAGTGCCCCGCTTGGTGGAAGGGCCTTTCCATCTGGCGGGTTATTCATACGTGTACGGCCAAATTGGTGCAACCCTGCAGGGATAAATCTTCTCGAGAAGCCGTGTTTTCCGCGGTTATGGATTACTTGGTGAAAGTACTGGCTAACAAGTACTCAGGACAACTTAAACCTAATGATTAACAACCTTACACCCAATGAATAACAACTTGACTAGTAATAGGCTTATTGACACAATAATTTGAACCATCATTAATCCAACTGTGTGAGTTATCCTCGGATTGCTTCTTTGGATAAGGGGCGAGATCCAGGATGGGTTTGTTTGGTGGTTAGCTATAATTGGTTACGATACACGATCTTATCTCCTTTCTGATAGCCGGAAGTGGTAGTAACTCTGTAGTTGGTTAGAGCAGCCAGTTGCAGCATCTTTTATATCCCCTTCCTTCCGTTGAACCCAAAGCATCTGTGCTTGGTGTTGACGGGCTACACTTTGGTGAACTGTGAGTCTTGCTTGCCAGTACGTCTATGTACTGACCCCTTTGGGGCTGTGGTTTCCGCAGACCTACGTTTCGAGGATCTACATGGTGGCTACTACGTGGAGTATGACGAGACTGCTGACGAGTAGATAGCGGACCCCGGGCAGGATCCGAGACTTCGTGGATGGGCTCCGTCTTTTCGTTTCTGGCCTCTTAGGCCTATTTGGTTCTTTTCTATACTCAGACATGTTGAATGCTTCCGTTGTGATGTAATGATGATATGTTGGGACATGTGTCCTCTGGATGATTGTACTTGCTATCTCTGCTCTAGTGAGAGCTATTTGCAACTTATTTTCATCTTTTGTGTCGTAGAGATCTGTTGTGATATCAATTGTTAAACGCCGTTGACGTACCATGTGTGTATGGTTTGAAGTACGTCAATGGAAGTATCCTGATTTCTATGGGATAGTTTACGTCGATGCTGAACAGATAGGGGTTGGTTGTCACACATACGTGTGTTGGCCTACTCGTAAGAGGACGCGGGTGCCGGTAAGCCCCGTAATCCAATCTACTACTGTTCAACGGAACGGCGAGTATCCTTTAGAAGTCCGGGTGCGACACCGGCCCCCACCAAACGTAGAATCCTTGACCAATCCCTTTTCCTTTTCAATCTCCCCCGCGCCCCTGGGATACCGCGGCGGGAATTTGAAATCTGCGCGCGCTCCCACAAAATCAGCCAAAGCATGGGTGGCCCCACCGCCCTTCCGCGCATCACGTGCCAGGCCCCGATTGGCCAGATCAGCCTCGAGAAGCATATGATCCCAACGGGTCTCCAGGCGCTCTGATTCGTTCAAGGATGGGGTTGTAGGTGGGGACCATGTTGTGGGCCCAACCGGCATGACACCCGTGCCACCGACAGGAGCGGTCACCAACTCCCGCTCCGGCGGCGCACCCTCGACGCACCTGGCACCGACCAAGAGCAAGGAACCACCACGGTGGGCAGGCGCCTCACCATCGGGCCTACCCCGCGAGCACTCGAAGGAGCTAAGCCGACGGACATCACGACCACCACTGGAGACATCACCGCCACCCGAACCGCCGCAATCGCCATCGCTGGAGTCCCCACCACCCCCGCTGTCGCTTGACACAGATCGGGTGGCGCTCATATCCTCCGCATGCACTAGGTAGGCCACCAGCCGGTACTCCAGCATATGCTTCTCAAGGGGGATGAGCACACCGGCCGAGAGGACGAGGCCATCCTCGTCTTCCAACCTGTCGTCTGGTTCCTCGATTAGGAGTGCCACCACCCGAGACAGCGACTCGAGCCTAACCACCCAGGCCACGAGCTGGAAGTCGCCCATGTCCTCTTTATTGGCCATGGTAGTGCCGAGGCGTTGATCCAGGAGACGGAGCCGAGGGCCGCAACTGCCGTCGACTGATTCCAGGCATGCGTCAGAACTCCGGAGAGCTAAAAAAGGACCCGGAACCGCAGCGAGTGCCTCACCGCCTGAAACTTCCGGTTCCAGGGCGAGAAACGAAGAGCGAACCCGTCCCCATCCACAAATCCGGCCGACATGATCTCGCCGCAGATCCTACGGCCCCGAGCACACAAAGAGAAACTCGGACGGCCAGGAGTAGTGCATGGTGAAGTTGTCTCCGGCCCGAGGGACGTGCTTGATCACCGCGGCCACCGCCTTGCGCATCGGGACCCAGGAGCGAGATCCCGAGACGAACGCCACCAGAGCCCACCGCAGGGACTATTCCGCCGCCCCAACCTTTGGTGAGTGCGGCAAGTACGCCCTAACGAGCCACGGGCGCTGCGCCGCCACCTTCTCAACATTAACCGGCTTGGCCACCAGGGGGACATCCGGTCGTCCGTGGACGAAGAGGAGCCAACCGCCTCTGCCTCCGAAGGGCGCCACCTCCCCGCCGAGGAACCAGCGCCACCGTCTCCACGCCCGTCACAACGAGCTATCACGCCACCACGGTGGTTGTGTCCACCACAGGCTGACACCACGACGCCATTCTCCACCACGGCCAGACGCTTCTCTGGGCACTGGCCAGCCACCAAAGCCGCGGAGCCAGGCTCCCCCGCCTCCTCGATGAGGCCAAGCCAGCACCACCATCCCCACCCGGTGCAGGCCGCCATCCACCAGCTCCATCCTAGGGCCCAGCCACTGGTGCGCCGGGATCCCCTCACATTCACCCATCCTCAACCGCATGGGAGTCACGCGCTGGGCACCACCGAGAGGGAGCGAGGCCAGTGGCCACCGTTGCCAACACCACCAGCAGGCCCGCTGGGGTTGGGCTCCGTACACGTCGTAGTGTGGAGAAGACAGATGCCATAGGGTGGCTTAAGTTTGGGGCCGATGGATGCTGTAGGTATTCGGGGAGGGATCGCACGTCACGTAGACGCGCTCAGAAACACTGCAAACACCAAGATCTACCCAGGTTCGGGGCCCTCGTGTGGAGGTAACACCCCTACTCCTGCCTACCTCTCTCTATATAGCTTGACCGAGTAGCCACAGTACAATTCCGGCACTCTGCCGTGTAGCCAACCTCTAGTACTCTCTCTGTCTAGTGCTAAGTCTCGCAATAAATGCTCTCAGGGAAACGTTCCTCGCGCAGGAGGGGGCTGGCCACCTTATATACTGGTGGTCAGTCGAGTAAACAACAATTAAAAGTACGCGAAGTGACAACTCTACTGTGACAACAATGCATGCCTCCGTGTTCCCGCTGACGCCGTGGCGAGAAGTCGCCGCGCCGTCCGGCTGACAGGCCTTATCCACCCTGTCAGTCTCACAGAGTAGGCCCCTAACATGTCGTATCCCCCATGTCAGTGACAGGACATGACAGGTGCCCACCCTCACTGTACCCACGCCTTGGCGCAGATAATCATGTTCCTAGTAAGTTGAGCCGCACGTCGGTACGACTGCGGGATACGCGGGATCTCGTCAGAACGGCTCCATTGACTTTGTGCCCGAGTAGGATTGCTGCCCATCTACTCGGACCACCCGAGCTCTACTCGGCTGATTCTGATCTTCCTTATTATGTTCTTCTTGGCCTTCAATACTTATCACCGAGTAGCGTCTACCGGATACCAGGTACCCAAGTAGCCGCCTACCCGGCAACAGTACCTTGATCTCTGGTTTAGCACCTGCTGATGGGGGGATAGTAACCCGGTAGGCCCACTTCAAGATATAATCCGGCCCGAGGTGTGATGAGCGATATCCGGCTAGGGGTAAAGAGATTACCGGAAGGCCCAAAGGCTGTAAGATTCGTAACCCGGATATTGGGCTGCGGTAAGGGAAGTTAGGGTTTGTATGTGGAGTTCGAGTAGGACTCAAGATGTGCCTTGGAGGGCAAGTTAGGGGTGTACGGGTGCTTTATAAACCGGCCCCTAGGTTTAGTTTGCCAGAGATCCAAGTCATAGTTGTAACACCTGTTATCGAGTATCCAGTATAATTCGTATTGAGATCCGGCGAGTTATTTTCCGGTTCTTAGATTGCTTTTCGCCATGTCTTCCTTCGAGCTAAACCCTCTCCCAAATACCTGTGTCGACTTGCCCCAGGATCAGTTACCCCAGGTAACATCTGCCGTGATTATCCCACGACAGTTGGCGCCCACCGTGGGGCCTGCGTCCAAAGGTGTTTACATCACGGGAGAAGCTCGGAAGAACATGAAGAACTTTGTCGTCGGCGAGATCTACTCCGATGACGAAGGAAAAAAGATAGTGGACAATTCCGGGTGGGAGTTGGAGCCGGATCACCTCGAATCCGGATCCACGGTGTCGATTGGCCAAATCAGTATCTTCATCGGTATGGTACGTACGCTCAATTTAAAAGGACAATATCATGTGCATGTTACAGGGACTTCCAACAGGGACAAAAAGGCGTTAAAACAGACAGTGGATTCAGTTTCCTCGGCCACTCCGGGATACTTGAGATGGGCAGAGCAAGAGGTAACGTGGAGCAGAAGGGATCATCCGGAAGGAATAGAGCGCCCCGGAACCCTGGCACTAGTAGTCTCGCCACAGGTCAATGGTTATGAATTGAGAAAGGTATTGATGGACGGAGGGAGCAGCATCAACATCCTATATTGGGAAACCTTCTTGCGCATGAACCTCAAAGAATCTCAGCTACAGAAAAGTTCGACGGTTTTTCATGGAATCGTGCCGGGTCATTCGGCGCGCCCCGAAGGAAAAATTACATTGGAAGTAGCCTTCGGAGAGTCGGTAGATAACTATCGGGTAGAATGGCTCACGTTTGAGGTGGTCAGGTTGCACAGTCCTTACCACGCATTGTTCGGAAGGCCGGCTTATGCTAAGTTCATGGCTAGGCCGTGCTATGTATATTTGCAGTTAAAGATTCCAGGCCCCAAGCAGACCATCACTATCCATGGAAACCGGGATATAGCAGCAGAGTGCGATGAGGGAGATTCGGTAATGGCTGAGCAAGCCTGCAGAAAGGAAGAACTTAAATATTACCGGTCTCAGGTGGATCCGGATGATGGCACAGCATTGAGAAGACCAGATTCTGAGGACGAAAGAGTAAAATTTAAGGCGGCTCAAGATACCAAGAAAGTAGATTTTGTGGAAGGAGACCCCACCAAGCAGTTCACTATAGGGTCTAATTTGGAAAGCGCGCAAGAAAAGGCTCTGGTGGAGTTCATACGCTCAAATGCGGATGTGTTTGCCTGGACACCCAGCGACATGCCGGGTATCCCCACCGAGTTGGCAGAGCACAGTTTGCATGTGGATCCCAGGGCTAGGCCTGTGAAGCAAGGTTTGAGAAAAATGAACGAGGAAAGGAGAAGAGCTATAGGTGAGGAAATCGCGCGACTATTAACCGCAGGCTTTATCATGGAAGTATTTCACCCCGACTGGTTAGCAAATCCGGTTCTTGTGATGAAAAAGACAAATGAATGGAGGATGTGCATCGATTTCACGAGCCTCAACAAACATTGCCCAAAGGATCCGTTCGCGCTGCCAAGGATAGACCAAATCATAGACGCGGTAGCCGGAAGCGACTTGCTATGTTTCTTGGACGCATATTCGGGGTACCACCAGATTAAACTCAAGAGGGAGGATTGGGAGAAAACGTCATTCATAACCCCTTTTGGGGCCTTCTGCTACAAAACCATGACGTTTGGATTGAAAAACGCGGGCGCAACTTACCAGCGGTGTATTCAGAAGTGCTTCGAGGATCAAATTGGACGCAACGTGCACGCGTATGTGGATGATGTGGTTATTAAGACCCGGAAGGCAGAGACATTTATTGATGATTTAAAGGAAATGTTTAAAAACTTGAGAAGGTATCAGATGAAGCTTAATCCAACGAAGTGTGTATTCGGAGTTCCGGCCGGGAAGTTACTCGGCTTTATAGTCTCCGAGAGAGGAATCGAGGCAAACCCGGATAAAATCAAGGCCATCCAGAGTTTGAAGAAACCGGAAAATTTGAAGCACGTTCAAAAGCTCACGGGCTGCGTAGCAGCCTTGAGCCGGTTCATATCCAGGCTTGGAGAAAAGGCAATACCCTTGTACCGGCTTTTGCGAAAATCAGATAAGTTCGTATGGGATCAGGAGGCAGATGAGGCGTTTGAAGCACTAAAGAAGCAGTTATCTGAAGCGCCAGTACTAGCGGCGCCGGGTCCTAAAGAGCCTATGTTATTATACGTGGCAGCCGGTCCCCGAGCCGTCAGCGCAGTAGTTGTCGTGGAACGCAAAGAAGATGGGAAAGGTTACCCGGTCCAGAGGCCGGTTTATTATGTCAGCGAGGTGTTATCGGAAGCGAAGCAGCGTTACCCACATTGGCAAAAATTGGTGTTTGGGGTCTTTATGGCCAGCCGGAAGTTGAAGCCATATTTCCAAGAACATCCCATAACAGTGGTTAGTTCAATACCAATGTCGGATATCATCAGAAACTCGGATGCAACGGGAAGAATAGCCAAATGGGCAATAGAGATGGGAGATTATCATATCAGCTACGAGCCCAGATCGGCAATCAAGTCACAGGCTTTGGTTGATTTCGTTAACGACTGGACGCACACTGGAATGGTTACCGCAGTTCCAAGTTCCGAGTCATGGACCATGCACTTCGATGGATCAAAGCAGTACGAGGGGTCAGGAGCCGGAGTGGTGCTGACATCGCCAAAGGGGGATAAACTAAGTTACGTGCTGCAGATTCACTTTGATTGCTCAAACAACGTGGCCGAGTATGAGGCTCTGTTGCATGGCTTGAAGGTAGCCAAGGAGATGAACATTAGAAGGATACGATGCTTTGGAGATTCGGATCTCGTGGTGCAGCAGGTATCAGGAACCTGGGACAGGAAGGACGCCACTATGGCAGCGTACCGCAGGGAGGTTGATAGGGTTGCCGGGTGTTTTTCCGGGTATGAAGTGGAGCACATAGACAGAAGAAAAAACGAGGCGGCGGACGCACTCGCCAGACTCGGCTCGCGCAGGGAGCCGGTTCCACCTAATGTTTTCTTGGACGAGCTATGGCGACCGTCAGTTAAGTCCGAGTCTGAAGAAGAATTAGCAAATCGAGACCCGGACGTGGAGCTCGTGGCTACAATACGTGATGTCCCCGAGTGGACAGAGCCATATCTGGCCTACTTATCGCGGGGCGAACTACCAGAACAGGAGGTACTAGCAAGACAAATCGTGAGGCGGGCAAAAGGATATGCTATTATCAATGGAGAGTTGTACAAGAGAAGTGCGGCAGGAGTCTTTTTGCGCTGTGTGACACCAGAAGAAGGCCGACAGATCCTTAAGGAGATCCATGAAGGTGATTGTGGGCATCATGCGTCCACAAGGTCCCTTGTGGCCAAGGCCTATCGGCATGGGTTCTTCTGGCTCACAGCTCTAGCAGACGCGGAACGGATAGTGGCAAGGTGCGACGGATGTCAAAGGTACGCTCGCCAAACTCATGTGCCGGCTATGGAGTTACGGACCATCCCATTAACTTGGCCATTCGCTGTTTGGGGTATGGACATGGTTGGCCCCTTCCATATGTCACCTTGCAAGAAGACGCACCTTTTAGTGGCTGTTGATAAGTTTACCAAATGGGTGGAGGTTATGCCGGTCACCAATTGCGAAGCGGCCACAGCAGTCAAGTTCCTGAAAAGAATTATATACCGGTTTGGATACCCCCACAGCATAATTACCGACAATGGAACCAACATGTCCCTTGGAGAGATGGAAAAATTTTGTGGCAGCAATGGAATCAGGCTTGATGTAGCATCAGTGGCACATCCGCAAGCCAACGGGCAAGTGGAGAGGGCAAACCAAGAGCTACTTCGTGGATTGAAACCACGACTGAGGGTTCCTTGTATCAGGGCCGCTGGGGCATGGGTTGAAGAACTTCCTTCCGTGGTCTGGGGTATCAATACTACACCCAACCGATCCACCCAGATGACACCTTTCTTCATGGTCTACGGCGCAGAAGCAGTATTACCAAGCGACATCATTCATGATTCACCAAGAGTGACAGCCTATGTCGAAGTGGAGAACGAGAAGACTCGGCAAGACGCCGTGGATATGTTAGAAGAGCAAAGGGAGCAAGCCTTGGAAAGATCAGCCATATATCAGCAGGACTTGCGAAGATATCATAGCCGGCGGGTGAAAAGCCGGGTCTTCCAAGAGGGAGACTTGGTCCTGCGCTTGGTTCAGACAAACGAGGGAAAGCACAAACTATCGCCACCATGGGAAGGACCTTTCATCGTAAGCCGGAGTCTGCATAATGGGTCATATTACTTGATAGATGCAAGAGAAGAATCGGCCACAATCAACGACACTGCTCACACTACTGCACCTATGCAAGAAAGAGATAGACCATGGAACGTGGCTCAGCTACGTCCGTACTATACTTAGCAGAAAACGATGTAACAGGCAGCAGGTTTCAGACGCACTCTTTTCCTATCCGGGGCACCCTTGGGGACTGGATGGGTTTTTAATGAGGCGGCTTGCTGGCCTAATTTTCTCATATCAAATAAAAAGGGGATTATCAAGAAAAGAGGCAATTGTCATTTATACGGTGTGCATATTCAGGTCTTGAGGGCTGGTCGCTCCTATAAGCACAGCTGCAAACTCAAAAAAGACCCGGCCTTGATGCCAATGAGTTATAGGGGCCGGTCACTCGAAAAAACGAGTGCGGCTACAATCTTATAACCGGACAAAGAAGTCCAAATTTCTCGGCTATTCTTACTTAAGCTCGATGTGACTCGCAACAAAGTGGCATGATTTGTTCGCTTACGATTATTGTCGGTCATGAGACCCAAACGGGACTTGCTTGACCCCGTTTTCGTATTGATGTAACAACATGGTATCCACGCGAAAGCCGGCTTATAGTACAAGGTAGTTGAAAGGGTCATCTAAACCACAAGTTATGCAGAGTATAAGGTTAGCAGCCGGAAACTCAACAATTATCAAGCATAACTTCAAACATCATAAAAAGCTGTCCTGAAGTCTTGGGCATTTAGCGACAGGCGATTCGTTTCCTTGAAAAGAAACAATCACGAGTCCTAGACGCGGAAACCCGGACTGGGGGACTTGTGAGCCCTGAAGAAGAAAAAGCATTATCCAGCCGATAAAATTCCAACGAGCCACGCATCCGGGTCTCGGGGGCTTAGGGATCCGGGTGTAAGCCCGTTCCCCAGATGCCAACGAAACCCGGAGGTCGGGTCTCGCCAAGGAAAGCATAAAAAAAAAGTAAAGGTACAAGGTATCAAGAATAAAGTAAGCGGATATCAAGAACAAGCGGGTGCAAAGACACATTAATCAAAAGCCCAAAGGGGCGCAAAGTGCATCGGGAGTTTAAACAAAAATATTACAAAAACCCTAAAGCATCAAAAGAGCACAGGCGCTCCGCTTAAACAAATAATAAAGCTGTTTTAACGACGCTTTGCCGACTGACGCATATGGAATGATAGGCGATATTCATTATTTCAAGCTGCAGGATCCATCTTGGCCTTGCCCTTGTTGTCACTGGGGGTGGCAGCGCCACTCGGATCAGTAGCAGTCCCGGGTTGCGAAGTTGCAGGAGCAGAGTCGGCATCGGCCTTCTTGGCAGCTTCGTCCCTCATCTTGATTGCCTCCTCCCTCCAACGGGCAAGCATATCGTACGGCTGGGGGCGGTTCGCCTGGACAATCTTGTCATTAGCATCATAAGCAGGGAGAATCACATCAATCTCTAAGCTATCAGCGATAACGCTAGCCGGATGACGGACTTCTTTCTGAATAGCCTTGAAGTCCTTTGGCAAAAATTTGGACCCATCCAAGTTGAACTCTGGAAATCCGCTCATAAGTTTGGCCAGCTCTAGCTTGGGAGCGTAGGCTTTAGCCAATGCGAGCCCTCGGGTTACCCCAAATCGGCAGGAGGACCGTTTCCAGTGCCAAATCCACTCGGGGATCGTGGAGCAGAATTCCAGTAATCTCTTCATATTATCTGGCCTGACACCCGGCAGTCGCAACTCATCAAGTATCCAGCTAACTCCGCTGCAAAGTTGGCGAAGAGTATTTTTGATGGTTTTTAGCTTAGCAGCGTCATCTTCTTCGGGGGCAGCATCACTTGGGCCTGCTAAAGAGGCCAAAGGAGCAAAGATAATAAGTAAGCAAGTGCAGTGGTTCATATCAAAGGAATCCGGGTCATAAAAAAGGTGAGATTTAAAAGTCTTACCAGTCGTGGTACGATAAACGTCAGCAATTTGCGCGGAAAGTGTTGTCAGTTTATCCTTAGCCTTGTGAGCTCTTTTCCTGTATCTTTTCGTCATCTTTTGGCACCTGCGAGCTTCAGTCTCCGCAGCTTCACGAAGGGCCGTTTCTTTTTCAATACGCTTGGTGGACTTGGCCAGCTTCTTCTCCAACTGTGAAACATAGTCCTATAAGGAAGCATGAAGAGGGATTAGCCAGAAACATTATACAAAGTTCCAAGCAAGTTACTTAGTAATTTACTTGGAACTTGGGGACTATGTGTGGAAACAATTGGTACTACTCGGGATTACCTCGTGCTTGGTTATTAAGGCGTCTAGTATGTTTTCTTCATCACCCTTCAAGGTATGGAGGGCATCTAGCATTTGAGCAAAGGTCATGTCTTCAGGGCGAAGTCGAGAAGGGCCGGAAGACTGGCCTTCCTGTTGAAGGGTTGTTCCGGGTCTGGGGGTCGAAACCCGGACCGTTTGAGTGTCCGGGTTAGGAGAACCCGACTTGGTCTCCAAAATGATATCTTCGTCCACCTCCTCAGAGGGCTGGGGTGATGCAGTTTTTGGTGGAGGCGGGTCCTTAAAAGGGTCTTCTTTATTTCCGTCCTCGGCCTCGTCCTCAACCTCAATGTCCATGTTATTACTCGGCTTCTCCTCTCCCTGCCTTTCTGCTTCAGGAATATCCGGGTCACTCAGCGTAACTGTGGCGCTGAAAGGAAAAAAGGAGACATTGATTAGTGGAATGTATGGAAAAAAGAAAGATAACAAGTGCGAGAGAATGTAAGTAAAGGTAGTTTACCCGGTGTTCACAGCATAGTCCGGGGGAAGCTCGCAGCTGGAGGCGGATGACGTTGGTAAAAGCACTGGCTGCGGTACGCGAAATTGCCCGGCAAGTGGATGACTAGGAGATAGATGACGTTGAGGAGATTGGGAAGGTTGAGCTGGAGGGGTGCTGGCTCGATGAGCGGGGGAGGTGGAGATACCCGGGTTAAGGGGATCATCCCCCGGAGAACTCCGGGTCACCCTACGCTTAGTCGGGAGAGGGTCCTTCAAGAAGGGTGAATGTGATAATCGCACATTAAGTTCACGCATAGTGGCAAAGGAGTAAGGCGCACAAGACATGGAAGAGAAGGGAACCTTTTCAACTACCCCTCTAGCTTTCCTTTTGTTTCCAACTGGGGGTTCTTGGTCAGACTCGGTGGCTTCCGGGTCATTTTCTTCTTCCTCCTCTTCGTCCTCTGACCCTGAAAGCCGAGTAAGTATCAGATAAGAAAGGACGAGTGGTAAGAAAGGTGGCACAGATGAAAGGCAGGTATAAAGGTTGCGAAAGAGTACCCTCGTCGTCATCAATGGACTCGTTTTCCCCTTCGGGGTCTTGGGAGGGAGGAGAGTTCTCGACCTTCCAGAAGGGATCGTCAGCCTGTGAACAAGTAAATGCAAGTAGTGGTTAGAGACTATAGCGGATAAAAGTGCTGAAACAAGAAAAAGGGGGTCAGGTCTTACCGCTGGAGCGGGATTCTCCCGAGTAAACGGGGGTAACCCGGTAGCGTTCTTTATAACATCTAGCCTCTCCATCAGGAAACCCTTGATGGTCTTGTTGGTGTTGCCAGCAGGGAAGTTCTTGGTGGAGTAGCGGAGGGAGTCCGTGATGTGACCCGAGTACTCGTGTAGCAACTTCGAACGAATGGAGTTGGGCTGAACCCGGAAATCTACCCAAGTCTTTATTAGATTAAGCCCAAGAAGGCCATGGGCTGAGAGGGCTGCTAGTTTGGCCAAAAAGGGCTGAATGGCTTCCCTATCAGGCTCGGGTGCAAAAGCGCTAAAAGACTCGGAGGGTTCAAGGAGGCTCTCCGAGTAACCCGGCAATCTCCTCTCACCATCCGGAGAAGTGTCATGGCAATAGAAGAAAGATAGTTGCCAGTTGTTGACATGGGAGTTCAAGTTAAGAGTTGGCATTAGTGAGTGCTTGCGGCGCTGGATAGATACCCCGCCACAAGTAAGAAGAGCTCCGTCATCGCTCTCGTGGCACAGCTCGCATTGGAATAACTCAATAAAAAGATCCAGGCTTGGTGGAATGCATAAGTAAGATTCGGACAAGACTATGAAATGGGTAATATTCAGCATAGAGTTAGGCCCTATGTCGAACACCCGGAGGCCGTAGTGGCTTAAGATTTCCCGGAAGAAAGGGTGACCCGGAGGACGAAATCCCCGGGTCACGTGCTCGGTAAAACAGATTACCTCATTCCCGGCAGGAGTAGGACGGGTCTCATCGTCAGGAGCCCTCCAATGTATCTCCTTTTGAGAGGGAAGGATTCCTAATTCGGCCATTCCTTCCAGCTTGGTCTTCGTCGTTGAAGACCGACCCCAGTTGGCAGAAGTGGTTTGAGGGGTCTTGGTCGGAGCCGGGTGCCTTCCCTGTCTTTTCGGAGCCATGGAGTTGACCTGCAAGGGACAAGAGATGTATGGAGTAAGATTCGGAGTATCAGATTATCCGAGTCTGGAAATATCGAGACAATGCGAAGGCTAAAATAATAGTCGGATAATGCGCTACGATGTTAAATGTGGAGGATTTTCCGGGTGTCGGATGAGGTTGAGTAAATTGTTAATTACTTACATATGGAGGTGGGTTGGGCGAACATGGATGGTTGCCCATACCTTTATTGCGAAGGAAATAGCTGGAAAAAGAGGGTTTTCCGGATGTTAATGAGACAAGCGGAAAAAATAAGGTGGAACAGATCTAGGTTGAAAAGCTTGCGAGCGATCTTATATGGAGTTTGATGGTTGATAAAGGTGTGGGGATGAATTGCGACTACGCATCAGGTGCTTAAAGGAGCTGAGGACTACCGAAGCGGCTTGATTTGACGATACCGGAAAGGTAATTTACGGGTTGATCCAGATCCGATCCAAGTCAAATTGAAAAAATTGCGAGGTTCAATTGGATGATTGAGAGAGGCTTACCGAAGAGATTGATGTCCGAAATGAGGGTGATGTGAGGTGCGGCTTGAGTATTGTTCCACAGCCCTCAATGAGAGAAACGAAGATGCGACGACAATGCGTGATGGCGGCGCGGGATAGCTCGAGGTCGAGCGCGGCCGGCAGTGGTCTTATCTGTTGTAGTGTGCGCGAGCTCCGGCGGCGGAAACTGCGAGGGAGCGAGGAGAAAGGGTATGATGAGGTGAGGTGAAAGGCCTAGGGTTACCTTCGGTTGATATTTATAAGGGAGGCGGTGAGCTCATCCCCGCGACTGGAAAATCGGAAGCTACGGGACAGTAATTATCCGTGCGGATTTGGTGGTGTATGCGCCCGGAATGGAATAAAATGTTCCGTTGACGGAGGAAGTGTAACCTACCCCGAGATATCAGGGACCGGAATCGTGAGTGGAATCTTGGCCTTTTAGGGTTCAAATTTGGAAAGGCATGTTAGACATTCGGGGGGGGGGAATCGAGTTATCGTATGGCCGTCATGGAGCTGTGCCTAGCCATCTATCGAAGCAATTTAACTCGGTCCCCATGAACTTGGGTGTTTCGTATCTTTTTCAGGGAATAGCGAGTGCTTCAAGGATGAATCCGTGAAACCCGCGCTATCCTGGGGACTACTGATGGGGGGATAGTAACCCGGTAGGCCCACTTCAAGATATAATCCGGCCCGAGGTGTGCTGAGCGATATCCGGCTAGGGGTAAAGAGATTACCGGAAGGCCCAAAGGCTGTAAGATTCGTAACCCGGATATTGGGCTGCGGTAAGGGAAGTTAGGGTTTGTATGTGGAGTTCGAGTAGGACTCAAGATGTGCCTTGGAGGGCAAGTTAGGGGTGTACGGGTGCTTTATAAACCGGCCCCTAGGTTTAGTTTGCCAGAGATCCAAGTCATAGTTGTAACACCTGTTATCGAGTATCCAGTATAATTCGTATTGAGATCCGGCGAGTTATTTTCCGGTTCTTAGATTGCTTTTCGCCATGTCTTCCTTCGAGCTAAACCCTCTCCCAAATACCTGTGTCGACTTGCCCCAGGATCAGTTACCCCAGGTAACATCTGCCGTGATTATCCCACGACACCTGCCTTACCCCTACTCGGGGGTAGCCCCCCGGCATTAGTCCCCGAAGCTAGTAGAGTCCAGCGAACTTGTTCGTTGGGCCCTGCCAGGTTAAACCAAATTGCCTCTGTGAAGAAGTGTGGCCGAGTTGCTCCTCAACTCGGACACTTACAATCTTTACTCGAACTTCTCTGATTATGGTATGGGGATAAATCTTCTCGGTGCCGAGTAGATCACGCGATGCAGAGCTCTGCCGAGAACTTATACTTAGCAAAATTTTCAACGCGCTCCCGCTCGATCCAGAGCGAATCCCTCTTCTCGTGTCCAGGGAGGGCACATGTCACGCACCCGCGCTCCCGACGCTTCGGTTCTGGCGTTGCAGCGTGCCACACGCCCATCACTGCACCTGGGGCCCACGACCCATTGTGTCACCTCGCCTGTGTACTCGAGATCCCACGACGCACGTCGTGGGATTAACTGCACCCATTACGCGCGCATATCGCGCTGTGTACGTTTCTAACGGGCAATTAACCCCCACTCCGCACGATCTCATGCACGATTAATTCCACTTAGTAACTGCAATCCGCCGCGGGATGAACTGCCGAGAAGATCCCAACTTGGACAGAGTATCCGCTGCATCATTTTCAGCTTGGTGGATGTGATAGAACTCACACCCGTCAAAGAATCCAGTCATGCTCTGCACCAGAAAGCGATAGGACGCCATGTTCGCATCCAAGGCATCCCAAGTCCCCGAGACTTGTTGAACTACTAGGTCTGAATCACCATAGAAAACAATACGCCAAACTCCGATCTCCTTGGATACCCTTAGGCCATGTACCAGTGCTTCATACTCGGCAACATTATTGGATGCCGAGAAGTGGATCTGCAACACATATCTGAGTTGATCTCGCTTGGGTGAGGTGAGCACTACGCCAGCACCAAGCCCTTCTTTTACTTTGGAACCATCGAAATGCATCTTCCAGAAATTGGTTTCCGGCAAAGGAGGCTCATACTGCATCTCGGCCCAATCCACCAAGAAATTCGCCAGGGTTTGTGACTTGACAGCTTCTCTTCTTGCGTACAAAGGGGTGTACGCGACCAGCTCAATCGCCCACTTGGCCACTCGGCCACTTACTTCCTTGTTGCCCATGATCTCCGAGATGGGAGCGGTGCTCACCACCGTAATGGGATGCTCTTGGAAATAATGCTTGAGATTCTTGGCACCCAGGTAAACGCCATATGTCATCTTCTGGTAGTGAGGGTAATTCAAATGCTAAGTCATTTTACTTACATGCAACTTTTAATTTGCAGAAAGTATGGACCCAAACATCAGAGACAAAGCTGCGGAAGACATACTCGCGAATTTTATCCACGGGGGCGGGGGAGACCCTGATGTCGCGCAGTGGATAAATAACTCCGGTGAGGAAGATCCAGAGCTCGCCCGAACAGACGGCTCCGGTGAGGTAGATCCGGAGCTCGCCCGAACAGACGGCTCCGTTGAGGGAGTAGATTACAACTTCGTCGAGGGAGACGATGATGGAGAAGCCGACGACTCCCATGAGAGAGAAGCCAACGGCTCCGGTCCAACCTTAAAAATTACACACTCTAGCGAGGTGCATATATATATGTTAATTAAATGAAGCATCTGCTTTCTAATACATGTATTAACACTCTTTCTTATTTTAGCCATACGGATCTAGCAAATCTACCGGAAAGAAGACTAAATGAGGCGCAGCGAAGAAGTTGAAGGAGCATGAAAGTTACATGATCGAAAAGATCGTTGCACACGGCGCACCCGAGCTTCCCAAATAATTTTCACAAAAATATATGAATCAATGCGGAGTTCTTGTTAGGGACCACATTCCGATCACCGTTCGGGAGTGGAATATGCCACATCAGGCCGTCGGAATCTCATATGTTGGCGACAAAGCCAAATAAGCTCTTTTTCAAAAAGATGATGGCTAATTTCCCCCTAACAACGTCGGAGGTGTTTCAGGATGATCAGGTGGATGAGAATGAGGAGGATCCTGAAGTGATCTTACAGCAAAAGGAAGAAGCCTTAGTGAAACTGGTCAAGGCGTTCACTTTAAGGAAGATGGCCCAGCAATTAAGCATCTGGAAGAAAAATTTGCACCTTACCTTTATCAAGAAAGACAAGAATCCGGATTTCACTGGGATGTATGAGAAGATAAAACCTTTCTAGGCAGAATTTGTTGCCTACAAGAAGTCGGAAGAAGCTCTGACAAGGTCTAAAAGAAATACGGCAAACACCGCTAAAAAGATCTACCACCGTCGTATGGGGCAAGCTGGCTACAAGGGTAGCATGCCTAAGTGGGATAAACTTGAGGACGACCTCCTGGCTCAGGAAATCGTTCTAGAGACACTCTTCTGGGACGGACGGACAAGGTCTTGGTTTTTCGCGCATGGGGGCACGTTAGACTCAGAAGGGAAGTGCATCTATAATATAAGATATGAAGAAAATCCTCTACCCATCGAAAGTCTGAGAGAAGCAATAAAGGTTGTTTAAGAGGGGAAGTTCCAGCCAGATAGAGAGAGCGACGAGCTCACATGTGCCCTTGGGAATAAGGAACGGTATGGACGGACACGAACCACAATAGGGTCTGTTATGTGAAAACTTGGGTTTTCCGAAGAGAATAAGAAATATCCGGATATAAGCCGTCAGAGGAGAAAGGATTTGCTGGAAGCTGAAGCCCAGAGTCAGGTAGACCGGTGGCAGCAAATTGACGAAGAATTAAAGCGGCAATGGGAGCAAGGAGAACGGCAGCAGGAACAAATTGACAGACTGACCCAACACCAAAGTACTGCCCCGCATATGGTAGACGGTGCATTCGATAGTACCGGCGCCACACCATCAAATCGGAAAAGTAGCATTGCTTCCACGCAGATCCAGGGTGATGATGATGATGCACCGCCGATGATGCACCCGGTGGATGATATA
Source organism: Alopecurus myosuroides (assembly GCA_028641055.1). Lineage (NCBI taxonomy): Eukaryota > Viridiplantae > Streptophyta > Magnoliopsida > Poales > Poaceae > Alopecurus > Alopecurus myosuroides. Next base: position 185,414,436 of record CM054061.1, on the reverse strand, counting down.
ACGGAGATGACACCTTGTGAGCTGCATGTGAAAGTCGTCAACATAACCATTTAGGCAGCGGTCGGCTATGCGAAACCAATGGGCCCTGAACCTACTCACCATGGTCGGCCCGTTCCACGGGGCTACACTGTTGTCGGGGTGGATGAGGTTATGAACGGATTCAAGCCGGTGAAGCTTGACTATCCTGAAGGTGAAGAAGGGGAGGTGACTGAACTTGGAGACACCAAGAACTTGACCATTGTATGGCTAAAGGAACACATCGTGCTTCCAAATTGGAAGCCAAAGCATCCTTCTCCGCCGCCTCAAGACCAGTCTCCAGCGCAACAGTCGTCTTCGTACTCTCCGCCTCGCTAGCCGTCTCCAGCGCGTGCGTCTATACCGCCGCGTCAGCCGTCTCCACCCACGACGTCTCAGGGCAGACAAACGCGGAGGAGAACCACCGCATCACCGAAGCGTCGACTGTCGCCCCTACCAGAAGTACCTCATCAGAATCTATCCAAGTTACCTTACCACTATACAAATGAGCAAACCAAGGAGATCGCACAGGACGAATACGAGGCGTGGAAATCTAAGGAGAAGGCACCGAAAGAGCCATATTTTCCCAACACCGAAGAAGACAAAGCCCGAGCGTTGAAAATGGTGAAGACCCTTTATCAACCCGAGCCGAGGCTGTCATCGGAGTATAACCGCTCTATTCAGAAGTCACGCGGCGAAGCGGTGCGGTCGAAGAAGAGCAGTAGCTCAAGCGGGAAGTGTGGGAAATCATTTGACCAGCTCGGACAACAGAAAAATCAATCCATCCCCCCACTCATAGTGTATTCCAATACTGAGGTGGGGCCGAGCACAGGTGCGGGCGAGGAAATTGACCCGGAGTTTATTGCAATGTACGGACAAGCGGCCGCTGCTGCGGGTATGTCCATTCCGGAGTATATCGAGAACCTTTCAACCTTCTCCCCTTCTGAATTAGCGTACAAATACCGGCACGGGCATCCTCTAGTCAGACCTGGGGAGGAAAATGATTTACCAACAAAAATGCAAAGAGTGCACAATTGGTACATGTAAGCCTCGAAGGAATCTAATGACTGGATACCGATGGGAGTTAGAAACGAGCATCACGGGTATGGAGAGAGGATTATCCTTATTCAATTTGTAGAATTATTTCAGCTATTCCAGCAGAAGGCCCTCGACAAATCTATCCTGAGTGCCTATTGTCTGTAAGTATTTATTTCTGTAATTAAGTCTCTAGCTAGCTCACCTTGTTCATTGCATTTATAATAACACTCACTATATTATAATTGCAGAATGAAGATTCTCGAATGCAAAAGAGGACAAATATATGACATTGTATTCATTGACCCATATTGGGTTTATGAAAAAACTCTAGAGATAAAACTCAAGGAGACAGAAGATAATATTGTGATGGCGTTAAGGTTTCACGAAACCAAGAGGGAAATATTTTTTCCTTACAACTTCGGGTGAGTGTTACTGTCTTGTAAACATTCTGTTTTCCTTACTCGATGATAAGTGTATAACTGATGAGTTATGTTTGCGCAGCTTCCACTATATTCTGCTCATATTTGAAACTGACAAAGTAAAAGTATCGGTAATGGACTCGAAACATAAACCCCTTGAGCTGTGGGCCGACATGGAGCAAGTGATCCAGCGGTAATTTCAATCTTTATGACACTATATCGACAACTTTCGTTCATTATCTGATAACTCACTTTGTTCATTTTCTTTGCCGGGCAGCGCTTGGAAACCGTTCACAAGAAAGGCTCCTGGTGAATGGAAGGAGAAGCTTACATTTCAACATATTTCAGTAAGTACTACTAGTAAGATCCACGCATCTTACCATTATAATGCTTGACTATTATTTTTATTGAAACCATGTTCTTGTAAAGTGCTTGGACCAGGGAGACGGGAACCACTTATGTGGATACTATGTCTGCGAGTTTATTCGTCAGACGACCTGCGACAAGGGTCCTAAACCCAGAAGGAGAATACTATCGCCCTTTTTAGCATGTGATGAACTTCAGACTCGAATTCTTAGATGCATAGTACTTACCTGTATATTCGAGTCATGGTGCATGTGGTGGTGTATTCGAGTACTTATGGGAAAAGGTACCTTGATGCACAGTACTTACTTGTGAGTCATGGCGCGTACTTACTTGTATATTTTTCAAGTATATTCTAATGCGATCACCATATATACTTGTATATTCTACTAAAATGGAATACAATAAAAAATCATGATGGCTCAGGACCCCCCGCGCCAGTGAGAAAAAGAACGTCGCGCCCGCTTCCCGATCGGTGGGGGCAACCTCTTCTCCCCCGGTGCCCACTACGGGGGAGGTTGCCCCGACCGCATCGCTCGGCGGCTCTCGTACACATTCTTGATCTGGGACAGCAACGAAAGGGGGAAAGAGTACTTTCTTCTCCCCCGGTGTCCACTAATAAAATGGAATATAACGGAACAAACGATGAAAGGAAAACAAGAAATAGAAGAAAAATAATCTAATTTTCTACCGCGGCAGCGGGGGTATTCATCCCGGTTCTTGTTAAGAACCGGGACGAATGGTCCTGGCCAGGGACCAGCGCACAGCGGCCACGTGGACGCCCATTCATCCCGGTTCTTAACACAACCGGGACGAATGGGATGGGGCATTTGTCCCGGCTGCCCCATCGCGGTTGGGCAACCGGGACAAATGGACCTAAAAACCCGGGATGAAAGGAGGGGGTTTTCTACCAGTGAGATGAAGCGTGCGGCGGCCAAAGCCGTAGGCGGTCACGCTGTTGCCTGGGAATCTCTGAACCATCTTTCACGATCTAGAAAGGTGGGCGAGAATGGCGAGGGAGAAATGTATAACTCAGTGCCCGGATGGTTGTTTTTTTTATACCGGCGAGCTGACAAGAGAGGGGCAGACGCGACGGCGGCAACGCCATAACTCCGCCCATGAGCCGATTCGACTACTCGGTCGCGCTGCGTGGGAACCGATGACATTAATATGCGCGGGAGACGAGGCGACAAGGAAGACGGGTGTTCTAACTCGCTGACAGGACGGGGCCTCTGGCGAGGAAAATGGTCACGCATTGTTTTCACGTCTTTCCCTTCTGCCGGCTCTTCGGCTGCCCCCAACGCACTGGGTTCGGGCTGGGTACACCGGCTCTATTTTCAGGCCAAACCGTCGCTATTTGGACTCCTCAGGACACGGCTGGACAAAATTTCTTGCACCGGTTGAAAAAAAACATCCTGGAACCTCTCAAGGGGACGGCTGATGGTCTAATTCCGTCCATGCGCTGTGCAACACTGACCATGAAGCTTCTTTCAGTCGTTCCGTAATCCCATTCATGCGCTGTGCAACGCTGACTATGTGTGAGGCACGGCACCTCAGAGACGAGTATGGCCACAGAAGTACTCTGGTAACCTGCAGCCCGTCGTATTGCCATGTGCCCGCTAATCGAGGAAGTCCGCGCGTATCGCCAACTCTCTGAACCCAACTTGTTTGCGGAGATTTGTGGAATTGCTTACTTCGTCGTACAGGAGAAGCCCCTGTCACCGATTTTCTCCCCAGCAAGTACGTACGTACACATAGATAAGTACGCCGACGACTCACGAGAAGAGCGGAACGAGCCGTGCATCGTCACCGCCACTGCGCCCGAGCAGAGCAGCTATAAATACCACTGCAAACCCAGCAGATCCATCACACAGCTGTCGTACAAAGCTATACATACGACGAGCAGATTCATCAGCATGGCGAGGTTCGCTGCGGTCGCGCTACTGCTCGCCGTGGCGCTGGGTGGCGCCGCGGCGCAGGGCGTGGGCTCGATCATCACGCAGTCGGTCTACGAGAGCATGCTTCCCAACCGCGACAACTCGCAGTGCCCGGCCAGCGGGTTCTACACGTACGACGCCTTTATCGCGGCAGCCGGTGCCTTCCCGTCGTTCGGCACCACCGGCAGCGCGGACGACATGAAGCGCGAGCTCGCCGCCTTCTTCGGCCAGACCTCCCACGAGACCACGGGTACGTCCATCAGCGTTGAAATTTTTTATCCTTCCAATTTGTGCCACCTTTGATCCGGACATGCATATGTCTGTCTTGATTAATCGGCAAAGGTACGATGTGAGATTGTGAGTACTCATGATGTGCTTGCTGCATGCTTTTGTACGCGCCGTGCAGGAGGGACGCAAGGCGCTGCTGACCAGTTCGAATGGGGCTACTGCTTCAAGCAAGAGATAAACCCCACGTCCCCGCCCTACCAAGGACGCGGACCGATCCAGTTGACAGGGTAAGCGAAATCTCAAACTAAAAGCCAATATGTTAATTTTCTGATCCATCTCCACATCCAATGGTCAACGCAAATACCATCACAGACTGAAAATATATGTGGAAAAATCTCCATGAAAAGTACATCAGTGTTGACATTTCTAGCTAGCGTCTCGACTTGATCCAATTAAGCTTTCATTTTTGCGTGCAAGGATTAATCAACTCACCGCATGACCCGGCTGGATCTCGACTTCTTTGACAAAAATATTATTCTTGTTCGATTGACCAGGCAGTCCAACTACCAGCTAGCCGGGGACGCCATCGGAGCGGACCTGGTGGGCAATCCTGACCTGGTGGCGACGGACCCGGTGGTTTCATTCAAAACGGCGATATGGTTCTGGACAACGGCGCAGGGGAACAAGCCGTCGTGCGAGGACGTCGCCCTGAACCGCTGGACGCCGACGGCCGCCGACACCGCCGCCGGGCGGGTGCCCGGATACGGCGTGATCACCAACATCATCAACGGCGGTATCGAGTGCGGCATGGGCCAGAACGCCGCCAACGTCGACCGCATCGGCTACTACACTCGCTACTGCGGCATGCTCGGCACGGACACCGGGGGCAACCTCGACTGCTACACCCAACAGAACTTTGGTAGCTAGATATATATGCTGGCCCGTGGCCGTGACAGTATACATGTACATGTAGACTGTGCAGGCCCCACATGGCCGTCACAGTGTACGGCCATATTTGTATGCGTTATGAATAACTAGCAATTTGCCCGTGCGTTGCTATGGAGTAACAATTATGTATGTCATCAGTTTTTAATCTACATATAAGATCTCTTTGTGATGGAATAACCAATTAGTCTCTGACAGATACACATGGATTTAAATTATAAATACTCCACATTATTGTCTTAAGTTTGAATTAGCAAATCGTCCAAGAATCTTATTATCTTATAGTGTGAATTATCATGGCACTCGAAAACACATGTGCTTAGAAAATGCCATGCATAGCACACTTACAATGACAGGGGCAATGGTGTCGCCAGAATACAGGGCAATGGCAGGGGCAATGGTGTCGAGTGCCTTGAACCATTTAAAATTCTGAATTATGCATAAAGTGGCAATGGTATGGAGCATTATAATCCGTAGGAGGTGAACCGTACATTGCAGGTTGTAACCGACAGAGTGAATGGCAATTAAATTGCATAAGATTAAGCCTCTGTTATTAAAATATTAATGCGCAACACAAATTCAGCCTCCAAAAGGGCAACCGGTACAAGCATTCATCTCCTTGATATGTATGGATTGATGCACGAGACTATAAGTAAAAGCAGGGGCACTGCCCCATGCATTTTCTGTAGTGAGAAAATCAGAGAGACAGAGAGTAGAGAGCTAATGTGCAGCCTGGGAGCACGGGGTCGATGGCGAGAAGAACCAGAAGGATGGGGGGCACCTGAGCGTTGCGGGGAGAAGCAGGGAGGTGGTGGGGAGCCTTGGCGGCTCGCACCGGCGGGAAACAGGGTGCGGCACACACCACCGGGAATCAAGGCGGCAGGGCAGGAGACAATACATGGGCAATGGTGTCGCCAGAATCAGCAGAGAGATGGTGGGAAGCCAGGGCGGCTCGCATCGGCCCGGAAACGCAGGGCGGCATACACTACCGAGAACCAAGGCGGCAGGTTGGGAGCCTCCCGGCGGCGGGGCGTGAACACAGCGGCAGCGGTGTCGCCGGAATCAGCGTGACCTCGTGGAGCTTCAGGACGGCGACGGGCGCGCGCTCTTGCGGCGGGAGAGTGCGGCAGACGTCGGCAGGGCTCCTGGTGGTGCGGTTGGACAGGTGCGACGTGTGTGGCCACCAGGATGCAGGGCGAAGGTTGGATGCTAGGCGGCAGCGAGAGGATGTAACAGTGTGGCCAGTGGGGATCCTGTGCGTGAGCAGGCCGGTTTTGGCCACCTCGTTCTGTACGTGCAGATATCGGATATGGATTGTTTCAGCCGTTTTCATTGCTGATTGGGTTTAAGGCTGGCTTTTTTTCGGTCGTTTTGATCACTGATCTCGCCGAGGAACAGTGTTTTCCTGTTGTGCACGGTGACGAAAAGGAAAACGCTGGTTATCATCCGAGGGATCGCGCCCTCGCGTCGCCCGGTTGCTTTTCCGCGAGCGGGCCCACCCACCACACAGCATGCACCATGCTTTTGACTTTTTTCCTGGATAAGAAACTGCTCCCGATCCGGCCGAGTTCTTCCCGTCGATCCGCCGCGCGGGCTGCTCCTTTTGTGCGCCGCCGGCTGCTCCTTTTTGCACGCCGCCGGGCTGCTCCCCTTCGCCCCGTCGCCGTCGAGGGGCTCTCCCGGAGATGGAGGCCACGGCGCCCACTCGCCTGCCCTTCCTCCCGCCGCAGTGGGTCCACGGGGCCGCGACCGGTGTGTGGTGCGGGCGCCGCCGTCGGCTCCCTTGCAGGGTCGCCGGGGGCACCGCCTCGGCGCCGTTCGTGCCGGGAGCGTCCCAGCCACACAAGCTCAGCTTATTCCCCGCGCCCGCGTCCGCCATGGACGGCAGCGAGCTGGTCCTGTCGAGAGCAGCGGGCGGCGCCAGCGCCACCTCCTCCGGCGCCAGGATGCACGCGACGGACGACGACCTCGGGAGCCTGCTCCTGTCCGGCCCAACGAGGGAGAGGAGAGAGGGGCCCGACTTACGAGGATTTCCAGGGGAAGGCAGCCGAGGAAGGAGTGGGGCGCCATTGACGCGCTCGGTGTGCTCTGCTCTGCTCGCCGCGGCCCTGCTTTGGTCTGGTCGAGACGCCTCGCACGGAGAAGAGAGTGAAATTTTTTTTTCTCCTTTTGCGTAATTTTTTTGTTTTTTTTGTGTAAATTTTTTGCTACGAGAACTCCGGCAATATCTCCGGTGAGGTCAAATTTTTGCTATCATAGAACATTTCTTTTGCTACAATAATTATAAGTTTTTGCTATTTTAGCACAAATTATTTGCTATTGAGATTTTCCGGCGATGTCTCCGGCGCCGTTTTCCGGCGAAGTTGATTTTTTGCTACAGTAGCATTTTTAGTTGCTACAGTGACTCCGGCGAGGTCTCCGGCGAGGTCTGACCTTTTCCTGTTCTTTTTTGGGGTGAAACGTTTTTTGCTACGGGAGCAAAAGCGGGACTTTTTTTTGCTACAGGAGCAAAAGCGGGATTTGGGCAAAAAATGGGACACGTGTCAAGCAGGGGACCCGGGGGATGAAAAGGCTTGGCTAGGATTGGGAATATTTTGTTCTTTTCCATACGAACACCGAACCGGTATGTTTATTTAGGGGTGGCAGAAATATATTCTAACAATAGAGGGGTAAATCGGAAATAAACATGACGTACCATCAGGAACAATCACCTTAGGCCGCATTATATAGTAGAGATAGAGATTGGTGTAGCTTCGTCTCGAATTAATCATCGTGAATTTATGAAAACATGGATGTACTTATACACTAATATACATCTAGATACATCCATATTTAGACAAATTCACGATAATTAATTCGATACGGAGGGTACTACTCCCATTACGTTTTTAAATCCGCAACCCGCAAAAAGAAGACATATGTAACAAAAAAAAATATCATTTGAAAATTTTGATCTTGTATTTTCCAATGATATAATTTTTATGTTATATAACTTATATTATGTTGATCAAATTGATAACCCAGGGACACGCGCGGGACCTATAAATCCGGACGGAGGGAGTAGAAAAATTTGATTATATATACTCCTTCCGTACTTTGTACTAAGTGAGCGACACTTTTTATGGATCAGAGAGAGTTTGAACTTTTCTCATAATGGAGTTTGGACCGTTGTTAGGCTTCACAATGAGGGTTGGCCTAACTACAACAACCATATATGTCGCAGGGAGACTGAGTCCGCGGTGCATCTCCTAGGTCCTGCTAATTCAGTCCTCGCGTGTGATTTTAGTCCTCCGTGCAAAATGGTTAACCAATGGATCGGCTTTTAGCATCTTCATGTCATTTTTTAGGGTTTTGGGGGATCCACTTTTAGTATCTCGATATTACTTCTTGAGTTTGGAAGCCTTGGCTCAAAAGCTGGTGGCTCCGGGTATCTTCTTATCGTGCCTTTCTGAGAAAGGCAATTGCTTTGATGATTATGTTGGTGTACTGGAAAATCTGGAATGAGAGAAACACACGAGAGTATTCCGTCAAAGGTTGTCTCTCCAACAACCACATCCTCTCGCATCAAGGAGGAGGCAACCATGCGGGCAATGGTCGGCGCAAAATACTTGAGAAATATCCTTCTGTAGATTAGACTAATTATATATTTTATTTATGGGTTTTGACCATATTTTCTATCAAAATTTATTTCTCTACTGATGAAAAGGCAAAACTATTTGAGTTGTGCCCTAAAGCCAACACCACTTCCGGCATTACGTATTCATATGCAATGTGGAACCTTGCACTCAAAAGTAGTCATTACACGAGTGTTCCAAGTCAAATATGATTGTGAATGGACTCACACTATCTAGACTAAAGTGAGACGACTAAGTTCTGCTTGTCTAAGGGCATGCTGATGTTGATCCGGCTTTACACTAGCTGAGCTAAAGAGTTAAGCCGATTGGACTAACCCAAAGGGCAAGTCGACATGGGTATGGTATCATATGATTCTAATTTCACAATGTAATCCTTAGACATGAGGTTTTCGCGTTATCTGAGTTGTCGATCAGCCGGCTTTGAGTTCCGTCCATCGATGTTCATAACTCACATCCATAAAAATGGCGCTTGGGTCATATGTGAACCAAGTTGTGTGAGGCGGTTCACCAAGACGAGATTTTCCACTCCCACTCCTACGGGAGAGATATTCTCTGGGATCTCTCATGTGATTTGACTAAGAAAGCATGGCCACTCGCGACTCAGAAAATATGTTGTTCGAGTCGGAAAACTAAAGTGTTAGTCGAGTTTAGTCGGATATCATGGACAGGAAAAGAGAGCTAGATAGCGGAAGCATGAAGAGATACTCGCTTGCTGTCTATCTGCCATATCGCTAGGAAAAGGGACTAAATACGGGTACCACATTGGGAAAGACTTTCTTGACGGTATCTCACATTATGCTAGATGCCGCTACCGGTTGATCAGTCCAGAGTAATACTCAAACTTTTTCGGGCTTACCGCATGTAACATCCCAGTGTTTGGGAAGTTATAAGGATCTAAATTTAATATGTGCATTTGCAAAGCATGCATCTAAAAGTACGGGAAATTTTGGCGCGAAATTTTAAACAAAGCAAAGTGACCAAAGTTTCACTTGACATGATGAAATAGGTCTAGTTCATCTAGTCAGGAGTACATTTGGAGTGATCTTTATAACATTGTATCTCTACAAACCAAATCATTTGATAAGACAAACCATAATTGGTTATGATCAAACACAAATTCTCAACCACCTTAACCACAAGTCTATAAGTGACTTTGGATAAATCACTGGGTATCTACAATCCAAAGAGGGGTGAGTACCCAAATCACCCAAGTGATAATCATACTTTCCCCAAAGAGTAATACACAATGGAAACATCTCATTAATAGAAATGTTATCTCTTGTAAAACAACAAATCTCTAAGTTATCAACCATTCACACCACACCTTTATAAACTATCTCATAATTATTAAATGCACTTTCACAATCAAATAACAAAGGTTCAATAGAACACAACAGATACAAACTAGTGATAACTTAAACCCCACAAGTGGGAAGTGATATAATAATTATATTAACATATTTATCGAACAGGTACATATCTCATCAACCATAAAAGAAGTACCTAAAAGAAGAAATAAATCTTATTAAGCTACTGTTAAACCTTGAACATTACATATGATCTTTCCAAACCTCTATGTCTACATCATGAATACAAATCAAGAATATAAAATCACAACATGGCACCTGAGTAACCAATTAAACAACCATGATCAAAGTCATTAAGCTCAATCACTTTCACATGCTCATTGTTTCAAGCTTCTTATACAAGTGAGCATATGAAATCTCAACACCTCAATGAACCATTTGATCCACTTACTATTAAGTCATCATTCCATAAGAATTTCACACCTCTACTCAAATGCAACAATTCTACAACTGAAGTATCTCTGGATGCAAGTAAGGATAACAACAAGTATACCCTCTATTAGAGGAATTGAATGGAAAGATAAGTAAAACTAATCATGTATGAGACAAGTACATATCTTTTGGGAAATAAAATAAGAAGTATATGGAAGGATAATAAAAGCATGAACTAACTCTTAAATCAAGATCTTGTTACTTTGTCTAGATTATCCTAATTTTCCATCTTCTCTAAGTCATTCTACAAGAGAAGCCCCCACAAGAAAAGAGGAACCACCACCAGAAGATCTACAAGAAGATTATTTAGAGTGTGCTAGAAGAGCTACTCTAAGCTATTATAAGAGTACTTGGAAACTCTTATAACTTGATCTGATCATATTAACCCTCTTGAAATTATGTGATACTCCAATGTTAGTGTTATATAGAAGTAGTTTGGTAACAAGTTTCTAGACCTTGTTAACAGATCACTTTTGTATACTCAAACAATTGAGTGTCATACACAAATAAACAGAAGGTTGAATAACCTAGTACATCTCAGTCTCTTGTATATGAAAAGTAATTTGGGGACAAGCCTTGCAAACTTGTCAACAGATTCTTATTATATGCTTAAGGCTAACTGATGTCATAAACTACACCTACACTCCTTTTACCATCAATCAAAAGAAAGAATAACACTAAGGAAACAAGAAACCACAATATAATCATCTATGCTTGGAATAACTGTTTGTTCTCACCACAAGGGTGAGATAGTTGAAGATTGAATCCAAGAGATGATATTACTTGCAATTGACACAAGGTGAAAACAGAAGGCTAGTGGCTACTAGAGAGAAGAACATCAAGCAACATAAGACCACAGGAAGCAACACTGCCTCAGTAAGGGAGCATAAGAATTCATCCAGTGAATCATTAGGATATAATAGAGAATCAATAACCTCTGTCAAGCTCATCAGAGATGAGGAACTCATAATAATATCTTTAATGGAAACAACTATCAAATATGGGATACATTACATCCACATGTCTTGATATGTGGAGGTAGATGAAAACAAGCTTAAAATCTTGTTTTCCAAATCCTTCTCACATGTAAGCCTAACAGATGATAAAAAAAATTCATCTACACATAACCATGTAGATGATTGAATGATCTAAAACAAACATGGGATACTATCCATCTTGGAATCTATGTGGAAAACAAGAAAATAAGATCCCAAAATCATACATGTTTTCCATTTGATCAAGTACTAAAAACAGCAACCTTTCTTGCACACACCTAAGTAAAATGTCAATCAAACTTGCTAAGAGATTCAATCAGGAGAATAACAAAGTTAAATAAAAAGAAAACAAGTTCCTTCAACCATTATAATCATTTGGTGTGACATGGAATAAAATTCCATATTAAATGATTTTCACAACAGTACATAGAATCAGCACCCAAGTAGTTTTACTAAACTACTTTCTATAAGGGATTATACCTAAAATTGTCCAATTATGATACACCACCCTGGTATCCACAAGTTTGGAGTGTGTACTTTTATTAAATATGCTTTGGCATAGTTTTAAGGCCATTAAATAAATTAAAAGAGGAGAAAATAACAAAACCACTTAATCTAGCCCCCTAAATAAAAAATAGAAATATTCTTCAAATTCACCAAAACAAAACATGGTGAGATGTAGAATTTGATAAGGAACTTAAATATATTTTTTTATTAATTTTTCTGTTTACAAACAGGCCCTGAAAACAATGTTTTCTTCTCAGTTTCTTAACCAGGAGGACCTCTTTGTAAATTCTGAAACTTGTAGGGAGTTATCGAAATTTTGTGGGCTCTTTTCCTTTCTTCTTCCGCTGCCAGAAGGCAAAGGAGAAGATCGGGCTGTCCTCTCCACCGCTGCCACCTCCTGCCACCAACGATTCACAAGGATATGACCACAAGGGAGCCGTCTGAATCGAGCTCTCACTCGCACTCTTGCCTCACTTCCTCTATCTCTGTATCTCTGTGAAAAGAATGGAACCCTAACCCATCGGCCGCCGGCCATTGTTGTCGATTCCGACCACTCCAGGACCAACCGAGGCCGCAAGGAGATGCATTGTGCTTCCCTCTAGCTCCTCAATGAGTCTCGTTTGCTGGGAAGCTCAGAGGAGGCCAAATCGCACCGTCTTCCCCAACTCCGGCCATCGGACGAATTTTGACGATGCCATCGCTCTAGACCTCGCCGTGCCTCATCGACATCCTCATCGCGTTCCTGGTGAGCATATGCTCCTCGTAGTGCCTCTCGATTTGAAGGTTGACGACGAACTTCATGTTTTCACCATGGACCACCACCGGACGCCGCGCCGGTGATTGCCGGTGATACTCCGGTGACCATATGGTCCAATGGCCACCACCTTTTGGTTCTCTATGACGTCCTCTAGCTAGTAGAACTAGTTAATTGGAGAAATTCAGAGCGGATTGTGAGATTGTATCAAGCAGAGAGGGATTTCATCCGTGTCTGACGTCATCCCGGCGTCATCATGACATCAGGAGGATTTTTCCTTTTATTTCTAATTTAATTTAAAACCAAACTGATAGGTGGACCCCACGTGCCAATTTAAATAAAACAGAAAATCAAATAAACTTAATAAACCAATATCTTTTAAATTATTTACCAAAATAAAAAAATTAAATATGCTTGTGTTCAGAAAAATAACACCTATCTAATCATCAACTTTTAAAAAATATTTGATAAAGTTTAAAATTTAGTATTTTCTTTAATTAAATTAAATCATTTAAAATAAAGAAAAATATGAAATAATTCATAAAATCAGAAAAATACAAGTTATATACCAAAATGCTCCAAATGACAAATAAAACTCACCTATGATGTTTTCAAAGTCATTTGACCAAGTTTTTATGTGTGCAATATTTGCCTAGTCATTTAATTCATTTAAAATTAATAAATTAAGAACTTATTTAAATATTTTAAGAAAACATAAAATGTTATGTCAAATTAAATAGAAACAAATTTCCAATTCAAATATGTCAAATATAAAACATTTTGATTAACTTATAAACTTGTTTCTAAAGGTATAATGGAATTCTATGATATTCCATTATAACCATAAACAACTAGCCTAAACATTATTTTCTTTAAATAAGAAAAACCTCATGTTTTCACAACTACTAAACCTCTCATCACAAAGTCATTAGCAAGTATGTGATGATAGAGTTAGTTGCATTAGTTCCTCATTTTCAAATAAACTCGATGTCATTAGTTCCACACCTCTAAACATAAAATAAAAGGTGTCTGATATCTTTTTCATAGTTGTTTTCCATGTGATTTTTTTTTATCCAAGCAAGTAATAAATACCTCTATCTAAACATGATAAGAATTGTTTGCTAAGTAAAAGTGAAACACATGTAAGTCTAAAAGAACTAATAACCACATCACCTCAAGTAATAAAACAATTCACCTAAAACATGTGTGATTGAGATACCGTATCAAACGTAGCTTACACTTGTAAGCTGGGGTGTTTTCCAGGGTATTTCACGATGCATATCATTACTATGCATGTATCATCCTTGCCAGTGTTATCTGTAGTCCTTACCGGGACTACTTCGCTATCTTTCAGATGACAGAATTGTCTGCACGACCCTCGAACCCCGAAGACATTGATTATTATGGTTATTTCAATCTCAGGCAAGTTCATCACTTGCTCATGTCCTTTGCAGTACTTCATAACAAACTAATTGCAAAAACCCTATCGTATTATCACCTAGTCTCAAAAGAATGCATGATACTATTTTTATAATAATATGACTAATTGAATGACTACCCGAGTGGTAGTGTTCTATTTGGTGGACGGATGGAACCATGGTAAGATGAATAGGTCTAAGGAAGGTTCCATCTGCACAGGAACGTATTACCTAGGAATTAACCACAACTGCCGTCAGAATTTGGTGCGCCGTAAATACCGCGTTAACCATGGGTCTTCTATGGGGGGAGTAAGTCAGCTGTGATCTTTTCTCGTGCGCATGTCAACGGGATACCAGAGACGTACGTTGTAGGTCTTGCAAGACTACATGCACATGGGTGGGATCCCTTAATTCCCACGGACTCTACGGGTCTATGATGGTCTGCCAGGGGCGCGTAGATATCCATCGTGAGGGGTGGAATCAGGCGTTCAACCTGCTGGCAGAAATGGGTGGGCATGCGTTGTGCGGAGAAGCACGGTTTGGCTTGGACCAACAACCGGGCCCTAAACCTGAGTGGGAGTGGACAGGATCTCGAGCCTGGTTGTGGAACATGGTCCTGGTCGTCCATGGGTAAAGTAACGCACCTCTGCAGAGTGTAAAATGATGTGGCATGTTATCCCCTGTTCCGGGAAGGAACTGCGAACGCTACAGGAAAGGCAAATCCATGAAGTTCTAGCTCCTGTGATGGTCTGGCGGGCATAGTTTTCAGAAGTAAAAGCAATCTCTTGAAGAAAGTTTTATAAAACCTTGCATTAGCTTATGACTCTTTCGAGTCTGAAGCTGTAGTTAGTGCATCAAACTATCCCCTATATATCATGAACTTGCTGAGTAACGCTCGTTACTCATTCGTTCCCGTTTGACCCCCTGCTTAGAGTTGAAGCCTGAGGGAAGTCGTCATCGTGAAGCCATCACTACCTCATGAAGCCAGATGGAGTCATATCTTACTTAGTCAGGAATGCATCGTCATCAACAACGTTGATGGAGGAGAAGCTATCAAGGTGTAGGTGGAGTCCATTCTCGGACTTAGTTGTTCAAGCCATAGATTAGGGCTGACATCAGCCATAGCGGATTTAGTTCTGAGCTAGAGTAATTCTCCAGCTTGGATCTTCGAATTGCTTCTTCTGATGTTTCATTTGTATGAGATCTTCTTTGATTCATCAAAGAGATTCTCAAGATTTTGTAATGAACTTTGTATCCTATAGCTTTGCCTGGTCCTGCTATGTTTATGTTGTACTACTCTGAGGGATGTAATATTCACGGATAAGTCCTTCTGTGAGTATTATGTCATCGACTTGCGCACTACACATGCAGTGGTGTGTTGGCACACTGCAAGCCTGATTGGGTCACACACTTAAGAGGACGGAGCAAGATTCCGACTAACTGGATGCTAAATCCGGTGAGACCTGAGCTAGCAAACAGGGCAGGGTTGGTACATGGGACCTACCAATCAGATTATGGTATGGGGCAAAGCGACAAGGAGTTTTACCCTCACCCACTTCCTATATAAGGAGGGTGTGCCACTACCTGAACGGGTATGAGAGGCAAAAGTGAGTGGAAGCAACGCCACATTTGTGGTGCCACATCTTTGCCACAACAGCACCATCCTGTGGCGATGCCACCGTAGCCTAGCAGCTCAACGCTGCCCCTCCGCCATGTACGTGTAGATTTCCGCAGAGGCACCATGGCTAGGGTGCTCGACCGCACGTCGGAGAGCTAACCGGCAACAAGGACTTGAAGCCGGACCAGGGAGGCTGCACTGCCCCGACAAGACGGGCCACCGCCAAAACGTACCCGCGCGACTAGTGGTATGACTCAAGGCCTTCTTCCTCCTGTTGAATCTTGGATGCTACACCGGAATTTGTTTTTTGACTTTCTAGCGGCCTAGCTGTGGTATCACGGCTTCAGTTTCTGGTTTATGGCTTGATACGTGTGAAAGTGTTGCACATGGGGCATTTGATTTTATCAAAGTTGTTGTTTTTGGATTTCGGTTCATGTTTAATGAATGGTTCCTTTGGTTCTTTGTGACCGGACTGTCTAGAGACAGGTCAAATCTGGTTGTCCAAGGTGTTGGTCAAGCCATGGTTGTGACTAGGGTTTTGGTGAAGGCAGATAAGATCCACACACAACCACTACGAGGTTTTAGAAGCTCCTGTTGAGATCGGCCAGTAGAACAGTTGCCCCGTTCCATTTTCGGCTAAGTGGAAACAACAGTCTGCCCAGTTCTGATCCGTCTTGCACCCAAAGCCGGTAGATGTCTAAGTCGTTTTTGTAGGGCTTGGTGAAATGTTATGGTTTTCTCTCTGTGATGTTTGTAATTCATACAGTCTTGCACTTACACTAGAGTGAATTAATACTCTAGTTAGAATCATGTCATAACACCTATTGAATTCCAGTGTTACCCACACTATGTATGTCGTATCTTAGATTATTATCTTTCACATTTTGATCTTATCAACATGTGATAATCTTGTGTTTGGATTTATTAGGAATTGGAATTGTGTGAATATTAATAATTCAAGCGGCTCCAAATGTATTATCGTACTGTTGTTTGAAACCTTCTTAAGTCAAATAATTTTTATCTAATTACTTACAATCTTCAATGTCTCACATTGTATTGCAACTATCCATAGCAATATAATGTAGAGTCCTCTCCTAATACTCTAATGTTGATATTTATACAACATACATTATTATCAATTGAAAAATCACAATCTGAATTAAAATCAATAACAATTTAAATTTGTAATTCCACCACAAATAAATATGTGATTACTTCTCACAATATTATTTGTAGCTATAGAAAATCCACTGGGTTGTTTTATACTTAGTAATACCACCATTGAATATTTATGTGAGAAACATCTCACCTTAATATTTCTAGATTTTATGGAGCATTCCCACATTTAAATAATTTAAAAACACATGTGTTATTGTGCTAGGCCCTCGATCAATTGCTAGCACCACAGTATAAAATGAAATATCATGCAAATGCGTCAAATTCTATTACATCGTATGCTCTAGTCTTTAGAAAATAACATTATAACTTGCATAGTCTTAGAAGACTAGCAGGATACAAAGTATTACAGCGGAAAACATAGTACAATATTGATCCGCATCTTCTTCATGTGCCACAGGCAAAACATGTTGGTGGTAGACTCGAGATCCAAAAAGAAATCCTCACTCGTCTTCAGATTTATCTTCAGGATGGAATATCCAGCCACAAGGGTTCAATACAATTTAATGTATTGGCAAGTAACACTATGGTGGATATAGATGGCAAGACTATAACTACATGCTTATCTGGTTGAGCGGAGTTTTGGCTAAGTTTGCGTAAAGCTAATTTTCTCCTATCTTTTTTGTAAAACAAACTTTTCTTTTCAAATAGTGGCAACATTGGATTGAAATCCAAGAACCACAACTACTGTTCACTTAGTCAAAATTCTACTTATTGAAAATGGTGATGTGACACTTCCGTCCATCCTTGTCCAGCTTCTCGAAGTTGTCCATAACCGGGGACACGGCTAAGATCTTAGTTTGTTGACTCTGCAAAGATTGTGCACTTTCACCCTTTGTCTTCAATTAGCCCAAATATCCTATACACCTGTAGTGCATCATGGAAAAGAGAGAATTGCGATGAGATATTTCAGAAGAAGAATTTCAGCCCACCGACAAGATCCGTTCCACCTATAATTATGCTACATCTGCTTGTCAAGCCTGGGCTAAACTCTCACAACTTAGTTGATCAAGACATAGCTCATATGTCAAAAGGCTGCACTGGAAGCAATCTAAACTTGGGGGACTTCATAATAACTTTGTTCCTGAGTGGCATTCCTAAAGTGAACACCTCAGGTATAACCCCGGAGGAGACACTCAACTCTCAACATCCATAACAACCATTCCACCCACGTAGTTCATTGGAGTTATTACTTGGAATTTTCCCACAACATCAAGTAAACCAATTTTCTAGCAAGGCTAAGCATCTACTAAGTACTAAGGCTTCAAACTAACAAGGTGAAAGGATGACTACACACTACAAGGATTTTGCATAGCATAATAATAATAACTTAGTAAAATTACCTATCATGCACACTACTAAAAAATCTAGTTCATGCATATAGAAAATAATAGGTTGATGGATGGTGTGTTACTTGCCTTGTTGAAGTTAGTGAAGAAAGCACACTCTCTTCACAAATGATCATTACTCTCCGTACAATATATACAATACAAGTAAAAAACAATAAACAAGCAAATTACAAACAAAAGAACAAAGTATAACAATCAACAAACTTAACACAACAATTTATTTTACTAAAGGAATTATTGTGTTTGGGTTTATAGTATAGCAAATGGCTATGGATTGGTCAATATATACTCCTTCTCGGGTTAACCCTAAATACCTCAGCCTCCATTCACGAAAAGTTCCGTAGCCGCTGTCATCGTCAACCGTAGTTCGGGAGGGTTCTAAAGCTCTCCCCGGCACCCTGTCGGGAGGGGAAATCATCACCAGAGGGCTCTACATCACCATGCCTGCCTTCGGAGCGATGCGTGAGTAGTTCATCCTTGAACTACGGGTCCATAGCGGTAGCTAGATGGTTGTCTTCTCCTCTTTATGCCAGCATGTTTAGATCTTGTGAGCTGCCTAACATGATCAAGATCATTTGTTTGTAATGCTACATGTTGTGTTTGCTGGGATCTGATGAATATTGAATGCTATGTCAAGTTGATTATCAATATATCATGTTTATGTTAGTTATGATCTTGCATTCTCTCCATTACTAGTAGATGCTCTGGCCAAGTTGATGCTTTTAACTCCAAGAGGGAGTATTTATGCTTGATAGTGGGTTCATGAATCATTTTCATTTGTGCTCGAGTGAGAGAAACATGACGGATGGGGGATGTGCTGTTGCCATTAGGGAGAAAACAACAATGTTTTCATTTTTTACATTACGCACTATACTTAAGGCAATAATCTGTTTCTTGCAACTTAATACCCGAAGTCTGATTGGATTACGTTCTAAGGGTGGATTATTAGTCATCGATGCACTTGGATTATGGTCTATGAATTATGTTGTAATGCCCGCATGAATCACATAGTAATCATCATGTATTTCATATGCCATACGGTGGAGGCTTTATATCTGTCAATTGCTCGGCTGTAATTTGTTTACCCAACAAGTTATTTATTTTTTATGGAGAGACACCACTAGTGAACTATGGACCCCGGTCCATTCTTTTACACTGATAATACTACCACTGCAAACATTGTTTTCCTGTCATTCACTGCAATCACTGTTTTCCTTTCATTCACTGCAAACAAGTATTGTTTTCCACATTATACATTTAATCCTTTGTGTTAGCAAAACCGGTGAGATTGACAACCTCGCTGTTTTGTTGGTGCAAACTATCTTGGTTGTGCTGTGTGTAGATTCCATGTTGCTGCTGAGCCTGGTAGTGCGCCCTACCAACATCAGTGTCATCAACCTTCACAAGTGATTTCTTTCTCCTAGTGGTCGATTAAACCTTGGTTTCTTTCTAAGGGAAAACTTGTTGCTGTACTCTTCATACCTTCCTCTTGGGGTATCCCAACGAACGTGTGTTTACACGCCATCAAGCTTGTTTTCTAGAGCCGTTGCCGGGGAGGAAGAGGATTTCTGCAAGGGGAGTCTCTCACCCCCAATCTCTTTACTTTGTTTTTGTTTTTCTTAGTTTATTTTGTTTTATCTTGTTTGCTTCTATATATCAAAAACATAAAAAAAAAGTTCTTATTCTAGTTGTTATTTTATCCTGTTTTTAATCTTGCTAAAATGAGTAATCCCGATAACACTAAGTTGTGTGACCCCACTAGCACAAACAACAATAATTTTATTAGTACACCTATTCCTCCACCTGCTCCTACTGCTTTTTTATATGAAATTAAGCATGCACTGTTAAATCTTGTTATGAGAGAGCAATTTTCCGCTGTTAGTTCTGATGATGCTGCTGCTCACCTTATTAAGTTTTTTGAAATTTGTGAGATAGAAAAATATAAGGATGTAGATGAAGATATTATTAAACTGAAATTGTTTCCTTTCTCTTTGAGAGGAAGAGCTAAAGAATGGTTGCTATCTTTGCTTAAAAATAGTATTGATTCTTGGACTAAATGTAAAGATGCTTTCATTGGAAAATATTATCCTCCTGCTAAGATTATATCTTTAAGAAGTAGCATTATGAATTTTAAGCAACTTGATAATGAGCATGTTGCTAAATCCTAGGAAAGAATGAAATCTTTGGTAAAGAATTGTCCCACTCATGGTCTAACTACTTTGATGATCATCCAACCTTTTGTGCACGTCTGAATTTCTCTTCAAGAAACCTTCTGGATTCAGCTGCTGTAGGAACCTTTATGTCCATCACTTTGGGTTTTGCAACAAAGCTTCTTGATGATATGATGATAAATTATTCTGGATGGCACACTGAGAGATCTCCACCAGGTAAGAAGGTAAATTATGTTGAAGAAACCTCTACCTTGAGTGATATGCTTGATGATATTATGTCTATTCTTGTGAATGGTAAAACTTATGTTGATCCAAATAATGTTCCTTTAGGCTCTTTGGTTGCTCAAGAAGAGCATGTTGATATGAACTTCATAAAAAACAATAATTTCAACAACAATGCTTATAGGAATAATTTTGGTAGCAACAATTATATGCCATATCCTTCTAATAATGGTAATGGTTATGTTAATTCCTACAACAACAATAGAACTGTACCCTCTATCTTGAAAACATGCTTAAGGACTTTATTAGTACACAAACTACTTTTAGTAAATCCGTTGAGGAAAAGTTTGGTAAAATTGATGTTCTTGCTTCTAAAGTTGATAGCCTCGCTCTTGATGTTGATCTTCTTAAAATAAAGGTTATGCCTCATGATGTTAAAGAAAGCAAAACTTTGAATGCCATTCAAGTTAGAATTGATGACAATGTTAGGATGTTAGCTGAATTGCATGCTAAGTGGGAAAGAGAAGATGAAACTGTTAGAAAGAATAATATAACTAGAGTTTGTACTATTACCACAGGTAGTAAAACTGAAGTTTCAAATGTTAGTAAACCTCTTACTATTAATGGTAAATTAATTAGTGTTGGCAATGCCTCCACTTCTTCCGTTAAACGTTTAAAATTGCTTGAAACCACTGAAACTGTTCCTGATAAAAGTGTTGAATTTTTTGGAAATATAGGATACAATGGTCCCATTACCTTTGATAAAAATGATATTAATTTTGATGGTTGCAATGCTTCTGAAGTAATTATGTTCCTACAAAAACTTGCTAGAAGTCCTAATGCTAGTGCTATGAATATGGATTTCACAAAACATATTACAAATGCTCTCATGCAAATTAGAGAAGAAGAATTAAAACGTGAAGGCTCTATCCCTAGGAAGTTAGAAGATGGTTGGGATCCCATCATTAAAATGAAGGTGAATTATTTTGATTGTAATGCTTTATGTGATCTTGGTGCAAATATCTCTGTTATGCCTAAGAAACTCTATGATTTGCTTGATTTACCACCTTTAGAACACTGTTATTTGGATGTTCGTCTTGCTGATAATGCTAGAAAGAAACCTTTGGGAGCGAATTGATCTTGTTCTTATTATGTTTAACTATAACCTTGTCCCTTTGATTTTGGTGTTATGAATATTGAATGCAATGCTTCTTGTCCTATTGTTTTGGAAAGACCATTTCTTAGAACTGTTGGTGCTATTATTGATATGAAATAGGGGAATATTAAATATCTATTCCGACTCAAGAAAGGTATGGAGCACTTTCCTAGGAAGAGAGTGAAGTTTCCTTTTGATTCTATCACTAGAACACGTTATGTTTTGGATGCTTCTTCACTTGAAAATACTTGATTCTTGTTTTCTGGGCCTAGCTGAAAATCGTTAAGAAAAACACTTCTTGGGAGATAACCCATGTTTTTATCTTTGCAATGTTTTCTTATGTTTTCTTTGAGTGAAGGTGTTGTTTACTTATGTATAAACTTCTTTGTATCTTTACTTTCTCGTATTTGTTGTGCCAAGTTAAAGTCTCTAGTGAAAAGGTAGTACTAGATTTGGTTTTCTGTGGAGGAACAGATTTTTGCTGTCCACTGTTTAATTTGTATAAATTCACAGAAAAATCAAAACGACCTGAATTTTTTATGGGTGATCCTCAGCTATTTCAGAAACTTTTCAAGTTTTGATTTTTTTTAATTTGAGAACCGTAAGTGTCTCTAAAAAAATCGTCTTTACACACTGTTCTGGTTTTGACAGTTGCCTTTTTTACTTTGCATTCTCTCTATTACTACGTTGAGTGAATTTCTTTTCTCCATAAAACATTAGTTGTTGTAGTTAATGTTTAGAAAGTATTAATAATGCTTGTGTCCATGCAGAACAAGTGAGTTTTTAATTATGCATTAACCCTCTAATGAGAATTACTTCGAGTTTGATGTGAAGGAAGTTTTCAAGGGTCAAGAGAAAAGGATGAT
Source organism: Alopecurus myosuroides (assembly GCA_028641055.1). NCBI lineage: Eukaryota > Viridiplantae > Streptophyta > Magnoliopsida > Poales > Poaceae > Alopecurus > Alopecurus myosuroides. Next base: position 185,391,825 of record CM054061.1, on the reverse strand, counting down.
ATAATGTGATCAAGAAGAGTGAAAAGCCAAAGCTTGGAAATGCCCCCGTGGTTCATCCCAGCAAATTCTAAGAAGACTCAAGCGTCTAAGATTGGGGATGCCCAAGGCATCCCCTTCTTCATCAGCAACTTATCAGGTCACTTCTAGTGAAACTATATTTTTATTCAGTCACATCATATGCACTTTACTTGGAGCATCTGTTTGTTTTTGTTTTGTTTTCTTTTATTTTCCTTACTGCAATAAACTTAGTTGGAACCCAACATTCTTGTGTGGACGAGAGACACGCTCCGCTTTTTCATATGAATACTCATATTCTTCATTTATCATACTCGTATTCTTCGTTTTTCTTCTAGCTGCTGCAAATTCTTTTTAGCTCATGTTTTTCATGAATCTCTTATTTAGAACTGTTAGTTCTTGTAGAGTAGTAGTACTCTCTTGTTTCATTGATATATCAGTTGGAGAGTTTTTGTTCAAATAAAGTGATGGTGTTGGAAAGCAATACAATATTTCATGCTTATAACGGTGCAAATAGAAGGCTGTTTAGACTGTGGCTAGACTTTATCATGTCATGTTGGATAGTATTTTAATTTTATGCTTAGTAGTTATTAATGTAGCATGACTTGTCTCAAATACACTACACCATGGTAGAGAGTTGCCGACACAATTTTGTAGGCAAATGTCAGAAGGGCCGAGAAACTTTGTGTTGGCATATCTTTGATGATTCGCCATCAAAGTAACTGTCGGGAAAGATATAACATTGACAACTTTAAATGTGTCGATAGTTATACAACAACAAATAATATGTGGGCAAATGTATACCAACCGAGAATGTGTTGGCCGATGTACCGGATCGACAGAGTAAGTGTCGGCATAGCTATACACGCGTCAGTGCATAAAGGCCACGTAATAATAGAGCGTGCTTTAGGCGCGAGACGGCGAAGAAACTCTGGGCGCGAGAGACCAAAATTTCGGGTGACTTGGGCGTGCATATTCCTCCCCCCTAACCCTAAAATCCCTAATCTGACTATGTTACTCGAGCCGCAAACCTAGCCCAGCTCCGCGTCTACAGCCGCCGCAGCGCCGCCGTTGCTACTTTCCGCTGTTGCCCTTTCCGATTTCCACCATAGACGGCCGCCACAACCCACTCCAGCACTCTCTGCCCAGGAAACGTGTCGTGGATCATCTCCATCCAGCCTCTGCCGCCACCGGCTCACAGTGCCTCGACTCCATCCGTCGCCTAGATCTGCTGCCAGCGGCCTATCCGGTGCATTCGGTTTCCATCTCCTTCTATACACTTTACATCATTTTTATGGATTTCCTGAGACTAACCTATTAACAAGACGCCAAAGCGCGAGTTACTGCTTTTTGCTATTTTTGGTTTCATAAAAATTGTTCTGGAAATATTCTCGGAATTGGACGAAAAAAAATCCTAGGGTCTTATAATTCTGTCACGTACACGGAGTCCGGAGGAGACCCGGAGGGGGCCCTGGAGCCACCACACCATAGGGCGGCATGCGCCCCACCTTGGCCGCGCCACCAGGTGGTGTGGTCTCCTCGTGCGCCCACCCATCACCCTTTCGCATGTATATACTCCTTCTCGGGTTAACCCTAAATATCCGAGTCTCCATCCACGAAAAGTTTCGTAGCCATCGTCATCGTCAACCCTAGTACGGGAGGATTCTGAAGCTCTCCCCGGCACCCTGCCGGGAGGGGAAATCATCACCGGAGGGCTCGACATCACCATGCCTGCCTCTGGAGTGATGCGTGAGTAGTTCATCCTTGGAGTACGGGTTCATAGCAGGAGCTAGATGGTTGTCTTCTCCTCTTTATGCCACCATGTTTAGATCTTGTGAGCTCCCTAACATGATCAAGATCATCTGTTTTTAATGCTACATGTTGTGTTTGCTAGAATCTGATGAATATTGAATTCTATGTCAAGTTGATTATCAATCTATCATGATTATGTTATTTATGATCTTCCATGCTCTCCGTTACTAGTAGATGCTCTATCCAAGTTGATGCTTGTAGCTCCAAGAGGGAGTATTTATGCTCGATAGTGGGTTCATGACTCCTTTTCATCTGTACTCGAGTGACGGAAATGTGTCGGATGGGGGATGTGTTGTTCCCATTAGGGAGAAAACAACAATGTTTTCATTGTTTAATTACATATTTTACTTAATGCAATAATCTGTTGGTTGCAACTTAATACCCGAAGTCTGATTGGATTATGTTCTGGGGGTGGATTATTATTCATAGATGCAGTGGATTACGGTCTATGAATTATGTTGTAATGCTCGCATGAATCACATAGTAATCATCATGTCTTGCATATGCACTACGGTGCAGCCTTTATATCTGTCAATTGTCCAGCTGTAATTTGTTTATCCAACATGTTATCTACCTTTTACAGAGAGACACCACTAGTGAACTATGGACCCGGTTCATTCTTTTGCACTTATAATACAACCACTGCAAACATTGTTTTCCTTTCATTCACTTCAATCATTGTTTTCCTTTCATTCACTGCAAACAAGTATTGTTTTCCATATTATACATCTAATCCTTTGTGTTAACAAAACCGATGAGATTGACAACCTCACTGTTTCGTCGGGGCAAATTATCTTGGTTGTGTTGTGTGCAGATTCCACGTTGCTGCTGAGCCTGGTAGTGCGCCCCGCCAACAACAGCTGTCATCAACCTTCAGAAGTGATTTCTTTCTCCTCGTGGTCGATTAAATCTTGGTTTCTTTCTGAGAGAAAACTTGTTGCTGTATTCTTCATACCGTCCTCTTGGGGCCTGCCAACGAACGTGTGTTTACACACCATCACACTCAAGCGGCGGCAAGGAAGGATGAGGAGAGGGCATTTAGGATTGTACAAGCGCAATTTGCTATTGTCAAGAGACCCACGAGGTTTTAGGATCAAGATATGCTTTAGTACATCATGACTGCATGTACAATCATGCATAACATGATTTTTCAAGACGAGCGTGCCCAGAATATGGTCTATGGTACCTATGAGTTGATGGGACGCCGAGTGCGTCCCAGGAGAGGCAGAGACCGAATTGAGCGCTTCTTGGATGCGTACCCCAACATCCATGACGCCAATGTGCACATAGATCTTCAGAAAGATCTAACGGAGGAATGATGGGCATGCTATTGAAGGGCAAGGCCGTGCACTTGATTTATGTGCTTGTACGTGATGAAACTTGTTACCGTGTGATGGTTTATGAGCAACTTGTTGAACCATTTGTTAAATTATTCGTGTAATAATTATGTACTATTGAACTATTATTTGTTTGAATCTATTTTAGCTTATTTATCATATTATTTATGAGATATATGTGCAAAGATATGGAAATAGGGAGAAAATGTTGCCGCAGCCGTGACCTATGTAGGGCAGGTGCTGAGAGAGAGGTGTCGTATCTTGGTCAGTTGGCAAAGCGGCAGCCATTTTGCTGCCCTAAAACAGAAAAACAGCTACTCGATAATTGTAAACTATCTGTCCTATGTTGGCCAGCCGTTAAAGATGCTCTTAGTTGTCTTTGAATTTTTTTATTATACGTTGTTGGCTGTATTCTGGTGGATGCTGTAGAAACTTTGTTTCTATTAACAAAAATCGGGGAGTGATCCCTTTGCATCAAAAAAAAATCTCGAGCTTGTTTCCTTTTTTACTTCGGTGATGAAAAAGGCAGTTTTTTGGGAGACTTCCGAATTCACCGACTGCGGGCACGTCATCCTTGCCTGATTTCACGCCCAGCCACTCCACTACACGCGCGTCTCGCCTATGTAGGTAAAGAGAAGGAAACTAGCAAAGGCTATAAATACGAAAAGGCTCCGTGGCAGAGGAAGACACACCCTGCTCACAGGGTCAGAGCCTGCTTAGATACGTGTCTCTCTCCTTTTATATACGTCACATACACTCACTCAAGGTGTCCCAGGCTCCCAGCTCTCTCTGTCATTCATGGCGACAGGGCTAGCAGTCGCCGGGAAGGCCGTTTTGCTGGTGCTAGTTCCTGTGCTCCTCTCCGTCGCGCTATACAGCCCAAAGGACTTCTCGCCGGCGGCGGTTCCGCCCGAGTACAGCTTCGGCGCCGACGTGTCCGCGCCGCGGCACAACTCGCGCGTGCTGGCCTCGAGCGAGCGGATAGGGGAGGGCCGGCTCCCGGGCCCCGAGGACCTGGCGTACGACGCTGCCGGCGGGTGGCTCTACACGGGGTGCGCCGACGGGTGGATCCGGAGGGTGACCGTGCCCGACGGGGACGTTGAGGATTGGGCCTACACTGGTGGCCGCCCGCTCGGCGTCGCACTTGCCGGCGACGACGGCGGCCTCGTCGTGGCGGACGCGGATAAGGTGAGTCAACCCGTTCGTCCTTCCCCCTAGCCTCCTCCTGCTGTACCTCCCCCCGTCTCACAGTTAGTTAGTCTCACCATTCGAGGATTGAAAGGCAGGATTGGATTAATTCCCCGCAAAAAAAGTAGCATTAGCTGACGTAGGTACGGCGGACGAAACAATTCTTGGCAAAGCTGGCCTATATATGTATGTTGAGTCGTCGTTGAGACGATCCTTGGCAAAATCTTGGCCATGTTTGTCGCCGACAAGTACTATGTCCCATCAAATACCTGTCATTCTCGGTCTTGATTAGATCGGCACGGCTCGACCGTGACAAGACAAACGGGAGGTATCACACACATAGTACATGAGTTGACCTCCATAATGAAGATATTAGCTAACCAGTAACGGGACTAATCAGCCGTCACACTACACATAAATCTTACTTTTATTCAGCAAGCACAGATCGCGAAATGGAAACAATCCAAACGAGGAGCATCATCAGACATGGGTTGACTTTACTCAGTGAGGACCGATCGTTCGCTTTGGCAGGGTTTGCTGAAGGTGGGCCCGGACAAGACGGTGGACCTGCTGACGGACGCGGCGGAGGGCCTCAAGTTCGCCCTGACCGACGGCGTGGACGTCGCTGCCGACGGCACCATCTACTTCACCGACGCCTCGTACAAGCACAACCTCGCGAAGTTCATGGTGGACGTACTCGAGGCGCGGCCGTACGGCCGGCTCATGAGCTTCGACCCCTCCACGCGCCGGACAGCGGTGCTAGCCCGCGACCTCTACTTCGCCAACGGCGTCGCCGTCGCGCCGGACCAGGACTCCGTCATCTTCTGCGAGACAGTCATGTAAGCGCCTGACCGCCGTACTACTTAGTACAGTACTACAACCCTTTCACGTTGCTACCCTGCTGCCGTTGACCACGTCGGACGACATCCATCGGTTGCAGGAGGAGGTGCTCGAGGTACCACATCAGAGGCGGCAAGGCAGGCACGGTGGAGCGGTTCATCGACAGCCTGCCGGGGTACCCCGACAACATCCGGTACGACGGCGAGGGCCGCTACTGGATCGCGCTCTCCGCGGTACGCACGCAGCAACCAATTAAAAAACCTTCTCCATCCCGCCGAAAATTTCTTGAAATCTCCATCGTGTATCGAGCAGGGGAGGACGCTGGAGTGGGACGTGCTGATGAGGTGGCCCTTGGTGCGGAAGCTGGTGTACGTGGTGGACACGTACGTGGTCGCGGTGCCGCAGAACCTGAGACACGGAGGAACGATGAGCGTGACGTTGGACGGGGAGCCGGTGAGCATGTACACCGACCCGGGGCTCGCGCTATCCACCGGCTGGCTCAAGGTCGGGGACTACCTCTACTACGGCTCGCTCGCCAACAACTACATTAGCAAGATCGACCTCACCAAATCATCCATCGAAGCTTAGGGCATCTCCAGCCGTTGCGCCCCCCCAGGGCCCAAAACGCCGCCGTTTTGGTGCCGCCGCGGCGCTAAACGGCGCTATTCTGGAACCTGGGGGGGCTCGTTTCCCAGTCGCGTCCCGAGCCCAACAAATCGGCCCAAACAAACGCAGTTGAAAAACTAGTCGAAATTTTATTGAAATTTGAAACTGCGTACATATTCGGCGCGAATTTAAAGCTAAAACGATAAATTTAAACTAAAAACAGCGGATACTACGCGATGACTACGCCTACGTCTACGCTTCGTCGTCTTCGTCGTGGCGGTGCTGGTTGGAGGGTCCAGCTCCGTCCTGGCTCGCCGCGGCGAGACGGCGCTGCTCCGCCCGCTCCGCTCGGGCCTGCAGGCGCAGCCGGTGCAGCTGCGCTTGCTCAGAGGGCGGGCGGTTGCGCCGCCGCTCACCCTGCAGCGCCAACTCACGCTGCGCCTCGTAGAGGGCGATGACGCCCTCCTGCTCGACGGAGGCAGCCCGCCGGGCCATCTGGCGGCGCACCGCTCGCGCCGCCTCCTCCCGCTGGTGCGTCTCCAGGGAGGCTCGAACGGCGGCTGCCTCCGCCGCCGCCGCCGCCTGCTCGAGGACGCCACGCACCTTGCGGTACGCGTCCTCGTTCTGCGAGGTCTCGAAGGAGTGCAGCCCGGCGTGCTGCTCGGGCCACACCGGCTGCCTCCTCACCTCGCGCCTCCAGTGGCGGGCAGCCCGCCGTGCTTCGCGCGCCTCGTCGTGCTCGGGCGGCTGCTCCGGCGCCACCACCTGCGGCTCCGGTGCAGCTCGCTGCGCTGGCTGCAGCTCGTCGTCGCTCTCGGGCCACGCCTCCCAGTGGTTGTCCATTGCGGCAGGGTTCGAAGGTGGAGAAAAGAACGGCGAGGAGAGGTCGAGAGTGTGCGTACGGGGAGGGCGCGGCCACCGTTTTTATAGCCTGGCTGGGCCAGTCGCCGCGCCGCGCGTGTCGCCGCTGCCGCACCGCCATTAATCCGGTGGACTTTGACTGGCCACGCGTGTCGCCGCTGCATGCACTGGCCGCCGCCTCCGGCAGCCTTTGACGGCGCGGGCGCCGAGAAGGAAGTCACGGGCGGGGGTTTCCGTTCCCGCGCTTTCCCGGCGCGTCACTGACAGCGTTGGCCCGCCCGCGCGGCCTCGCAGTTTCGGCCTGGGTGCCGCGGCGCCAAATAGCGCCGAAACGGCGCTATTTGGGCCTCTGGGGGGGCGAGTGGTGAAGAAGCGGCGCTATTCGCCGCTTCCGCCGCGAAAAAAGCCCCTTGGGGGGCTCTGGGGGGGACGGCTGGAGATGCCCTTAGCAAGAATTCCTCTTCGCATACATGGTTGTTTTAGATACTGAACTTCGTGAGCTGTTTTTTCAGTAAACTATACTTACAAATTGCAAAAGGACGTGCACTTTGGGTCATTTCTCAGCCTTTTTTCTCTCGAGATAATCGAGCACGTGGTCTGCGGGGTGCTCTGACCATGCACACTGTTGCGCCCATTCAAGAAATGCGTCAGATTTCAGAATCGCCATGGTATGGCTGCATTGTTGGTTTGCTATGTATGGGACCACAATCAGTGCAGTCAGCATGCAACCTGTATAAAAAATATAAGATGTTTTAGCGTTTTCTAAACAAAACTTAGCTATATGTTTTAGTGTGTAGATTCATGTGCATCTTGGACTAAAACATGTCTAGGTACGTATTGTCTAGTAAACGGTAAAATATCTTACATTTCGATACGGTGAGAATATTATTTTATCTAGCAAATATCTCTCACCGTCTAGTGTGCCTGTTAGAGCAAAGATAATAGTAGCCAGTAGATAGTCTCGCGTCATCTACAGCCAGCTCGTAGCTAAAATGTATAATAATCAGCCGAGCACATCTGGTATCCATAAATCCTCGCTGCTCCAACGGAGGAAGGATGGACCACATGTGGATCCAGTAGACCGTCTTGGTTGTCCACATGTGGATCCAGTAGACCGTCTTGTTGACAACCTGCAAATAATGTTTGTTCTCCTTTTTATTAAAAAGCACGTGTAACATCCAAGCGTTTAGGAACTAACGGAGGGTAGAAATAGAAATTTGTACATCTGAATGCATGCATTTAAAAAACTTGAACCATTTTTTCGCAAATTAAAAACCTGGAGTGATCTGAGTTGAATCATCTTCATGCCTTAGGGTTTAGAGAAGAGGGGTGAAGGGAGATGATTTTGACATGATCTCTAGGTATTTACTTAATATGAATTCTTATTTTGAGATTTAAATTACTTTTGTATTTGAATTTGAATTCAAGTTAAATATTAAAGCTATAGAAATAATAAGTTATTAAATAAATTGGAATCAATTAATAAGTTAAAAATTTCACAATAAAATTCAAAGAATTAACAATAGGATAAACAATTAAGATTTATTGATAATTATCACGATATTACAAAGTCTTTAAAAACAAGATTACGATAAATGGAAATTTTACAAATGAATAATTACAGTAATATCCTAAGCTAATTCCTATATTCTATATCTTCAAGTATTCCATCTTCAACTTCTTTCCTGCAAAAGAAATAAGAAATAAAAGAAAAATAAAATGGAAGGGGTTATGGTTAGTAGTCTCAGCCAGGCAGTGCGATGCACTACTAATTGCATCATCGAGATTAGGGCTTGATCGAGTTTAGTATGTATTTAAATAAGTAAGATTGGCTCAGCACGACAGCATTGGCTAGGCATCAGCAAATCCACTTGGCAGTAAAAAATAATGAATTCACCAGGATAAGATCAAGTAAGCTGTTAAAAAAAGAATGGAAACCGATTGAGGATCGGTTTGATCTTAAGCTGAGTTCATGAGTAGGTAAATTGCTTTCCTATGGGGATCGTCTTGTCCTCATTAATTCAGTGTTAACTAGCTTACCGATGTTTTTTATGTCATTCTTTGAAATACCTGTGGGGGTACGTAAGAGACTTGACTTTTTTCGATCTCGTTTCTTTTGACAAAGTGATCAGCATAAAAAGAAATACAGGTTAACCAAGTGGAATATTGTATATCGACCTAAGGATCAAGGGGGTCTTGGGATTGAGGTCCTAGAGGTTAAGAATAAGTGTTTACTTAGCAAGTGGCTGTTTAAACTCTTAACGGGTGATGGAGTGTGGCATGAGTTGCTACATAACAAGTACATAAAAGAAATCCCACTATCTCAGGTGGAGGTAAGACCCACTGATTCTCCTTTTTGGAAAGGACTGATGAAGGTCAAAAATGATTTCTTTGCTCACATTACTTGCACGATAGGTGATGGTAAATAGTGTGCGGTTTTGGGAGGACACTTGGTTAGGGGAGTCTCCGCTGGCTATGCAATATTCGTCTCTGTATAATATCGTCTCTTATAAGAACGTGGTGGTGTCTCACGTACTTGGAGGTCAACATCCTAATATTAGTTTTAGGAGACCACTTATAGGGGACAAATGGGTTTCCTGGTTGCATCTACTTGATAGATTGATGGATGTATCAATAGATGATTCGCATGATAAGTTTAGCTGGAAGTTGACACAATCTTTAGTGTATTCAGTTAAATCTTACTATGAAGATCAAATGAATGGTAACACAAGATTCTTGCATAAGTATCTTTGGCGCTTGAAAGTTCCTCTAAAGATTAAAATTTTCATGTGGTTCCTTTATCGTAAGGAAATTTTGACCAAAGATATCTTGGTAATGAGACGATGGAATTGTTGCACGAAATGTGTGTTTTGTGGTATGGAGGAGACAGATGATCACCTATTCATATCGTGTGAATTTGCAAAAAAAATTGGAGACTTGTTCACTTTACCTTTTCTTTGACACCACCGAGCTAATTTGTTTGGTTCTTGGTTATATGGGGTAGATAAGGAGACCACAGCAAGTATACGCATTGGTGTATGTGTTTTTATTTGGGCAATATGGAATTGCCGAAATGATGTGTTATTTAACAACTTAAACAATGGTCATTTTTTGCAGGTAGTTTATCGGGCCACTCATTGGATTTATTTATGGTCTTTCCTGCTACTAGAAGGCCAAAGAGGACGTTTGGATTCTGGATGTACCCGGCTCCTGGCAGTCGTCCGGGCTATCTTCAACCAGGCTGGCTGGTTGCACACTAGGAAATTACATTCTGTGTAGTCTTTATACTGTTTTGATTTTCCGTTGGCTTGTCTACACAAGCACGCTTCAGTTTTGTTGAGTTGTATTTCAAGATGATGGTACTCTGGAGATTATTTTTAATATAATTAGCCGTGTGCATGCAGAGACTGGGTTTTCCGTTTCAAAAAAAAAAGGTGGCTAGATGTACTCCCTCCGTTTAAAAATATATGACTTCTATTTGTCAAAATATGGATGTATCTAGACGTGTTTTAGTGTCTATATATATTCATTTTTTGACAAATAGAAGTCATGTATTGTTGAACGGAGGGAGTATATGCGTAGGTATCACCTACGAGTTGGAACCAACCTTCGCCATTCGGGATGTTTCATTTTGTGTCGATAGATTGGCACCTCTCTCGACAGTGTGATTGGTTTCTCTTTGGCTAAATACACTACTACTTTGTTTAGCCTCATTCGTTTATAATGTTTGCTCATTTTTGTCTTCTAATTATTGTGGTATCAATTCCAGTAATTCACAACTCAAACCTCCACAAATATTATAAATTTTTCTCAATTATTATGTTCTTGCTCATAAATAATTTCCTATTGTGAAATACACATATCGGAAAAGAAAAAAATATTTTCCTTGTACAAGCCACGACTTGGAACACCTATTTTGTGAGACTATGCTCAAATTTGCAATGCAGGCCAAGTCAACTCATTTATCGGACATTTTGTGAGCCACGCAAAGTGATGATTGATGTTATAGTAATGTATTTAAGTTTGGAATTTTACCTTAACGTTGTTGCAGTATATTTATAAAATTTGAATTCCTCTAAAAAGGGATATAAATAGTATCAACTCTTACACTTATGAACACAAAAAATAAGTTTTTACAATAATGTACAAAAGTAGTACTAGAAAAAGTTGACAATCATTTATTCCCGATGAAAACATTATGCAAGCTCTTAAACGTGGGCGCTGCAGGCTCTTGACGTACACCCAGGACTCGCGGCCGGAGACGTCGGCCCACCAGCGGCTGACGTTTCTGCGGGACTGGATGAGGCGGAGGGAGCGCGGGTCAGAGGCGAGGCGGTCGGCGTTGGGCATGTCGAAGCTCTATGCCTCCGTCTGCCGGCCAGGTACTCGGCCTCCTCCAGGCGAGGTCGGCGAGGGTGAACTTGTCGCCGGCCAGGTACTCGGCCTCCTCCAGGCGCTGATCGTAGATGTCCAGCACCTTGCTCAGATCCTTCCTGCTCTTCTCGAACAGCTGCTTCATCTCCTCCAGCTTCTGCAGGTGCGTCGGGTTGAGCATCATGTCCTGCTGCTGCTGCCTCGCGTCGCGGCCGCCGGCCCCAGCGCTGGCGCCGTCCTTTTTGCCGTCGAGCTGCATGGTGAGCGGCAGGTAGGCGAGGCTGTAGATCATGTCGGCGCTGGGCACGTCGAAGCTCTGCGCCTCCGTCTGCAGCCACTGCTCGATGGAGGAGCGCTCCAGGGCCCCCATTCCGATCAGGTCCGGGTTCCCCTGCGCCTTGTACTTGTCCGCGATGTGCCTCAGGATCTTCCTCGACTCTGCATGCACACACGCACCGTCCACGTCTCAACATACTACTGTACCGTAGTTCACCATGATCAAAAAGCTGTAGCGTGGCTTACCGACGAGTACAAGGTACTGGGGCTCGCCGTGCGGCTGCAGCTAGGGGTACTGGGGCATGCGGTTGGGGCCGCGGATGAGCTGGAACTCCACGTCCTTCTAGAAGAGGCACGCCAGGACGCGGGCCACCTCTGATGACGTCGACGACCCGAACACCTTCACGGCCCCTGGCATCGTAGCTAGTTACTGTACTTGCTTCTCTCCTCTCAGTTGATCGTTGGTCGAACGATGGGGATTTAGCTAGCTTGGTACTGGTAATAAAGTCGTCGCGTACAAGACCAGCAGCGAGTATTTTTTTTTTCCTTTTCCCCTCACGCGCACTCTTTTTCCTGTCGCGGGGCCAACGGAAAAGACCAAAACAAAACTGACTGCTTGTACTTGACCAATCTATGGTGTGTGTGTGTACAGGCTAGCTAGCGGAAAAGATGCATGGACAAAAACAAGTTGCGCTACTTCCCTTCCTTTTTATTAACAAGGAGAAGAACATGAGGAGGGGCAGAATCCGAATGAGAAGAAAGCACGTACCTCGTGGATGCGTATACATCCGGAGACCAAGTCCGTGACAAGCTCGCTCGGTCGCCACGCCACGCCACGCCACGCCACGCCTCGGCAAAGTCCAAAGTCACAAGTCACGCGTATCCCGCACGCGGCTTGTGACGGTGGCCTTATACTTATAGAGGAGGATAGAGAGGTTGGAGGGTGTTTTGAGTTTTCAGCAAATATGGCGGGAAGGAGCTGGTGATTTCGGTTCTCCTCCTGCTGCTTTGATTGACGACAGACGGCTCAGATACATGCATGCACGGTGTGTGTCTTGGATCGATGACATGGCACCACCAAAAGCTTAAGCAAGGGAGGGCAGTAAATGAGGCCGGTGGCCTGGCCTAGCAATTAAATATCCGTAGATAACGATGCGCCACTAGCTGCTACTTTTTCCTTCTTTTCATTATGCGATGCGGCGAATGAGGTTTAACTAAATGAATCAATCCCGGAAATCTCAAATGTAAGTACTGGATGTCTAAACCATATTATTGTTTCTTCACGGCCAGTTTGTGCAATGAAACGACCTAGTAGCTAGCTAATATCGTACGTAACACGGACTTTGTTTCTCAATCCGGCCATCAAGATTTTACAAGATCCTTTGTGTTTCGTCTTAGATAGAGATTAAAAAGGAGTGCATTTTCAAGCGATATTTGCATCCATGCTTTTGCTTCACATGGCACATCACGAGTTTTCTTTTCGTACAAGGAAGCAAAGCACCGGGAAACACGTCACAAGCCACCAGGCAGCCATCAGCCAAGAATTAACTTGAAACGCTAGGTGTTCAAAATTCTCTAGTACCAAATTAATTCATGTCCATGCCAGCCAGGTCTATATTGTAATATATCATGCACGTTTAAAATTTTGCACCAAAATGCAGATTACGTGTACCACAGCACCTCAACAGGAATTGGAAAGTTCAAATGACAAAATCAATAAGAAGCTTCCTATGCCACCAACTATAACCAATAAGCTCCATGTGCGGATGTGCCCATTCAGTACAGTAAGCAAATCGGGCCCGTCTCGAGGAAACAGCATAAACAGATATCTAGACATACTTTAGTGTATTGGTACATCCATATTTTGACAAATCCGAGACGATTGATTTAGGACGGAGGGAGTACATACAAACCCAATGCGGCAAACCAACTACAGCTCAACATCGCCACGGCAACCTGCTTCACAGCACCCGGCCGCATTACAAAAATTGACCATGCTGTAATTAATGTTGTGCCTCCAAACACGGAAGCGGATCACATGCAGAAATTAAGTCAAATGATCTAGCCGATCCTTCCTTCTTCCTGCTTGTGTTTCGTTTTGTTTCTTTCTTTCCCTGTTGGGACACAAAGACAGACGAAGCCCTTGTTAAGGGCTAGAATGTATGACTGAATTGATACTCCAAAGTCAGTCAGGCTACAAGTAGTAGGCAACCAGATTTACTAGAGAGAACAGTTTTACTAGATGCATCGATAACAAGGCAACAATAGTCTGTTCATCTTAGGGTAGAAACAACGTTTTGTTCTGTCACAAAATTGACTTTGCTCTTCAGCTTGGGGATGTTCAATCACAAAACGAGAATTTGATCTAGTCGAGATCAGCTCCTACAATTGCTAGCTACCAGGCACATTATATATAGAGCGACAAAACCTTTTTCAATAACTACAACTCGACATCCAGGTTCACCCCAATATAAATAAATATTGTATCAGTTTTTAGTTCCGCGTTAATGAAGTCAGCACACTAGAGTCAAAAGGCAGCCACTTTTCTTCAGTTTACGCATCCAACATAATTTTCAGTTACTCGTAGCCTTAAGGTGGCTGGATGGAATCAATTTTCTGAGAACAAATAGGAACAAATATATGAAGTAGCTACCAATGCTATCAGCAGTTGCTACAGAGGTCATATGTACCACTTACAAGACTATCTTACACCAGCAGAGTCGTTAATGGTATCAAGCTATGCAGCCACCATTAGGGATGGGAAAATTGAGGTTGCCTTGCAGAATAGGGAAACTAACAAATGTGAAGATTAAGAATCTAAACATCTCAAGCACAACTAATAAACATAATCAGCGTGGCGACTGTATTACTCTCTTTTTTATCCTATGACAACTATGTTCATATAGAAGGTAGGCAGATATCTTGTTCCATCGGCACAGATATCTAGTTTGATAGGATGCCTAGGTGAAACACAAAACAAAATAGTTCCAGCTACAGCTCCGAGGTCCGAGACAACAATATACGTATAGCTGAAGCCATTCATACTATGGATTTTCCTTCATGTCGCACATTGACTACTCGTGGGTGGATCATAAATAGAAATTGAGAAAGTGTGGGCTTATGTACTATTTATGAATGAATGCATGCAAAGAACCAGCCAGTTACTAGTAAGCTGATAAGCCACAGGTAGCTAGTTACTCACAAGTCAAAGCAAGTGCAGATAAGTAAACACGCAACATAAGTTAGGTATTTACTTTCAGGCCAGGGGCTGCTAGCTAGATCTGGGTAGTTACTCACAGGTAAGTGCAAAGAAGAACAACCGCCTAGCCAAGGTGGGAGCCACACAGCCGCGCCAGGAGAACACGATTTTCCAGCATCAGTGCGGCATCGACGGCCGTCACACGGTGTCGTGAAGGAGGTAGCGGGCGTCAACTAGCCGAAATCCTGAAACATAAGTAACTGTTGAATACCAAATTGTGTAGTCAAAACAAGAACATCAGTTTTGCTCCATCAATAGAGGGGCAGAAACTTGGTTGACACCAAGTGAAATAACATAAAGTTGCAAGAGAGTAAACACCATACTACAAGCTACCAACGTGTTATTATCTGGGCGAACGAACCAACAAACTGCTAGCCAATTTTAATTTGTCGTTGGTCGCGTCCATCAGCTAATAGTGGGTACAGACATTTCATTTGGGAACCAACAACCAAGAGCACATAGCACACGCATTACATATACACAACAGACTGGTAGCACTGCATCATAATGTGCACAATAAAGGCAACCATAAAAGTAATGAACACTAGGTTGCACCAATTTTCCAAGTCAAAATTAGTGTATCTTTGTAGTTCACAGAGATTCCAAAGCAATTGAAAAGTACACGTGTGTATCAGAATGGTATAGTTCCGAATGTAATGGCTAGAACAAACTAAGACTTGTGGAGACATAAAAATGAAGCGATTTTCCATGCAAATTAGTGGCTCACAATGCACTAATACATAACACATACACGTTTCATTGTAGCAAAGACATATTCACTCTTAAAGATTATTTGATCGTCCCTGCCATACACAGGCACATTTAACAAAAAGATAACAACATCTTCATGCTACTTTCATTTAGAGAGCACTAGATACAGTAACACTACTTGTACGTCCATCTCATAGTAACATATGGGACATTTTGAGTGGTCTCGATGAAAGAAGAGGGACAATGTTCATAGCGAGTCAAATCTTCCTAATCATTTAAGCAACATCAACATGCATCTTTGACAAAAAAGTTCAGAGTAACATGAGAATATGACTGCATCCTACCACAAATAACAGCAACAACACATAACAAAAGGCAGTTGCGATGCAAAGGACGTATACTACATAATAGTTACATTAGATGTAAAAATAATCACTGATAATGCTAGCTAGCTAGCTAGTTGACAATCCATTCACTTGCTATCCAAACCTTAAATAAATATACACATCTATTAGAAGGGTTCGGTTCTAAATGTTATGGCATGAAGAAAAAACCATTGTGGAAACATAAAAGTTTCACGGTGTACTACATAACATAAACCTTCACAATTAGTATACTCATTGAATAGTATAAATAGATATCAGAAGGGTACAGTTCTAAATGCAACGGCTAGAACAAACATCACTTATGGAGACATACAAATGAAGCAATTTTCCTTGCTAAATAGTGGCTCACAATGTATCAATACATAACACATACTCATTTCATTGTAGAAAACATATGTTCACTCTAAAATGTGAGAGCTATACCGATATTTAGTGGCAGTCCCATCTAAGTAGGCCATATGATCTGGTAAAACCAGCGCCAGCTCTCCACTCTGTCACCAAGAGACCGCCGTCTCCCCAGGTCCGGCGAGAACAAGCATCGGCAATACGGTTCATACCTACAGAACAATCGATGTTCACTGGTGACCTCCTCTACCCGCGATGCGTTGTCGCGGGCCTCTTCTATCTGATCCTGCTGCGACTTAGAGACGAAAAGTTTCTTCAGTCCCAAGAATTTTAGATAAATATAGCAGTTGCAAGTGATAGTAATCCTTTAGGAAGCTAAAAATCTTGAACATGATTCTCGTACACTCAGTTCAGTTAACGGATTCTTGTACACCATCAGGCTTACATGTGTTGAATCTTAAACAACATATCCAATATGAAAGCATTATTTTAGGAAGGGAGCAGCGCTGCAACCGTGACATAGTAATATAACTCACAGAGAATTCAGTGTATACTTAGCAACGCCTATAAATGGGTATACTTGCTGCCTATACATGTTGCTCCCTATATATGCAATGCTACTAGTATTCAACAATTCAAAAATTGAATGGAATCAAATTCTAACCAGCATGGATAAATTTGAATTGATAGAATTAACAATATGATGTCAGGCATGTTTGCTTGCAGTTTTACATGAACAGATCCCAGTAAAAAGAATGGATCACAAGGAAAAAGGAGAATAGAGATGATCTTCTAATCACCTCAAGGCATGTATGACTGTATGTAAGTATCCATGTGTATGATATTGAACCAATGACGAACAGATTTCTATCTAGTAAGGCAGAGGTGGTTTCATTCCCTGAACTGTCGGTTACTTACTAGTCTATTGGCGGCAATAATAAAATTCTGGATGGAAAAGAGCTGCTCAGGACATAATCACTCATCAGCACAACCCAGCTAGTGCATGGTGATTAAATTTGCAATTTTTGCGTGCAGCTCTTGGTTCGACCCCAACAAAGAGAGTACAAACATAAGTGTCCAAGCTAAAATAGTCTGAATGTTACAGGCAGAACAAACAGCACTTGTGGAGATGTAAAAAATGTAACAACTTTCCATTCTAATTAGTGGCTCTAATATAGATAACGCATACTCATTTCATTGTACAAAACACATATTCACTCCAAACGGTGAGAGCTTTACCGATATTTCAGTGGCAGTACCATCTGAGTTGGCCTTATGGTCTGGTAAAACCGGTGCGAGCTCTCCACGTCGTCACCGAAAGACCGCCTCCTCCCCAAGTATGGCGAGAAGAAGAATCCTCCATATATGCGGTTCGTACCTGTGGAACAATCAATCGTATTGTGAAGTGCAACATTTTTAAAAATTCTCATTGATATCTCCTATTATACCAACATCTTTGAAGAGAATCCAAAGCCTACCTAGCAGTTCGCAGCTCACGCAAGATGATGTCAAGAGCCTGTAGTGCCTCCTGGGGAGCCTCTGCCTGCCTCGCGGCGCTGTAATGCTCAAGACGGTGAAAGTCGGCTCTCGCCGCGAACTGGATCACCACCTTGATCGTCCTGTACAGCCTCTCCTGGTCAGACCCATCGTCCTCGTCGAGCAAGGTGGTGTGGAACTCCTTGCAGATGAACGGAAGCGCATCGTCCGTGTGCATGCTCTTCCGATTGTCGTAGGGTGGGAGCCGCCCGCCGAGGTCGGAGCCTTCTGCAGCCTCACCAACTCCTCCATCACAGAGCGACCGACAACCCACGAGGCATTCCCCGGCATGATGACAGCCTGCCACGAAACAATACGCCACGCGAAGAACATCCACAACGAGAAAAATGTTGCGAGTGGCACGGGAATGGGAAGAAAAGCAACACACACGTCATTCCAACGACAGCCATAGACAGGGACTCGAGCTGCCCGGCAACCGCCTCCGGAGAGCCTGTCTCGATGATGTCGGCAGGCTCGCTTAGAGCGTCTAACTGCATTGCTTGGCACGGTTAGGGAGCTGTCGTGGCAGAAAGGCCATCCCCACCAGCACCATTGTTGTGCGCCGGACGGGCTGGCTGGACGCCACTGCTGCTGTGGCAGCGCTGGCATCGCGCCACGAGTTTGATACGCAGTACTGCCGGGGATAGAAGCCACCACCTCCAGGACAGACACCCCTGACCTGACCCCCTTTCCCGCAATTATCCTCGCCGAAACATGGCAGTCACAGCCTCCTGAACCCCATGCTCAATTACCTGCCAACATATGAGTAGGAAATTGAGCATATAAAAACCCGAGAAATTTGACAGATTGGTGGTACTAGAGAAATCAAGACAAGAAATTCATAGCAAGCTTGTTGTGTAACTGAGCTTAAAAGACCCAACGTGTGAGGCTTAAGAATCACTTAATGAGCAGTCACACAAGACTAAATTAGATGCAAACTAGTAGGATCCATGAGCGTACTTAACAAAATCAGAAAAAATTGAAATAGGCTCAAGATTACCAAGTCTAGTAGCTAAGTATATATGTTGCAAGAATAAGAAAAGGTTGTACACCACAAAGACCTTGGAGGTGAAGGTTGAACCTGGCTAGATAGGAAACAGGGGAATACATTACATATTCAGTTAGCCCTTTTGATTTGTGTGGGGAATTACATTCCTTTTACATTTTAAGGAATCGGTATCAAGCTACCGAGCACAAGCTGGGTGAGAAGAAGGATGGTGTCTTCCTCACCTGGAACTGCAGGTCGGAGTTGTTCGCCGGGAAGAAACCCACGTCGTACCGGTGACAACCACAGACAGGGTATCGAGCTTCTCAGCGACCACCTCCGGAGAGGTCGTCTCGATGATGTCGGCGGGCTTGCCTGGAGCGACGTTCGTGCATTGCTTCGGACATCTCGGGAGATACCATGGCAGAAGGGACATCCCCGCCAGCACCATTGTTGTATGCCTCACACTCGGTGGACAGACTGGCTAGACGCAAATGCTGCCTTGGCGCCGTTGGCATCGCGCTATGAGGTTGGTACGCAGGTCCTGCTGGGTGTAGAAGCCACCACGTCCAGGACGGCTGCAACCGCCCTGACACCCTCTCCCGCAATTATCCTCACCAAAACGTGGCAGCCACTGCCTCCTGGACCCCATGCTCAATCACCTGCCAATAGATGAGTAGGAAATTGAGCAATATAAGAACCTGGGAAATTTTACAGATTAATGGTACTAGCAAAATCAAGACAAGAAATCGATATAAAAATACCCAACGTGTGAGGCTTAAGAATCACTTAATGAGCAGTCACACAAGACTAAACTAGATGTGAACTAGTGAGATCCATGAGCGTACTAAACAAAATTGAAACAGACAAAATGATTACCAAGTCAATTAGCTAAAGTATGTATGTTGCAAGAAAAAGAAAAGGCTGTACACCACAAAGATATTGGAGGTGAAGGATGAACCTGGCTAGGGAAACAGGGGAGTACATAACATATTCAGTTAGCCCTTTTGATTTTTGTGGGGAGTCAGAATCAGATTCAGTTAACTTTTTAAGAAATCGGTATCAAGCTGCATAGTACAAGCTGGGAGAGAAGATGGATGGCGTCTTCCTCACCTGGAACTGCAGACCGTACTTAGGTTTTCACTTGCTTCTACCGGACAGCAGGAGGAGGTGGGGGAGGGCAGAACGTGCGACGGGGCCGGAAGAGACCAGAGGTGGGAGTGGGGACCGGAGGAGAGAAGGTGGGCATTCCCTTGTGCGTGGTCGTCCTCCCAGCTCCTGTCGACGCCCACTCCTTGCTCCGGACAACGGCGTCGGCGTGGAGGACGGCGCGTCCAGTAGGAGAGGCGGTAGATTTCGTGTGGAATATAGGGCGGAGGGGAATAAGTGTGTGGGGTGGCCGGCGGGAGGCTGTACCAAGCGGCGAACTGACCTTGGAGCGAGCGTCGCCGGTCGGGAAGAGCTCGCAGGTGGCATCTCAGGCAGGCGCCCTTTGGGGAATCGAGCGGTGGCGGCTGCAAGGAGGAAAGGGATGCTTGTGTGTGGTCGAGCGGAGGATGTGTTGCCATTTTGCGGGAGGAACGGGCATCGTCGGACGAGCGAGTTGCGTGGACGGACGGTCCATATCGGGTTCCACGTCAGCGATCCGCGAGGTGTCTCCTCGTTAAAACGATTTTTTTTACATGCTCATTAAAACGATTGACACCGTGCAACAATAATACTCCCTCGGGAAAGAAATCAAGTGAATCGTTCCTCTCCTTATAATTACTGCTGCTAGGCTCGGGAATGATGGGATCGAGAAAGAAATTAGGAAATGAGTTAAATGTGGTCCCTACATTTAGGGTTGTGATTCCTAGAATTAAGGAGAGATGTTTTGGACAGTTAAATATTGTGGGGCAGTATGCGAGGAGATAAATATCCGTTCGTTGGCTTCATCCGGCGCGCCGGATGAGTTGATTTTGGACAGTCGAGAAGAATGATCCGCGTCGACGCCGTCTCTGTTATCTCAATGGCTGACTATCCACCTCCCCTATATGATTTGTTTTGACTTTATTTTAAAAATAAAGATGATTTTTTTTTACTTGCATAGTTGTCGTGCGTGATCAACTCCATCACGTGCGCCACGTTGTATTTTCTTCCCGTCATGAGTTTCTTTCTCTTCTATATCTACTATTGTTGCCTACCGACTATCCACATGTGCCCTACTTGTCATCTAGAAACAAGTTGTTCTCCTGGCGCAAATTGCCCTAGTTCTCTATGTATTATAGTTCGATATATATGGCTTCCATGTTTGTCCCATGTGCTCAATTCCATCGTGATGCTCCTGAGAACTGGGGTTAGGGTTTTGGTTGTCTCCCAAGCTTTTCGATGTTCCTTGTGCAAATAATTAAATGCGACCATCGGGAAAGAAAATCAAGCGGCATCGGGAATTTAGGGTTCTCCTACTCGCCCGCATCGGGGCGAGACAGGAGGACGAGGATGAAGCGTTTTCCCCTCTTCGAGACACAGTTCCTCCCCTGCTGGTGTGGCCCGCCAGGCGTTGCCTGTGCGCTATTGGTTCCGTCGGCGGTGGCTTGCTCCTACCCGCGAGCAGTGCGAGGCGGCGCGTCGCAAGGCGTCCGCTGGCGGTGCCTCTTTGACCGGCAGTTGGTCCGGCGGGTGCGGATGATCTTCGGGGCGCTTCTTGGCGGGTGGGGGTCGTGGGAGTCCAAGGCGGCTGGTTGCCGGCCGGTGTGCGGTCGGCGGCACCCTCCCTGCCCTAGATCTAGGCTCTTAGGCCCCATATGGATGCGTGGCGCGCGCGGCCGGCGGCTGGGCGCCGTCGCGCGAGATCTAGGGGAGGGCGGCGGCTAGGGCAGGGGCGGCGGCTGGGAGAAGGCCGACTCCTCTGGGAGTCGGCAATAATGATATTGATTATTGCTTGTTCAATCACGAAGGGATACATGTGTTTATATAGGAGGACGGCCTCCTCTAAACCCTAATTTACTTGGGCTAAGCCCCTAATTTACTTGGGCTAAGGCCACAACTAAACCGACCATAACATCTCTCCCCGCCTTCTCAAACAGCTCGTCCTCGAGCTGAACTTCTGGAAACTGCTGGCGGAACTCATCCCGGAACGACGTCAGTCTTGGAGACAGCTGCATTGGCCGGCCCAGCGGTGACGACATTAGTCGCCATGTCGTCTACGGTCTCGAGGTAGAACAGGCGTGGGCAAACGTGGCCCGGTACATAGAGCTCGTCGTAGTTGAAGCACAGCCCTTTACGGCGGCACTCGAACTGTTCGGCCGTGGTCAGCCGACGGAACGGCCGCGTCGCGGCTGGATCGGATTGCCCCACATGAGTCAAGGCTGTGGGCGCCTGGCGTGCTGGTGTCGGTGGGGGGCGGGCGGGCGGCCGAACGTCGCTGGCTGGAAAGGCCTGCTGCATGGCCCGCGCGCGCTGCTTGAAGGCGCGGGCGTAGTACATGGCCGACTGCTGGTCCTGAGGATCCCGCATCTCCACGTCGACGCGAATGTGGTCCGGCAGGCCGCCGACGAATAGCTCGGCGCGCTGGCGAGCCGTGACGCCAGGCGCATGGCACGCCAACGTCTAGAAGCGATCGGCAAAGTCCTGCACCGAGGAGGTGAAGGGAAGGCGACCGAGCTCGGCTAGTCGGCTCCCGCGTATCGGAGGCCCGAACCGGAGGAGGCAAAGGTCGCGGTAGCGCTCCCACGGAGGCATCCCACCCTTGTCCTGCTCAAGGGCGTAGTACCACGTCTGGGCGGTGCCGCGGAGGTGGTAGGAGGCGATCCACGTGCGGTCAGACGCGAGGGTCCGCTGCCCCCCTGAAAAACTGGTCGCACTGGTTGAGCCAGTTCAGGGGGTCGACGGTGCCGTCATAGGTGGCGAACTCCAGCTTGGTGAAGCGGGGCGGCCGCGGGCTGCGTGGGGCGACGGCGAAGGCTCCCTCGTGACGACCCATCGCGGCGGGGGGCGAGTAGGTGGGCACCATGGGCCCCCCCGGAACTGGTGGCCGCCGGCGCCGATGTAGGGTTCAGCGTACCCGGCGAAACCCCCGAAGGTCGTGGCCGAGGGCGATGCGGCCGGCTGGAGCACGGTCGGCTGGGAAGGCGCGTTCGTATAGACTGGCGCGTCGAGCCAGGCCGGAAGTTGGGACGGCGAGGGCGGGAACGTGATCTGAGTGATCGGGACCCCCTAGTGGGAGGCGGCTGCCGACGGCGACGGCGCGAGGGCCGTGGACGGCGGCTGTGATGGCGCGGATGGCGGCACGGTTTCGAACGTGGGCGCGGTGGCCCACGACGGCAGCGGAGACGGCAACGGCGGAAACTGGAGCTCGGTGATCGGAACCCTCTGTTTCTGCGGAGCGGAAACCGGCGGTGGCGCCGTCCGCTGGAGGAGCACTGCGATGGCGTGCTTGATGTCGGAGACCGCCTCGGTCAGGTCGCGGAGGCCCGTAGAGAGCTCCTGGACCGAGAGGATGGGGGCAGGCTCCCGAGCCGGCGCGGCCTAGGCCACAGACGCCGGTGGCGGCGCCATGGTGGTGGGCGCGCCCGACGATGCGAGCATGGCGGAGGCCAGTCCCGAAGACATCGCAACCGAGGAATCTGATACCAAACTGGTAGAACCTAGGGATCTACCGGGACGTGGGCGTAGGTTGTAGGGGAAGGAGGGGGTTGTGTGGAGGCGTGGCGCGCGCGGCCGGCGGCTGGGCGCCGTCGCGCGAGAGCTAGGGGAGGGCGGCGGCTAGGGCAGGGGCGGCGGCTGGGAGAAGGCCGACTCCTCTGGGAGTCGGCAATAATGATATTGATTATTGCTTGTTCAATCACGAAGGGATACATGTGTTTATATAGGAGGACGGCCTCCTCTAAACCCTAATTTACTTGGGCTAAGCCCCTAATTTACTTGGGCTAAGCCCACAACTAAACCGACCATAACAGCACCACACAAGTCGGCGGACGGCCTAAAACCATCCAAACGGCCAATGCCGGCATCGCTCCCCTTAACGCAACACAACAAAGGTAAAAACCGAAGGCGCCGCTCCAGCATCCACGCTAGCCCGAGGCCACGCTCCAGACGGGTCGATGACAAAAACCTTTCAAGCGGCCAATGCCAACACCCCACCACCTCAACGGACGCGACGACAACGCCTCCAAGAAGAACGCAGCACCCAAAGACGTCACCATCACCTGTCTCGCCCGACGATCAGGGCAAAGCTTTCACCCGGCAGAGAGTTTCGAACTGCACGCCCGCCCTACCGGGACCGTCCCACTCACCAACATACCTGCACGCTGACACCGTCAGCCCCGCATGCCCGATGGTCCATAGCCACAAGCAGAGCTAGGTGCCGGGGCCAAGATCTGCTCGCGCTGAGCCACCTCCTCGCCTAACTCTACGACACAACCAAGTCTGGGGCCGCCTCTCCCACGCCCAAGTGCAGCCGGCAAGCCGCACACATAGCCAAACTCGCGTATAGCTATTCCAGAAGTCGACGCGACACATCAGCAAAGGCAGGCCACCCGGGATGCCTCCACCTCCCACCGACCTCATCGCTGCCCCTGCACCATGCCACAAATTGGCAGGTGCCTCAACCGCCAGCAGAAGGACGTCTCCTAGGCACACCATCGCCGCCTAGCCAGGAGGGACGGCCATGCAATCTAGGCACGGGGAAGGTTTTGGCTGCCATGGAAGCTACCGCCCCGCGTCGGGGGGCGCCCTCATCACGTTGTTGTCGCGCCCTGGAAGTCGTCACAGTCGTTTTGGGAGTCGTCGCACTGCCCCGCCACTGTCATGAAAGAGGGGCCACGCCGCCCTGGGCGTCCACCACGAGATCTCCCTACACCGCCCTTGTGGGGGCAGAGCCGCTGCCACCGAGGCGAGGCTAGCGGTAGGGCGAGGAGGGTCAGGGGAGGAGGTCGGTTGCCGACAACGCTAGGGTTTCCCCCGTGTCGTGCCACTCCAGCGACGCGGGGTTGGGGTCCAGAAAAGCATATGAAGTTCCACACTGGAGATCTAAGTTTTGGACCGTTAAAATATTGTGGCGCATGCAGTATGCGAGGAGATACATCGCGTTATTCATTTGTTGGTTTCATCAGATGAGATGGATGAGTTGGTTCTGGATGGCCGAGATGGCTGATCCGCATGGACATCGTTTCTCTCAACTCATTGGCCGATGATCCACCTCCTTTCGATGGATTTCTTTGACTTACATGTTTGTCGTGCGTGATTAACTCCATCATATACACCATGTTGTCTTTTTTGCCCTCCATGATTTTCTCTCTTCTATATCTGCTACTCCTGCCTGCCCACTATCCACGTGTGCCCTACTTGCCATCTAGAAATGAGTTGTTCTCATGTCGCAAATTTCCCTAGTTCTATATGTATTATAGTTCGATCATATGTGACTCCCATGTTTTTCCTACATTCTCAACTCCATCGTGGTGCTTGTGAAATATGGGGCTATGGTTTTCGTTTTGTCCCTTGTTTTCGCTTGTGGCGGGCTACAAGCCGACGTACCTACCCAAATATACCAACGTGGTGCACTCCCTATCGTATAAAATAAAAACTTGTGTCATGTCGCAAATTAATTGGCTTGGCTCTATACATGTTGTGCTTTGATCTGGCCCTAGCCTTTTCGAATAATTCTATACCACTTGCTTCGACCCCACCAATGTCATTGTCATCTACACATGTAACCCATAATCGACCCTCGACGCCACGTACTAGCCAGTAGATTGAGCAAGTCAACAACATCCTATCATCTTCAGCTACAGCTAATTGTCATGTAGTTCGTCCGAGGTATGAACGGGGGAAGCATCCTATGACATGTACATATCATGGTCGCGGGGGTGCGCCACTTCAAGACTTCCCCGAGACGGCAGCAATGAGCATGTTGGGGCTCTAGGCGACGATTGACATGATCATCACGCAGTCCAAGCCCGAAATCGCTTCCGTGTGGGGCCCAATCATCTCAAGAGTAGATCTCCATCTTGTTGCTTGTGTTGGAGGCTCCCATCCCGGATGGCCTCCTCAGCTCTAATGAAGGCGAGGTGTTCCCATCGAGGTGGACTGTGCCAGGAGAAGGGGAGGTGGATAAGTAGTGTCGGGTGGAGTAGAAGACGCCAAGGCACAATGTCGTCTTGGTGGACAAGATTTGGGTAGATCGATCGCCAACGACTACGTCAAGTTCATAAAGGAGTATACTGTATACAGACCTCAATCATGATTCTAGACAATGCAGATTGCAACAACTTGAAATCTGGTGGCTCCGACGAGGAGCAGGGCAACCATTGTGAACGAGGAACCTGCTAATGTACGGTAATGAAATAACAGATGAAATAATATTCAACCACAATTACCTAACATAAAATAAGGACCCTACAACATGTAAAAACAAAATGATAGATGGATAACAACCACATAGTAACATAAAATGAGTGTAGCCTGGCGTGATGTTCACATTCCAATCTATTCAAGTTTGGCGATCTGCTAGTAAGCGAGGCACATAGATTTATGTCAATTTTGTGCTATGAACTTTTATCCTTTTATTTCCAGAACTCACAAACCCCTTTGAGGAACTAAAGGAACTTTTTGAGGACTGCAAATTCCTCACCCGTGCTAGGGTGTGCGCGCATAGAAACACCAACGTCACAACATAGGTCTAATTAATGTCATCATGAGGCCTCAAGAGATTCTCAACGGCTCTAAAATTTCCCTAATCAGAGCTCTCATGGAAAAGTTACCACAAAGAAATAAATACATTGATATGAAATATCCGCACAACTAGGTATTCTAGCATGTTGCGGCAAAAAACATAACACGTGAAATAAAATATAATAACTATTTCCTAGCATGAAATAAAGAAGCGTGGTAACAAAACGGGAATGATAAGTATTACTTAAGTCTATCATGAAATAATATCGCACGGCGATGAAACAAAGTATAAAATGACATAAACTAGGTTCCTGTCATCAAATTAGCCTAATCCCCAAAAGGAAATCGCAATAAAAACCCACTATATACGATAGATTCCGGGCACATACAAAATATCTACTAGCATAAAAATAACAACGGGCAACAATGAAGCGAGAGATGAAATTAGAGTTAATAACCATCTCCTAACATACAATATAAGAAGCGACTGCAAAACAATAGTGAAATGGCCATAACATAATATATCTAAAAACATAAACTAATATTGCACAACAATGAAAAATCACATAATATCTTAGCATAAAATTATAATGCTCGACAATTAAACGAGACTCACATGTGCAAGAAATTGTTGAACGACCCATGCGATAAATATGAAATAGAAAGGTCAACTCTGGAGGATTGTTGTCAGGTTTAAGTGCAGGAAATCATGAATCGATCTGTCCTGAGTTGTGGCTCCCCCCTTTGGATTTCTTGCTGCTAGAAAGCATAGACCGGTGGCAACTTTACTCTCACCCGACCGCAGCACGGACGGAGGTTCCATTTCGCGTGTGTGTCGTTATGTTGATAATGCTAAAGTTGGTTTTCAATAATAATATTTTGCTTCATGTTATGTTAGCTGGTCAACTGCCATAGGATATTGGTGATTCCAACCTCCCTCGTATGTCTAGCCATATTGAGTCCGTGCATATGAATGTGAAGCATATCTAACCATCTCTCCCGACCCTTGCCCCGGTAACCTGTACAAAAACTAACTCAACTCGGACGACCCAAGTAGCAAAAATCAAAAGTGGATGGTCTTTGTTAGTCAACCATGAGACCGCCGCACGTGGATCTATTTTAAAAGTGTTACTATATGCTCCAGTAGTAGTAGAAAATATGGGATTTTCTATGAGAATATAAGGACCATAGTATCGCACGCAAATAAAATGGCACGTTAAATGATAGGTAATAACTACCCCATTGCGATCCTGCTAATTCTCCACAACAAACTAGCCCATGATATGATATGTAATAGTTATCTCCTACTCCCCTTGACCTGATTACCATGAAACAAAGTATGGTAAACTTCGTTGACTAATGTTAAAAAAATCTCGACCAATATCTCTCCAAGGTAGGTCCCACTTTGATCATGTTGAATCTGGTATGCTGATTATAAACATTTGTTATTTCACATGTCAAATAAGCATGCTAATTTAATATATATCTTGATTTTATGTTACAATATAGATATCACCTATAACTCCATATTTCATTATGTTGATTAATCTTGATGAGGGTAACTATTTAATTTAACATTAGCTATTTTGCATGCATCGCAGAAAAGAAATCCTAAAAGTCCTAGTTAACTATGGTTGTTATTAGAGATTTATTGTCGAGTATTTTGTGCCATTGTTAATTCTTATCATTTCATGCGTGAATTAGGTCGAGAGACTACTCGAAGCGGGAGAGCATATGGGGGAGAGGTGGATCTTGAAGATTCACCGAACGATCAAGATCTTGTGGATGATGCTAGTGCTAGATTCAGTCCCTGGTTGGGGTCCAGCTCAGACATGGCGTGTGTAGTCCAGAAGTTCAAAGCGAGAGAGAGAATTAGGGCACTGGTCGATCCAGGGATCATGCATAGGATGTTTTTGTTGTAGTCAAGCTCAGGCAAGGAATGCACAATTCAAAATTTTCAAATTCTATACAATACGAATTTAAACCATTTCATTAAAAGCAACTCATGAAATGATAGTGAACAATCATGTCCAACATTAACAAAACGACACATGCAATTATATAGAGTAATCGTCCAATAGCATAAACAAAAAAGCGAGAAAATTGAACATCACATGAAATTGTAGGAAGTAGTAGCATAAAATAAGTGCCATAATAACGTGTGGGAACAAAATGGCACATGAAATAACATGTAATAACTAACGTGAAAGTGGTATATCGAGTTGAATAAAACATTGGATCCTACTACCCATGACGACAAACCGGCGCATGAAACGACATTTCTAGTAATCTTCTGTTGGAAATATGGCCTAGAGGCAATAATAAATATTGTTATTATTATATTTTGATGTTCATGATAAATGTATATTCTCCGTGCTAGAATTTTATCAACCGGAAACATAATATATGTGTGCTTACATAAACAATACCGTGTCCTTAGTAAGACTCTACTAAACTACCACGTTGATTAAACGATGATTACGGTTTCCTAACCATGGACATAAGTTGTTAATTGATAATGAAGTCATGTCATTAAAAGGATGCCGCGGTGGTCAAACTAGTTAAGCGTACCAATTTGATGGTTTCAGTAAGTTTAAATTGTCAATTTTCCATTTCTTAGACCGTGAGATTATGTTACTCCCTGGTACCAGAAGAGTACCTTGGCGACATCAGCAATCACTTCATAACTAGGTGATCATAAAGGTGTCTTACAGGTATCTCGGAAACTGCTTTTTGAGTTGCGTTTGTCAAGGCTGGTGTTTGTCC
The DNA here is from genome assembly GCA_028641055.1 of Alopecurus myosuroides. Lineage (NCBI taxonomy): Eukaryota > Viridiplantae > Streptophyta > Magnoliopsida > Poales > Poaceae > Alopecurus > Alopecurus myosuroides. The sequence goes on along the minus strand of CM054061.1, from coordinate 185,362,878 downwards.
ATCCTTATGAAAGAGAGATATTCTCAGGGCCCACTCCGTAACCAACATTCGATATCACTTGCAAGCACATGTCTAATGAGTTAGTTATAGAGAATGGTGTACTATGAAATAAGTAAAGAGTACTTTCTAGGAACGAGATTGAACTAGGTATAGAGATACCAACGATCAAATCTCAGGTAACTACAATATCGAGAGACAAAAGAAATGGAATATAATTTGGTTCAATCTTTGACATAGTGGTTCAAACCGCTAAAGATCTTCGTTAAATATGTGGAATTCATCATGTGCATCCAGGTCCCGCTGATGATTATCGCTCGGAGAGCTGTCTCGATCATGTTTGCACGTTCTCGAACCCGTAGGGCCACACGCTTAACGTTAAGTAACGTTAGAGAAGTTTTGGAATAATTTTCATGGTGAGATCGAATATGTATTCAGAGTCTCGGATGGGATCCAGGACATCACATGGAGCTCCGGAATGGCACGGAGATAAAGTTTCATATATGGCCAGTTGATTCTAGGGTTTAAAGCTCGGAATTTTTCGGTAGAGTAATGGAATGTTCTACAAGGTTCCGAAGGGTCCCAAAGTTGGGCCCACTTGTCACAAGGGTCCACCTGGGCCAATGGGAGCGGCCATGCGACAAAGCCATGAGATCCATGCAGCCAAGGCTGTTTAAATCAAGAGATAAGAAAGGTCAAGTTTCCCTTGTGCGTCGGCCCTAGGAGGGTTTTCCCCCTCCCTCCTGGCCTATGTGAAGAGGGGGAGGGGACATTCACCCCATACCTAGCCACCCCTGGCTGGTCCTCTCTCTCCTCTCGCCTACACGCTGCTTGGCGAAGCTCTATCCACGAGATTCTCCACGATAGCCTCCATTGTCATGCTGTAGGTCTAGATATCATCTACTTCTTCGATGCACTTGCTGGATCAAGAAGGAGGAAACCATGTGGTGTTATACGTGTGCACATCTTGGAGGCAGCATACGTTGCAGTGCTGATCGGAGTGGATCACGAGAAGAACTTCATCCCCGAGTTTCTTTGCAATAGTACGTTCAACGCACGAGTTTTTTGAGGGTATGTAGATCTGATCTCACTCGTTACTAGCATCTACTAGATAAGATATTGAAAATTTTAGATTAGACTTCTGTTTTTTCATATGCAGCTCATAGATTTTTTATTTATTTTCTATGGTTCGGAACCCATAATCTTCCTATTTTCTCTTGACGATTATCATGCAACACAACTTCATTAACTATTGTTAGGAAAGCATGACCAATATCGCTCCAAGGTAGGTCCCACTTTGATCATGTTGAATCTTGTATGTTTCTTACTCCCTCCGTTTTTATATACATGGCCCCTATCTCAATTCCTAGATACCAAGAAAACAAAGCAAAATATTAAATAACACAAATAACTATGTGGAAAACCTCTTGTGTTTCGTGTTAATTAAACATATTGTTTGTTGTACCTCTTTCTATATGGTTGCTTGCAACATTCACATTAATGCGCACCACTATACGAGATAGAATTATAGTCAATTCTTCTTGAGAAGAGACGGTGGCCTTGTATAGATGAAAATTGTATTTTTGATAGTGGCCTTGTATACAAAGACGGATGGAGTATTAACATTTTTATACCACATTTCAAAACAACATGGTAATTCAATATGGGTATATGTTTTTATCATCTACAATATAGATATTAACTATCATTCCATACTTTATTTTGTTGAATAATCTTGTCGGCGTAAGTCTATCATTCTTATTAGCAACTATTTAATTCAATATTAGCATGATTCACAAGTATTTTTCATAACATAATGTATTTTATATCATAAACAGCAATTATTTTAAAAAAATAACCATAGTTTCCATTAGAGTTCTATTATATAATTTGGTGTACCATTGTCGATGCATATTATTTCATGCACGCACGAGGTCGAGGCACTCCTCAAAGCGGGAGAGTGCATGTGGGGAGTGGTTGATCGTGAAGTTGTTCAGGACGCTCTTGAGGCGTTGCTGTCGAATGATCCCCGGGCGCATGCAGATGATGTTATTGTTGTAGTTGAGCTCTTACAAGGAATGCACAATAAAAAAGTTAAAATTCTAGAAAATATGAATTTGAATCATTCACTAAAAACGACGTGTGATATGAGTGAACAACCGTTTTCTAGCGTAAAGTAATAACATGTGAAAATAAAATGACACATGTAGTGACAGGGAGTAACCGTCCTATAACATAAAACAATAAAGCGAGGGAATATAACATCACATGAAATTGTTGGTAGTAATAGAATAAAATAAGGGCCATAATAACACATGAAGACAAAATGACACATGAAATGACATGTAATAACTAACGTGAAAGTGGTATATCCAGTTGCATAAAGTAGTGGATCCTATTAACGCGCCACAACAAGCTCGCACATGAAATGACATGTAATAGTTATCTTTCTATTGGATCTTGACGATAATCATGAAACAAAGTAACACCAAACTTCATTAACTAATGTTAGGAAATCATGACCAATATTGCTTCAATGTAGGTCCCACTTTGGTCATGTTGAATATGGCAATTTTATTGTAAAAAAATTTATACCATGTTTCGGATCAACATGGCAATTAAATATAGATACTTTTTTTTTTCATGTCTACGACATAGATATTACCTATCATTCCATATTTTAATTCGCTGATTAATCTTGTCTACGTAAGTTGGTCATTCTCATTACCAACTATTTAATTCAACATTAGCATGACTCAGAAGTATTTTTCATAACATCGTTGTATTTTTATACCATAAAGGTAACAATAGAAAGTTCTAATTAGCCATGCTTTAAATTAGAGATTATTATAGCAATTGGTGTACCGTTGTTAATGCCTATTATTTCATGCACGAACGAAGTCCAGGCACTCATGAGAGAGGAAGGTGCATGCGTGGGAAAGAGGGAAATTCCCATTAACTACTCACCCGAAAACTAAAGAAAATTAAGGAGAGATGTCTTACATTTTTGAAATTTCTGAAAACGGAGTGGAGGGTAATAAAGCCAAAGAGAGGGAGTATATCTTTAAATTTATGCACTGCCAATCATTTCATGTGTGATAAATCCTTGTCACTTCATACTTAGCATGATAGAAAATCTTGAAATTTTAAGACGAAAAAGATAGCAATGTAAAGCACGAGATGAGCCGACCACGTGAGCATCATATCCATGCATCCACAAAGGCGGGCATTGATAATTCACTTATCCATCCATCAAACTGGAATCGGTGCATGAAGGTGTCTTATTTTTCCTTCTTAGGCTGCTCTCCATCCCACACCACCTCGACCGGATCTTCGACAATCATGTCGAGCGTCGCTAGCTCGGCTCACAACAGGTATTGCAGGGCTCATTGCTTTTATTATGGTGCATGTTGTTGTTTCTCTGGCTTTTGACTTGTGGGACGTCGTAGACGGGGCCGACAAATCACCCTTGTGGCCACCTTATAGCTGGCCTCCTCGCTCGAGCCCTAGTAAAACTTCTTAGGCGGCATAGCCGAGATCCTTCATCGATTAGATTCGTTAGACCACTACAAATATCCTTTGGTTTTTCATCGTGGATCTTTTTATCATTGCATTTACATTTAGGTCTCAGTATTCCTCCTTGGAGATCTCACTAGATTAATTATTATCGTGGTGTAGACGAGAGGGGCGCTAGCCTAGATAGTCCAGAGTCTCGCCAACCAAATTTTCGACCGGCGTGGCGCTCCTTGGCAGGGACCTCGCCCACACCATTCTTCATTATGAAATTTCGGTGCCACGATCATTAGTGCCGACTTGTATTAATTCTAACATGCATTAATTTCTTGTTTAAATTTATAAATATTGCAAGTGTTTACGACGGACGAAGAAAAAAAAGAGCGAGCATGTTGTCTAGCCGCCAGACAACGACCGCCGCTGCCGGCGTGCTAATGCATCGATGATGTTGCCCCGCTTGTCGCGAACCCGGCGAGATTTAACTAGACCAAACGAATCTAGATTGTCTAGAACCAGCTTGATTAAAAAAGAGTGCGCGTGCATCATGTACCCAAAATATAGTCGTGAAATTATATTGAAATCAAGTGCACGTACGCATACAAAGTTCAAACGTTAGGCGCCAAATTTATTTAGTAGACTTTGGGCTCAGCAGGAAACTTATTTGGGCTGAGCAGGAATCTAATTTGGGCTGAGCGTGAAACTATCTGGGCCAACTAAATTTTGACTTTCTTTTCTTCCCGATGTCCTCTCGGCTCTCGCAGACCTCGTCCTCTCCTTCCGCTCATATCAACTCCACATCCTGCCCCCTGATCCCCTTTGCCGCAGCTTCCGTCGCCGGCACAATTCCGGCGAGTCCCGGCGCTTTTGACCACCTTCCAAGAACCACAACCTCCTCCGCTCCCTATTCCACGCCCTGGAACCTCCAAACCCGCAAACCCTAGGTCAAGATCTCGGCTTTATGCTCCGTGTCGTCCGTGGCGGCGGCGGCGGCGCGGCAGCTGGTGGTGGAGATGCTGCACGCCGACGACGCAGAGCCTTCCAACAAGCCGCGGCTCCGGGACCCTCACGGACGCCGTCGTCCCGCAGCGTCCTCCTCCTCGTTCCTCATCTCCAGGCCGGCCTCCACGGCCTGGGACCCTCACCTCCGACTACAACGGCTGGAACGGCCATCTGTTGCGGGAGACGGACCAGATCGAGCGGGTGGAGATGCGCTGCCTTGCATGAGCCGTGAGGCTGACGACCAAGGTTGCCGCTACAGCAGAAGCTGCTCCCTGTCTCCACCTCGCGCCAAGTGTTCTCCCTCATGTGTTTCAAGTGCTGTTTTGGCAGCAGAAACAGCTGTGGCTGCCCCGCCCGACTGCCGGGCACGCCCGTGCAGACATGCACGGCGCACCGTCGAACTCGCCTGCCCGCGTTGATTTACTGAGTGAGGTTCGGTCTGGCTGCTGAACGCCGGCGAGGTGGTGCCGTCCACCCAGACGCGACGCTGGCGACGCGTTCCACAGACCAGGAGACCACACGCCGGAGGAGATGGAGGCAGGGTCCTTCACCGTTGCGAGTTGCGCAGCGCATCGGCGCCGTCGTCGTTGAGCCGATGAGGCATCTTCTTCTCCCCCAACACCATTAGGCTAAAACCGCACTCTGCCCTATAGTGTAAAAGATTCCATCTTGTGCAGTTTGTACTGCGTACGGTTTGCATGGATTGTTCTGGGTGTAGTTTTCTTGCCCAATACTAGTTATTAGTGAGTATACTGAGTTTTCAATAGCCTCCTAAATGAGGCCATTCTCGTAGGTGTATCGATCATTTCCTAACTTGGAAATAATTTGTCACGGTTTGTCCAGACGTTGAGCTTATGGATAATGCAAATCTTGAGGAGCTGACAAGTGAAGAGAATGTTTGTAATGTACAAACATACGAGCAGTAATATTAGCTTGGGTTTTTGTCAATGTAACCTACTTTAAAGCAGTCCAAGACGGCAACCTTAGATAGACAAGTCACACATCTTGTGAACCTGTACTCTGCGGCAACCATTAGGCTGAACCTGTACTCTGCCCATAGTAGTGTCAAGAACCACATGTTGTGCAGTCTGTACTGTACTGATGAGAAGGGCTTGTTTAAGATAGTTTTGGGTGTACGTAGTTTTTTCTTGCCCAAGATTAGACAGTAGTAGCTAGCTTAAATAGCCTCCTAAATAGATGAGGTGATTGTTCTAGTTGTGTCGATCATCATTGCCTAATTAACTTGGAAAGAAATTTGTGACGAGACGTTGAGCGTACCAGTAATAATGCAAATCTGGAGAAACACTGATAGGTGAAGAAGAATCATGCATGTTTGTAATTTACAAACATAGGTGCAGTAAGATTAATTAGCTCAGGTTCCAGCCAGACTGTTGTGAGATTTGTGTGTATTTGCTGATGAACTGAACTTAATCAGAGACATGGTTGATTAATCCATTTCCCCGGTTAAATAAGCATGCAAATGCGGCGCGATCTTTGGATCCTTGCATTATCGTGTCGGCGGCAGTGATTGTGCTGCTGCTGGTTGTGTTGATGTGGTAACGTTTTTGCAGTAGTCGGGTTGTGTGGTTGAAATCACAGCAAGTCGGTTGCAGATTTGTGAGTGGAATAGTTATTTGCTGGTATATGTGGCCACATTAGGAATGATGATGCCAAATCGTATTAAAGTTATCCAGCTTTGGCAGGTAGGTGAAGAAGAAGAAGAATTGTATAAGCGTAAAAAAGGCAAGAGCGAGCCATCGGGGAGAGAAGAGAGTCAAAATCGATTGAAAATAACATTGTACCGAGCGAACGCGCGGAGGCCCATGAAGGGGAAAAAAAAATCCAACGTCGAGTTTGCTTGCCCACGCCGGCACGCTCGTGGTAGCTACAGTATAAAGTAAGGCCGCACGTGTTGGGTGCGGACACGAAAGAAGGGTCATCGACCGGAAGGACAAAACCACCAAAGCCTCCTCTCGACCTCTCGTCACGTTTTGTCTGCCCCAGGGAAACCAACCAAAGCACCAGCCTTCCCGCAACGCACGTACGCACGTACGTACTGTACGTACTTCCGAATTCACGGAACGCAGGCACGTCGTCCACTGCGCTACACGCTCGTCTCGCCTAAGCAAACTTGCAAAGGCTATAAATACGAGAAGGTTCCGTGACAAAGGAAGACACTCCCTGCTCCCAGGATCAGAGCCTGCCTAGATACGTGCAAGGTCTCTTTCCTTTTTATACGTCATACACTGACTCAACTCAAGGTGTCCCAGGCTCCCAGCTCTCTCTGCCATGGCGACAGGGCTAGCAGTCGCCGGGAAGGCCGTGCTGCTGGTGCTAGTTCCGGTGCTTCTCTCCGTCGCGCTATACAGCCCAAAGGACTTCTCGCCGGCGGCGGTTCCGCCCGAGTACAGCTTCGGCGCCGACGTGTCCGCGCCGCGGCACAACTCGCGCGTGCTGGCCTCGAGCGAGCGGATAGGGGAGGGGCGGCTCCCGGGCCCCGAGGACCTGGCGTACGACGCTGCCGGCGGGTGGCTCTACACCGGGTGCGCCGACGGGTGGATCCGCAGGGTGACCGTGCCCGACGGGGACGTTGAGGACTGGGCCTACACTGGCGGCCGCCCGCTCGGCGTCGCACTTGCCGCCGACGACGGCGGCCTCGTCGTGGCGGACGCGGATAAGGTGAGTCAACCCGTTCGTTCTCCCCCCTCCTCCTGCGCGCCGTAGCTCCCCCATCTCTCGGTTAGTCTCACCATTCGAGGATTAAAAGGCAGGACTAATTCCCCGCAAAAAAAGTAGCATTAGCTGACGTAGGTACGGCGGACGAAACAATTCTTGCCAAAATCTTGGCATACTTGACATGTTTGTCGCACACTACCTGTCATTCTCGGTCTTGATTAGATCGGCACGGCTCGACCGTGACAAGACAAACGGGAGGCATCACACACATAGTAGTACATGAGTTGACCTCCATAATGAAGATACTAGCTAACCAGTAATCGGTACTAATCAGCCGTCACACTACACATAAATCTTACTTTTATCCAGCAAGCACAGATCGCGAAGTGGCAACAATCCAAACGAGGAGCATCATCAGACATGGGTTGACTTCGTACTAGCATTATTACTCAGTGAGGACCGATCGTTCGCTTTGGCAGGGTTTGCTCAAGGTGAGCCCGGACAAGACGGTGGAGCTGCTGACCGACGCGGCGGAGGGCCTCAAGTTCGCCCTGACCGACGGCGTGGACGTCGCCGCCGACCGCACCATCTACTTCACCGACGCCTCGTACAAGCACAGCCTCGCGAAGTTCATGGTGGATGTGCTCGAGGCGCGGCCGTACGGCCGGCTCATGAGCTTCGACCCCGCCACGCGCCGGACGGCGGTGCTAGCCCGCGACCTCTACTTCGCCAACGGCGTCGCCGTCGCGCCGGACCAGGACTCCGTCATCTTCTGCGAGACAGTCATGTAAGCGCCTGACCGCCCTACTACTGACTTAGTACAGCCCTTTCACGTTGCTACCCTACCGCCGTTGACGACGTCGGACGACATCCATCGGTTGCAGGAGGAGGTGCTCGAGGTACCACATCAGAGGCGGCAAGGCAGGCACGGTGGAGAGGTTCATCGACAGCCTGCCGGGGTACCCCGACAACATCCGGTACGACGGCGAGGGCCGTTACTGGATCGCGCTCTCCGCGGTACGCACCCAGCAACCAATTGAAAAACCTTGAAAATTTCTTGAAATCTCCATCATGTATGGATATATCTGATAATAATATCACCTTATTGTCTTGCCAACGACCGAGCAGGGGAGAACGCTGGAGTGGGATGTGCTGATGAGGTGGCCCTTCGTGCGGAAGCTGGTGTACGTGGTGGACACGTACGTGGTTGCGGTGCCGCAGAACCTGAGACACGGGGGAACCATGAGCGTGACGCTGGACGGGGAGGCGGTGAGCATGTACACCGACCCGGGACTCGGGCTCTCCACCGGATGGCTCAAGGTCGGGGACTACCTCTACTACGGCTCGCTCGCCAACAACTACATTAGCAAGATCGACCTCACCAAATCATCCATCGAAGCTTAGCAAGAATTCCTCTCCGCATACATGGTTGTTTTAGATATTGATCTTCATGAGCTGTTTTTTCAGTAAACTATACTTACAATTTGCAAAAGGACGTGCACTTTGGGCCATTTCTCACCCTTTTTTTCTCTCGAGATAATCGGGCACGTGGTCTGCGGGGTGCTCTGACCATGCACACTGCTGCGCCCATTCAAGAAATGCGTCAGATTTCAGAATCGCCATGGTTTGGCTGCAGTGTTGGTTCGCTATGTATGGGACCACAATCAGTGCAGCCAACATGCAACTACTCCTCTGTATCAAAAGTTTTCTATAAAAAATGTAACTATACATATTTACTGTGTAGATTAATGTGCATTTTAAACTAAAATACGTATTGTCTAGTAAACGGTAAAATATCTTACATTTCGATGGAAATATTATTTTAGCTACCAAATAGCTCTCACCATCTAGTGTGCCTGTTAGAGCAAAGATAATAGTAGCCACTAGCCAGTAGACAGTCTCGCGTCATCTATAGCCAACTCTTAGCAAAAATGTATAATAATTAGTTATAACGATATGTTAATTTATTAATGCAGGGCCCACCTAACACTCTCACACAGTGTTTAGGAGCATGTGCTGCAACTGGTTCTTACGTGAGTACGCTTCTATTCTCTCCTATCCTCTCTCTTCCAAATAAGCATAAAAATATTATTTAAATCTTTAGCATCTTGACAGTATCTTATTATACTTGCTCTCGTAGTGCTTTTACATATTTTTTTCTTGGAACCACATCGAGTTGTTTTTTTGAAATAAGAACTTAGCCACTGCCTCTACATCAAAGGGATGCACGTTGTTGTTTTTAATTTAGAAAAAGTAACCAAGTATCAAATATGAGTCATAATACAAATCACAGATCACTCAGAGTGGACACAAAGACGAGTCACTAAAAAATAACAGCTCTATGCTTTTAAAGATCCAAAACCCTGCTGAAAATAGCTCGAAAGAACGCCATCAGCCGAGCACATCTGGTACCATAAATCCTCGCTGCTCCAAAGGAGGAAGGATGGACCACATGTGGATCCAATAGACCGTCTTGTTGACAACCTGCAAATGATGAACATTCTCCGTTTTGTTAAAACCACGTGTAACATCTTAGCGTTTAGGAACTAATGGAGGGTAGAAATAGAAATTTGTGCATCTAAATGCATGTATTTGAAAAACCTAAACCAAATTTTCGCAAATTAAAAACCCTGGGGTGATCTGAGTTTGAATATCAGAGGGGTGAAGGGAGATGATTTTGACATGATCTCTAGGTATTTACTTGTTCTGAATATGAAGTCTTACTTTGAGATTTAAATTACTTCTGTATTTGAATTTGAATTCAAATTAAATATTAAAGCTATAGTAATAATAAGTTATTAAATAAATTGGAATCAATTAATAAGTTAAAACATTACACAATAAAATTCAAAGAATTAATAATAGGAAAACAATTAAGCTTTATTGATAATTATCACGATATTACAAAGTCTTTACAAACAAGATTACAATAAATGGAACTTTAACAAATGAATAATTACAGTAATATCCTAAGCTAATTCCTATATTCTATATCTTCAAGTATTCCATCTTCAACTTGTTTCCTGCAAAACAAATAAGAAACAAAAGGAAACTAAAATGGAAGGGGTTAGGGTTAGTACTCTCAGCCAGGCAGTGTGATGCACTGCTAATTGCATCATCGAGATTAGGGCTTGATCAAGTTTAGTATCTATTCAAATAAGTAAGATTGCCTCAGCACGATGATTGCTGGCATAGTTAAATCCTTTCCCTGCGTTGTTGGGAACCCCAAGAGGAAGGTGTGATGAGCACAGCGGTAGGAGTTTTCCCCTGAAGGTTGATGCCACTGACGATGATGCTGGCGCTTCACCGCTGTCAGCAACAACGTGGAACCTGCACACAACACAATCAAAATACTTTGCCCCAACGATACAGTGAGGTTGTCAATCTCACCGGTCTTGCTGAAAACAAAGATTAGACGTATAGTGTGGAAAAACAATATATGCTTGCAGAAAGTAAAGAAAGCAGGAAATTGTTGTGGTTTGTTTAACAGTGTGCAAAATGGACCGGGGTTTATAGTTTCACTAGTGGTGTCTCTCCATAAAAGATAGCATGCTGGGTGAACAAATTACAGCTGGGAAATTGACAAATAAATGTTGCACCGTAGTGCACAATATGACATGAAGATTACTATGCTATTTAGTGCAGGCATTACAATAAGATACATAGACCGAGATCCATCTGCATCTATGACTAATAATCCACCCTTAGGTTATCATCCGAACCCCCTCAGGTATTAAGTTGCAAGCAACATATAATTGCATTAAACAAAGTGTGTAATGTAAGCAATGGTTATGCACACGGGCACTCTCACCGTTGTTTTCTCCCTAATGGCAACAACACATCCTCCTCCTTGACGTTTCTCTCACTCGAGCAAGGCAACAAGGAGGCATGAACCCACTATAGAGTATAAATACTCCCTCTTGGAGTCACTAGCAACTACTTGACCAGAATAACCACTAGCAACGGAGAGCATGCAAAATCACAAATAACATATGCAAATAAAGACTATAATCAACTTGGCATAAGGTCAATATTCATCGGATCCCAGCAAACACAACATAGAGAATTACATAAGATCAATCTCGATCATGATAGGCAGCTCACGAGATCTAAACATGGAGGCATATAAGGAGAAGACAACCATCTAGCTACAACTAAAACCCGCAGTCCAAGGATGAACTACTCACGCATCACTCGGAGGGAAGGCATGGTGATGTAGAAGCCTCCGGTGATAATCTCCTCTCCGGTAGGGTGCCGGAAATAGCTTCAGAACCCCCCTGATCTGGGGTTGACGGTGACGGCGGCTGCGGAACTTTTTCGGGGATTTTGATCAGGTCTTTAGGGTTTTCCATCCGAGGGGCTTAAATAGGCGAAAGGGCGAAGGCGGTGGAGGCCGGGGGGCCCACACCCATAGCTGGCGCGGCCAGTGGGGTCGCGCCACCCTATGGTGTGGCCCCCCTGCTGCCCCTCTTCGGCTCCCCTTCGGTCTTCTGGATGCTTCCAGGGAAAATAGGACTTCCGGGCTTCAAATTTTCCAATTCCGAGAATATTTCCAGAACAACTTTTCTGAAACTAAAAAACAGCATAAAACAGGGAACTGGCTCTGTGGCATCTTGTTAATAGGTTAGTCCGAAAAATCGATAAAAATGACATAAAGAAGGGAGAAAACATGTAGCAATTGGCATAATATGATCATGGAGCATCAGAAATTAGGTATACGTTTATGACGTATCAAGCATACCCAAGCTTAGTTCCTACTCGTCCTCGAGTAGGTAAACGATAAAACAATAATTTCTGAGGTGACATGCTACTAACACAAACTTGATCAATCTAATGTAAAAGCATATGCACGCTGAGATCATAAGACTTTAAACACTGGCATGATAAATAAAACTTTAATAATAAAGCATAGCAATTACTTTGCATCATGAAAAGTAACTCAAATAAAGGATCATGAATAATAATGCAAAGAAAGGTAAACGTTTGTTTCAGGTATAGAGAAAGCATGGCAAAGTGATATTTCGATAGTCCTGAAGAGTGGGGCAAAACATAAATGCCAGGACACCTTCAAAGTTCATGAGGAAGACTAGAACAGATAATTTAAGAACAAATGATATCACATCATGAAGTGATTATTGATGCTTATGGGACAAATGCATATAGAACCCAGAATGGAAAAAACACTCTCTCAACTGTGCATAAAGTTAGAAGATGGAGACTTAACATAAAAGTAAAAGAAAGGCCCTTCGCAGAGGGAAGCAGGGATCACTCATGTGCTACAACTTTTATTTTATTAAACTGAGGTATTAAAAGTTTGACATTTGTGGATGAATGTCTATATTTTGGGAGATGTATGCTAATGTCAACGAATGATAAACAGAAAATACAGTACGTCACAAGTCAACTGGATTCACAAGAGCGGATCCCATGGTGAAGGACACAACTGGTGTAGAAGGTCATCCCTCTTTCTCTTTTGTTTACACAATTATGCTTTGACTGATAAATCATGGGCAAAAATAGTGAAGAGAATTTGTATGCATTAATTTGGGGTTGGGCACCCCGCTGCCAGCTCTTCTATCATTTGGATAAGAGGATGAATCCACTAGTCCATGGTGTGAAATCCAATTAACAAGTGAGATATACATTCTCTATTTACGTCCTCATGAGCAAAAACAGGAACATAAAGCAGGAGTAATTTTGAAGGTTTTAAAGATAACACATGAGCAATTTACTTTGGAATGGCAGTTAAATACCACATGTGGGTAGGTATGGTGGATACAATGGAAAAACTTTGGTTTAAGGGAGTTTAGATGCACGAGTAGAGCTCATACTCAGTACAGGTAGAGGCTAGCAAAAGACTGGGAGCGACAAATCAAGAGAGCATAAGAGCCATAATCATGCATAACGACATAAGCATTATTAAATAAAACATAAGCAGTATCACAAGTTCAAAAACTAAGTGGTCATGGAGGATATTCGTGACTAGTTTGTAGTCATAAACATGGTGTGAGCATGTTCCAAGTCAACCAAATAAAACATTCGAAAGAGAATACGATATATTGATGCTTTACTATGACAAGAACAACTCATGAATCTTTCAATACATATTAAACACTCTCAGCTATTTGAGCCTAATCATGCTACTCAATAACCACAACGGTTTAGAACTAAAATAACATTTAACATGGCATGAAAAATTCCTAGCCACGGTCTATACAAGCTTCTACTAGTACTGTCATAAATTCTACTTCAAGCAACAGTTTTATGTTTCTCCCAACAAGCACCATACAAAACATGCTTTAACAAAAATACTCTTTATGATACAGCAAGCAAACATGAGAGTACTCAAATAATACTACTAAAACTAACAACTCTAACAAGAGATGCATGCAAAACAGGAGCTGAATAAATGCAGCAGTCAAACAGAGACTAAGAATACAATGTATTCTCAAGAAAAAGCGGAGCGTGTCACTCTCCAATAAAAAAAATGCTGGGGTCCAACAAAGCTTATTATGAAAGTAAAAACAAACCGAAAGCAAAAGCAAAACCAAACTGAAAAAAAATAAAAGACGCTCCAAATAAAGCACATAACATGTGACCGAATAAAAATATAGTTTCACTAGGAGTGACCTGATAATTTGTTGATGAAGAAGGGGATGCCTTGGGCATCCCCTAGTTTAGACGCCTGAGACTTCTTGGAATTTTCTTGGATGTACCACCGGGGCATTCCCAAGCTTAGGCTTTTCACTCTTCTTGATCACATCATATCATCCTCTTCTCTTGACCCTTGAAAACTTCCTTCACATCAAATTTCTCACAATCTTCATTAGCAACGTTAGTGCAATTGAAATAATAAATCCACATGATTCAGTTTCAACACAAGTCTAACACTCAAAAACACATTAGCTACTGTAACAACTTCTTTCAAAACTCTTTATCTCGAAAGAACACCAAAAGAAAGAGATTAAGATGCAAATGCGATAAATGGCAGAAATCTGTCAAAAACAGGACAACAGGTAAAGATCGATTTTTAAAAAATCTTCTGTTGCTCAAATAAAAATTGGTCTTCTAAGAAAAGTTGCACATATATATATATCAGGATTAAGCACAAAAAAGTTCAGGTCATTTTGAATTTTTTGTGATTTTTAACGGAATTTACGGTGGACAGCACAAATCTGTTTCCTGCACAGAAATCCGAAATATAAGCTCAACTTTCCACTAGTGGCTTCACTTGGCTCAACAAAAACTCAAAATAAAATATACAGCGGAGTTTCTAAGGAAATAGACAACACCCAGGTGCAAGCACACCTAAGAAAACAAAGGAAAACTGAAAGGAAACAGAGAAATAAAACGGGTTGTCTCCTGGTAGTGCTTTTCTTTAAACCCTTTCAGCTAGGCATGGAAGAATAGCCAAATGGAGCATCGAGCTGGGCGCTTGGGACATCACTTATGCGGGACGCAACGCAATCAAATCCTAGGTACTCGTGGAATTCTTAAGAGAGTGGACAGAGTTACAGACGCCCGGACCGCCTGAGTACACGAGCAACTAGATAATGTACTTTGACGGATCCAAAAGAAACGAAGGAGAAGGAGCTGGAATCGTCCTCATATCGCCTAGGGGGGATAAGCTGCAATACGTCCTACGATTGGACTTCCCACCCGACGATCCAGCATCGAACAACGACGCAGAATATGAAGCCCTGTTGCACGGGATGAAGATGGCAGTCGCCTGTGGAGCTACCCGATTAATGATCTACGGCGACTCCAATCTCATCGTGCAGCAAACAATGAAGGAATGTGATGCAATTGCTGAAAACATGATCGCATATCGCGACATGTACAACCTACTCGAAGGGAGCTTCAAAGGATTCGAGCTGAAGCACATTGCGAGATCCAGCAACGAAGAAGAAGATAGACTGGCAAACATGGGTTCCACAAACACACCCATACCGCCAGGAATATATTTTGAACGGATGATCAAGCGCTCAGTCAAAGTCAAAAAAGCCGCAGGAGCACCCGCAGCACCAGAAAAAGAGGTCAGCCCGCAAGTTGCCATCATCGAGCTTATTCATAACATTTCACGACAGGTTTTTCTGGTCGAGCCAGTCTGGACGCAGAAATACCTCGACTACCTGTCCTCCAGACAGCTCCCGGCCGATCCTCGCGAGGCTCGACAGATAATCAGGCGCAGTAAATCCTTTCGGGTAATCAACGGAGAATTATACAAGCAAAGCATCTCGGGAATACTTCAGCGCTGCATCGCACCCGAAGATGGCAAAGAATTACTGCAGGACATCCACCAAGGAGACTGTGGGCATCACGCTAGTTGGAAAACAATCATGGGAAAAGCCTTCCGAGCAGGATTCTATTGGCTCACGACAGCCAAGGATGCGAAGGAGCTAGTCGAACGATGCAACGCTTGCCAGCGATTCGCACCAAGACCACATGCACCTGCTACGGAATTGCATATGATACCCATCGCCTGGCCATTTGCACAGTGGGGGCTAGACATGGTAGGACCGCTACGCAAGTTCACGTCGGGTGGATATACACACTTGCTGGTCGTAGTCGACAAGTTT
This sequence comes from Alopecurus myosuroides, assembly GCA_028641055.1. Taxonomy (NCBI): domain Eukaryota; kingdom Viridiplantae; phylum Streptophyta; class Magnoliopsida; order Poales; family Poaceae; genus Alopecurus; species Alopecurus myosuroides. The sequence continues at coordinate 185,347,114 of CM054061.1, read as the reverse complement.
ACCAAATGGATTGAGGCCATGCCAGTAATTTCGGCTAGCGCCCAATGCGCAGTCAAGTTTCTTGATTCCATCGTATGCAGATTTGGGATACCACACGATATCATTACAGACAATGGCACAAACTTCACGGCAAAGGAAACACAACAGTTTTGCGAGGAAAAGGGCATCAACTTCAAGTTTGCTTCAGTTGCCCATCCGCAAACGAACGGACAAGTCGAAAGATCCAACGGCTTAGTTTCAGCTGGCATCAAGAAACGTCTACTCGATCGTCTACAACCAGCAACAGAACATTGGGCCGAAGAGCTACCCTCCGTACTATGGAGCCTCCGCACAACTCCAAATCGATCCACAAACTACACGCAATTTTTCATGGTATACGGGGCAGAAGCGGTCCTTCCCGAAGATGTTAGGTTCAGCGCCCCAAGAGTCGTGGCTTACAGCGAAGAAACCTCTAACAGGGCACTCGCGGAAGATATGGATGCACTCGATGAGATGCGCGATATAGCGCTCGCAAGATCAGCAGTATATCAACAATCACTGCGAAATTATCACAGTCGCCGCATACGCCACGGAGCATTCTCGGTAGGAGACCTAGTGCTGCGGCTCAAACAGAAGGAGGGACACAAGCTCGAGCCACCATGGGAAGGACCCTTCGTCATACACGAAGTTATTCCAGGTGGAGCCTACAGGCTGAAGGACCCATCGACTGGAGGAATCTATTCCAATCCTTGGAATATCACACACCTCCGAAAATTTTATCCCTAGATTTACTTGTTCTCACAAACAAATAAGGCTATACTAGCCACTCTTGTAGCTCGAATACATGACTTCTCAGTCATCGCAATAAAATACATGGTTTCTCAACCATATTTACTCGAAGATTATTCATTCTTATATACTAAAATAGTTATAGGTACACACCTCATAAACACACGGGGGTTACGCCTACAACTAAGCATAACAGGAAAATTTATACATACAAGGTCATACACCTTACAACAGTTTTTGCAAACTATACAACATCACATGAGGTACACATCCAACAATCAATCATGGCGAAAAGCATTTTCAGTCGCCAACACTCTATCTACTTCCTCCGAGGTCAGCCGAATGATTTTCTCCGCTACTGGACGAACAACACCATCCTTCGAGTATGCATCGACTACACGTCGCTAAACAAGCACTGCCCCAAGGATAACTTCCCCCTCCCGCGAATCGACCAGATCGTGGATTCTACGGCAGGCTGTCAACGCCTCTCTTTCTTGGACGCCTATTCAGGCTACAATCAGATCCGGATGAAACGGGAGGACGAAGAAAAGACAGCATTTATCACGCCACACGGCGTATATTGCTACACGACAATGCCCTTCGGGCTCAAGAACGCAGGCACAACATACCAGCGCTGCATGCAAAAATGCCTCGCCAAGCTCATTGGCAAGAACGTACAAGTGTACGTTGACGACATCGTCATCAAGACTCGAGTTGAGGACACACTCCTCGAAGACGTTAGAGAAACATTCGACGCCCTCAACGCATACAGGATCAAGCTCAACCCGACGAAATGCGTCTTCGGCGTCCCAGCAGGAAAACTTGTCGGTTACCTGGTATCCGCCAGAGGCATCGAAGCCAACCCAGAGAAAATACAAGCAATCTTGACTATGAAGGAGCCAGCCAATCTACGCGGAGTCCAGCAGCTCGCAGGGCGACTAGCCGCTCTGAGCAGGTTCATCGCCCGATTGGGAGAACAAGCGCTACCCTTCTACAAGCTGTTGAAGAAGACGGACAAATTCGAGTGGACACCAGAAGCTAAACAAGCGTTCGCAGACTTGAAGCGATCATTGCAAAGCAGGCGCGTCCTTGCAACACCGCAAGAAAGGGAGCCACTCTACTTATACCTAGCCGCCACAAACCAGGTCATCAGCACAGCAATCGTAGTCGAACGACCTGAGGAGGGCAAGGCATACGGAGTCCAACGACCAATCTATTACATCAGAACGACGGAATGAAGGAGGTGCTCGAGGTACCACATCAGAGGCGGCAAGGCAGGCACGGTGGAGAGGTTCATCGACAGCCTGCCGGGGTACCCCGACAACATCCGGTACGACGGCGAGGGCCGTTACTGGATCGCGCTCTCCACGGTACGCACACAGCAACCAAAAAAACCTTCTCCATCCCGCCCAAAATTTCTTGAAACCTCCATCGTGTATCGTGCAGGGGAGGACGCTGGAGTGGGACGTGCTGATGAGGTGGCCCTTTGTGCGGAAGCTGGTGTACGTGGTGGACACGTACGTGGTTGCGGTGCCGCAGAACCTGAGACACGGGGGAACCATGAGCGTGACGCTGGACGGGGAGCCGGTCACCATGTACACCGACCCAGGACTCGCGCTCTCGACCGGCTGGCTCAAGGTCGGGGACTACCTCTACTACGGCTCGCTCGCCACCACCTACATTAGCAAGATCGACCTCACCAAATCATCCATCGAAGCCTAGGAAGGATTCCTCTCCAATAGCTTCCATATGGTTGTTTTAGATATTGAACTTTGTGAGTTGTTTTAGTAAACTATACTTACAAGTTGCAAAAGGACGTGCACTTTGGGCCATTTCTCACCCTTTTTTTTCTCTCGAGATAATCGAGCACGTGGTCTGCGGGGTGCTCTGACCATGCACACTGCTGCGCCCATTCAAGAAATGCGTCAGATTTCAGAATCGCCATGGTTTGGCTGCAGTGTTGGTTCGCTATGTATGGACACACAATCAGTGCAGGCGAGATGTCCCTCCCTCCCGGGTCGCCTCCCTTTCAAAAGGGATTGAGAAGAAACTCATAAAAGTATACCAACATCACAAATCATGCCAGGGAAGAATAAGACCCATGCACATCCCAAAAGGGGCACCATAGGGGAATAGCACGCCAAACATGCAAGAGATATAAATAGTGTCAACTCTTACACTTACATAGGGGAAAGGCACCATATGGGCAGTATATTTATAAAATTTGAATTCCTCTAAAAAGGAATATAAATAGTGTCAACTCTTACACTTATGAACACAAAAAATATGTTTTTACAATAATGTACAAAGTAGTACTAGAAAAAGTTGACAATCATTTATTCCCGATGAAAACATTATGCAAATAATTGATTATTTATTTGGCTTAAGAATTATTTATGTACATCAATATTTATTTAAACCAGAAATTTTTTGTGTACGTATTAGTCGCCACATGCATTACATGTGCAATATTACTAGATTTTCATGGTTGATTTTGATTTAAAATTTTCAAAGTTGATATTTAGTGAGACGTGCAAACGCACGTACATATCAACTAGTATCTCTCAAACCATACAACTTACGGATTTGATAATTTACAGTTTAATGAAACATTCGAGATATGTGAAAAAAATAGTTCTCAATTTTTCTGACATTAAATATATATTTAATAATTTATAATTTTAAATATTTGAAAATTTTAAATTACGACGTAAAAATTCTGAAGTATTGTTTCCACATTGTAGTTCCAGATCCTTATATTGTACTGTTTCGAAAGAGTGTGGGGTATAGACTTTCCCCTGAGTTTATGGTTTCCGTTTCTTCCTTCCCTTCTCTGTTCTTCTTACTTGTGTCAATTCAGTCGTTCAGGTCAAAAGTTTTCGGTGGAACTGTTAGAGGCCAAACGCGCAGGAACACAAAAACAAGGATACAGCATTTTATTGTACTTATCATTACACCATTAAAATGATCGGTCCAAGGCAGGAGGAACAGCCAGGCCGGTGAAACACAACTTATACGAGATTATTCAGAACGACGGAATGAAGAAAAAACTGCGAATTGCGTGGAATGGAACACGACCGGAATTGAAAAAGGTCACGCATATAATGTGATGGAGATGGCCGGCATGCATGGCGTCGCGATCAGAAGGGCGCCTCCGAGGACGGCGGGCGCTGCAGGCTCTTGACGTACACCCAGGACTCGCGGCCTGAGACGTCGGCCCACCAGCGGCTGACGTTCCTGCGGGACTGGATGAGGCGGAGGGAGCGCGGGTCAGAGGCGAGGCGGTCGGCGTTGGGCATGTGGGAGAGGTCGGCGAGGGTGAACTTGTCGCCGGCCAGGTACTCGGCCTCCTCCAGGCGCTGATCGTAGATGTCCAGCACCTTGCTCAGATCCTTCCTGCTCTTCTCGAACAGCTGCTTCATCTCCTCCAGCTTCTGCAGGTGCGTCGGGTTGAGCATCATGTCCTGCTGCTGCTGCTGCCTCGCGTCTCGGCCACCCGTCCCAGCGCCGGCGCCGTCCTTTTTGCCGTCGAGCTGCATGGTGAGCGGCAGGTAGGCGAGGCTGTAGATCATGTCGGCGCTGGGCACGTCGAAGCTCTGCGCCTCCGTCTGCAGCCACTGCTCGATGGAGGAGCGCTCCAGGGCCCCCATTCCGATCAGGTCCGGGTTCCCCTGCGCCTTGTACTTGTCCGCGATGTGCCTCAGGATCTTCCTCGACTCTGCATGCACACACGCACCGGCCACATCTCAACATACTAGTGTACCGTAGTACACCATGATCAAAAAGCTGTAGGGTGGCTTACCGACGAGGGTGACGTTGCCGTCCTCGAAGGTGAGCGCCTCGCCGTGCGGCTGCAGCTTGAGGTACTGGGGCATGCGGTTGGGGCCGCGGAAGGAGTCGACGCGGATGAGCTGGAACTCCACATCCTTCTCGAAGAGGCACGCCAGGACGCGGGCCACCTCCGACGACGTCGGCGACCCGAACACCTTCACGGCCCCTGGCATCGTTGCTAGTTACTTACTCCTCGACGTACTCTCCTCTCAGTTGATCGTTGGTCGAACGATGGGTGGATGACGATGTCGTTGTTGTTTAGGATGGGTCCATCACGGCCTATATATGCGCACGGTGAAAGGAACTGTAGCCGGGTCTGGGAGGAATACCTTGCTTCGCGACAGGTTCATGCAAAAGTGAAAGCGAAAACTAAAGAGCTAAAGCGTTCAAAGCGTGAGTATATATCATATCGTCCTCAAGGAATCGACGGAGAAGAAACTGAGAACTGCTAAAGCACCCTGTACCCTGTAAAAGTGACTTAACGATGTGTAGTTAGTCGCTAATACTAGATGGTAATCACATCATACTTTTGGGTGGGTCCACCGTACGCTTACTGTAGCAATTCGGAACTGAAACTACAAACGAAGGTAGCACAGAGAATCTAGTCTTCGAGTATCTGGTTACGGATTAAACAACGTCACACCTTCACGATTGGAACGCGCTGAGCGTCCCCCGGGGGATAAAACAACTCGATCCCCCGGGTCGGCAGCCGTCCGATCGGGCGAACGTGCGCCGCACGATCGCCTCCAGCGTACCCCTTCCCCGCTTTTGCTACGAGGAGCAAAAAGGCGAAGCAAAGAAGCAAAAGCGGACAGGACGCAGATCGGGGCAGTTCCCCGTGATCTCCGGGGGCGGCGCGGTAGGAGATCGACGCGTGCGGCGGGCGGCGGTCGACGCGGCGGCGCGCCGCGAATCAGACGCAATGGCTAACCACATCCGCAACAACGTGCTGTACCCTCCTCCTGGCCAACCTCACAGCGTCCCCCCACCCTCGATGGTAGCTTCAAGCTCGGGGGCGAATCTGGCGAGCCGGCGAAGGAGGCGCAGTTCAAGCTTGTACGACGGCGGCCTGGGAGCATGGTTTGCTCCGCGCCCGAGTGAAGGTGTCAGAAATCCTCCAGCCTTCTTCAATGAAGATCCGGACATTGAGGAACCAGCTCCTTCCGTGAGTTTTTTTTGCTCAAAATTGTTGTTCCTGCAAAAATTGCTCCCCAATTATGTGATGGATGCTCCTGCAATAAATTTCTCCTGCAACTTGTTTGATCATTGGGAGCAAACCTTCTGTGATGGTTGCTGGAAATTGAGCCCAATTACTGTGTTGTTGCTATGAATTGCTCACAAAATCCAATTACATGCTCAAATTAAATACTTGGTTTTGCTCCTGAAAAAAATGCTACTACAACTTGTTATGAGTATCAGTCTTGGTGTGATTGATGTTGCTATGAATTGCTCCACTTGGTGGGGTTTTTGTGATGGTTTGCTTGTACAAGCAAAAATTCTCTGTTTTTATGATGTTTGTACAGAAAGTTTGCTTACATTGTTTTGGGTCAACTTGATGGTTCTGTTTGTCCAATTGGAGTGTTTGGTTCATGGTAGCATTTATGTAGAAGAAAAAGTAATATAAGCATTGGGATTGCTTCGTTAGAAGAAAAAGTATATTAGCAAGCTTAGATTGATCCACATATTTTTGCTAAACTTGCTACTTATTGGCATGGTGTTTTGCTCCAAAACTCAAACAAGAAAATGTGTGTTCTGTAGCTTCGACAAAAAATGAAAATAAAATATCTTCTTAACTTTGTGGAGCAAATAACCATAAAAAAAAGAGCAAATAATGGTTAGAGTATATAAAAAAGATTGAGGAAAAATTGCTACCATCTCTCAAATGAAAAACATGTTATATTCAGTGCAAGTGCATTTCTCTTTTTGTGCTTTGTGAGCAAAGTAGATTGATCAGATTTTGTTGTTTTTTGTTTCAGGGGTTTGTTGCTGACTCAATATTGGAAGGATTTGACCTAAACACCACACCTGGAGGAGAGGATCAGAACCACTATGATTGTCCGGATAGTACTCCGAATGGTTTCGTTGATGGGCCTCGTAGCGCGAATACTGGTTCTGTTTCAAATGCTGTTGAGGAAGCTGGCGAAGAAATAACATCACAACCAGTGGAGCCATATGTTGGGATGATTTTTGATGATATTGAGGAAGCTCAAAAGGTTTACAACGACTACGCCATGAAAATTGGCTTCGGCACACGCATTGGAAACACGAAGTACAGCCAAGCTAGAAATGCTCCTCCGGATACTATTCTGAGCAGGGTGTTTTAGTGCGTGCACACAGGTAGACCGCAATCTGAGAAGAAGAAGCCTGGTAGCAATGGTGGTAGCAAATTGCCAAATGAAGAAGACAATGACATGAGCATTCACAGCGCGCAAAAGTCTCGAAGCAAGCAAGCATGTGAGCAAGTTCAAATGTCGGACACGAGGCAGCGAATGAAGGTCATTCGGCATGATTGTAAAGCGCACATGGTCGTTGGCGTGCGCAATGGAGCTTGGACTGTGACTGTTTTCCGAGCAGATCACACACACGGCTTGGTGAAGCAAGTGGGGCGGCGCAGGTTCTACCGTTCACACAGGAAGGTGCCGGAGGAGGACTAACAGTTCATACAAACCTTGCATAACCAAAACATAACCACAGCGCAACTGATGGGAGCTCTGGGCAGTGTGCACGGTGGAGACCCGAGATGTTTGGGTTATGTTAAGAGGGATGTTTCAAACATCCGAACAATGCTACGCAATGAGGTGACATTGAGAGACATGGAGTTGACATTGGAATATTTCAAGCAAAGGCAAGCTGAGAACAACAACTTCTTTTATGCTTCGCAGGTTTTGCTTCTTTACTCATTTCTGTTTGCTACTTTACTTAGTTATGGTTGCTACTTTAGTTAATTATTCTTGCAACTTTACTTAATTCTGCTTGCTATGCAGGTTGATAAAGATGGTGCTGTGAGGGCCTTATTCTGGGTGGATGGTCGAACAAGGTCATTGTATCATAAGTACAAGGATTGTGTGTTTTTTGACACAACTTTCTGTACAAATAGATACAACATGCCTTTTGCTCCCATAGTCGGAATAAATAACCACTCACACACGATTGTGCTAGGCTGTGCTCTGTTAGCAGATGAGAAGATAGAAACGTTCAAGTGGGTGTTCGAGCAGTGGATGCTAGCAATGGATGGTGTCCATCCGGATAACATAATGACAGACCAAGATCAAGCAATGGCAGAAGCAATACGTCAAGTTTTCCCAAACTCGGTTCACAGGTGCTGTCTCTACCATATCCTCCATCTTGCGAGGAAGAAGTTGGGACCAAACTTGGCGGAAGGTAATCCTTTCAGTGATGCTTTCTATGGGTGCATCTATGGAACAGACACGGTGAAGCAATTTGAGGACTGTTGGGAGCATATGGTAACAGAGTTTGGCATGTCTGAAAACAATCATCTGCAAAACATGTGGAAGAGTAGAACAACATGGGCCCCTGTTTATTTCAGAAAAAGGTTCTTCCCATTCACGAGCACTACTGGAAGGTCTGAAGGACTGAATTCATACTTCAAAACACTGATACGGCCGGGAGACTCGGTGTACAATTTTGTGCAACAGTATGAGCTTTGCCAGACATTGATGCTTGACCGGGAGGATAACGCAGGTTTTGCAATGGAGACAACAAGAAGATCGCTTTGGGGAAGGTAAGCAAGAAAAGCAGCATTTCTGAAAAAAAAATACCACCCATTGTAGCACACCAAAAACATAACACTAGTTGGGTAGCAACTAGTGCAAAAAGAAATTTCTGCCTGCTGTGTATGTGTAGCATCCCATATCAGTTAAAGTAGCAACCAGAACATACTATTGTAGCATTAAATTTAAACTAATGGTGCAAAAAACTTATTTTGCAGTTATGCGATTGAGAAGCAAGGACAGGAATTCTACACAGCAGAAATCTTTGAAAGGTACCAGAAGCATGTTGCTGCATCAACAAAGTTCTATCCAGTACGGGCAGATGTAGATGGCATTTGTTTTGATCTAGTTCCAAACCCTGGGCTAGATGTGAGAACATACCGGGTTCGAGTTGAGTTTGAGGAGGGACTCTACTCATGCGGCTGCAACGGGTTTGAAATGTGTGGACTGATATGTCCACACATCATCAGGGTCATGGTCCACCTAAATGTCCAGAAAATTCCAGAAAGGTACTTGCTCTACAGATGGTCCTCGGTAGCAACAACACCAGCACCTGATCCTGGGGACAACGGGCTCAGATTTGGTGTCCCACCAACCAATACACTGAAATACAACTCGCTATGCAGAAAAATGAATCAGCTTGCCTCTGATGCTTGTTTTGTGGATGAAGCTTATGAGGTTGTTTCAGGAATGGTGGGTGAGGCTAGCAAAAAGGTTGCTGCAATCTTGAGAGCAAAAAGAAATGTTGTTGAAGGAGGTCAAGAAGAGGATGCAGGATTGGATGAAGAGCAACAAAATAGACCACGACAAGATGAACCAACAACAATGGTTGGTGACAGCGGGCAATTTGCTACCGGCGAGCAAACACTGAAAAATCCTAAACGGGTAAAACCTAAAGGACGTCCCACGATGAAAGAACAGAGGTGGAAGACTTTGGTTGAGCTACGCGATGAAGAAACTATGAAGAGGCGCAAGCAAGCTAACGATGCCAAAGCAACAAACAAGACACCGATGAAGAAGCCCAAGCAACCTAGAAAGAAGAGAGCAATAAAGTGTCCATGGTGTCATGAGGACGGACATGCGGTGAAAGATTGTGTTGCTAAACAGGTGGAGGATGAAAGAATAGCTGCTGGGGCTGAGCTAAGGCTGTAGCTGTTTTGTGATGATGTTTTTGAAAACATATTGCTACGAATAAGTTGTTAGGGTGGAGGTTTTACTTGTACATGGCATTGCTACTATTGGTATAGAACGATTTAAAACATAGTTACCTTGCATTGGAGCAAAGAATTATTCTGTGGATATCTTGTATTCTTGCGTTGGAGCAAATGTAAAAATGTGGTCAGCATTGGAGCAAAAATAAAATTATTACCTTTTGTTTGTGTAAAAAATGTTGGTAGCAACTTTTTATTGCATTTGAAGCATTGCAAATTTGTTATTGGAGCAAATGATTTACTCTGCGAGAGCAAAAACCTGTTCTTGTCCAGGGGTTTCAGAAAATCTCTGTATGATACAAAATAAAAAGGTGTTCTGTAGCAACCAGATTTCACTGTTGTAGCATTGGAAAATACCTATTGAAGCAAATCTATACAACTAATGAAGCAAAAACATGGTCACCTCCAGGAAAAACATAAACCCACAAAAAAAGGTGCCAGGAAAATACACAGAATTCATTTGATGTGAACTAGTAGATAACAACCAAGCAGGTGAAAAACTACATTCATTCACATGGTTAAAAAATACACCGTCAACTCTTTGTCACTGATAGCCACAGTAATTTGTTCGACAAACTGACACAATCCGTGGATCAGTAGATACCAGCGGGGATAAACAATACGAAAACACATATAGAAAGGTTGTTCCATCCATCCAAGGCTACGACGAAACTAGATGAGGCAAAAGCGAATGTACATGTGGTGATTGTCACTCCAGACTACAGGAAACTACAAATGTCTACACCCCCGGCCGAGGCTCCAAGGCAGCCTCCATGATGTCGACAATGTTGCCTTTGTTCTCTCTTTCCTCGATGAGCTTTGCTGCGACAGCCATGCGATATAACAGAATGTCATCCTTGGAGAAAGGCAACATGGTTTTAGCATCAAAGTGCTGAATGAAGAGCATTGTGAAGAAGCCACAGTCATAGCTGTAAAAAAAGAGAAAAGAAAACAAATGATCAGAGTTAGTAGCAAACTCGAAAGCAATGTGCAATGAATGGTTACATGAAGGTAGAAATTTGTTTAAACTATTGTAGCAACCATAAACTTCTAAAAGAGCATATAAACCTAAGTATGGGAGCAATTCTGCCCCAAAAACAGAAACTTGTACAATTGCATCAAAAAAGGAGAAAAAAATCTTACAGAGTCTTCTGTTGTGGGTGTGCGGGTGTGGAAAGTGTGTAGCGGTCGATGTCTATGTGGTTTGACACTCCAGAAGCTTTGCAAAGTGTAGCAAAGTTAATGAACTAGAAAATAGCAAAAATATTAGACATTAGTGTGGTAGACAAAAAGACAACAAAAATGTAATACTTGTAGACAGTTCTAACAACAAACCAGGTTGTTTGCTGCTTCCTCGAGAAAGCTCTTGTCCTTGTTGTTCAGGGAGTCAAACACGTGGAACTGGTCATGAATCAAATTGACAATGCAAACCATCCAGTGGTTGTTTTCACCACAGGGAAATATAGCTAGTAATGCAAGCGGAACAAAAATGAAAGCCAAATTAGAAAATGTACAATCACTGGATATCTGAATGTAGCAATTATTAAAAACTAATGTAGCAAGCAAAAACTTCTAAAAGAGCATACAAAACTAAGAATGGGAGCAATTCTGTCCAGAAAAACAGAAAGTTATACAATTGTCCACAAAAAAACTGGTTCGTAAAAGAAATACCAATGTAATTACAACGTAGCGAAAAACAAAATGTAGTAACAGGGAAAGCATAGCTCACAAGGTCTTTCTTCATGATCTTGAACTTCACATTTTGCATTTTGAACTCTCTCGCAAGTGCAGCTGGGTTGAACTTCGCTGGGTCGACTATGAGCTTTTGGTACTCATGACGAAACAGAAAAAGAGCAAAATTTGAATTAGATCTTAGGACAAAACTGAGGCATGCATCTAAAAAGGTCTTACGACAAAACTAACCGTTGAGTAGCAATTGAAAACATATCTTTACAGAGCGGTTGTGCTGATTTCCTCTTCTCTTTTAGCATCCTTGTTGAAGCTCTCAGACCAAACGCACATAACCTGAGTGTCTAGACACTTCCTCGGGCCTAGGGAATTGTGGAAACTCCTGTAGTCACAGTGAGACCCCCCAATCATAATGAAAGGAGGACTGGAAAAGAAAAACAATAAAACATAATCAGGCGTGTCCCGGTTGCTACAATGACCAAAAGTAAAAAAGCAAAAAAGGAGTAGCTAGTAGCAAAACAAAGAATGTCACGTAATTACAAAACTGTGCTAAAAAAAGACTCACGGGTCATCTTTCCCCTTGTTCTGAGACTTGAGATGGCGCGGATGGCGCACAAACTTGTCGTACAATGCAACCGTATCTGCAGATGGCTTCTTCATCTTTTTCGCCACCGGAGCCTTGGCATCATCTTTCATAGCCCTTTTGTGCCTAGTCCTCCTTTGAAAAGTTACCACGCCAGTGCTGGCATCCTTCTTCTCTTCAGCACCTGAGCTGCCCCCAATGTCTATGAAAACCAACAAAAAGTAAGCTAGTGGTTAAGGTAGCAACCATAAGTATATAAAGTAGCAAACAGACTGAGATAAAGTAGCAAGCAGAATTAAGTAAAGTAGCAAGCAGAAATAGCTAAAGTAGCAAACAGAATTATCTAAAGAAGCAAAACCATAACACTAAGATAGCATTTTTTTTTAAAACCAGTAGAAAGAACAGCGAGGAAAACCTGTATTGTCACCATGATCCGGTGTTGCAGCTTCCGGAATCTCCTCCAAATTTTCTGGTATGGGGGCGTCAAGGCAAGGTTTGGAAGCTACACAACAACAAAAGGTGAATCAGAAAAGAAAATACTTTGGAAAATCTTGTTTTGGCGGGCAGTGCACACAAAAACCAAGATGAAAAATGCATAAATGTAACAAAATAGAGAAAAAGAGGAAGGAGAACATACACGATGGAGCAACCTTGTCTCCAACTATCGGAGCAGCAACATCATCGACCTTTTCGACAACATCGATCTGGTCAGCGGCTTGGGAAGATTCATTGTCTTGGCTCCACAGATTGAATTTCGGACAGTCATCCCAGTAGCCTGTTGGTATGTTGCGCGGAGGTGAGGGAGAAGCCGGCCTAGGAATGAAAGTAGTATCCGCAGCAACTCTAGGTGGGCTAAGGGCAGTGGGCATGGGTGGAATCACCGCAGCAGGAATGGCTGGACTACCAGCAGCAGCCACTTTGTCTGGACTACCAACAGCAGCAACTTCATCTGGACAACCAACATCACCTCGAGCCGGGCTACCATCAGCAACTTTTTCTGGGCTACCAACAGCACCTCTAATCGGACTACTAACAGCATCTTGTTCCTCACCATCAGCGTCCGTCTGAGAGGTCCCTACAACAACTGCTGGTTGCGGCACATCATTGAGCTCCGTAGCATTGGTTTGCTCATTCTCTGCTGCCCTTGCATTGCCTTCTCCACAAACATTAGAATCACAGTCCGTAGGATCCACAGCAACAAGATCCTCATCAATATCGAGATCATCGGACTCAGAATCAGCCTTGTCACCATCCATATTGCCCTGCCCGTCAAGTCCTACCCCAGCAGCTGGAAACACAACACTAGGGCCATCGTCTTCCTTCATGGCAGCTTCAACATCATTCAAAAGCAAAGCCATTTGCTTGGACTGCATTGATTTTAAGCCTACAGCGAGACTCTTGAGAGTAGCATCAACGTTTGAAGCAAAACTAACCCTGTGCTTGTCGTATATGTTCTTGAAACGAGATGGTACCTGTGATGAAGAATAAACATGGATTACATTCAAAAAGAAGCAAAAAAACAGCAAAGCTGAGCAACTACATTGACAGAACAAAAAAAAATAACTAATGGTGCAAAGTAAAATTATTATAGTAGCAGACATGTAAAAACAACTAAAAAACAGAAAAAGTACGCACGATATAAAACAATGGAACAAAATAAAATAACTAAAAAAGCATTGCTTAAACACTAATGGAGCAAAGTGAAATAAGTAAAGTAGCAAATTGTGGGGAAAAAGCCACCTTGATACACATGAAGAACAAAAAAATGCTATACGAACAAACAAAATGACCTACAAAAAACAACACATAGAAAACTATACAAACCTCAATTTGCTCGATGGTGGGGAAAACAAGCCATTCATTAAGCGATGCGGACGGATTTATATCAATTTCTTCGGGCAATGAACTGTCCAAGGGAGGCGCATATACTGTTCTGGATAACGGGAAGAACTGCATACAACCAAAAAACAAATCATCGTTGAGATCAAACAAAACAAAATTGTTACGTGGCAGGGGAACGCAAACAACGAAGAAGCAAAAAAGAAAACAACAAATGGGAGTCTACTTACAGGACGCCTCCCAAAGACGGTCTTGTTCAGCAAGATTTTGTTGTCGCGGTCGATCTTGGCAATGAAACTGAAATCTTCACTTGTCACAAAGCAAACCCTAGGTATCCCATTGTTTATGAAGTGCTCATTCTTCGGGATTTGCAAGTGGTCCATGTACACAAGCTACGTATGGAAAAAAAACACACAAGAATCAACCTGCAGCTGTAAAAAAGTGCAACTAAAAACAGAAACAAAAATTCACGCGAAAAATAAACAATTGGAGCAACAGAACATAACTAAAGCAACAGTAATATAAAACTAATAGAGCAACAAAAACTATGTAAAGTAGCAAATAACTTACAGCTAGAACATAAAAAACATAAACTGGTACACACAAAACTAAACTGTGGAGCAACAAAAAAAACTAAAGAAACAAAAAGTTAAATCTAAAGGAGCAAACAAAACTAAGAAAAGTAGCAAGCTACACAGAAAAAGGTAAAACCTTAAACCTAGAACATGATAACAGAAACAAGCACACAGAAATAAAACAAATGAAGCAACAGAAACTAACTAAGGCAACAATAAATTAAAACTAATGGAGCAAACAACATTAAGTAAAGTAGCAAGATGTGAAGTAAAAGTTAAAAACTTACAGCAAGAACATGCAATGGGCCAGACATCCAGAATTCAAACAAGTTCTTCACCTTCGTCTTCTTCTTCGAAGGACCGGGTTCTTCCTCGGAATCAACCTTCAGCTTGCCCTTCCGAAAGTTAACGCCATCAAGCTCGAGAGGTTGCTCCTTCTTCTTCTGAATTTTTTCAATGTAATGCATCAGAAGCTCCAAGATGTGCTCCTCCCAATCATACTCATGTGTCCTCTTTGGGTCACTCATGGACCCTATGTACTCTAAGCACATCATGTTGTTGGTGGAAGGATTCAGAACAGTGGCAAAGCACAAGAGGTCCCATGTCCTGATAATGGCATCCTCTTCACCGTCGTCAAGCTCCTTCAACAACTTCGCTGCATTCTCTATGGGAAGCCTAGACAACGGGCCTTTGTATGCCTCTCTGATGTCTGAATGAACACTCTTGGTGAGCAACTCAACAGGCTTTGAACCTGAGCGTAGACCAAACACCTTCTTGATGATATCCCGGGTGAAAACTATTCGTTTAGATCCACAATGAAACTCACGGAGCTCAACCACGGTGTTCACGGCAACAAAATCAATCAGCTCGTTGGGGACATTGAAAGGAGAAATATTGAGAAGTGAGGCAAAAGCGCTGTACTGCTCAATAATTTCTCGCTTCCGCGGAGAGAGATCATTTGCACACTTCAGCAAACGCTTGGCAGCGAATCGGTCTTTGCTGACCCAATACTGCCCCTGCTCCTGCTCAGCAAAAAAAAGAACACTATGAACAAAAAAAGGAAACAAAAGAAGCACACAAAATGAACAACAGAAGCAAAAAGAATGCAGTAATAGAACAAACCTCCATTGCGCTGCTGATTACAAATTGCAAGCAGATACACTAGGAGGCCGAGTAAGTAAACCAAAAAACCTGCAAAAAGGATAGATGAAGTTCAGAAAATACAACTACTTGCACGTACGGTTCGAACTTAAAAGGAAAAGGAAATTGCTACAAACACGGATATGTGTACATGGGGTGTCGAATGAGGTTGAGCAACTAAAAATATGCTCAAAAGGTCTAAAAATATGCTAAAATAATTTGCAATTTGCTCCAAAAGACAACTAACAATTAAGAACAAACAGGGAATAAGCACATGTTAGGTGGAGTGCAGTGGAGCATTTTGCTACAAACAATTGCTACTGAAGAAAGTTGGGCACTAACTATTGTAGCAAAAATTAGGAGCAACTATTGCTCAGAACCAGCAACCTGGAGCAACGACGATGGTCAAGAGCAGGGGGGTCGCCTGAGACAGCAATTGCGCGCGGCAGGGGAGCGCCGGAGACCTCGCAGACCTGCGACAACGCCGCTGCTCGAATCCGCTGCGTAACCCTAGCTACCGGCGTTGATGCAAATTAAGGTGAAATTGGTCACGTCGGGGGGGGGGGCGCCTGAGAGCAGGATAGGGCTCGGGCAGGGGGCGCCGGAGTGCGCAAAGACCAGCGACCGCTCCGCCGCCCGCCGGCGCTCACGACTGCTACCCTACCTACGAGATGTTGCCGGTGATGACAGAGGGGGGCCTAGCCGGAGAGGAGGAGGGAGGCGAAAGGAATAGAACCTCAGGGAATAGCCGGAGAGGAGGACGAGGAGGAGGCCGACCGCGTCGACGGCGTCGCCTCTCGTCGCCGCCCGCGAAGCCTACCGTCGCCGCCCGCGTCGCTCACCTCGCCTTCGTCGCCGCCTCCGCGCCGCGCGAGTGGAAACGTAACGGTAAGCGATAAAAATGGGAACCAACGGAGGAACAAAACCGGGTGCTGTAATAATCCACGCGAAACCGGCGGGGGAAGTGCGCGTAATCTAACCGCCCACGTCGCTCGTATCCAACGGACACCGACCCCGGGGGACGGAACGCAACGTTCCCCCAGGTGATTCACAGCATTTTCCTTCACGATTGTACTCCATTGATTAAGACGATAGGAGAAGTGTGTGTTAAGCGCAACTCCAACACGGGCCCCGTTTGGTTTTGCACTTTTGCGTGCATCCGTTTCTGTCCGATTTGACATAAATCATAGCCCAACGCGGCACCGCAAATGGAGAGCCATCCACGGTCTATCCGTTTCAACAAATTTGGGCCGAAAATAGGGTTGGCATCACCGGCCACGCTGGTGGCGGCGGGGCCGCATCTTCTCCCTCGCGCTGGGGTCTCGGCGCGGGCCGGGTCCGTCGGCTTGGGCACTGTGCTGGGCTTGGGCGCGGCGGCGTGGTGGCCGGCGTGTCTAGCGAGCACCTGGGAGGCGGTGGTGCCTTGGCGGCAGTGCTCCTCTCGGGTGGCGTGGTGACCTCGTTCCGGGTGGTGTTCTGCAAGGCCAGGGCGGTTCTCCGGCGGAGGGCGGCGGTTCTGGCGGCGAGGTCCCATGGCGTCGTTGACGGGGACAGCACGAGCGGCAGGAGCTACGTGACCTCTAGAGATTCCATGGCCGGGTTGCTTGGCCAAGATCTGGGCCCGCTGGGCCTGATCTGGGTTTTATGGGTCCTTGCCGTTGTGCACCTCCCGACGTCTGTCTGCAGGTTGACGTCAGTGACTTTGGCATTGCAGCGCGGCGTCGGAGCTAGTCGGGCCTGATCTGGTCGGCGGCCGCCTTCGGCGGTGAAGGAGGTTCTCCTACCACAAGATGCGGATGTCGACCTCGCGGGCCTAGGTCTGCTGCCGGCCTCACTCATCTGCCTTGGTTGCCCCGCAACTTATTAGCTCCCTGGTTTGAGGTTGCGGATGCCGGGGCGGCGGCCCTAGAAGGTGGGTTGCACGAGCGTCTCTGCGGCGAGCGTCATGGCGGTGGTGATGGTTCATCTCCTGGGGCTATGTGGATGGCGAGGAGTGGGCGGCGGGGGTTACTGGTGTTGGTGGTGGCAGCACCCAGATCGTGGTCCGGAGATCCTTCTCGGGGTAGCGGGCATTTCGAATGTGTGGGCCTCGAGCAAGGGTTTGTCCGAGCGAACGCTTCGGCGCCAATGGCGGCGGTACCTGCTGGTATATTTACCCTCTTGGGGGCGCTATTGTGGTTATCCTCGCGCACGTTTGGGCTTCGGGTGAAAACCTTGACCCTCCTGGTCTCTATGCCGACAACGTGACAACGTTGTTACCTTCTTGGGGGCGGCATCGTGGAGCCCTGCCATTCGGTTTCGTTCTCGTGACCTTGGTGGCAAGTGTGGCTCTCCGTGTTCTTAGCTCTCTTCTTTCTTTTGATCTGCTTTGTAAGAGGTTCCTCTCATCACATTGTATCAGTTCGGCTGTTGGGCTTTATTTATAAAGCAGTGGGAAAGCATGTTATCTTCCTCCTCTTATCGTCTATCCTTGGTGATGATGATGATGGCCTCGATTTACCCCTCCTGGAGGGACAAATCCCAAGAAGGACCAGCCCGACGGAGAGCAATATCTCTTTGTTTCTATTCTATCCTGAGAAGGCGAAAAAAATTACGAAGCGCTCTTCGAGGTTTTTAGGTCAGAGGGAACATATATACGAAAGGCCGTCAGGAGGTGAGCACCACGGCCCAGGCGCGGCCAAGGGGCACTCCCTCACCTCGCGCCTGAGCATGGTGGCTCTCCTCTAGCCCTTTTTTTTTGCTCCCGTCAAAAGAATTTCTGAATGTTCTAGTTATATTTGGGGCTCTAAAAAATTGCGTTCTTCTGTGTTGAATTTTCGCTCCTACTTTCCGGTTGTCCAATTTTTTCCTCCTCCGTGTGAATCATGCAAGTTAAAGAGAATACGAATTTAAATAGAGCTGTAATATGAAATATACCATGAATAGCGAATAAACTATGATAGATGATGCAAAATGGACGTATCAAGGCACAATCGTAGATGTCAATGATATTGTTGATATACTAGATGAAAGTGGAAAATAACAGGGATTTATCCACGAGAGAATAGAATTTTAGACTTACTTTTAAGAATGAAGCTACATGCTTGCATCCTAGTTAAGCATAAACTCTTACAGAAGAAAAGGGGTGAAATTTAAGTGGGTTAAATTTGGGGATGAAAATTCAAGTTTTCATTTCATTACCTAGAATCTAATAAAATCGTACAAAATCAGTCTGCTACCATGAAAACTCTTGAGGGTGTTCATCACTCAAAACATGAGGATACTATAAAAATGCAAAAAATTGATCCACATTAGATGCTTATCAATTAAATTCCCTCTTGCGTCACCATAATTACCTGCACTCTTTAGAGGATTGTTTCTCTACTACGAAATTGATGATGTGGTTAAATATCCACCGGACACAAATCAAGTGGCCCTGATTGTTCCAACGAAGAGTTGACATACTACCAAGAAAGATATTTTGGAGATGTGTATACATCTCAAATGTATCTGCAATTTTTTTAATTGATCCATGATATTATTACATCGATGTTACTTGCTTTTACTCCATTTTTATACCCATTTACATCATTTTTATTGGGCTAACCTATTAAATAAGTACCAAGTTTTAGTTGTTGGTTTCTACCTCTATTTTTTGTTTCGTGAAAAATATCTTGGTACGAGAACCCAAAAATTCAGAAAAAATAGGAAAGTCGCCTTAATTTATGAGACAAAGACAACTACCACTAGAGGGGAGCCACGGGCCATCCAGCTCTGGAGCAGCCCATGGAGTGGGCCACGGGGTGCGGCACCCACCTGCACTACCTACTTGTGCCCCACTCACGCATTGCCCCTTCACTTATAAAACTAGATGATACCCCGCGCGTTGCTGCGGGATGTTTGGTCAAAAACATAAAATAGACTTGAGAGTTGAGCAAAAAAAAAGTAAAATTACGTTTATTAATAAATTAATTTTCCAACTATGCATAATTTGTTGCAACAGCAATAATATGTTTCTAAAAGAAATTGTGGACTAAAAGATATATCATCTCAACATAAATTGTGCTGTGTAAATGACTGTCCCAACAAATATTTAAACATCATGAAAAACAAACCACTAAATAAAGTACATATGTTTGTTTCATAATTAAAATTTATTGGAGTCACATGTGAACTGGTCAAGTCCCCTCGAATAATAAAAACTATTTCCTTTAGAAAGTATTTCTTACATGATTAAAAAAAACACTTGTATTGCATGAACAGACGTTTTGAATGGATTCCATAAAGAAAAATGTAATATGAACTGCTTTTTCATGCTATTAACAGGAACATAAGATGGTTGAGGCATGGATAATGTACAGAAAGCAAGTCCTCTTTGTTAATCCACTCGATGCTTTCATTTGTAGAAAACAACAAAAAAAACAGAGAAGTTAGTGCTCGGCCATCCCCATGGAGAAACTTTCCTGACTGGTCTGACACTGAAAGCTGAAGAAAATGCACGTTATATGCTTAAAGAGTCTGGTTGATATTCTAATATGTAAGGATTGCTATTTTGAGTGATCTTGCCTATTTGAAGAAGATGTGAACATGTATAGGTATACGAGAAGGTTGCAAGATGCAAGCAATTGGAAATCCATGACTCATTGTTATGTCCTGTTTCTTCAAGTGTTAACCAGAATCATGGAAAATAAATCACTTATTACCTCCTCCAGGAAGTTTCCTTTCAATATTTGACAGTGAAAATAAAAATTTAGCAGAAAACCGTATGAACTACAAACATGCAGGAATCAAGCATAAAAAAACCCTATGTACTTGAAAATACACCAAGTGCATAGAACGTGTAGGCATCAAGTGCATAGAACGTGTAGGCATGGCAAATTGGCAACGATGCATAGAACGTGTAGGCATCCTCCATGTGCGGTGGAGGATAATCCACAAAGTTACTGAAATCAAATCTATGGACAGGTTAAGAAAAATCCAAATCTAATGTAGGAAATCCCAACAATAGTAGGCATACCGAAGCAGAAGTGTACCTGACGACAATATAGCTAGTGAGGACGTCCAAATTTTGGCGAAACATCCAGACGTGAATCAATACCAGGGGCTATGGAAGGCCAGTTCAGATCGTGCATGTTCAACAACAATCAACAATCTGCCAATCTATCCAACACAATTCCTTCCAGGCGCGCTGGTAGGAGAGTTGTCACTATCCGTTGATGCCCCCCGCTGCTCTGCTCGAAGCTGCGTGGACGGGAATATAGGGCGGAGATCAATCGTCGGCTGATGACTTCGCTGCTCTGCTTGAGGTTGCGCGGACGGAACACCGGTGCAGAGGTTAATGGAGGGAGTGGCTCACCAGCGGCGCCTGTATATGGCAGAGAGGGTTGAGATGAGCATGTCGTTTTAATTGGGGAAAAAACCAGCGCCAGACTACTTGTATGCCTACAACATTTTCGTGGGCAATTAATCTCGAGGAGATAGTGGGGAATCGGAAGAGAATGCGCCACCGCGAAGATAATGGGGAGAGCAAGCGCCAATGGTCAAACCAATCGAGAAGATAAACAGAGGCGGGTTGTTTGTTGCCACTTGTGATCATCTTTCGTATTGGGCTGGAGCAATGGGCTGCAACTGGGCTAGAATATTCTCCTACGTGTGGACTGATCGGTAGTCATGAAAATGTGTCGCTTGTGAGACATAACCGAAGGAAATTGTGTCGCTGAGAAGCTGATCTTCTCAGCTGATCTGCTGAGGTGGACATCTTGTATGTCAGGTTAGTGGGGTTGACATGGACCAATCAGATGGTTGATGATGTGGACATCATGCATGCTAAGAGAAATAGAATTAGTGGGTTGCTCCCATTTAGATATTGTAGATCCTTCTGGCCTAAAACATTGAGATGGAGAGTTATTTTGGGGAGTTTTGATACACAGCCGCAAACCATCCGCGCAACCAATCTGGAACCTGTTCTAGTACTGTGTAATAGGGGGAGATCATCACTAGATATTTCTTTATCATAGTTCCTCAAGGATGATGTGTTAGTATTCCACCCCTGGATTACATGCCATAGTAGTAGTTAAATATCGTTCTCTCTCCCATGTTTTTTTAATACAAATGTCTCATGTGCTTCCTAAATGATTGAGATTAATCTGATCTAAGTGTTTGTTGGGGTATGTTGAACTTTCACTTTATGATCATATTTGTTAATGTTATATTTATTTTTTCCTATTTCTTTGTTTTATAGTCTTATATTTTCTCCGATCTATATGTTTACTCTCGCCAAGTTTATTTTAGATCTCCAAGAGGGTGTTTGTGTATGATAGTGTGTTCAGTTATGAAAATTTCTACACCGCATGACAACAAGGCGTAAAATGTGCAATGTTTTGTTGCTACTAAGGTTTAAATTATGGTTTCAGTGTCACACTTGGATGATGCTTTTGCTATTTACATTATGTTGCCTTACTTAAAGAAGGACCCCGTTTTTACTTAATACTTAGAGATGCAACCATAAATGCATGCATTCTTGAAGTGGATTATTAGTTATAGATGTGGTCTAGTAACGATCTATATATTTAGTACATAATGCATATATGAATAGTCATAATTACTTAGTAAAGATAAGTACAATTTAATTGTTGAACTGTAATATGTTCACCCAACAGTCTTTTATGTATTTAAAGAGATACCTCTAGTAAAACTATGACCCTGATCCATATTT
Organism: Alopecurus myosuroides; assembly: GCA_028641055.1. Taxonomy (NCBI): domain Eukaryota; kingdom Viridiplantae; phylum Streptophyta; class Magnoliopsida; order Poales; family Poaceae; genus Alopecurus; species Alopecurus myosuroides. The sequence continues at coordinate 185,325,053 of CM054061.1, read as the reverse complement.
TAATATTTTTTACAATATCATTTTACTCGCTTTCATTTTTTTATCTCACTGATCAGTTTCTATTTTTATTGTTATTCATCACTTCCTTCCACATCATTCGTTTAATCTTTGTAACTAGCATAACAGGTTGCTCGACAAACTTTCTAGATGTGGGGGACAACTGTGTTTTGTGTTTCATGTTTTGTGCGCGGATGCAATTAACTTGGTTTACATGTTGTGTCTCACAATGGTTTGATAAACCATGATTCTTAACTAAGGAAAGTATACTTGTTGTTGAGTTACATCATTCTTTCCGCTTATGGGTTTCCAATAACTTCTACATAAGTAGCAGGACAATTTTCGTCATTACCATGGAGATAGAAACTAAGGGACCTAAAAACTTACACTTTAATATCATGTAATCATCTTTCTTAGTTACGTTTTTTTTTGCTTTTATTTGTTTTTTCATTATTCAAAACTCAAAAACATCAAAATATTTAAATTTGAGAAACTACTTTTTTTTACCCTGCTATCATGGCTAGTTCTTTATTATTTGCTACACATCCTAAGTTGGAAGTGTTCCCCTTTAAACATAAAGAGGAGAGAGTTAAAAAAAATCTTGGTATAGGATTAAAAATTCTCATGAAAGGACGAACGCTAGGAAAACTCTTTAATGTGCTTTTTTTTTTTTTTACTTTGGCATTGATATTTGGTATAGGTAATATTAGGACACTATATTAGGAGGATAATTTCTAAATTATCATGATGATGAAGTTATTAATACTATGGAAGGTCTAGTAGAATTGCCACCTTTCAGGAATAGCAACTGAATTACTCTAGAACACCTGACGAGTTGACTAGACATGACTGACAAAAATGCCTAGCACCGAAAAGATAGAAGAAAAGTGATAAAAATATTGCATGATCTATATTTAAGATGGTTTAATTAAATATAAAAACCGAAAGAATGTTGGGGGCAACCTAAGATAGAGAAGTTAGAAGTTACATGTGAACCTATTATTAAGATTGTGATTAATGATCAGAAATTCATTGCACATTTTGACCTAGGTCGGGCGTGTCTACCATGCCAAAAACTATGTATGACATGCTAGGTCTTAAGGATATGACTAAATTTTCGTTAAACTTGCACCTTCCTGATGATTCTATTAAAACACCAATTGTGAAAGAAAATGATGTTCGAATCTTCATCACTAGAATTTTTGTTGTTGTAGACTTTATTATTAGTGAGTGCAAAGGTCTAGTAAATATAACTTTAGTTTTCGTGCAAATACTAATGTCTAGTTGCTTGAGGTTGCAAGTTTTGTTTTGGTGTCCTCAAATAGATTTTTTGGACTATAATAGAAAAAAATCAAATGAACTTGTTGTGGATCTGATTCTTTTGGGAGAGTAAAAATCTGCTTTTATATTTTTCATATTATAGGTTTTCTTGTTGTTTAGAGTTACAGAAATATTTTTATGAAATTTATCTTTATAGAATATCCATCTTAGACAAAGTTTAATCTTTATTGTTTCTTCTTATACTTGAGGTTATATAGATCCTATTTTGGGATATAATTTATGAATATGATAGTGTATATTAGCTAATGTTAAATGAAGTTCATGAAGCTTGCCTTTATAGTACATGAGTGGATTTATTTATTTATGGATAAAATTGTCTCTTGTAACACTCTCTAATACTGACATTTTAAAGTCCTGAACGTGAATGTGGCTCATAATTTCAGAATTCCGACCGGCCAAAATGGTCCAATAAATCCAATCCTCGGCTGCTTAGTTTCTTCATCTCCCCCTCTTCTTCGTCGCGGACACACTCCCTCTGCAACTCGCACTACCGTAGCTATGCAGAACAACAGTTCCAGTGGCGAGTCCAACGGGGAAGATTCCCCGCCTCCATCCGATGATCTTTCGATCGGGTCACTTACGCCAAGCTCCGCTTCATCAGAGGACCCTGATTGGATATATTTCCATGAAGGAATGCCGCTGACGAATATATGGATCCTGGACCCTGCGAATAAGGACACCCCCTCTCAGGCCCAAGGTTGAAGGCCAAGAAGAGGAGCCCTTGGAATACTCCAGAAGGCCCACGTGAAGCCCACCCGCATTAACTTGCGGGTTAAGATAGGAAACATGTAACCGACCTAGTTAGAGTTCGAGTCCTCTCCGGGTAGGGTTCGAGACCTGGCCATCTATATAAGGCCAGGAGAGCCCCCCAGGGAGAGGACCAAGCAACACAGCATCATCGAGACCTTGAACTCGAGATCTTACTCTCGATTCGAGCACCACCATTGTAACCGATCTTTCCGTCAATACAGATCGACAAGAGGCAGGAGTAAGGGTTTTACCTCTACGAGGGCCCCGAACCTGGGTAAATCTCGCCCCCTGTCTAGCCGACGATTCCACCAGCGTTCATGACTTCTCCTAGTCGAAACCCGATAGGGTCACCTAAGGGATTTGTAGAGTCAGAGATTCGACAATTGGCGCCGACCGTGGGGAAGACGGGCGCTGGATCACCGGCATCTTCGGCTTCATCGACAACACACTCTCGTTGGAAACCATCGACTACGGCTCCGAACAATCCTATACGGATCGGATCTGTCGTGGTCACGCCTCACTCGCTGGAATCACGCCCGGTATTCGAGGATCTGGAGAGAAGCGTCACCTTGACGTTCGGGAGCCTAAAATTCGTGACCAACCGGGACGGAATCCTCCACTTCTCGGATGAATCGGAAACTGAATCTGGAGCTGTCGACTCACGCCGTCATCTGGAGAAAAGCAGCGAGTCCATCCGCTTCAACGACAACGACTACCATACCCTCTCGACAGAGGAACCATCAAGAATTCGAAGAAACTTTCGACCTACGCCTAGGACGCACGAGCCTCGACTGGCTCAAGTCTGCATGGCAGGATCAGAACAAGCCTCGGAAACAGAACATAGCGCGGCAGAGCGCAACATAATCGGCGTCTCACGGGAGTCCTGGAACCGAGCAAAGGAGGCTATGCGAACGAGCAAGCCACCCGCATCTGGGGCTTCACACGAAGACATGGTTGCCTACCACTATCACCTAGTGAGAGCAGCCACGACTATCAAGGACGCTCGAATAGACCTGGCCCGCCGAAGAAGAGCAGCGGACGAGTCGAGCCAAAGGCGGGCCGGGCTGTCCATAACACCCTCGGTTGGAACCCGACCCGCGAGGAAGGGACACGCATCTACATCCAGGAACAATGAGTCCCTAGCCGGAACCAGCAGATCGGTCACTCCTTCTCTCATGCGAGTCGACGATGATGGCAATGTCTATCCACAAACTCCTCCCACCGCGGTTCTGGCCGCAGCAACTTACATGCAGATGAACCAACCGACGGAAAGTGATCCTCGGGCGGAACAATATAAACAAGTGCGCAAGGGATTAGGGCTGGCGGCCGCAAGGCTTGCCGCTTATGATCGAAAGAAGGCCGCAGAGCAGCTGGAGAAGGAACAAGAGAAGGAGAAGGACAAGGATAGGGCAGCATCCCGCAAACGTAGGAGTTCTTCGCCAAGAAGGGACAGGTCACCGCGTCGTGGTCGAGGAAAAGAAGCACGGCGCCGTGATAACAGTCGAAGTAGCAGCGAAGGAAGTCCGAGAGACAAGAGCTCGCGGCATCATAGCAGCCGCTCGCGAAAGCGAAGCAAGGAGCCAAGGAAGGATACTGACCGCGACCGGCCAGAGTACGACGTGCGATCAGACCTCACGCAAAAAAGGGTGGATAAGGCGAGGGCTTCGCGATATCGCGAGCGCTCCTCGTCTGGCTCCTCGGATGACGAAACCTGCGGCGCTCTCTGCTTTGCCCGCAGTATCCGCGAGGCGCCCCTACCCAAAAGATTCAAGCTTAGCACGGAAGTAACGAAGTACGACGGCTCACTCGAGCCCTCTCAATGGCTAAGCGATTACCTCACGGCAGTAAAATGCCAACGTGGGAATAAAAACACGGCTATGCAATACCTCAATTTGCATCTCGCCGGCGCGGCTCGCAGTTGGCTGGAGAGATGACCAAAATCTTGCTACGCATCGTGGGATGATTTGCACTGCGAATTCTGCAAAAATTTCCAGTCGACTTACAAGAGGCCAGCCACCATTGAAGAACTGCGAGCATGCAAGCAGAAAAGTGGCGAATCCACCCGCGAGTACATCCAGCGATGGACTACGCTCAGGAATACCGCAGGAACCATTTCAGAAGAAGTAGTGATTGAAGCCTTCACAAAAGGCGCCCGAAGAACGGCTTTCAGAGAAGAACTGGGCAGAGCCGCACCCAAGACTATTGGGGAGCTAATGAACATAGCCGAAAAATGGGCTAACGGAGAAGATGCGGTGCGCAATAAGAGTGCCTCATCACATGCGCATGATGAAGACCGTCATAGTCGGAGGAAGAGGAGAAAATATTACGATCACGAAGACAGGGAGGAGTTGGTCGCAGCGGAATTCACGCGAGGCCGCGACTCCGGTCGCCGTGGGAATCGCGAGTGGAGACCAAAACCTGAAGAAAAATCACCCGAGGAAGACCTCGATGGATACTGCTCGCTACATCTATTTACAGATAAACGCACGGGCAAAACTAAGGCAACGCACCTTCTTAAGGATTACCGAAAGTTTATTGATATCTCAGAAGCACTCGCCAGGAAAAGAGCTGCACACACGCAAAATTACCCACCGCTTCCAGGAGGAGGCCACCAAGGATTCCAGCCGCCACAACCCCCACCTCCACCAGCAAATCCAAACATGGCGTTAGCCGCGCTACCTGCACCGCCAGCTCAAAACTCTGGGGCCAACGCGTATCCGAATCCAGCAGGGCAACTCGCGATGATCCACAAGGTATGTCCATCCCGCAGAGCTCAAAAGACTAACACAAGGCAATTGTGCATGGCCGTGCAGACACCGCCAACAAAAACAGAATACTTGAAGATGGCGGACCAGCCAATAACATTCTCGATGAAGGACCACCCGCCACGAGTCTATCGACCAGGACACGCCGCCTTGTCATCCAAGCACAAATTGGCAACTACGACTTGGCCCGCGTATTCATGGATGGTGGCAGTGGCATCAACATTATCTACGCGGATACACTCCGTCGGATGAACAGGAACTTGGACGGCCTCCAGGAATCAGAAACATCCTTCCACGGGATAGTTCCAGGAAAAGCAATCCGTCCACTCGGAACAATTAACCTAGAAGTTGTGCTGGGCACCAAGAGCAACTACAGAAGAGAATTCCTCGACTTCGAAGTTGTCGACTGGCCTTCGCAGTACCACGCCATTCTTGGTTGAACAGCGTTCGCCAGATTCATGGCAGTACCGCATTACGCCTGCCTGAAGCTCAAATTACCTGGAGAACATGGCGTAATCACCATCGACGGAGATTTTCAGAAATCCAACAAATGTGACATTGAATTCAATGAGATCGCAAAATCTTTTGGGATGCAAGAAGAACTTTAAGAACTGGCAAAAACCACGGATCACTCCGTGATGCCCCTCACGAAGAAAAACGCGCCTGAACTGGAATTCAGCGCTAACAGCGACACCCGAAAGCATCAAGTGCACCCGACAGATTCTGCAAAAACAGCGCTGGTTTCCACCACCCTTCCGCAAGCATAGGAAAGCGCGCTCGTCGAACTCCTCCGTGAGTACTGGGAAATTTTTGCTTGGCAGCCATCAGATATGCCAGGAATACCCAGGGAGTTTGCCGAGCACTCACTCGAAGTCTTTCCAGATGCCAAACCCATCAAACAAACTACTCGACGATTTTCAGAACCCAAGCAGAAGGCACTTGGAGAAGAAGTAAACAGATTACTAGCAGCAAAATTCATCAGGGAGATCAAGATATCCACTTGGTTAGCAAACCCGGTGCTGGTCCCCAAAAAGAACACGAACATCCTTCGGGTATGCATCGACTACACGTCGTTAAACAAACACTGCCCCAAGGACAACTTTCCCCTCCCGCGAATCGACCAGATCGTGGACTCTACGGCAGGCTGCCAACGCCTCTCTTTCCTAGACGCCTATTCGGGATATAATCAGATCCGGATGAAAAAATAAGACGAAGAAAAGACAGCATTCATCACACCTCACGGTGTCTACTGCTACACGACAATGCCCTTCGGGCTCAAGAACGCAGGCGCAACATACCAGCGCTGCATGCAAAAATGTCTCGCCAAGCTCATTGGCAAGAACGTACAAGTGTAGGTTGACGATATAGTCATCAAGACTCGAGTTGAGAGCACACTCCTCGAGGATATTAGAGAAACATTCGATGCCCTCAACGCATACAGGATCAAGCTCAATCCAACAAAATGCATCTTCGGCGTTCCAGCAGGGAAACTCCTCGGGTACCTGGTATCCGCCAGAGGCATCGAAGCCAACCCAGAGAAAATACAAGCAATCTTGACAATGAAGGAGCCAACCAATCTACGCGGAGTCCAACAGCTTGCAGGGCGATTGGCCGCCCTGAGCAGGTTCATCGCTCGATTGGGAGAGCAAGCGTTACCCTTCTACAAGCTGCTGAAGAAGACAGACAAATTCGAATGGACACCAGAAGCTAAGCAAGCATTCGCAGACTTAAAGCGATCGTTGCAAAGTAGGCAAGTTCTTGCAACGCCGCAAGAAAGGGAGCCACTCTACTTGTACCTAGCCGCCACAAACCAGGTCATCAGCACAGCAATCGTAGTCGAACGACCTGAGGAAGGCAAAGCGTACGGAGTTCAGCGACCAATCTATTACATTAGCGAAGTACTCTCGCCATGCAAGCAACGATATCCTCATTACCAGAAGCTCGCATACGGAGTTGTTCTTACAGCCCGAAAGCTCAAGCACTACTTCCAGGAGCACGCCATCACAGTGGTCAATGATGCGTCACTCGGGACAATCATGAACAACCCCATGGCATCCGGAAGAATAGCCAAATGGAGCATCGAGTTGGGCGCCTGGGACATCACTTATGCAGGGCGCAACGCAGTCAAATCTCAGGTACTCGTGGAATTCCTAAGCGAATGGACAGAACTACAAATGCCCGGACCACCTGAGTACACGAGCAATTGGATAATGTACTTTGACGGGTCCAAAAGAAACGAAGGAGCAGGAGCTGGAATTGTCCTCATATCGCCTCAGGGAGACAAGCTGCAATACGTCCTGCGATTAGACTTTCCACCAGATGATCCAGCATCGAACAACGACGCAGAATATAAAGCCCTGCTGCATGGGATGAAGATGGCAGCCGCCTGTGGAGCTACTTGATTAATGATTTACGGCGACTCCAATCTCATTGTGCAGCAGACAATGAAAGAATGTGATGCAATTGCTGAAAACATGGTCGCGTACCGCGACATGTACAATCTACTCGAAGGAAGTTTTAAAGGGTGCGAGCTGAAGAAAATTGCAAGATCAAGCAATGAAGAAGCGGATAGGCTGGCAAACATGGGTTCCACAAATACACCCATACCACCAGGAATATATTTCGAACGGATGATCAAGCGATCGGTCAAAGTCAAGAAAGCTGCAGGAACACCCGCAGCGCCAGAAACGGAGGTCAGCCCGCAAGTCGCCATTATCGAGCTTACCCATAATATATCACGACAGGTTTTTTTGGTCGAGCCAGTCTGGACGCAGAAGTATCTCGACTACCTGATCAACAAACAGCTCCCGGCCGATCCACGCGAGGCTCGACAAATAGTGAGACGCAGCAAATCCTTTCGGGTAGTCAACAGAGAATTATACAAGCAAAGCATCTCGGGTATACTTTAGCGTTGCATCGCACCCGAAGATGGCAAAGAATTACTCCAGGACATCCACCAAGGAGACTGCGGACATCACGCTAGCTGGAAAACAATCATGGGAAAGGCTTTCCGAGCGGGATTCTACTGGCTAACAGCAGCTACCGACGCAAAGGACCTGGTCGAACGATGCGATGCTTGTCAGCGATTCGCACCAAGACCACATGCACCTGCTACGGAATTGCACATGATACCCATTGCCTGGCCCTTCGCACAATGGGGGCTGGACATGGTTGGACCACTACGCAAGTCCACACCGGATGGGTATACACACTTGCTGGTCGCAGTCGACAAGTTCACCAAATGGATCGAGGCCATGCCAGTAACTTCGGCTAGCGCCCAGTGCGCCGTGAAGTTCCTCGACTCCATCGTATGCAGATTTGGTGTGCCACACGACATCATTACAGATAATGGTACAAACTTCACAGCAAAGGAAACACAACAGTTCTGCGAGGAAAAGGGCATCAATTTCAAGTTTGCTTCAGTTGCCCACCCGCAAACGAACGGTCAAGTCGAAAGATCAAACGGCTTAGTTTCGGCCGGCATCAAGAAACGCCTACTCGATCGTCTACACCCCGCCGCAGGACATTGGGCAGAAGAGCTACCCTCCGTACTATGGAGCCTCCGCACAACTCCAAACTGATCCACAAAATACACACCATTTTTCATGGTATACGGGGCAGAAGCAGTCCTTCCCGAGGATGTTAGATTCAGCGCCCCACGAGTTGTGGCTTACAGCGAAGAAACCTCCAACAAGGCACTCGCGGAAGATATGGATGCACTCGACGAGATGCGTGACATCGCGCTCGCAATATCAGCCGTATATCAGCAATCATTGCGAAATTATCACAATCGCCGCATACGCCACAGAGCATTCGCGGTTGGAGATCTAGTGCTGCGGCTCAAGCAGAAGGAGAGACACAAGGTCGAGCCACCCTGGGAAGGACCCTTCATCATACACGAAGTCATCCCAGGCGGAGCCTACAGGCTGAAGAATCCGTCGACTGGAGGAATCTATTCCAATCCTTGGAATATCGCACACCTCCGCAAATTTTATCCCTAGGTTTACTTATTATCACAACAAATAAGGCTATACTAGCCACTCTTGTAGCCCGAATACATGACTTCTCAGTCATAGCAATAAAATACATGGTTTCTCAACCATATTTACTCGAAGATTATTTCTTCTTACATGCTAAATAGTTACAGGTACACACCCCATAAACACACGGGGGCTAAGCCTACAACTAAGCATCACAAGAAAATTCATACACACAAGGTTACACACCTTATAAACAGTTTTTACAAGCTATACAGCATGACAGAATGTACACATTCAACAATCAGTCATGGCGATAAGCATTCTCAGTCGCCAACACTCTATCTACTTCCTCAGATGTCAGTCGAATGATTTTCTCCGCTGCAGGACGAACATCATCGTAATGCGGAGAAATATCATCGATTGGCCCATCTGGGAGCCTAGCTACGGAGTTAAAATTTACTTCAGGATGCCATATTCGGACAAAGGAGAGAGCCACCACCGCGCCGCAAATCATCTGGTTGCGCACGCACTCGCGAATTTCTCCCTTTTGCCCGAAGAGCCCAAGGAGATACCTCCAATCTTCAGGACCCCTCTCAAGCGGGTAGAATGCAGCGTTTATCGCGATCAAGACCTCGTGAAAAGAACTCACGAGAACTTTTATCTGGGAGACACGGAACTTCAAAGTAGCTAACACAAAACCTCGGCTGCGATCAGACCAAAATTTATTCGCATGAGGCCTTGAGCTGCCAGCTTCTTGAAGAATGTGGTTTTCTACCCACTGTTTTTCCTCCCTATCATCCGGCTTAACAACTGAAGAAAAGAGTACGTGATCAGATAAGGAAGAAAGACAAAGAAAACTTGGGGGCTATATTACTTACACAACAGTTCCCTAGCAAGGGAAGCCAGCTCGTCCATCACAAACTGTTCGCGTTCAGTCGCTAGTTTTTGCTTGGACTTCGCCACATCGGCTACCCCACGCAACACTTTCAGTTTGCGCTCGCCATCGGCTACACGATCACGAAGACCCGTCAAAGACCCAACAGCTGCAACAAGTGGATCAGCTCGGGCAGCAAGTCCACCTGAGGATTCTGCGACAAATCCAGTAGCCTGGAAGAGTACAAGGAAAGAAGTAAGACGCCCTATTCGAAGTATCTCTAGTCGCACATTTGACGAATGCTCGGGGGCTACTCCCATCGGGAGAGAATACACAAACTACCAGAAGCAATTTCCAGGCAAACATTTCGATTAAAGATAATACGGGAATACATCCCAAGGTTCATTACATTCAAAACGGAAAAGGAATATAAAACTACGAAGCTACAGTGGTACTCCCGCTAGCGGCAGTCGCCCCTCCTGTGAGTCGAGCAAATAGCTCAGACAGCTTCCGAGCAAGGATGGCGGCTTGCTCGCCAAAACGAGAGAGCCGTACCTTTTTGCCCGTGGAGGGGTCGACTGGAAGAGCCGAGTAGGCTTCCTCCAAACCAGTGACTCCATGCGCCAGCGCGAACTGGATCGCAATATTTGCGCCAGACTCCGACTGGGCGACCGCGTAGGCATCCAAGAGATTTCTCTTCGAAAAGATCTTTAGCAAGTCGTCTAGCGCAGATGGAGGTGCAGCGTTGGCGAGGAAGCGACCGTGCAGTTGCGTCAACACATGAGTGGCATCGCCAATCAAGGAGCAAACTCCTTCGGCGTGCCTCTTGAGTTGAGCAAGAGTGTCGGTTAGCACGTCTACCCGTTGGATCCCTGGGATCTCCAGAGGAACATCCAGAAGACCTGCAAAAGAAAAGAATGTCAAGACTTGGCAATTTCAGCGGGATAAAAGATGAAATCGCGAGAGCTTAAATTACTTACCCGCGAGACGCTCAACAAGGGGACGGAGGAACGTGACAAGGTCAGCATCGGCCTTATTGCCAGCATCCTCTTGATCCTTTAGAGCTTTCCGCGCATCCGCAAGTTGCCTTTCAAGATCCTCCGATCGCATGCGGGAGGTCTCCAGTTCTTGTCGGATGGCCGCCAGATCAGCCCCCTGAGTGGTTACCCGCTCAGAGAGACTGCCCTTCTCGGATTCCGCGAATTCGAGTCGGGCTGCATAGAAACACTTGTCAGAAATCAAGAATTGAAGAAAGAATAGGAAGAAGAAAAGATGATAAGACTTACTCTTAAGGAGCTCGTTCTCGGTGCAGAGTCGACTGCGGTCTGATCGAAGCGACTCACATTCCGACTCGGCAAGAACAACTCGGCGACCAATCGCTGCAAGAGAGTCAACAAGCGACTACAAAAAATACAGAGGTAGAAGAATTAGAAGATATAAACTGGATCCTGTACCCGATTGAATTCAATCGACTACAGCCTCGGGGGCTACTCCCATCGGGAGCACTACCGTGCACCCGATAAAATCAAGAAGAAGAAAAAGACTTTGAGCCTGTAGCCCATCGCACGCGATCGACTACAGCCTCGGGGGCTACTCCCATCGGGAGCACTGTCGTGCACCCGATAAAAATATCATGACGAATGGCAAAGTTTACCTGGCCCGTGGCGCGGGAGAGGGGATCTACGGAGCTGTCCGTCACTTCTTTCGAAGCTGAAGTCCTGGCGGCAAAGCTAGTAGCCTCACGTTCCACAGTCGCCGCATGGGGGGCTGCGCTGGGAGAATTCTGGACAGTGCCAGCAGTGGGAGTCTCATCCGCAGCTCCTGCTCTATTCCTCTTTTCGGGAGGAACGGAAGAAGCATACCTGCGAGGACTGATGGTTTGCAAACTGCAGCAAATAAACATCAACATAGGTGCAAAGAAAAAAGTTCGATTAAAGGACAAGAAGAAGAACTTACTCATCATCTTCATCTTCATCCAGCAAATCCGCGTTCCAAGCGGGCGCGATTACTGGGAATGAAGGGGAAGGGGCGAGTGAGCGAAGTGGAGTCGCGGAGATAGGAGCCTTCCCAGGCGATTCTTCCAAGGAGTTATCCTTGGAAGTAGCCTCGTTATCATCCACCCGACGACGCTTGTGGTGATGAAGGCCGCCATTCGAGCCCTCCGCACCATCCGAAGAATCGTCCTCGGAGCTCGAAGAAGCATCGGCTACACTCGTATCGGCTAAGCCGTCCAGGTGACTCGCCAATAACTCCGAGGCGTCCTCTCCCGCAACTGGCGGGTAGCAGTTCGCCACTGCTAAGCTCTACAAAGAAGGCAGAAGAAGGCAAGAAAAAATTCAGTCGAATAAAGCTCAAAACAAAGAAGAAAATAATAGAAGACAGGAAGGGTAAACTAACCGCGGCTGGTGGAGGTTTCGAAGCGTCGAAGGCTTCGACTGAGCAGTCGGGGAACTTCTCCCCCACCTTCAAGCTAGTGATAGCCGCGATTTTCTTCTCGAACTCAACGTTCGAAAGCTCCTCGCGGCTCACTCGGCTAGGATCCTCAGAGTCTTGGTATTCCCACATGGTGGAAGGCCTTTGCTGCAGAGGTTGGATCCCGCGCTTCAGAAAAATACTCGCCAGGTGCAACCCGTTGAGCACCACTCCAGCAATTTGATCCCGGAGAGCGGACACCCTTGCGAGTAGGGGCGTAACAACCTGAGTTTCTTCGGCTGACAGCTTGCGCGCCCAGAACTTCCGCCTCTTCAAAACAGCGAACGGGTGGAATTCTACGATTCCACCCGAGCTGTTGTCGATGACGTAAAACCACTTTTTCCGCCAGCCTTGGGCGGAGTCGATGAAGTGCATACTGAAGTAGCTGCTCTCCAGTCGCGCTTGGATCCCGAAGCCACCTGTGCGTAGCGGCTCGCCAGGCTCGGAGTCCACCCGCGATTTCTCGCGGAAGATGCGAACTTTGAAGAGGGCCTTCCAGAGCGCCCAATGTGGGCGAATGCCAAGGAAGCATTCGCAGAACACGATGAAGCACGATATGTGCTGCACCACATTCGGAGGAAGATCATGAAGCTGTATGCCATAGACATACATCAACCCGAGAAGGAAAGGATGGAGAGGGAAGGAGAGACCCCGAGACACGTGGTCCGCGAAGACCACGCGCTCGTTCGACTGCGGGTTTGATACCTCTTCTTTCTTCCCGAGGCGCACCCGCTTCTCAGCTTCCGCCGGCAGCAGCCCCTCCCGCTGCATCTCTTTGACGCTCTTCGCGGTGGTGTTGGGCGAACGCCAGTCGCCAGCTCGGGGCGCAGGTTGCGCGGAGACTTCTCCGGTTGCGCAAGTGGCAGCGCCACGTCTTTTGCCTCCAGCCATGGTTGAGAGCGCGAGCTTGAGCACGAGGAAGAAGATGGGCGCGAGGAAGGAGATGGATTGAAGACGAAGGCTGGGAAGTTTTTACCGCAGCGCTAAGTCCCGTATTTATATACGGAGCGAATCAGCCCCAGCCATTCGATGCGCTACGTGGCGCCTATCGCAGCCACCACGTGTGAAGATGAAACGAAGAGACGGTGAAACGCTGTTCCGTGCCACGATCTTAACAGAAGATCGTGCGCATTTACTGCACCGTTCGCGTAAAAACCGGGAGCGGCGTCTCGTTTCCCGGTCAAAAAGCTGACTAGGTGGGCCATCCTATCTGCTACCACTCCGTCACGTCCCAACGGGAGGATAAAAGTGCGCCATGACGTTATGGCACACATCATCAAACTCAAGAACCTTCGAATGGAAAATTCGAACACGAAAACAGCTTCGTATGAAATTCCTTCGATTAAAGGCAATTCTTTTGCGAACAAATCATGGAGCAAGACCTCTTTAAAACAAGAGAGAACTACCCTATACACGAAAACTCTTTCGTACGGGCACAACAGTCCAAACATGAAAACTCTTTCATATGGGCATGACTCTCCTCAGTACGAAAATTCTTTCGATTGAATCTCAAACAATCACTTGGGTAGGAAGAACCTACCCCCATTCACACATGATATTTTTTACATCATAAAAACCTGTATTGTTCAGCCGACTAGGCACATCCGGATGCCATATTCTTCGAATATGAAGGTAAGACCCAAAAAGATCTTTCTTAAGGGCCTGGAATCGCACTCGAAAGCTGC